>CM040124.1:302899750-303499750 GCA_022559845.1 Amorphophallus konjac
GTGGATGCCTTTCATGAATGTGATGGTGGCGAGGCCTCTCATAGTCATGGTAGGGGTTAAAATCAAAGTCCTCCATATTAATTTCAACATATGGATGGTGGGCTCTTGGTCCATTGTTCCTTGGGTGGAACACATCCCTATGAGGCTCAACATGTGGGGGGTGGACCCGTGGGTCATTGTTCCTTGGGTGGAACTCATTTCTATGAAATTCAACATATGGAGGGTGGACTCTTGGCTTATAATTGCTTGGATGGATATCTTCTCTATGAGGTTGAACATGTGGAGGGTGGACTCTTGGTCCATGATCCCTTGGGTGGATATCTTCCCTATGGGGTTCATCATGTGGAGGGTGGACTCTTGGTTCATGATCTCTTGGGTGGATATCTTCCCTATGAGGTTCATCATGTGGAGGGTGGACTCTTGGTTCTGTTGTGCCCCTGTGGTTTTGATGATGGTTTTGATGATTGGTTTTTGATGTGAGTTAATCACTGTGTGTCATCTTGCTGTGTGTGTCATCATGTTATTATTCAGTCATTCTCTGATCATAATGCTTTCTTTTATATGCTCGATTAATTCATAGTTTATCATGTAAGTGAATGGAGTTCATATGGCTGTCAGATAACATGCTCTACTTAATTCTGTCTACACTCTGTCTGCACAGTCTCCACAGCAGTGCGTCAACTCATTGTGCTGATGCGTCGACCCTTCAGTCATACTTGTCTCTGTCCTCACAGTAGTGTGTCAACTCCTTGAGCTGATGCGTCGACTCTTCTGTTCATATCATCAAGTCTATACAGTGGACTGTGCAGCATATTTGTGTTGACAAAGTCTGTACATTGGCTTCGTATCTGCAAGTCAATACACTGGACTTCATTTCACCAACTCTATACATCCGATTGATGTTGCAGTGTTCACCAAGTCTATACATCGTCTGCAGACTTCAAGTCCATACACTCCATGCCCATTCAAGTCTATACATCGGTTTGATTCAAAGTCTGTACACTGCTTCACTTCATCAAAGTCCATACATCCTCAGCTGAACCCCATGTATGTACAACGGCCTCAATCTTCATCAAGTCTACACAGTGCTTCAACCTTCTTATAGTCTGTACAGCCTGCTTTATCGATTCAGAGTCTATACATCGCTCAAGCGTTCAAATCATCTGAAGTCTGTACAGCGTCCGTTGTCTAGAGTTCTTGAAGTATATATACATTGGACTGTTTCTTTCGAAGTATATACACTACAATGTACATACTTAAACCTTATGACTTCATTCTTGTTACTGAAGGGAATAGGGTCGACGCTGGGAGCTTAAAGCGTCCACGCATCAGTTGACGAAGCCTTCACGATATCTTCCACTGTGTCAACGCCACAATGGAGCAGCGTCGACGCAGCAGTTAAAGGAGCATTCACTTTCACGGGCTATTCCACTGCGTCAACGCCACAATTGAGCAGCGTCAACGCAACAGCTAAAGAGACGAAGCTAATGGCTTACTGGAATGCCTCACTGCGTTAACGCCATTGCTTGACAGCGTCAACGCAGCAAGTCAGATTGCTATCATTGAGCACGTGACCCGAAGCTGGCACCTGACACGTGATCCGAGGTGGGTGCTGAGCACGTGATCCGAGGAGGAATCTTCTAGACTAAAGGCGTGGGAAGCACACGCCCTATCTCCCCACTGCTGCTGGTATATATTGGAGCCTTCGTCTTCAGATGGAGGCTGATCGAAGAAGAAGCCTAGAGAGCAGAAAGCCCTTCGATCCAGAAAAAGAAAAGAAGAAGAAAAAGAGTGAAGAAGCAGAAGAGAAGAGTTGCAGAGAAGAGAAGAGAAGAGACAGAGAGAGCCTACGAAAGAAGAAGAAAAAGAGTGAAGAAGCAGAAGAGAAAGAGAGAGAGAGAGAAGGAGTTCGTAGAGAAGAAATGGGAAAAGCTTGAAGATCTGTCCTCTGGCGTTTGGATCAAATCCAAGCCAGACCTGCTCCCTTGAGAGCTACATTACTTGTATTTCGTTTGCAACTTTTGGCGCTGTGATTTTTCATCCTTTCTTATTTTCCTTTTTATCTTTCCATCTTTGTACTTCCGATCCTCTAGACTGAGATCGGGTTCCTCCTGGTGGGTCAGGAAAGGGGAGATCTGATCTCCGGTTGCAAGTCGCTGGGTGCTACTTGTGGGTTCCCTCCGGTTTGGAGGAAGGGAGACTTGTCTCCGGTTCTGGGCTTGTGGGTTGCAAGTACAGGGGTCCCTCCGGTCTGGAGGAAGAGAGACTTCGGTCTCTGGTTTCCAAGTGGCTGGGAGTCACTTGGGGTGTGTCCCTCCTGTTGGGAGGAAGAGGGGAGACTGTTCCCCTGGTCAAGCTGTGTGGCAGCACCTTGTTCGCAGACTGAGTCTGCTTGGTTCTAGCATTTGCTAATGAAGCCTCACTCCGGTTGGGAGTGAGGGGTGGATGTAGGTCTGGAGGACCGAACCACCTAAAAAATCTATTGAGCAGTGGTTTGATTGCTTGATTTGCTTTCGCTAGATGCTTGGATAGGCTCGCTCCACCTGCTTATTATTTTGCTTAATCGAATTAGCTTAATTCTGGAATTTGCCTAGCATCTGAATTTTCTATTTGGGCATTATTCGTAGCAGGATACATTCACCCCCCCTCTGTATCCGGGCCTAGCACCCTAACAGTTGGTATCAGAGCCGGTGTCTACATACAAGGTCCAGCGACCTGCAGATTCGATCTTGCAGTCTTAGGTGCTAATTTGTTTTTAGTGCATCAATATTCCTGTTGCATTAATCTGTTGTGTTCTCAGGGGTCATCCACCAATTTTTAGTGGTACGCATTTTAATGCATGGTTCGCTAGTCTGAAGAATTATATCAAATCTGTGAATCCAGACCTGTGGAAAGTAATTTCACATGGTCCTCATGAACTACCAAAGAACAAGTCCAAATGGACTGACAATCACAAGTCTATGCATGAAGAAAATCAGATAGCTATAAATCCAATGAAGGCAGCTACTGATAGAGCCTTTCACTCATGCTTCGTTGATTGCAGTTCTGCTAAAGACATTCTGGATACACTGAAGCGAACTCGGGAGATAGATGTGGACAACTGCATGATGGCCAACAGAAGAAATCAAACTGGCAGCGATCAAGGCATCAATCAAACTGAAGAAGATGATGATGAGGTAAATCTCTTCGAGAATTTTTCTCTAGAAGATTGGGAGAATACATATGCTGAATTATTTGAATCTCATGAACTGTTAAGAAAACAGTATAAAAAATTGAAGAAGGGTACTGGTTTAGATAGTTCAAGTTCTCCTTATAGAAATTGTGTTGAATTGAAAAATATTCATGATGCCTGTATGTCTGATGTTCAAATATTGAAGAAACAAGTTTCATTATTGAAAACTGAAAATCAAGATCATATAAATGTGATATCTGAACTCAAAGAAAAATTTAACTCAGATAATGATAATCAGACTCTTGTTAACTATCATGACCAGTATGAAAAATTGCTGAAAAACTTTGAAAGTGTGAACTCAGATTTAAACAAGCTAAAATCTGAAAATGATTCTCTGAGAAAATCTATTAATGAAGATGAAGAAAAATCAGAGAAACTTAAACAGGAGAACACATTGCTGATTGAAAAATTGAATGCCATAAAATCTGTAAACTTACAATTACAGAAAGAGTTTGAAAAACAACAAAAAGAATTGAAGGAATGTGAAAATAGAAGAAAGCAAGAAGTCAACTCAGATGATCAGACTTTGATAAATGAGTTAATTCAGAATGACAAGCTCAAGGAAGAAAATTAAAAATTAAAAATGCTGAACTCCACTGTGTCTGAGAGACTGCTAGCTTTAGAAAGAGGAAAAACTGTGTGTGTTAAAGATTCTGATAAACTGAGCAATCTAGAGCAGGAAGTTGAAAAATATAAAACTGCTAACAAAGTTTTGAGTGAAGCTATGAATTGCAGTGAGCAAGAGATTGCCAGTTATGAGTTACACATTGCCTCTTTGGAAGAAGAAATTCAAGACTTGAGGAACTCTCTGTCAAAGTTTGTTGATGGGCAGAAAAACCTAGACAAGCTACTAGGTATAAAAATCAACCCTAGGAAGGAAGGGCTGGGCTACAATAAGATAAACAAGAAAGAACTTCAGAACAAAGTTATGACATCTTTTGTAAATGGTTCAGATGTAGCCACCACCTCTAAAGACAAACAGCCCATTGCTCAGAAAATGTTGGGAGCAAAGGATAATTTTAAGAAAGAGGGACTGGGCTATAGTCCAGTCATGAGGAAGGTCGATGGATCCAATTTGAAAACTGTGTTTGTTAAATCTTCTGAACATGAAAAGCCTTCTACTTCATCTTCACCTCAGTATAAGGCTAAGAAAATAGAAAAACATGATAAAAATCAGAAAATGATTGGAAAACAAAAAATAAATAAAAAGGGTCCATCAGTGTTTGCTGATCACAGTCCTCACACACACTCACATGCATCTAAAAAGAAGATTATCTGTCATTACTGTCATAAAGTTGGACATCTGATGCATGAGTGTAAGTTGATGGAGAAGGATGATAAGAATGCTAGGAGATCTCATGATAAAAATTCTTCACCTCAGAAAAGGAGTGTCACATGTTCTAATTGTGGCAAATTAGGACACTCAATTGCTCATTGTTGGTTTGCTAGTGGTAAGAAAACCTTTTATTCATATCATGCTAAATTCCCTGCAAACCAACATGTTTTTAGTAAAAACAAATATGTTTCTATGAACCAGCACATCATCTGTTTTAATTGCAACAAAAGGGGTCACAGGGACTCTGAATGCTGGTCAGGTTCTTGTAGAAGAAATTCTATTTCATGCTTTGAATGTGGAAAGACTGGCCACATGGCCATTGATTGTTGGCATGCTCAGGGTAGAAAATTCAATTCTAAACCTGTTAAATTCCCTGCCATTAACAGAAAGTCTCATGCATGCTATCACTGTGGGAAGACAGGCCATAGAGCTGCTGAATGTTGGCTAGCCGGTCTTGGTAAACAGAATTTCTATTCTGTTAACAGAAAGTTTCATACATATGCACATAGAGTTCATGCAAATAAAAATGTGCATAAATCAAATCTAAAATCTGGTGCATGATATCATTATAGTAAACAGAACTCTCTCTCTGCCAATGAACTTCATGACAACAGTAATGTGCATAAGAGGAATTTGAAATCTGCTAATTCATGCCATTGCTGTGAACAAATTGGTCATTCAATGTATAATTACTATTTGATGAAATCTGATGACCTTCATGCACGAAAATTGTTGAGAAAACCTGCTAGGAGTAATACTGTCATGTCAGGACCCAAGATTTCTTGGGTACCTGTTTGTGCAAAATAACATTGCTATGCAGGTGTGCCTTGGGACTGAAATAAAAGGGGTAATAAACCAAGGCACTCAATAATGAAAACCCCTTCCTGAATCTTTCAGGTAAATTTCTTGCACTTCCTGTTTTTAGTTCTACTGCATGACATACTAAATCTGTTTTTGCATATTCATTCTTCATCTGCATTGTCTGAATTGATGCCTCTGAACTCTCCTCATCTGAAGTGCATATATGTGATTTGCGTGTATAGTACATTAAAAAATCTGAACTGCATTTGAATGCTATTTGAAAACTGTCTGTTGCATAGTTCACTGAAAATCTGATTTATACATAGGACTGCACATTGAATTATCATGATTGACCACTATGGTATGTAAATGGTAAGCTACCAAAAGACAGGGAAATCTGTCTGGAGGTTCCTACTATGTGTGAGGTGGTCGTTTTGACCAAGTGCTCCGCCTAGTACCATGCGTCTTTTTGCTTGATAGGGCAGTCTGAATGTGCATGAATCAAAATCATATGTTCATTGTCTCATGGCAAACACTGCATGTCTTCAGGGGGAGTTAATTGCATATCTTTGCATAGCATTCAGTGTTGAGTCTTTGCATGCATGTAGTTAATTGCATTGCATTTCATGAAAAATGCCAAAAAGATTGTCTGAATGCATAGTGTTAGGGGGAGTCAATGCATCGCATATAGGTTGTCAAATGCATACTCTTGTGAGAATTCATTGCATACCCTTCATCATTGATCTTAGTTGACAAACCTTGATAATATCAGAAATCATTGAGCCTCGAAATCTCTCCTATCAATTGGTATCATTTGGCTTCAGAATTCCATCAGTCTTTCATGAAGATTTCAATGGGACTATCTCGATCATAAATTTGAAAACTCTTGAACTAGAAATCTTCTATTATACATTTTTATGAATGACTGAAATAACTCATGTGGTTTAAGCTTAATGTATTCAATGAGTTTGGCTTTAAAATCTCTTAAAAATATCTGAAGCATGTTTAATAAACCTTAACCACCTGTTTCATGCTGTGTCTTGTAAAATCCTCTGAAATCTACATTATTGAATACATGACTTTATTTGGTTAAGTACATGAAATTGTTATTGATTTGAAGTAAATGAATTTTTCTGAAATGTCTAAAGGGTATTTTCTGTCAGAGCAATGACCTTGGTCACTGAGAAACAGATGTCCAAAGGACTGTGTCATGAGGTACCATAGTTAACTCTGATTAAGAATAATTGAAATTCAGGCAGAGCAATGGCATGCACACTGAGAAATATAACTCACTCATCAAGAAATGATTTGCAGTGTGTCATGATGTGTAAATGCTATCTCTGTTCATATAAAGTATGACAGTTAGTCACACTAAGTGCTTAGGGATATTGACCTCTGATCAAGGTATATCCTCTAGTTACAAGGTGTGCACTGAACTAGAGTGCTCGTAAAATTTTTAGCATGAAAAATTATTGAACGAAATGAAATATCTGAATATTGATGCTAAAATCAAATTGCTACAACCCTAGACAAAATCATATGACTTCATAATTGCTTGATTTGAATACTGATGCATGTAATTCCGAAAGAAGTCAATAAATTTGATTGTGTAAGAGAAAGGGAGTTTTATCAAGATAAATATGAGGGCTTGGTTCATTTTTATTAAACCATGGTTTTAGATATCAATACAGAATTTTATTGATAAACTCTACATACATCATGTTTAAACCATGATGTTCAATAAAGCTCATTCATAAGCCCTTATAATGGAAGACTTTGAAAAACTTATGTTTTGGATTTATGAGATTTATATCTCTCGGAAAATCTGACTGAATTTTCTGAGATTGGAGCTTCTTTAAAAAATCTGCTAATTGAACCTCTTCTGCTCATTGCCCTGAACTTCTCCTTGTTTGCCCCTGTGATCTTCTTCTCATTCATTTCATAAGGTTCCATTTATTGAGGGGGAGCCTCCTTGTCATATGCATCATGCTGCATAGAAGGAGAAGAATTGTGCTCTTGCATTCATATTTCTGGTATCTGCATCTACATTCATACCCCTTCCCATGGTTTAGTTTGATTATACCAAAGGGGGAGATTGTTTGCCAAAGAGGGAGAATATCATTCAATCAGTGCATGTAGGTTCCTTTTGATCATCTCTAACTCATGCTTTTGCTGAAACTCTTAAAGGGGGAGAATCATGTTCTTGCAAGGGGGAGAAATTGACTGAATTTTTATACATGCTATAATTTCTCAAACTATTTTCTTTTTGATGAAGTCAAAGGGGGAGAATAGTTTGTGTCATCATCATTACTCACAGTGTAGTATTGCCATCATCAAAAAGGGGGAGATTGTTGTGCCTTGTGGTTTTGATGATGGTTTTGATGATTGGTTTTTGATGTGAGTTAATCACTGTGTGTCATCTTGCTGTGTGTGTCATCATGTTATTATTCAGTCATTCTCTGATCATAATGCTTTCTTTTATATGCTCGATAAATTCATGGTTTATCATGCAAGTGAATGGAGTTCATATGGCTGTCAGATAACATGCTCTACTTAATTCTGTCTACACTCTGTCTGCACAGTCTCCACAGCAGTGCGTCAACTCATTGTGCTGATGCGTCGACCCTTCAGTCATACTTGTCTCTGTCCTCACAGCAGTGCATCAACTCCTTGAGCTGATGCGTCGACTCTTCAGTTCATATCATCAAGTCTATAAGTTGGACTGTGCAGCCTGTTTGTGTTGACAAAGTCTGTACATTGGCTTCGTATCTGCAAGTCTATACACTGGACTTCATTTCACCAACTCTATACATCCGATTGATGTTGCAGTGTTCACCAAGTCTATACATCGTCTTCAGACTTCAAGTCCATACACTCCATGCCCATTCAAGTCTATACATCGGTTTGATTCAAAGTCTGTACACTGCTTCACTTCGTCAAAGTCCATACATCCTCAGCTGAACCCCATGTCTGTACAACGGCCTCAATCTTCATCAAGTCTACATAGTGCTTCAACCTTCTTATAGTCTGTACAGCCTGCTTTATCGATTCAGAGTCTATACATCGCTCAAGCATTCAAAGCATCTGAAGTCTGTACAGCGTCCGTTGTCTAGAGTTCCTGAAGTATATATACATTGGACTATTTCTTTGGAAGTATATACACTACAATGTACATACTTAAACCTTATGACTTCATTCTTGTTGCTGAAGGGAACAGGGTCGACGCTGGGAGCTTAAAGCGTCCACGCATCAGTTGACAAAGCCTTCACGATATCTTCCACTGCGTCAACGCCACAATGGAGCAGCGTCGACGTAGCAGTTAAAGGAGCATTCACTTTCACAGGCTATTCCACTGCGTCAACGCCACAATTGAGCAGCGTCAACGCAGCAGCTAAAGAGACGAAGCAAATGGCTTACTAGAATGCCTCACTGCGTTAACGCCATTGCTTGACAGCGTCAACGCAGCAAGTCAGATTGCTGTCATTGAGCACGTGACCCGAAGCTGGCACCTGACACATGATCCAAGGTGGGTGCTGAGCACGTGATCCGAGGAGGAATCTTCTGGACTGAAGGCGTGGGAAGCACACGCCCTATCTCCCCACTGCTGCTGGTATATATTGGAGCCTTCATCTTCAGATGGAGGCTGATCGAAGAAGAAGCCTGGAGAGCAGAAAGCCCTTCGATCTAGAAAAAGAAAAGAAGAAGAAAAAGAGTGAAGAAGCAGAAGAGAAGAGTTGCAGAGAAGAGAAGAGAAGAGACAGAGAGAGCCTGCGAAAGAAGAAGAAAAAGAGTGAAGAAGCAGAAGAGAAAGAGAGAGAGAGAGAAGGAGTTCGTAGAGAAGAAATGGGAAAAGCTTGAAGATCTGTCCTCTGGCATTTGGATCAAATCCAATCCAGACCTGCTCCCTTGAGAGCTACATTACTTGTATTTCGTTTCCAGCTTTTGGCGCTGTGTTTTTCATCCTTTCTTATTTTCCTTTTTATCTTTCCATCTTTGTACTTCCGATCCTCTAGACTGAGGTCGGGTTCCTCCTGGTGGGTCAGGAGAAGGGAGATCTGATCTCCAGTTGCAAGTAGCTGGGTGCTACTTGTGGGTTCCCTCCGGTTTGGAGGAAGGGAGACTTGTCTCCGGTTCTGGGCTTGTGGGGTGCAAGTCCAGGGGTCCCTCCGGTCTGGAGGAAGAGAGACTTCGGTCTCTGGTTTCCAAGTGGCTGGGAGTCACTTGGGGTGTGTCCCTCCAGTTGGGAGGAAGAGGGGAGACTGTTCCCCTGGTCAAGCTGTGTGGCAGCACCTTGTTCGCAGACTGAGTCTGCTTGGTTCTAGCATTTACTAGTGAAGCCTCACTCCGGTTGGGAGTGAGGGGTGGATGTAGGTCTGGAGGACCGAACCACCTAAAAAATCTATTGAGCAGTGGTTTGATTGCTTGATTTACTTCCGCTAGATCCTTGGATAGGCTCGCTCCACCTGCTTGTTATTTTGCTTAATCGAATTAGCTTAATTCTGAAATTTGCCTAGCCTCTGAATTTTCTATTTGGGCATTATTCGTAGCAGGATACATTCACCCCCCCTCTGTATCTGGGCCTAGCACCCTAACAGGTTCATGCTCCCTTGGGTGGAACTCATGCTCTTCTAGCCGAGTAAGTCGAGTGGAAAGGGACTCAAGTTGGGTTAGAATGTTAGCAAGGGCAGCATCTACCCTATTCATTTAGACTTGGGGTTCCTCCCTAGGAGCTCCTTGGTTGAGTTGAGGATTGGGATCCATGGGTGGAACCGAAGATGATGGATCGGGTCGGTAACTAGCACCACTACGGGTGGACATGCAAGATAAGGGGAAAATGAAATTGGACACACAATGCAAAGGCCCTAGGACTTAGACTTTATAGAGACAAGTCAATGACTTCCTCTGATACCAATTGATGTGACACACCCTTGGACTTAAGCAAGCAAGCACAATCGCATTCAAACGGGCCGATGTGGGCCACCGCTCTATCGTCGCTCACCCAAGCCCGGGGGGACTTGGCGATGCCAAGTAGAGGATGTGAGGGTTGGGCCCTTGCTGGTAGAGGGCCAGCAATGCCAAGATTTGATTCCCAAAGGATGTGGAAGCCCAATTCAATGGGACCGACAAAGTGCCAAAGGCACCGGTTACACTCTTCCCCACGGTGATCACTCAAGGCAACGGGGCTTGAGGATCGAGCTCTCACTCTCACGGCCAGCGGAACTAAGAACTAATATTCAAAGACAAGCACAAATGCGAGCAAGGTTTTGGAGCACTTACTCGACCGGTTTGAAGAAACCGGTCCTGCTCGGAGACGAGGGCGAGCGGGGAGGCGGGTGGATCCCCACACGCCGCGTCGGGGTAGATTGACCTGCCCAAATGATTACAATACTACACCTCTCGCAGGAGGGGGGGACCTTGGGGTGGGGGTTAATGGATATTACAACTAAAACTACCTCCACACAGGGAGGGGCCTTCAGCCGGCCAAGCGGGGAGGGGAACTTGAGAAAGGAACACCGAAGATGGGAGGTCGCCGATTCTGTCCACGTTCTGTGAGTGCTGACAGATGATTGAAGAATTGACCGCTGCGACTGCTACCGAATTTTTTTGGGGACGGGACCACCTAGAAAATCTTCGTAGGAGACTGTGAGCGACGTCACGCGGTTCGGGGAGCGGAGGAGACGCGGAGCGCGCGGGCTCCTCTTTTTTGTTTGTTTGCTGCAACGCAGAAATAAGAGAGAAGAGAGAAGGGGCCACCACGGGAGATTGCTCCGGCGGGGCGAGCGGGATAAATATAATATGGCAAGATATGGGGGTTTAAACGGCCATAGCGGGAAGTGACTCGCCGCGACCTCGGGGGGACGGGAATGGTGCAGAAATTAAATAACAAGAATTGAAACGGCCATTGGGGAAGTGACTCGCCGCGGCCTCGAGAATATGAGCAGATAATAGGATGGCAGAATATAAAGAGAATACAAAGAGCGGGAATTTAAACGGCCATTGGGGAAGTGACTCGCCGCGGCCTCGAGGACATAAACAGATAATAAGATGACAGAATATAAAGAGGATGCAAAGCGCGGGAATTTAAACGGCCATTGGGGAAGTGACTCGCCGCGGCCTCGAGAACATGAACAGATAAGAATATAACGTATAAGAATGTGAATTTAAACGGCCATTGGGGAAGTGACTCGCCGCGGCCTCGAGAACATGAAGAGATAAGAATATAACGTATAAGAATGTGAATTTAAACGGCCATTGAGGAAGTGACTCGCCGCGGCCTCGAGAATATGAGCAGAATATAACAGAATATAAAGAGAATATAGGAACGGAAATTTAAATGGCCATTGGGGAAGTGACTCGTCACGGCCTCGATGCAAGATGTGATCGTCAGGGTCCAAAAGGCCCCAAAATAAGAAAGTGATCGCGCCTACCTCAAGAGTGGGAGATGGCGGGTTGCTTCTTCCTCTCCTTCCGGCCGGCCGACGGAGAGGGCTTTCCTCGGTTACCCTTGCAAAACAACGACAAACAAATAACAAGTGGATTAGAAAGATGAAGGTGTAGTATTCAAATCTTTGCAATAAAAATAACGAAATGGTGGCAAGACACACACCTGATTGGTGTTATCTTTTAAACCCCTCTCGGACTCGAGTAGGAGGAAAATGAGATGATGGATGCAAGAAGTATATAAGAAAAGGCGCCCTTATAAAGGGGGATGGAGGATGCGAGATGATGAATGCAAAAGAACTACAAAAAAAAAGGAAAGAGTTGGCTTATTGGATGTGCCGATGGTGAAATCCGGCGGAGCTCCGGTAGCGTGGGGACGACGTGGATGCGCGTTGGATGAAGACGACCTTCCTCTCGCGAGCGTGGGCACCCGAGAAGCCGGTAGAACCTCCACCTACAAAAGACCCCACGGGTTAGAAAATGACTCCGTAGCCTCTAGGCTCTGGCAGCCTATCGGATCACTTCTGAGCCCCTTCAGAACTGAGGGGGTGGGCCTCTATTTATAGGGCTCCGGAGGGTGGAGGCGTCCAGGACCCTGGACACCTCCATCAGGTCCGAAATAATATTTTATTCTATTTTTATTTATTTTTTTGGAATACTTTTATGGAGGCATCCAGCAGGTCCACCGAAAATCGACGACGGCCGCACGCGGTTTGGCACAACGCGTGGTTTTGTGAGCGGCGTCTCGTGATTTAGAAATGGGCGCGTCCAGCTGACTGGACGTCTTCATAATTTGGATTTTTTTCGCACACGACAAACCGTCGTTCGGTGGCCGACGCCCGTTAGGGAGTTGATGGAGGCGTCCAGAGGCCTGGACGTCTCCATAAATATATTATTTTTTATTTTTATTTTGTCTTTTATGCTAGGGCTGGAATTTTGATTTTTTATATTTTTTTTTATGGAGGCGTCCAGGGACCTGGACGCCTCCATTAATATATATATTTATTTATTTATTTTTTTATTTTTTATGCCAACTGGCATTTTACAGATATTTTTATTTTTGTTTTTATGGAGGCGTCCAGGGGCCTGGACGCCTCCATTAATATATATATATTTTTTATTTAGTTTTGGGCCCTGAGAAAATAATAAAATAAATTAAAAAGATGGGGGCGTCCAGGGTCTTAGACGCCCCCATTAAGACCCACCCGGGTCCTCAAACGGCGACCGCCCGGCAGACACCTTCTTGGTTCCGGAACCTCTTGATGCGTCTGACTGGTGTTGATGCCGTCCGAATGCCGTGACGAGACGATTCCGGATGCCGAAAAAGGCAGAAGAAGACCCAAGAAAAGGAAGTACTCAAGTGATTCGAAATGCGTAAGCCGTCGCGGGGCGTTGTATAGTAATATGAGACTTTCTCAGGAGACGTCAGGAATGGCGTGTCTACAGCTGCCCCGCCTTGGCGTCTGCTTTGCAAGGGAGCGACACGTAGTGGAATGAGTGAAATGAAGTGGGAGCGGACTGATAAGTCGATGCCAAGGTGTGATGAGACACGCTTTTGACGTTACTGTTTGGAATCTTTCCTGAAGTTTCAATGAGGCGACCTTGAAGAAGGTCTTTCAAATATTGACGATTGCTTGGACGGAGATCAAATAAGGGAGGGTGAGATGTGCGCTCAGGCACGAAAAAGAGACCAACTTCTCGGTGTGGAAGTACCTGGGTCATAAACTGGATGTTTCACCTTTGGGGAGCGATTACCAGCCAATGTGGAAGTGCTGCAGCCAAGGTGGGTCAAACAAGGTCAAAAGTAAAGGAATATCTGAGGGTCTATCCAAACAAGGGTCTCCTTTGGAAGAGTAGCGTAGGGCTGTCTCAAGGAAACTCAGTATTTGATTCGGAGTGGAATATCTCATATTTGTAAGAATTGAAGCACAACGGCTTTCATAATCGAATCACTTGAATGATCTTCCGTAACAAATCAAAGTCCTATATGAATGCATGCTGGGTTTAAAGAAAAATTTAAAACAAACTAAAATAGAAAATAGCCAAGGATAATATTGTCAACTTGTTAAGAACGGGTCAGGATACCGATCCGGTGAGCTGATACTGGGCTGGGGTCCGTTTATCCGTGCACCAACTCACTGGATGGAACCGTCACCCCCATGCTACCACAAATTAACGGCCTATCCGTACAACCCAAATTCCTCTGGGATCATCACCATTTTTGTTGAAGGGGAACTCAGATCCCAGATTCGTTCGGGCCGCAAGGTCCTTGACATGTTCTAGTAGCGTACGTATCATATACTATGATGCATGACATGGTGGGACCAACCAATGAAAGGTGGGACATGAGATAGGACAAAGACGTCCGTTAGTAAAATCTGCGCAAGCCAGCAAAGGTTAGCAACATCAGAAAGTAGCAGAATCATAGCAGAATCGCACCACAGTACAAAGGAGATCCAGACAAAATCTTGACAATGACCACTGATGTGACATGTTCTGTCCTGTAGCGCCCTACCCTTCCTATAAGAACTCCCCTTAGGTTAGTTCACTCAAATGCACCAAGGTGGGTTTTGAAAGCTCAGGAGAGGAAGGAGAGGAGAATCTGGAGATTTCAGGATGGAAGGAGAGTCTTCCTGCGTTATGAAAAGGAGCAGGCCTAGCAGCGAGATTAGGCGACTCTCCGACCTCGAGGGTCATCTGAGTGGGACGATCATGTCGCACATGGTAAGCTGATTCATTTCAAATTCTCCATGTGAACCTTCTTCTTACTTCCTTCCTTTCTTTTTTCTTTCCTCTTCCAGCCATATCCACTCTTCCCAGGCCCGAGGAAGTTTTCCAAACTGCCATGGCTTTCAAAGCTAACTTCCAATATCTCCATTGGCATGAGGGTCATACTCTCGAAGTGGCATCTGCAGGGGCTCCTTATTCACGCCAAACACTATGAGAAGATTCGTATGGACTGGGCGGCTATGGGCGCACTAGTGGAGATCTGGCATCCCCAGACCCACACTTTTATCTTCCCGACTTTCGAGGTGACCATCCTCCTCGAGGAGGTGGAACTTCTGCTCGGATTGAAGAAATTCAAGAGTGACGGTAAGGTGAAGGCTATGCGGATGCTGACACGGGGGACTTCTGAAAGCGTCCTTGGAAGCTTCATGCCGCCCGACGCAGCCCGAAAGGTCCGTACTCAAAAGGGGATCGACCTCCAAAAGCTCGCGGAGTGGGTCATGGACGCCCTGAGAGGGCCACCAGACGATGACTATTTGGATGGAATCATGAAGGGGTTCACTATCTGTCTGGCAGGTGCTCTCTTGTTTCCTCATACCGACAACATAGTGGAGGAGGATCAACTAAGTGCCATTCGCGGAATCTGGAGTGGAAAGAGGGTGGGACCCGCTGTCCTTGCCTATCTTTACAGCGGTCTTACTGCCTCGAGCATGGGTAAGCCTCCTTTTGGTTGCGCACTTGTCTTGAATTGCTGGCTTGATTTACACTTCAAATTTGACTATCGCGAGGGAATGCCAACTGCTTCGAAGCTCTTCCAACAAAGCCCTCTTCATCACATAGCCGACGTGTTAGGCTTCGGTGGTACTGTAGTGAACCGCGTTCCATGGCTGAAGAAACGTGAAGACTGGCGGTCTCACTTCCGCACCGTGACACAAGGCTTCTTTACTTGCGCACCGACATGTTTGCTTTCGCTAGATCTCCTCATGAGGCCTTTTCCCGAAGTTGATCTTCAACTGATCGGCGCGACCGAGTTTGTCCTTTATAATGCGCATCGGTGCTGCCTCCAGGTTGGCATCCCACGCCATTCGTTCCCGCTACCGACTGGCATTGTTCCTTTGAAGAAGAGGGAGTTGGGCACTGAAGCGGATGCGAAGGAAGCGAAGGCCATTAAAGCTCCCTGGAAGACAAGTGTTGCGGGAAAGGCCTTAGCGCACGTGGTGGAAGAATGCGAGCCGTGGAGGGCTTATGTAACCTAACTGGGGAAGTTAAGGCCTAAGGCGCCTAAACCCCTGATGTAGCTCATTCTACTTTTTGATGGAATAAAATCTGGCATGGATGTTTTGGGACCCCCGTCCCCTTAATTATTATTATCTTTTTTTTGTGGTTTTTCTTTTTCTTTGTGTTTTTTCTTTTGTTTGGATTATATACATACTCTTATCTTTTTATTATTATTATTTTTATTATATATATATATATATATATATATATTTTATTGTGGGGGCGTCCAGGGGCCTGGACGCCCCTATTTTTTATAAATTTTTTTTTTATTATTTGTATTTTGGGGGCGTCCAGGGCCTTGGACGCCCCTATTTTTTATTTTTCATTTTTCATTTTTTTTGTTTTGGGGGCGTCCAGGGTCTTGGACGCCCCTATGTTTTATTTTTTTATTTTTTTATTTTTTTTTGTTTTGGGGGCGTCCAAGCACCTGGACGCCCCTATTTTTTGAATTTTTGAAAAAAAATAAAAAGTGTGGGGGCGTCCAGGCGCCTGGACGCCCTAATTAAAAGTAAATCTATATATAGGGGGGGGCTCCCCCCTACTCACTTATACTGTTCATCTGACCGTCCAGCCACTCCAAACGACCCATCCTTAGTCCCAATGGAGCAGGGAGGATCGAGCCAGGGTCCAGAGAAGCGGAAACGACGGGCTCGTCGTCCGAGGAGGCAGAGGGATGATGCCGAGGAGGCCGTAACAGAGGAGATTGCTGCGGAGGAGGAGATGGAGGTGCCTCTTCTGGCCGCGGAGGCCGCTGCGGGCGTTGGCGACGTGGGAGAGGAGGATCACGACCCGGTAAGCCCTTCGGAACTCTAACTCTGTGGTTCAATAGGCTAAACGGACGGGCGAGAGGCTGTGAGAAAGGCCGGGAAGTGGGGGAAAGGAGGCGTCCATGGGCCTGGACGCCTCCAAATTTTGTTTTTCTTTTTGTTTATTTATTTATTTACGTAAATAATAAAATATGGTTTGAAAATAAGGAGGCGTCCAAGGCCTAGGATGCCTCCATAATAATATATATATTATATGTATATTTTTGTTTTGGGTTTTTCTAAAAAGAAAAATAAAAAAATAAAAAAAAAATAGAGAGGAGGCGTCCAAGACGTTGGACGCCTCCATAAAAATCCTAAATTTTTTAAAAATAAGATAAAATAAATAAGTAGAATATCTAGTGTTATTGCTTAATATTATTCATGATGCTGATGTATTTTTTATTGGTTTTGTGGTGTGCAGGGTGTGATGAAGGGCCGGATCAGCTGGTCCCTGGTGGTGGCAGCATACCGCGGGCTGCCGGACTTCCAGAGGGCGCGTGTGGACGCCATGGGCTTTGGAGCTTTCCTTAGGATCGAGCCCTTCCGGCTCGACCTTCCTCTTATCCAGGCATTGAGGGAGCGGTGGCATGCGCCGAGTCGGGCATTTCTGATGCCCTGGGGGCACATGGTGCCGACACTAGAGGACGTGGCTCGGATCACCGGGGTACGAGTTGATGGAGAGGCAGTCAGCGGGGTCACCTACCCCGACTACCGAGAGAGTGCCCTGGACCTGCTGTGGTTAGAGACGAGCGTGACTGATAGAGACAGCAGGATAGTCGGCCGAGTGGAGATCATGGAGGCACTCGGATTTGTCGACCCGCGCCAGCGGGTCAGCGAGACTGGAGCGGAGTTTCTGGCATGACTGGAGGCAGATGCCCGCGCAGCTTTCACCCAGGACCCGAGCGAGAGGGAGCTGGTGGATCTAGACCTCCGGAGGTTTCTTTTCTTCTTCTTGGGCCGCCTACTGCTGGGGACGAAGGGGGATGGCATCCACTGCCGCTTCCTCGGGATCCTGGCGGACCTTGACAGAGTGGGGCACTATGCGTGGGGGGTGGCTCTGCTTGCCCATTTGATTGCCGATCTCTCCCAGACTTCGGAGAAGGAGACGACAGTCAGCGGCTTCGCACCTTTTCTCCAGGTAAATATTTTATTTATGCATTACTACAGTTAAATATGCAATTATTGATGTATGATGGATGCAGGTGTGGAGCTATTACTATTTCCCGATGGGGAGGGCTAGGCATGGGAACAGGAGGGCCGTGCCTCTGGCACGGCGGTGGAGGCCGGTTGTGGTTGCAGCACCTCATGGCTACCAGCTGGCGTCGCTTCGTCGGGAGCTGAGCGAGTATCTCGAGGCCATGGTATGATGCGTATGATTTTTTTGTGTTTTTATGCATGTGACTCAATGGTAACTAACATGATGTATGCATGGTGATGCAGGTGGTGTGGAGACCCTACCTGGGCATGGGCGATGCTGGCCAGCCCTGGGTTGTAGCGGGTCTTCCTCGTTTCAGGCGAGACGTGTGGGTCCATTGCCTGAACGAGATCGAGCCGCTTCGGCTGAGGCTGGTTATGAGGACGTTGGGGCTAGCCCAGGAGTGGGTTGATGTAGATGAGCCGGCCCGCATCGGGTGGAAGACCAAGGGGAAGGCGAAGATTGTGGACTGACGTACGTGCTTCCCAGCACAGTACCAGGACTGGCAGCAGGGCGGGGTCCCAGTGGTGTCCCATGTACAGGATAGCACAGACTACCTGAGACGGTACCGGGCTACGTATGGGGACCGCCTCTTCCTTGGTGGTATGGCAGGGGTAAGTGAAATGAGAATGCTTCACCTTCTATATGTATATGCATGTGGTACTAACTTATGTGCAATGCAGGATGCTCGTGACAACATGATCGCCGACCTCCGGGCCCAGTTGGCGGACGCCAGGCGGCAGTTGGTGGCCATTCGACAGGAGTTGGAGATCCTGGTGAGTCTATGCAATGCATTTTTTTGTGACCTAGATTTTGATGCTTAGCCTTTGACTGACGTTTGTCCCGTGTTTCAGCGGGCCCACCAGACAGCGGCAGTCGGGACGGCTGGTGGAGCGGGTTCCAGTTCGCGGGGCCCTCCTCCGGAGGTTTCTGCCCTCCAGGAGCAGCTGGCGTGTGCGGTGGCTCGGGCTGAGGAGGCCGAGCGTGACCGCGAGGCTCGAGTGAGTGTCTGCTTGGCCCTGACCCTCTTCTAGTTGCTTTACTTCTATCACTGTTTCCTTACGGTGCATGTGTGCTTTGACAGGTGGCCGAGATTCGGGAGGCCCTGGCCCGTGCTGTTCGTGCTGAGCAGGAGCGCGATGCCTGGATGGCAGAGCGTGACGCCCGGATTGCGGAGCTAGAGGAGGAGTGGCGACGGGAGGCTGAGGAGCTTCCTCGCGACGTAGTGGATCTATGGATCACCCTCGAGCTTTCGAGGAGAGAGGCGATGAGGGAGAGAGAGGAGAGGGAGAGGGATAGGGAGACCCTAGAGAGAGAGAGGGAGAGGGATAGGGAGGCCTTAGAGAGAGAGAGGGAGAGGGATAGGGAGGCCCTAGAGAAAGAAAGGGAGTACAGGATGGCAGAGCGATATCGAGATTGGGATGAGAGGAGAGCTCTGGTGGCCCAGGTGTCGGAGCTCCGGCTGAGTCTTGGCACGGCGGAGGGGAGACTTCGGGAGAGTGAGGAGCGGTATCAGAGGGCGAAGGAGCGCGGGGCACGACTTCATCAGTCCAGTTCCTTTTCTGTGGGCAGCTTCCTAGTTTCTTCGGCCGAGCAGCGTCGCCGCACCTTGGAGGCTGGCATGGTGCCACCTGGAGAGGCGAGCACGGCTTCTCAGGGTTCGCAGAGGTCGCAGAGGCCCCCTAGGGATCCCCGTCAGAGAAGGGAGGAGAGAGATGACCAGGAGGGTGGTGGTGAGAGTTAGAGAGTTGCTTGTACACTTCACCCTCCTTACTGTATGATGTACTTTCGGCTATTATATGAAATGAAAATGGCCTTTTTTGTGTTGTGTGTACTTTTCTCTCTCCTACACTTTCTTCTTTGCACTGAGTTGTCCTTCGAGGCACGCTCCACGAGACCTTGCCCTGAACAGCGGGGAACTACGCTTTGCACGGGGGGATTTTGTTTCCTTTTTTTTCGCTTTCTCTTGGGCGCGTCCAAGCGTGAGGACGCGTCTTAATCCTCGAATTCAAATTTAAAGCGACGGGTGGCCTTTCTTCTCCCGTGCCTTATCCGCAAACGAGCCCGCCTTCCACCGAAACTCGCTCGCCCCCTTTTCCGTCTTCCTCTTCTTTTGATCGATGGAGTTCGGTGGGCCCGACCATGGTGAAGGTGGAGAGGGACGCGGGACCCCTCGCCTGAGGAGGGACGCGCCAGAGCACGGAACGGCGTCCATGGAGGAGGAAGGGCCGCTTCGGGCCCCCGTAGGACCCGAGGGGCCCGATGTCGCGGGAGGAGGTGAACACGGCTCGGTGAGTGCTTGGTTTTCCCCCTCTTTGATCCATTTTGAGTTTTGAAGCAAGCCGTGCGAGGGGGGAAAGGGTTTGGCCAGTGTTGCACTTAAATGATGGACGCGTTCTTTTTGACTGATGTGGGACCCCTTTCTTGGTGCAGGACATGGCGAGGACCCTGGGCCTGGCCGATGAGTGGGCGAGTGCGGACGAGTCGAGCCGCGTTAGGAGGGAGAGTCGCGGTAAGGCGAGGCTCGAGGACTGGCCCGTACGTCTCCCTGGACAGCAAGGGGGTGTACTGGTGCAGGACAGCGCCGACTTCCTATGGCGGCAGAGAGAGAGTTATGCGGGGTTTATGCGTGGCATCGGTGGCTCGCGCACCCAATTGTCAGAGGTTAGGCGGCAGCTGGCCGTCGCTCAACATGAGCTGTCACTCCTGGTAAGTTACGTGCCGCACTTTTATCTTCAGATTTGGAGTTTCACTGATGACCGTTGGTTATTTTGTTCCAGCGTGCTCAGCAGACAGCGACGGCGGGGATGATCGGTGGCACATCTTCCAGTTCCTCGGCCCCTTTTCTAGAGATTGCCTCCCTCCGGGAGCAACTTGCCGGTGCGGTGGCCCGCACGACCCGGGCGGAAGAGGAGCGTGATGCCTGGGTGGCGACTGTAACGGAGCTGCGGCATCGTGGTGAGGAGAGGCCTTCTCCAGACATCCTGGAGCTAAGGGTTCTTCTGCAGATGATGAGGAGAGAGGCAGAGAGAGAGAAAACCGAGAGAAGGTCCGAGCGACAGCGGGATCAGACCGAGAGGAGGGCCTTGGAGGCCCAAGTGAGGGAGCTCCAGCTGGGCCTTCAGGCCGTCGTGCAGAGGCTAGGAGGGATGGAGACGCGCTACGAGAGAGCGCGAGAGTTCGGGGAGCGACTCCGGCAGTCTGGTCGCTTTGCCGCTAGTGGCTTCTTTGCCACGCCAGGGGAGGAGCAGCGAGTCACTGCTGCGGAGCAGGCGCCAAGAGGCGAGGCAGGTGCTACTGCACGTGGATCCAGGAGGCTTCTAAGGGACCCGCACCTCAGGGGAGAGGAGGAGAGTGCCCAGAGAGATGAGTGATGGTGAGGATTGGCGAGCTAGTGGACCTGCCTCCTCTCTATGATTGTAGTGTTTATGACAGCTTATGTAGAATTATGAATGGAGTGATTTGATTTTCTGCTGCTTGTTTGTTCTTTTATGAGTTCCTTCTTCCCTACACTTCTTCTTCTTTGCACTGTTCCCCTGTGATGGGTTTGCCGAGACTCTGCCCTGAGCGGAGAATCGCGTCTTGTTGTGACCATTTTCCACAGGAATCTGCCGTCGAAGTCAATAATGACGGCCCTAGTCCCTTTTCCCGGATGCTGTGTCAAATTTTGCGGACGTCCTCCAAAACATGATAGGGTATCCCTAGACAACATAGGGGGCTAGTCGTCATATTCTTCGTTCAGTCAATCATCCTGTGCGGGCGGTGAAGTGACACACGGGACCGCATGGTAGGTGCCTCATTGCGAGGGCTGGAGGTAATCTTGGCCCGCACTCCTTCCATTTCCATAAATTCTTGTCCCTTTTATCTTCCCAGGTGTATCGAGAGCTAACTCGAGGAGCACAAGTTCTCACGGGAGAGGAGGAGTTCAAAATTCCAGGAGTTGGATGGAGGGCGAATCTTCCCACTCCTCGAAGAGAAGCAGGTCTAGTGGTAGTAGTTCCAGGAGGCTTTCGGACTTCGAAGGGCATTTCACCGAAAGGGCCCAATCACAACTCGTAAGCTGAGCTTTCCTGCCCTTTTCTCATTCTTTCTTCCTTTCTTCTGACCAAACCTCACCTCCATTCCTTGTATATGTAGGTTGTGATGAAATCACAAATCTCATGGGAGTTGGTAGTAGCAGCGTACAGGGGCCTCCCAGATTTTCAGAAGGCCAGGCTAGACGTGATGGGTTTTGGCACCTTTCTTCGGATCGAGCCGATCCAGTTCGACCTGGTCCTGATCCAAGCCTTGTGTGAGAGATGGGACCCAGTGAGTCGGACATTCCTGATGCCCTGGGGGCACATGGTGCCTAGCTTGGAGGATGTGGTCCGGATCACAAGCCTGAAGGTGGAGGGCGAGGCAGTGACCGGGGTGACTTATGCGGATTACCGAGAAGGTGCCCAGAAGCTACTGGGTTTGGACCTAGATGGTCGGAAAAACAGGTCGGTAGCTAGGGCGTCCCTCATGGATGCATTAGGGCTTACCGACACTCGTCGGCGGGACGACGAATCCTCAGAAGAGTTCATGAAAAGGTTGGAAATAGGATGCCAGGCCGTGTACTGCACAGATTTCGGCAACTGGGAAAGATGCAACATAGATTTGAGGAGATTTCTCCTCTTCCTTTTGGGGAGATTGGTACTGAGCTCGAAAGGGGACGGTATCCAATGTTGCTTCCTGGAGCTGTTGTCAGACCTTGAAAGAGTAGGATACTATGCTTGGGGAGCTGCCATGCTGGCGCACTTGTTTGCAGGTCTGTTCCAAAAAGCAGATCGTGAGATGACTGTGAGTGGTTTCACACCATTCATCCAGGTATTTTTGGCTTTGCTTGTTTTGTATTTTTCTTGTTTGTGTTTCTGCAAGGTACTGATGACCTGCGCCAAGTAGCTGTGGAGCTATTATTACCTCCCCATGGGGAGAGCTCGGCATTGGCGACCCGCGATGGTGCCGCTAGCCAGGCGGTGGGAACCCATCATGAATGCGGCACCCCTAACCTACCAATTGATGGTGCTAAGGCGGGAGCTACAGGAGTTCCCTGCAGCGATGGTCAACTGGAGACCCTACTCAGACATGATCGATGCCGGCCAGCCGTGGGTTCTAGCAAGTCGTGCCCGGTTCGGACGGGAATTGTGGATGCACTGCCTGAATGAAATCGAGCCGCTTCGGCTATGATTGGTTATGAGAACTTTAGGACTGGCTCAGGAATGGGTGGATACGGCTGCGCCACCTCGTGTCGGGAGAAAGACGCGGGGACCGGCGACCTGCATTGACTGGCGCGTGCGATTCCCCAAACAGTATGAAGATTGGCAGCGGGGTGGCACGATTGTAGAATCGCAGGCGCGGGATAGCGAGGACTACTTGCGTCTATATGGGACAAAGTACGCAGAACGGCTCCAACCCCGGGGACTTGCGGAGGTAGGTCTCCCCTTTTTCTCTTTTCTCCTTTCTCCTTTCCCCCCTTTTTTTTGGTTTTCTGGTGGAGATGCTGACTCGTATGGCTGCAGGATATCCGTGATACCATGATAGCGAATTTACGAACTCGCTTGGCACAGATGGAGCAACGGTTGGGCGATGCCCGCGGAGCTACGAGCGCCTTGGTAGGTGTACAGTGCGCGTTCCTAATTAAAACCTCAGATTCCTGATGTTGGCTGCTGATTCACATGGTCGTAGCATGCCCAGATTGGCGCGGCTTCCCCAGCGATGGGAGTAGGTGGTGCTTCTTCCAGCTTGTGGATTCCCACCTCAGAACTTGACTCGCTTCATGAGCAACTTGCTCACACCACGCAGCGTGCTGCGGAGGCAGAAGGGATGCTTTGTATACAGGTAAAAGTTTCAGTGTTGAGTTCTCTTTGTTTACGCCTTATCGCGTATCTGAGATGGTACACTCGGCAGGAAAAGGAGATAGAAGAAGCGCTTGCCCAAGCTGCGCAGAAGGAGGCTAGGATAGCAGAACTGGAGAAGGAACTGCGGCGTCATCCTGATGACGACTCCTCTAGGGATGCCGTGGAACTGAGGATCACTCTCCAGTTGGAGAGGGAAGACCGTGAGAGAGAACGTGCAGAGAAAGAAAGAGACGCAGAGAGAGAAAGAGCCAACATATTGACTGAAAGGGAGGAACGAAGGGCCATGGAGGCCCAACTATTTGAACTCTGAATCAGCCTTGGTCTTGCTGAACAGTGGCTGAGAGATGGTGAGGAGCGCTACCGAAGAGCACGAGAGCGTGGCTTTCGTGTTGGTAGCTTCTCTGTTGCTTCCGTGGATCAACGCCGGGATGTGGGAATAGGAAGGGGAGTACAGAGCAGTAGGAGTACTGCTTTTCGTAGTTGGGTAGCACCTTTGAGAGCGTTTTACCCGGAGAGTAGTGGGACAAGTAACGCAGAGAGAGAAGGTGGAACTTGATGTAATTTTTTTGATTTTTGGAATAAAGTACAAGGTTCGGTTTGTTTGGTTTTCACCTTTGCTTCTGTTGCCTGAATCCCTGCACATATCACTGAAACAAACAAATCAGAATTTATGTTCTGACTTGGCCCCTTGCTCAATAAGCAAATGGTCACTGTGACTGTCCTTGATAACTGGTCAAGGGGCCAAGCCTTTATTTAACGAAGGCAAGGGAAAAATGCAGTGATGATAAATGTGACAGGCAAGCACACGAATGCAAGCGGTATTAAAAGTGAGATGCTGCACGCAAATGCAATCATGCAAAATTGATTTGTTTTCTTTTTTATATTTGGCATTTTTTGTTTTATAAAAAAGATTTTTTTTGTTTGCAAATATGTATATTTTCTCTTTTTCCTTTTTTTGTTATTTTTATCATTTCAAAATTTTTTGTTGCTAATGCCCGGCAAGCACCCATATGGCACCTAACCTACGTGAGAACAGGGGTTTCTTACTAACCTCCCAGGTATCCTAAGTGCGCATCTAGGTTGATTTGGGCCTCTAGACCCCTCGAATGATGATCCCGCCGGCTAAGACTTACCCTGATGATAATACCGTCATACCATGCTTAGGCTCCCAGTCGCTTCCGACCACAGGGATTCACCCAAAAGATGTTTGAGGTAAATGATTTGCCCGACCCGGGTCTGTTTCCTCACAACTCTAGATGGTATATGATGGAACACCCTGGAACCCTAACGACCAACCGCGCGACGCTGACCCGGAATCAGACGCCGTCGCACCCATAGGTGACGCGCTTGCATTGGCCTAAGCCCGAGGTTAAACGAGAAGACATCAAGGTGGTAAACAGGGGTCTTGACCAGCCAGAAACACGGAGACTCCTTCGCAGCGATAGCTTTTACTTTTCAAAGTAGGCAACCAAATGTGTATATTAAAATAAGGTCGCAGACCCTGGGCAGTTTTCACCTTTCAGAAACTCCATCGAACCTTCATCTTTAGAGGGAGAAGGAAGAGTGTAGGGGATAAACCGCCTGAGAGGACCGGCAAAGCCGTTAACCCGGCGAGCGAATAAGGGCCCGTTAACTCTTTCCTTTCGGACAACTTCGGACCAAATCTCGAGCATTTACATTCCACAGCCCCCCCCCCTTTTTGTGGATTCAGACTTTTACTTTGAGGGGTTCCGTTTATCGCAACAGGCACGGTCACGACCAGGCTTTTCTCTTGATTTTGATTTTGTATTCCTTTTTGTGAGGGAGATATAGTCGTTTGACGTTTGTGGGCTCCCTTTTCGTATGCCTACGGGGACACTGCCCTCTTCTCGTGCTCTGATCGATTCTCGAGGAAATGGATCCTACTCTTGCCTTCGGGGTTTGAGTTTCGGTTTCTCATGCTCAGCGTTTTAAGGGCGCCGACTGTCTCATTTGGTCGAAGAGAAAAGAAAAAAGATTACAGCTTCCGGAGATCTTCTGGGTGGGGCGCCACCGTAGGTGATGCTATCGACTTTTTTTTTGAATAAAATACATAAGTGAGCACATGTTAGCTTCCTTCGAGCGAGCATAGGCCGACGTGGCCGGACAGGGATCTCCACGGTTCTGGCAAACCAAGACCCGGTGCCTACCAAGCCTTAATGGGCCCTATCCTGACACGAAGATTGGATGCAGGGACTTAACTACATGGTGACTGCCAGGCATCGGCACTTTGAATTTTTCATATTTTTAGTGGTTTTTGGTATTTCTTTGTTTTTGATATTTTTTTATCTTTTCATCATTTTTTTTTATTTTGTGCTAAGGGTAGTATTTTTTAAGATAAAGCCCATTCCAAGGGTGGGATAACTCGGTCCCTTCGGCGTTGACTAGCTTGTAGGCGTTGCCAGGGTACACAGCTTGAATTACAAATGGTCCTTCCCAATTGGGTTGGAGCTTAGAACGCGGCCCTCCAGGTTTGACAAAAATTCTTTTTACGACCATCTCACCGACTTTGAATTTTCTCTCAACGACTTTCTTTTGGTAAAAGCGAGCGAGTCTATTTTGATACACACGCATGTGTTCGACAGCGGCCAGCCGCTTCTCATCCAAGAGTTCCAACTGGGCGAGGAGTGAATTACGACGATCATCGAGAGGAAATTCCTCGTCCAATTGTACCCTGAGAGAAGGGATCAGAGTCTCGTACAGGACTACCGCTTCCATACCATAAGTAAGGGCAAACGGAGTCTACCCGGTGGGGGTGCGGATTGAAGTGCGATAGGCCCATAGGGCTTCGATAAGTTTTTCTGGCCAGTCTGAAAACTTACTAGACTCGCAGGTTTTTTTGATGATTTTGAGCAATGTTTTATTGGTGGCCTCCGCTTGGCCGTTACCTTGTGGGTAATAAGGCGATGAATGATGCAATGCAATTGCGTACCTTTTGCAGAGGTCTTGTAGGTCCTGAGAAATGAACTGTGGCCCATTGTCGGTGACGATCGTGCTTGGGACGCCGAATCTGGCGAGGATGTTCTTCATGATGAACTTGCAGACTATTGATGCCTTGACTTCTGCGTAAGCTTCGGCTTCGGCCCATTTGGTGAAGTATTCCGTCGCAGTAAGGATGAAAGATTTCTACTTGGTGAGGGAATTGGGATCACCTAGGGGACCAATGATGTCGAATGCCCACATGGAGAAGGGCCACGGGGAGGATATTAGATGAAGTGAGGAAGATGGTGAATGAATTTTATCGGCGTGAAGTTGACACTTGACACACCTACGGACATAGACAGCACAATCCTCTTCCATAGTGGGCCAGTAAAAGCCTTGCCGAATGATCTTCTTGGCGAGCATCTGACTATTCACGTGGCCACCGCACACACCCGAGTGCGTCTCCTCCACACATTTCCAAACATCATAGTCACCAAGACATCTTAACAGAATACCAGTAAGACTTCTCCTATAGAGTGGACCTCCAACCAATGTATATTTCTGAGCCACCCTTCTTATGGCTTTCTTGTCCTCTGTGGTGGCTCCTTCAGGATAAGACTAATCTTGGCAGTATTTGACGATTTCATAGAACCATGGTTTCTCTTCATCAGCCAGTTCTTCTTCAACCTCTGCCAACATGATCTCCCTCTTCTCAAGGATATCTTCCTGCAGGATCTTTCTTGCTATCCTGTCTTTGATGTTTACGTAGGAAGCATCGTCGATTGCAGGGGCGTGAAGTTTGTAGATGGAAATGGACTTAAACCATCTTCCTAGAGGGAACCTTATGGATGATGCCAACAAGGCGAGGGCATCGGCGAGAATATTTTGATGACGAGGGACATGAACAAAGATCAATTTGGTGAACAGTTTGGCAAAGGCAGCAGTGAGTTCTTGGTATGGCTTGAGTTTGGGATCGCGAGTGCGATATTTAGTGAGCACCTGGCGAAGGATGAGTTGACTATCACCTACGACTCGCAACTCAGTGATACGAAAAGAATGAGCGAGTTCTAGGCCAGCTAGAAGAGCTTCATATTCGGCTATATTGTTGGTAACTGTAAATTTGAGCTGGTATGCCAATGGGAATGTGAGGCCTTCAGGCGACAAGAGGGCGACACCGATTCCTCTCCCTTGAGAGTTCAGAGCTCCATCAAAATATAGTGTCCACATTGGCTCATCTGATTGGTTGACGGACATTAGTTCCTCATCTGGAAACTCTGATTGGACGGGATCGAACTTGGGAAGAGGATGGTGAGCGAGATGCTCGGCTATGGCATAGCCCTTAATCACCTTTTGCTGGATGTAGGTGATGTCGAACTGAGAGAGAAAACTTTGCCAGCGTGCTAGCCTATCCATAAGGACGGCTTTCTCCAGAAGGAATTTGATAGGATTCATTCGAGCAATCAAGTGGACCTCATGAGCCAAGAAGTAGTGTTTTAATTTCTGCACAACCCAAACGAGGGCAGCACAGGTTTTCTCCATGACGGTGTACTTCTGCTCACAGGGATTGAGAAGTTTAGACAAGTAATAGGTTGTCTGTTCCTTGCCTTCTTCATCAGCTTGTGCGAGGACGGCTCCTACGGAGTCATCCAAGACTGAGACATAAAGGATCAGAGGTTTTTCTGGTTTAGGTGGAATGAGAACGGGTGGACTAGCCAGATATTCTTTCAACCCTTCAAAAGCTTTCTGACATTTAGAATTCCAGTGGAATTCTACTCCTGCCTTGGTCAACTCGTAGAGAGGTCTACACCTTTGTGAATGTTGGGACACAAACCGACGAATAAACTGCAACCTCCCGATTAAACCTCAGACTTCCCTCAAATTCTTGGGAGGCGGCATATCCCTGATAGCCTTGGCTTTGTCGGGATCTATCTCGATCCCTCTTTTGCTCACAATGAAACCCAGCAATTTACCCGACGACACACCAAACACACACTTTTTCGGGTTCATTTTCAATTGGAACTCCCTTGACCTCTGCAAGACCTTAGCCAAAACTTCTGGATGTTCCATCCTGGTCCTTGATTTTACCAATAAGTCATCCACATACACTTCCAGATATATGTGCATCATGTCATGAAATATGGCCATCATTGCTCTTTGGTAAGTAGCTCCAGCATTCTTTAATCCGAACGGCATGACCACGTAACAATATGTTCTCCAAGGGGTAGTGAATGACGTCTTCTCCTGATCCTCTTCTGCCAAACGAATTTGATTGTATCCTGAAAATCCATCCATGAAAGAGAGGGTTTCGTAGCCTGCCGTGTTATCAATCAGCACATCAATGTGAGGTAAGGGAAAATCATCCTTTGGACACGCGCGGTTAAGGTCCCGGAAGTCGATGCAAATCCTGACTTTCCCATCTTTTTTCATGACCGGGACAATGTTCGCCACCCATTGAGGATAAAGGACGACTCTAATGAACCTGGCTTTGTGGAGCTTATCGACCTCTTCTTTCATTTTCAAAGCCATCTGAGGGTGGAAACGCCTTAACCTTTGTTTTACCGAGACGGACCCTAGTTTTAGGGTTAAACGGTGTTCGACCAAGGTTGAATCTAGACCCGGCATATCCTCATAGCTCCATGCAAGCGTGTCCTTATATTCTTTGAGAACCTTAATTAATGCCTCTTCTTCAGAGGGTGGTAGGTTGTCACTTATGAGGATGATCCTAGGGTCTTCCTCAGTTCCCAAGTTGACTTCTTTGGTGGATTCTTCTACGGCGGTTGACGGCTCGTCGAATCTCCTCATTCCACTTGCGTATGCACCCTCCGCATCCTCATATTCTTCACCCCCATTTTCAGTGGGGCATTCTTCATCCGTGATCTCGTAGACTCCATACCCTTCATCAAATGCACAGTCGCCCTCACATTCTATTTCCGGTAGCCGGATGGGATTTTCTAACAACTGGGGGATGGCAAGAAGGGCCTGACACCTGGCGGCTAAATCCAGAAGAAATTGACGAGGGATCTGCCTACCCTTGGATTTCTTCCTAGGTACTACCCTTGGCCTATCATTCCTAGATTGACTGACAATATTTACAGAAGAAGAGGAAGACAAAGAGGATGGTGTAGAATGTACAGGAGAAGACCCCTCAGAGGAGGGGCAGAAAAGGTCACTCATCGGACCTCGGACGGGTGCTCCGCAGGGCGGTACGCACCCGTGGGAGATGTAGGAGGTTTCCTCAACGAAGATGTGTTGTTGGGGAGTTTGAAAATTGACGTTTTTTTTTTCGTTTTCATTTTTGATGACAAAGCAGTGAAAAGAGATTGGAGGAGAGAGAAAAGTGGTTATGGCTAGAGGATTGTGAGGCTCATAGAGCAGATCATGGTTGAAGACCTGGCGCGGGTTGAAAAGCCCGCATAGGTATGTAAGCAAAGAAGGGGACCTGGGAAGATCATCAGACAACTGTCTGGCCCAGGAAGAGGATATCAGCAAAGGCTGAGACGAGTGGATGGAGAAGATGGCGGCTAATGAGCCGTCGACGGCAATGTTGAGGACGGATGAAGATCCGTCGATGACAGGGTCATTCTGGCGAGGACGAGGATAGTTTGGAACTTTGGCAAGAGTGGTAATATTCTCTGGTATTTCGGAGATCAATGGTGGTCCTTCCAGCTGCGGAGACGAGAACATCCTTTTCAGTGCAACGGAAATGTCCCGTATGTCGAACCATTTATTCCACTCGCATTCTGGATCTTTGATCTTGCCTTTTTTGGTGATCCTCAGACATTTTTCGGCCAAATATACAGCATGTGATCCCCCATATGCTTCTCGTGGTTGATCTCCCATCTGAACAACGGGCCCTCTGTTGAAGTGGTTTGATAGAGTCCATGTGAGGGGCTTCCAATCCGCCTTGAACGGTCCTTTAAAGCCTAGGCCAAACCTACGGTTCGGCCTGATTTCCTTTGGCGGTTTGAGCATACCCTGTAACTGTGCGCCCAGACCTTTTCCCTGTTGATAGCCGATGTTCCTCATAATCTCCCAACCTTTGGAGTGAAAAGGGAGACATGATGTTACGGTTGCCCTGACCGGCTCCTTTGGTGTTAGTGGAACGTGAGATGGATCACGCACGTCCAGCAGTGACAATATGGGCCGATGAGATGGCCAAACAGAGGGCAGAGAGGTGTTGATAGCATCCACTGTGTGAAGGACAGGTGTACTGACCACTTTAATAATCCTCCCATTGTAAGGAAACTTCAGGCACTGATGATTGGTGGATGGCACAGCGTCCATGGCTTCGATGTAAGGGCGACCCAGTATAGCCTTGAATGTGGGGTCCATGTCAAGGACATGGAATTCCATGGGAATTGACATGGGGCCTAGTTCTGCCTTTAGAATAATCATCCCCTGCGGCGGCCTTTTGCTATTGTCATAAGCCGTGACCGTGATCGAGGAAGGTCTTATTTGTTCCTCGTCGACCCCACACAACTGAAGAGTGCTCATGGAGATCACATTTATGGACGCACCCGTGTCCACAAGACACGGGTTTATGGATACCCCATTAATTTTTATTGAAATGCACAGTGCATATTTTCGAGCTTCCTTGGGAGCGAGCTCGTAATTGTGGAACATAATGGACGGTTGTGTGTCTGTTGGGGTCAGGACGGTCGAAATCTTCTCCACGGGGAGGTCTTCATTAACCATGACTTTTTGAAGATATTCCATCAAGGCCGCCTGGTGGGATGTGGATCTTTGAAGTAGCTCCAGGATGGAGATCCGAGCAGGCGTCTTATCCAGGTGTTTCAACAGATCATACTGTGTTCCAGGGATAGCTTTTTCTGGTTGTTCTCCATCATCCTTCTCTGGCTGAGACTGCTCAGGATTCTAACTGTTGTGGGGAAAAACCCTGTGGAAAATCCTTCCACTCCGGAGCACCATTGCCTGCGGCTTTTGTACCTCTGTGGGGGTAGCAGTGGGTTTTATCAGAGGTTTGAGGGGTAGTGGTGGAGGAATGGTTGATGAAGCAGGGGTGATGACGGGAGCAGGGATTCTGATGAGGGGTTTGTTAGGTGGCGGCATGGTGGAGGTAGAGGGGATATTACGCGGATTATGAAGGATAAGGGGTCTGGAAGGTGGAGGTGGAGACGTAGTAGAAGTGGGTAGGGCTTGAAGCGGGCAATGATTTTGAGGTGGGTGATAGGTAATGAGTGGTTTTGAAGGCATTAGTGGTGATATGGTGGAGAAAGACGGGGTTATGTATGGTGGACGGATGATAAGGGGTTTAGAAGGCGTAGGGGTAAATGTGGAAGAGGTGGATGGTAAAGCGGGGGAGTGAGAGAAGATGAGAGGGTGTGAAGGCGTAGTGGAGAGTGTCGGTTGATAGGAGATCGGGGTACGGATGAGAGGGCGTGATGGTAGTGGAAATGGTGGAGGCGATATTGACGCGGGTTGATGAGAGAGAGGTGCTACCCGGGCAAGGTGAGGGGGTTGCATGACGATAGGATTGACAGTAGAAAGAATGGAGGTACTTTCCTGGTGCCACACCTGCTCTCTCCCGACTTTCGGGAAGGAAGAGATGGGGTTAACCTGATGATTGGGCTGTTGGTGCTTCGGTAATGGATTCTGCATTATGCCCATGTCGGGCTGCTGTTGTGGGGCCTGCTGAGGCTGTTGTTGTTGTTGTGGTTGCTGTTGCTGCTGCTGTTGTAACTGCTGTGGCCTTTGAGGAGGTCCCCTAGCCTTGAGAGCGGCGACGTATCGTCTCATTTCATCCCAATCTATTTGATGTTCATCATTCATATCGTGGATGTAATCTTTGAAATGGAAGCAGTAATCTACTGTGTGTCCTGGCTGCCTGTGGTAGACGCAATATTTGGAGGTATCAACATTAGGGGGCCACGCGGGCCTTTCTCTGGGTAGGGCGAGTTGGTTTGATGCCATGAGGGCATTAAAAATGTCTGCCAAGGTATCCGACAATGGTGGATAGTAGGCTCTCTTGGGACCGAGTGGCCTCCTTTGTTGCTGTTGGGGACCATAGTTCCCCGAGGGTGGAACTTGGTTGTACTGAAGCGGTGGTTGTTGTTGCGGAGGTTGTGGTTGTTGTTGCTGGGGTTGGCGTAATGGAGGCATATTATCCTGGGGTGGATTATTTTGGGGTGGAGGACGGAGAGGGAAAGGACCTGGTTGGAGGGAAAGTCGGGGCATTTGTGGAGGCCTTGGGTTGACTGCATAGTTGGCATTGTTGACCGCACCCACTTGCTCATTTGTCACGACCCCTTCTGTGGCTTCGCCCGGGACACCAGCGCCTGTCTTTCTGACCACTTTGGGCTTCGGCGACTCAAACATGTTCATAATGGGGGAGTCTTTTAACTGAGTTTGGATGTATCGGGCCCTTTCATAGAGTTCCTCCATTGTAGTAAGTTTATTCATGGCCAGGACGTGTCTGAACTGTGGGGTTGCATTAGACACAATCATCTTCACTTGTTCGGGCTCGGAGAGGGTATCCCTATTCTTTCTGCCAGAGACCTCCATCTATCAGCATATCGGACAAAATCCTCATCGGGTTTCATCTTTTCGGCCACTAGGTCGGTAATGGAGAGTGAGGGACCGACCCTATCCCTATATTTCTGCATGAATCTTCTCTGTACTATCTCAAAATTCTCGGCCTCGCGGGGCTCCAAAGAATAGAACCACTCAAGCGCGGGACCATCCAATGATCTCCGAAAGAGGTATGCGAGGGACCGCTGATCATTTTGCCAATAGGAGGACTCATACATGAAGTCCTTGAGGTGAATGAAGGGGTTTCCGGTACCATTGTATCTGCGGTACGTGGGCATTTCGGAGGGAGGAAGATGAATGACCGGAAGGATTGGCAAAGCAACCTCCGGGGTGGCTTTCACGTCCACCATTCTTCTCAAATTTTGAAACTGCTCGTCCATGCGATTGAACCTATTGAGGAGAGATTGGGCGAGCTCCTCTGGAGGTGAAGGTGGTACTTGCCACTGGGAGAGAAACTGTCTCCCGGAGACTTGAGGGGGAAACCCCGAATGAGAGGGAGCTGTCGGACCGCCGACAGTTGGCCCTAGCTGAAGCGGTGTGTGGGGTGCAACGGGAGTTTGAGATTGTGACGGGAACTGGAATGAGGGTGGTTGTTGGCTCGCTTGACCTTGAAGCGAGGGAGACTGGATGGCTTGCGCCAATGAAGGAGATGGAATGGCCTGCACGGACTCTTGGAGATGTGCGATGGCCGGAGTTGATTCCTGGGGCGTGGGGGAAACATATTTCTCCTTTAGAATGGCCTGGAAGGCCCGGAGCTGTTCAGAGGTAAGCTCCGTGTTGGCGAGGACGCCCAGTAAGGAAGTGATATCCTGTGGTGGGGACGTGTCCCCGGCGGTAACATGCACCTCATGTGAGGGCTCATGAGAAAGACCCGAGTCCATAGCATAGACCCGCGGGTCGGCTGACAAACCTTGACTAGGGTGGTTCTCCTCAAAAGACTCGTGAGCCATGCTCACAGTTTTCCCAGAACGCAAAAACATACACTAGCAAGCAGGTAGCAGAGATTATCAAACAAGTGGATGCCTTTATGCCTTTTTTTGTTTTGATTTTGATGATTTTTTTGTGTTTTTAGCGAGATCCGAAGTTCACACCAAATGGGGGACCCTAGTTTATTTTTGTTTCACCGCCGTGTCAGCTAGGGTCTCTCGTCTCACCACGAATGAAATGACTAACTCCGGGGAACTTCAATGGTACAACCAGCCCAGTGAACGAAGAGGAGATTCTTCGATGTCGGGGACTTACGGAGGTCCCAGTGTAGGAGATTCTAGTACGTTGAGAGGAATTCCCAAACGGAGAGTCCTTCCTTCACCGGGAAAGGGTGATCCTCAAAAAAATGAAAAAAAGATAGAAAAGAGAGATGGATGCATGCAATGAAATGCTGACAGAGATATGGAGTGGGAAAACAACAGAAATAATAGACATGTAATAAACAAACAACCAATCATAACTGACAGTGCTGCCATGAGCACAACGGTGGCGCGCGCGGGCGCTGAGGTGGAGAGGCACGGATGGTGCCGAACTTGCAAGGGTAGCCGAAAGGAAGCAGTAGAGGTCCCACCGTGATCGCCAATCTGTGAGCGACATCACGCGGTTCGGGGAGCGGAGGAGACGCGGAGCGCGCGGGCTCCTCTTTTTTGTTTGTTTGCTGCAACGCAGAAATAAGAGAGAGAGAGAGAGAAGGGGCCACCACGGGAGATTACTCCGGCGGGGCGAGCGGGACAAATATAATATGGCAAGATATGGGGGTTTAAACGACCATAGCGGGAAGTGACTCGCCGCGACCTCGGGGGGACGGGAATGGTGCAGAAATTAAATAACAAGAATTGAAACGACCATTGGGGAAGTGACTCGCCGCGGCCTCGAGAATATGAGCAGATAATAAGATGGCAGAATATAAAGAGAATACAAAGAGCGGGAATTTAAACGGCCATTGGGGAAGTGACTCGCCGCGGCCTCGAGGACATAAACAGATAATAAGATGACAGAATATAAAGAGGATGCAAAGCGCGGGAATTTAAACGGCCATTGGGGAAGTGACTCGTCGCGGTCTCGAGAACATGAACAGATAAGAATATAACGTATAAGAATGTGAATTTAAACGGCCATTGGGGAAGTGACTCGCCGCGGCCCCGAGAATATGAGTAGAATATAACAGAATATAAAGAGAATATAGGAACGGAAATTTAAACGGCCATTGGGGAAGTGACTCGCCGCGGCCTCGATGCAAGATGTGATCGCCAGGGGCCAAAAGGCCCCAAAATAAGAAAGTGATCGCGCCTACCTCAAGAGCGGGAGATGGCGGGTTGCTTCTTCCTCTCCTTCCGGCCGGCCGACGGAGAGGGCTTTCCTCGGTTACCCTTGCAAAATAATGACAAACAAATAACAAGTGGATTAGAAAGATGAAGGTGTAGTATTCAAATCCTTGCCATAAAAATAATGAAATGGTGGCAAGACACAAACCTGATTGGTGTTATCTTTTAAACCCCTCTCGGACTCGAGTAGGAGGAAAATGAGATGATGGATGCAAGAAGTATATAAGAAAAGGCGCCCTTTCAAAGGGGGATGGAGGATGCGAGATGATGAATGCAAAAGAACTACGAAAAAAAAGGAAAGAGTTGGCTTATTGGATGTGCCGATGGTGAAATCCGGCGGAGCTCCGGCAGCGTGGGGACGACGTGGATGCGCGTTGGATGAAGACGACCTTCCTCTCGCGAGCGTGGGCACCCGAGAAGCCAGCAGAACCTCCACCTACAAAAGACCCCACGGGTTAGAAAATGACTCCGTAGCCTCTGGGCTCCGGCAGCCTATCGGATCACTTCTGAGCCCCTTCAGAACTGAGGGGGTGGGCCTCTATTTATAGGGCTCCGGAGGGTGGAGGCGTCCAGGACCCTGGACACCTCCATCAGGTCCGAAATAATATTTTATTCTATTTTTATTTATTTTTTTGGAATACTTTTGTGGAGGCGTCCGGGGTCCCGGACGCCTCAAGCAGGTCCATCGAAAACCGACGACGGCTGCACGCGGTTTGGCACAACGCGTGGTTTTGTGAGCGGCGCCTCGTGATTCAGAAATGGGCGCGTCCAGTTGACTGGACGTCTTCATAATTTGGATTTTTTTCGCTCACGACAAACCGTAGTTCGGTGGCCGGCGCCCGTGAGGGAGTTGATGGAGGCGTCCAGAGGCCTGGACGCCTCCATAAATATATTATTTTTTATTTTTCTTTTGTCTTTTATGCTAGGGCTGGAATTTTGATTTTTTATATTTGTTTTTATGGAGGCTTCCAGGGGCCTGGACGCCTCCATTAATATATATTTTTTTATTTATTTTTTTATTTTTTATGCCAACTGGCATTTTACAGATATTTTTATTTTTGTTTTTATGGAGGCGTCCAGGGGCCTGGACGCCTCCATTAATATATATATATTTTTTATTTAGTTTTGGGTTTGAAAAAATAAAGTAAAAGAATGGGGGCGTCCAGGGGCCTGGACGCCCCCATTAAGGCCCACCCGGGTCCTCGGTTTAGGCGTCGGCGGCCGCCCGGCAGACAGCTTTCTTGATTCCGGAACCTCCTGATGCGTCCGACTGGTGTTGATGCCGTCCGAATGCCTTGACGAGACGATTCCGGATGTCGATAAACGCAGAAGAAGACCCAAGAAAAGGAAGCACTCGAGCGATTCAAAATGCGTAAGCCGTTGCGGGGCGTTGTATAGTAATATGAGACTTTCTCAAGAGACGTCAAGAATGGCGTGTCTACAGTGGGCGATCGGGTATTCTTGAGAGTTTCTCCGATGAAGGGGGTGATGCGTTTTGGATGGCGTGGGAAGCTGAGTCCCCGTTATGTTGGTCCGTTTCCCGTTGTGGAGCGCGTCGGTGAGGTGGCTTATCGGTTGCAGTTACCCCCTGAGTTGACGTCGGTGCATGACGTGTTCCACGTCTCGATGTTGCGAAAGTATATGCCCGATGACTCTCATGTTCTTGAGGATTCTGTTTGGCCCGTGGTGACTCCAGACCTTTCTCTCCCAGAGTTTCCTGTCCATGTTGAGGATAGGCGAGAGCAGCGCCTGCGGAGCAAGGTCATCCCCTTAGTAAAGGTGGTTTGGCAGCGGCACTCTGTGTTGTGCCCCTTGTGCTTTGATGAATGTGGTGTTTTAATGATAGCAACATGAATGAGTCACCATTTTTTTTTGCTAATAGCTTGACATTGAATCATAGCAATCTGAATGCATATAACTGATATATTCTGTCGAGAATGCATGAGAGTGCATAAAGTGTTTTGTGCTTGAATTAAGATCGGTGCATTGCTTCTTCTGTGTGTATATTGCTTCTTCTGTGCATATACTGCATCAGTGCACTTAGATGGGTCGACCTCTTTCCTTGATGGGTCGACCCCCCAGATTTCACAAGTCTATACAATCGTCTTTATGAACAAGGCAAGGTCTGTACAGGCTTTGAGGTTCACAATGTATGGACTTTGGCAACCCAACGGCTGTATAGACTTCCACTCAACAACGTTGTATAGACTTGGAAATCTGAACGGGAGGATGTATAGACTTGGCCCATTGAAGGATGTACAGACTTTGAAGAAATCAGGCGATGTGAAGACTTTACCTGGTGGTGAGGCTTCTTGGGAACGTGAGGACGAGATGCGTTAGCAGTTCCCTTACTTGTTTGAGTGAGTCTTCCTCTTCTTTCCCCTTGGGTTGTTCTCAATTTCGAGGATGAAATTCCTTTAAGGGGGGAGGGCTGTAATATCCCGGACCTTTTGGATCCTTCTTCGTTGGTCCCGGATCTGGTTTCTCAGAGTGTTCAGCTCCGTTGTATTTGAAATTTCGTTTCGGGCATCTTTCGTGTTCGGATCGGCGCCATCCGGAGTTGTTTCGGAGGCCCGGAAGCGTTCCGCGGCTTTTCCGCGCGTGTTTTCCGATTACCAGTGTGTGTTTCGGTAATTCCTTCGGAACCTCGCTGCGGGTGAATCGGGTCGTTCACCTGGGCATGAGTGGTACCGTTGCGATCGGTGCGTTCCGAGGATCCCGAAAATGTAATTTTCTATTTTTTGGTATTTTCTAGAAATTCTGGATTTTCTATAAATATCTCTCTTTTCTCTCTCTCCCCTCTTCTTCTTCTTCTTCTTCTTCTTCCTTCTCTTCTCCCCACCGTGACCACCGCCCCTCCCTCTCTCTTTCTCTCTCGTTCGGTCGCGGCGACGTCCCCTTCCGGCTGTAGACGGTGCGGGGGGACGGCGTGACGACGTGGGCGACGACGAGGTGATCGTGGCGGCGTAAAGCTTGTGGGGAACCGTGCAGGGACGATGGTTTTCAAAGTGTTTTTCGTGATCTCGGCATCGATTCGGTGGAGCATTCGCTCCATTGAGGTAGGGTGACGTTCCCTAACTCCCTGCCGTTCATTCCCGTGATTTATAGGCCGAGGGGAGGCCGAGAGGGGCTTGATTAAGCAGGTTTGGGGTTTTCCATGATTTGGGGAGAGCTCACCCGATCTATGGATATAGCCCGCGATTTCACGTTTTGGTGGCCTAGTATCATGCTAGGGGTCCCCAGGGGTCTTCCCCTTTGATTTCCCCCTCTCCGGTGGAGGCATGGGGGTGTGGTTGGGTTTTTTGAGCTTTTCTCGCCGTTCCGTCGTCGGGCGGGTGTGACGGTCCTCCCAGTGACCGTCACACCGTGTGACGCACCTGGGTGGGTGCGTCACAGCCCTTGTTTAGCCAGTTGGGGTCTGGGAGCGTGACGGTCCCGCGATAGACCGCCACGGGCGTGTGATACGCCTGGGTTGGGCCGTCAGAGCGTCCCGACCGTTGGCATTCGACCGTTGGTTTGACCGTGGGGGTCAAGGCGTGTGACGCACCAGTACTGGCGCATCACAGCCTTGTGACGGCCCAGTGTGGGTGCGTCAGAAGTTGTTTTACCCCTAGGCCATGTGACGCTCCAGGGCTGGACCGTTACATGTGTGTGACGCTCTAGGAATGGACCGTCACACGCTGTGACGCACCGAGTGGCACGCGTCACGGCTTGCCCTTGTTTTCCACTGTGACGCACCTGCATAGGCGCGTCACAGTCTATAACGCACCAGGGCAGGTGCGTTACACTCCGTGTTACTCCCCGTTTTACACTGGGAGTGTGACTGTCTCGCCTAGACCGTCAGGCGTCTGTGACGCTACCGCCTAGACCGTCAGAGCCCTGTGATGCGTCTAGGGTAGACCGTCAGGCACTGGGTTGCCCCGGGTGGTTTGCAACCCCGTTTCCGTTCCGACCGTGGTTGTCGTGCGACAGTACCGGTACGTGGGGTGGTCCCCGTACGTTGTCGTCTGCGGACGTGGTTTTCCGTTGACTTGAGAGTCTAATCCTTCAGTGACCCTCCACTAGTCATAGCACACCAGTACGCGGTGCTGGTCTCACCAGGGAGTGGTGTACGGGCCGACCCTTAGAGATGGTTTTTAGACTGGTTTCCGTCGGGCCCCACGTCTGTAGCCAGAGTCCGGCTAAGGGGAAAACCAGTCAGAGGGCCAGACCAGGGACGCGCGGTCTGTGTGTGCACACGTGGTTGGGGGCAGTTGGACACACGCTGACGAGCATGACCCCAGCTAGTCACTTGTTTGTGATACGTGTTTGGTGTCCGTGCCTCTGGTAGACGCTACCACGTCAGGCAGTTCACCTGCGGTGCGGCGTAAGTCGTCAGGGGACGCCACCGACTGTGCTTCTAGTGGGAGGTACTCCTGTCGAGTCGGGAGTGTCAGACTGTCAATCATTTTGACTTCGACCTTCGGGTTTCTACCGTGTTGGCCGTTGTGTTCCGATTATTTCACCGTGACACGTGTGTCAGTTTTCGTGCCATGAGACCGGTGCTTTGTAGATGACAGGGTTTCCCTTTTTGAGGTACTCGCTTACTGCTAGCGTAGCGGTTTCTCCGTTTGCGAGGTAGGGTTCGAGTGATCCCTACTGAGTCTTGTTCCGAGACTCATTCCCTGCGTGTTTTCACCGTGTTTCAGGCGAGGCGAGGCTTCAGGGGAGTTCGTCTGAGGCTCAGCGCGGTTCAGGTGCCCAGCGTTAGTGTCAGAGGTCAGAGCCTGGAAACTAGGTACTAGGTCTTGAAACTGGAGGCCAGGAACTGGATGTTGGGACTGAAGACTGGGATTTGGACATTGGATACTAGGACTGGAGACTGGGTACTGGAACCAGAAATTGGGAACCAGAGGCTGGAAACTGGATATTGGGTATCGAGATTGGGATTTAAATATTGGGTACTGAGACTGGGAATCGGAACTAGAAATTGGGAACTTGAAGGTCGGAAACTGGATACCAGGACTGGAAACTAGGATTTGAACACTAGAAGTTGGGACTGAAGGCCTATTTGCTTGAAGCGTACTGGCCTGGCGCTAGAAACCAGAACTGGGGATTGGAAGCTAGATATTGGGATGGAAGATCGGGTACTACAACTGGAAACTAGGAACTGGGAACTGGGGACTGGGAACTAGATACCGAGATTGGAGACTGGAATATGGCTACTGGGTACTAGGATTGGAGGCTGGGTACTGGGAACTGGATACTGGAGCTAGAGATTGAGTACTAGGACTTAGATATTGGGACTGGAGACTAAAAACTGGAGACTGGAAATTGGATGCTGGGACTGGAAGCTAGGATTTGGACACTGGAAGCTAGGACTGGAGGACTGCCCTATGAGGCGTGCTAGCCTGTTGCTAGAAACTGGAATTGGAAATAGGAAAGTGGATATCAGATGCTGGAAAATGGAGGCTGGGACTGGATACCGGGACCAAGGACTGGGATTTGATACCAGATACTGGGGCTGGGGACTGGAGATTGGATGTTGGGTACTAGGACCGAAGACTGGGAGCTGAGTGCTGGAGGCATGCTTGGGTGAGGCATTTTGGCCTGTTGCTGGAAGTTGGAAGCTAGAGATTAGGTACTGGATATTGGAAACTGGACACTGGGGCTAGAGGCTGGAGACTAAAACTGGAACAGGATACTGGGGCTGGATATTGGAGGCTAGAGCCGGAGCTGGATAGTAGGAATTGGATAATTGAACTGATTATTGAAGTCAAGAACTGGAGCTAAATAGTGGAGATTGGACAATGGAACTGGATACTGGAGCTGGAGCTGGATATCGGGGATAGGGTACTAGAACTGGATCTTGGGGACTGGGTACTAGAACTAGATACAAGAACAGAATGCTGGAAGGTGGATAATGGAGCTGGATACTGGACCTGAAGGCTGGATAGTGGAAATAGGTACTAGAAACTGGGTACGGGAACCGAATACTGGAAGCTAGATGTTTGAACTGGATACTGGAAACTGAGTATTGGAACTCGATACAGGAAGTCGGATACCAGAAATTGGAAGCTGGAAGCTGGATACTGGAAGTTGGCTGCTAAAAGTTAGATTTTGGGACCGGAGGCTGGAAGCTGGTTTTTGAAAACAAGAGGCTGAAAGCTAGATATTGGAAGCTGGAAGGTAGAGACTAGAAACTAGAAGCTGGATATTGGAGTGGAAGTTGAAAATGGGATACTAGGACTGGAGGCTAGATACTTAATCTGGATACTGAAAATTGGATATTGGAGGCCTATTCGTATGAGGCATGCTGACCCGTTGCTAGAAACTGAAGTTGGAGGTTAGACACTGGATACTGGAAACTGGATCCTGGGAGCTGGATATTGGAAGTTGATACGGGAACTAGATGCTGGAATCTGGATATTAGAATTAGAGACTAGAACTGGAGGTTGGAAGCAGGGTACGGGAGCTGGATATTGGAAATTGGGGTACTTGAACTAGATGTTAGAGGTTGGGTACTGGTACAAAGTACTGGAAACTGGAGCTGAGTACTAGAAATTGGATACTCGAAGCTGGATATTGGAAGCTGGGTACTGGAGGCCTGCCTGAATGAGGCGTGTTGACCTGAATGGTTGGAGACTGAAAGCTAGAGGATAACCCATAAGGGTGTGTTGACCTGGAGGACTGGAAACTGGAAGCCTGATGCCGACTCGTGAGGGTGCATTGGCCTGTGTGACTGGGAACTGGAAACAGGAGGTTGAAGGCTGACCCATGAGGGTGTGTTGGCCTGTGTTGCTGGAGAGTGAAGGCTGGAGGCCGACCCATGAGGGTGTGTTGGCCTATGTTGTTGGAGTTGCTGGTTGATCCTGAGGTATGTTAGCCAAAGACTGGTTGCTGGCTGACTTATTGTCGACATGTTGTTAGCCTGAAATATAGTCAATGTCGGCCTATTGTTAAGGTATGTAGACGAAAAACTAGAACTGGTTGTCTGACTATTGAGATGTAGTAGCCAAGGAATCTGGAGCTGACCGATTGACTGTTAAAGGTGTTGTAGCCAGGGAACAGGAACTGGAGCTGGAATTGGAGCTGACTGGCTGACCGCTAGGGTGTTGTAGCCGGAGACTGGAACTAGAGCTGAAGCTGGAGCTGGCTGGCTAACCACTGAGGGTGTTGTAGCCAGATCCTGGAGCTGGGTCGGCTGACCGCTAGGGTGTGTAGCTAAAAGACTGGAACTGGTCGGCTGACTGCTGAGGTATGTAACCGAATGCTAGAGCTGGGTCGGCTGACCACTAGGGTGTTGTAGTCGGACATTGGAACTAGAGTTGAAGCTGGAGCTGGCCGGCTGACCGCTTGGGGTGTTGTAGTCGGATGCTGTAGCTGGGTCGACTGACCGCTGAGGTATGTAGCCGAAAGATTGGAACTGGTCGGCTGACTGCTGAGGTGTGTAGCCGAATGCTAGAGCTAGGTCGGTTGACCGCTAATGTATGTAGCCAAAAGACTGGAATTGGTCGACTGACCGCTGAGGTACGTAGCCAAAAGACCAGAACTGGTCGGCTGACCATTGAGGTGTGTAGCCGAATAACTAGAGCTGGGCCGATTGACCGTGAAGGTGTAATAGCCGGATATCTAGGACTGGTCGGCTGACCGCTGAGGTATGTAGCCAAATGCTGGGACTGGAGTTGGTGATGACCGACCCTCGGGGGTGTATTGGCCATCATTGGTATAGGGTGGTGTTGTGCTTGCCGTTGGCGGGATGTCGTTGTCAATGGCTTTCATCAGTGAGGAGTAGAGAGGAAGAGTGTTTTTTTTGTTCTCTTTACCAGCTCTACCGCCCTTGCGGGTTTTCGCCAGAGCTAGCCCCCATTTACTTTTTCTGGTGCGTCCTTGCGACTTTTTGCACCGAGAGGTTACCAGATTTTGCCTAAGGAGCCCATGCGAGTTTTCACCTCAGTTGTGTTGATGGCAATTTTTACCCTCAATAGTCCTGTGGAAGGGGCTGACTGAGGCCGCCGGGTTACCTCTATTTTTAACGCCATTTTTTGACTTTTGTTGTTTTTAATTTTTTATTTCTTACCTGGGAGCCTTGTGGCTGTCGTCCATAGCATGCTGCTATCAGAGGACATGACCTGGAGGTTGCTATTGATGGCTCATTGCCATTGTAGCCGTGACTATGGCTTTAGCTTGTTACCAGGTGATTAATCTGGGAACTGGCAATCCTTGGTGGCATGTTGCTGGAGTCATGATAGGAATCTGGGAACTGGTGAGCCTTTATGGCGTATTGCTGGAATCATGATTGAGATCATGGTAGTTTAACCACAATATGAAGAGACAATAGAGAACCACAAGATGAGATTTGCATCCTTGCTTGGGCGCGATCAATGAGCTTTCACTTTGGCCATTGCCACTTGATTCCTTATCTATTCATTGGCATATCTGTCATGAATAAAAACATCACGTATGTCAATCACATGAGAGTGGAAGATATCAATGACTAATAGTGTTTATCCATTATCAAAACCAAGAATACCACAGAACTCATATGACTATAGAATGATGTCGAATGACCCAAGTGACCACAGAATGACTCAAATGACCTCAGGGACACAACAAGGTCTAGGGTTCCGGTAGAGTTACTGAGATTTCACCGTAGACAGTGTAGGGTCCACGAAGGCGAGGTCATGACTGTAACCTTGGGCCGCGTGGTCATGGGTTGGGCCTTCCTCTACGAGGACGGGCCTTCACGATAGAGATGCCGTGGCGTTTCCTTCGGTAGTGTAGCTTGGGTTCCCGTTGGTTTGGCGGTGCCCCGATTGTGAGATTGGTGTTTGCTTCCCGTCGCCATAGGAGTAGTTAGAGGGCCGTGGTTCCATCGACTACCGTTTTGATTGTTCTTGTTATGGCTCTGGCTTCCACTGTTATTGCTACAGTTGCTACTCTTATTGCTGTTATTGCTGTTGTTTACCGCGGTTGTTTGTGGTGGGGATCCGCGAAACCCCTACTAAGCCGATGAGATGACGCTCACCCCTGTCTTTTCAGGTATTGTGGTTCCTCTTCTAGCTTCGGAGGTGCAACAGAGGTTCATAGTTGCCAGCTCGCCTGTCACGCCCCGAGACATATGTACATCGGAAGTAATATCGGGGAACGTGAACAGCCGGTAATACACCTCAAGATAGCAACATAAACAGAGCACAATAGACATCCACATAAAGATGGAGTACACAATATCTGACCAAAATTCTAACTTTTATTCATAATAATGATCCATAATTACATAAAGTTGACTCTTGATCTACTAGACTCAAGAAAAATGAAAATTACACAAAATGACTCAATAAAGTAAAATTTACATCATGACTCTAGACTACTTAAATACACTTGACATTCTAAGTCTTCTCTCGACCATCAGTCATCACTCTTGGACCCGATGCTAGAATACTCCGAATCCGACTCACTTGAACTTCCTAAAAAGATTGAAAAAGTAGGGTAATGAGCACACTTGCCCAGTAGGTATCTTCGCACCAACATAGAGGCATGCTTTAAGTAATTATATTTTCACTCTAGTGAATAAGGTAAAAGAAAATACGATAAAACACACTAACAACACCCAAGTAACAAGACATGAATTATGGAGACATGAAGAATATGAAGGGACAATAGAGCATGATCAAGCAAGATTTATAAGGTAAAGTGGCCTTTCATTAACAAGAATATACTTCATAACCATAAAGGCTATGCACTAAAAAGTCATGAACAAGAAAGTACTAGCAATCATGTCAATTATCATAAGTTTGCCTCATGGTTTTCACCCATCTATAAAAAAAGTACTCCCGGCGCAATGCGATGCCAGTACTCATCGTACCCCATGGTTTTCAACACGTTTCCGGCTATCTGCCGAGGGGGCTAGTATGGAGCCCTTGGACACTGTCCGTGCCCGCTCTTGCATCTTCAAGTTACAGATCAAGCTATGTTGGGTCCCGTAGTGTAGGAACACGGATCTAGAGGGGGGTGAATAGATCCTTCTACTAAAAACTATGTCCAATTAAAAACACAAACTAGCGCACAGCGGAATTAACAAGATTGATAAGATTGAGGAATTTAATCTAAACAGATTTAAACTTAATTCACTCAATCTCACCGAGCTCACACGATTGCATAAACAGATGAGATAGCGAAGCACACAATCACAAAGATCAAACCATAAGACACGGGGATTTTTAAGGTGGTTCGGGACCACGCCGGGCTCCCTACATCCACCCCTCACCAAACCGATGAGACTTCACTGCTATAAAAATAACCCGGGGATAAATCACCCCATACACACGGAGCCAAGCTCCAACACACACACGTAGGGCGATGCCTACACAACCACACGAGAGTAAACTCCCAGCCACACGCGGGGAACACACCCCAAGATACGTCCAAGCACACACGCGGATATACTCCGCACAAATCGACGCACACACGTCAACACAAACACTCGGAGAACCTTTTCTCCGAACACTCACACAAAGTATTCTTTCAGATGTATATGAAATGAAGATAAATATATGCTATGACCCCCCAAACAAATTATATAGATGAAAACTAGATAGATGCATCAAGAATAAAGCTCCCCCTTCTTCAACAAAATCTGGTTCTCCTTGGCTCGTTGATGGATGTTCACGATTTCGACATCATCTTCTTCCTCTCCTTGAGCCGCTCCTCTTTTCCTTCTTCCATGAGTTCCAGATCTTCACGGATGTAGATGATATCCTCCTTGCAAGAGCTCCACCACGTTTTCACTCTTTTCTTCACCTGTACGAAAGAACAAATGAGCATTAGGGTTATCTATCACAAAAATCACAGCTCATATATATATGCAAGAGAGAGTGGACAAAAGACACATAAAACCTTCCTAAAACATGTTAGAAACACCCTAATATGTTTAGGAACCTTTGGGGGGTAGTTTGGTAAAGTTTCATAGGGTTTTCATTGGGTTTTGAAGACTTTCGCAAACTCCTGTCGCGGACCTGTCGGAAGGTGTCGACACCTGGTGTCGACACCTACACCCTACACACACAAAAACATGAAAAACATAACTCTGGCAGATAGGTGTCGACACCTTCTGGGCAGCTTCACTGGTTAGAGCTAGTGAGCACTAGGTGTCGACACTAGGTGTCGACACCTTCTGCCCAACACAAAGATTGTTTAATGCAGTCTAATGTAGTCTGAAAAACCTTCAACCCCAATTGAAAACTTGATTTTTCCAAGTGAAAAACATGCATTAGAAGGTCTTAAAAACATCATTCAATATTGGATTCAACAAGGAATATGGAAAGTTAAATGAGCAAGATGCTACCACAAGACTATCATGAGAATCATGCATGAAGGGCACTTGAGAACCCATTTCATGAAAAATACTTCAAACCCATTCATGGCACCATCAACAAGGGTATTTGCAACCCATACACAATATGCATGAAAACTCATGAATACCAAGATAGTTTCCATCACATGAGCACACTAGCATTCAAATGAACATTAAGCCATTACACCAATGCAAGATTAGCATGCAATTGAAGCTTGAGCACTATGAACCAAATTCACCTCCTTTAGCTAAAGGATGATATTCATGAAAATCAATTTAATCATGTATATGTCTTCTCATATCAATCAACAAAAACACATTCCACCATATGACAAGTTTTTGTTGTGATGAAATTGAATCTCTCAATTGTCGAAATACAAAGGCATGAAAGCTCAACCTCAACCTCCTCCAATTCAAGCACACAAGGTGGGCAATAGATATTACCATAATCCACTTGATATGGGAGGGTATAAAAACCATCCTTGGACCTGTAAAATCACAAGAGTATCAAGTTACCATATGTATGAAAGTTAAGAGCTCATAAACTTGATTCTTCCAAAAGAACCTCCATAGCTTGTCAACCATCCAAATGCTCATTGCATAAATAAATATTTCCATAAAGACATAAGTCACAAGCTTTGGCATTTGAACCACTTTGAATCTTCCATCGCATCCAAGGCACATACAATGATATGGGAGCTCAATCATTCAAATATAAAAACATGGGAGCTCAACCATTCAATAGCATTCTTGTATCTTCATAGCCTTCAACATCAAGATGCTTCCACACGCACATGTAGACAATCATGCCAAATGCAAAGGCATGTACAATAGCATTGGAACTCATTCATTCAAATGGCATTCTTGTTGATAAAAATCACATTCATCGATCATTGAATACATGAGGGGCATTGTTATAAACAAGGGATCTTCTTGAATCTTTCAAGCAACCAACCAAGGCAAATACAATGGTATTGCATCTCAATCATTCATTTAGCATTAGCCAAAGTACACATGCATAACATGAGGCTCACCATGACATTTATCCAAGCATGCTTTCCATAAAATATTTCTCATTGAATACAAAGCATATATGCAATGTATATGCAATGTGCTAACATCAAAGCACGTATGAGCCTTATAGAGTCACAAATGTATCCACATGATGATATCCCAATAACAACTTTTTGTAATCATCTCCACAACAATGTCAAACTTCATAGCTAGAGGATAAGGAGTTCAAGCACATGAAGACATGAATGACCATTCAAGCACAAGGCCAAGCAACAAAGTCATTTTGTAATCATCAAAATCACATACACAACAAGCTACTTTCATGAGAATATAGTAAAGTTCGGCCAATAATATTCAATTCAACCATAGTTTCATGATAATGTAACCAAGGTAGAGAACGCACCTGTAACGACCCGAGATCCGAGTACCGGAAAGGAACCGTCGTGACTCGAACCTCAGCCCACCACCCACGAGCCCGAAGACTCGCAATGGTTAACAGATGGTGTGAGGGTACACGAGAAACTAAAATAACTGCAGCGCTAGCACAATGAACTAAATAAAATGCAAGAATTAAATAAATACTCACTAAAAAGCTACAAGGTCCAGAGTATCTCATGTCCAAAAATAAGTACAGTCAACAGAAAGAAAAGCACAAGTACGCGGGGCATACCCGGCTCTGGCAACTGGAAACTAGCCCTGGCTACTGGAACCACGATGAGCCTCGGACGCACCTCTCTACGACCCTACCTCACCTGAAAACACAGGGGTGAGCCTCATCTCATTGGCTCAGTAGGGATGCCATGGACCCCCACCTCACAACAAGGAAAACAAGACAGTAAGCTAACTAGCAGGAGTACGGTAGTAACAACAATAAAGAAATAAAAAATCTCTCTATACCTAACAGTACCCTACCAAATAAACCGACCACGGTCCGACAGGAAAACAAGCCCGTACCTGCCAGGAGACAGGAGAACCACCCACTAGAAGTAAAGTCGGATGCGTCCCCCTCGTCTTGTAACGACCCAAGATCCGGATACCGGGAAGAACCCCATACCATTTGAATCCTGGTCTGCCGCCCATGAAACGGAGGGCTCGAAAGGGCTAAAAGGAGTGTGGAGGTACAAAGAAATAGGAAATAAGGCAGGACAATTCAACAATTAACAGAAATAAATAAACAACTACAACAGAGTCCAATCCAACAAAAGTACAGTCTAAGGTAGGGAAACATACCCAACACCGAGTGAACACTCGGTCCGGCGAGCTAGCAACCAAGAACCTCTTTACAGCACCCTCGAACCTCGAGGAAGAACCGCTGCACCTGAAAAGTAGGGGTGAGTCTCCTATCACAGGCTCAGTAGGGGTCGTGCAGAACCCCAACAATAAACAACGGCGGTAGCGAAAAGCAACAACAATAGCAAGAACAACAAACTGGTGGTCGGGAAAAAGTCGGCACTATAGCTACTCCTACTGTACCGGAAAACATGCCACGAGCTCACAGTCGGGGGACTACCAGACTATCAGACAAACTCTGGCTACGCTACCAGAAGAAACATCATGATAACACTGTCGTGGAGGCCCATCCCACAGATAAAGGCCCAACCCCAAGACCACGCGGTCTGGGTAACACGATCACAACCTCACCATCGTCAATCCTACACCGTCTAGGGAAAACCCTCGGTGGCGCTCACCGGAAACCCAAGACCTCTACCTCAGGAAACACACAGAGCCTACACGTAAAACCATGTCTCGCAGATGAAAAATGGAAACTCGAGTCACGAGAACTCACGTCAAGTGACGGGAGTACCTGCCCAGTAGAAGCAAGGCCGGAAGCGTCCACTGATGACTTAGTCTACGTCTCAGGTGTCTCCCTTCGGCCCAGCGGGACCTGAGACACCGCACAGTAACCAGGAACACAGACCAAGGACTAGCTGGGGTCGCCCTCGTCAGCGAGGGTCCGACGTCCCCAACCATGTGTGCACACACAGACCATCCGCTCTAAGTCAGGTCCTCTAGTTGATTTTCCTCCCAACCCGGACTGAGGCTACAAAGGCGAGGGGCCCTACGGTAACCAGCCTAAAAATCGTCTCTCTCTCTCGGGAAAGCTCTCCACCACTCCCGGGTGGGTCCGCACGAGCGTGCGCAGGAAAAGCCACAGCTAGTGGGGGGTCACTAACGTGAACACCGGAAGCCACGCACGCACCCATCGCGAGTAACACGGAGTACCAGGTGGCTCGAGGCCACCAGACTCTGGACATCCCACTAGACCTAATAACTCCAACGGTCTTTGAGTCACAGGACTCGGGTCAAGTCCGCTGCACGTGACGGCACAGCGTCGTCAATCTAGCCTAATCCCTAGGTCTGAATTCATGGTAACACGATTCCCAAGATAGCTCCCAAGTTGTCGAGTTGATCCCTTATCCAAGGGAAAAGCGAGAAACCTCCAGCCCCAGGTTGGGTGACTGGACTCACAGTCCAAGGCCATACATGTGGCCCACTCGGAAACCACTTTCTGGAGAAACCCACGTCATGTGGGGGAAGACCCGCACCCATACTGCCTCACGGCGACTCAATCTAGCGAAAACACAGAAGCCCGAAACACAAAGGGCCTCCCGGACCCTAAAGGCCACGGGCACCCCAATCGAGGTAACACGAAAATTTCAGACACCCAAAAACACGGCCATGTCACCCCCGGGGTGTCTGGGATGCTCACGGGCCAAGGGGAATACGATCAGCCGTAGTCCACATGCCCTAGCCCCGACTGGTCGCCCACATGAATGCGTAACTCTTATGGTGCGCTTTCAGAACGCGCAACTCTCCTGGTGCGCATTCACAACAGAATGTGCAACTCTACTGGGGCGCGTTCAGAACTGCCTTACTGTTCATCTTCTCCGATGAACGTGACCCCACGATACAGTGCCTTCTCAGAAGAACGCGACAACTGTGATGGTTGTGATCTCGACCCGAGATCGAAATGGTGAAAACCACGAAAAAATCCATTCAACGCCCCAATCACCCCCAGGTGATGGGGAAAAGAAGGGAAAATCCTTCCCCAACCTCTCTAGCACCGAGAAATCATGTATTTTCATCCCGACAGAGAAATAAACCCCAAAAATCTCAACAAATTGCAAAAATCGGCTCACACCCCGAAATCATGTATTTTCATCCCGACGGAGAAATAAACCCACTAGGCTCGCCTCGGGCTACCAAACTTGCGGGAAATGAAGCACACTGGCTAGAGAACCATCCCCCTACCTCCACCGAAGATTCTGTGTGCCGAGGACATTGATCCGCTAATAAAATGCCGTTGAAGCTCCGTCGGTTCATGAACTCGCCATGAGCTCCACCGCGAGCCACCGCCCCTCGATCCTCGCCCATGCTCGGTCGCTCCTCGACCGCATCGCCTCGACCTTACCCTCACCTCGCTCCGTGGGCAGCCGGAGAAGAGAGGGGAGAAAGAGAGAACGTAAGAGGGGAGAGGGAGAGAATGAGAGTGAGGAAGAGAGAGAGGGGGGGTTTAATATATAAGAAATCTGGAATTTTTGAAAAATATCAAAAATAGGAAAAAAATACTCCTCACGATCCTCAAAAAATGCACAACACTCTGGTAATGTCCCGGAGTCGGAGAACGTAACGGTTCACCCTATACAGGGTTCCGAAGGCTCGTTAGAGAAAAACACGCGTAAATCGTAAAATGCTCTCCGGGACTCCCGAAAGTGATCCGAAACCCACGGATCCAGATCCGTAAAACTATCCAAAAAATCCGGGGCATTACAGCCCTCCCCCCTTATAAGAATTTCATCCTCGAAATTTAGGACAAGCACCATGCCACAAGGGGAGAACACCTGAATCAACTGATGACACTGTCAGAGCCCCAGCCAAATCTCGATATTCATAAAAACCATGATCCTGAGAGACGCGGCCAGACAATGATCACGAACAACGCCTTGCTCACAACCCAAGACACATCAATCATCAGAGCAGGCATATTCAAGGGGTACAAGTCTGCTGTCACCTCAGCCAACACGAAAACCAACCACGGCACCGCCGCCACCAACTCGCGCACCTAGAAAACACACTCCTCGTCACGAGAACCAATCCACCGATCAACGCCCATGCTCGGTGGACCAACCAAATGCCAGCTTCACAACCAACTGACCGATCTCATGCCCTACACCAGGGACAACCACCACTGAGCTTCCACCAGCTCACACCTGGCAACCCGAGCGCCATTAGCAACACGACCAACTCTGCCAGAAGATAAACTTCTAACAAAATCCCATATCCAATTCTGGGAAAAAGCACACCTCATAATCGGCCACCCAAGGCCTCGCTGGCACACGGCTCTCGCAATTCTCGAGCCACAACAACCAGCATCTTCTGTATGTGAAAGACCATCCACAGGCCACCAGACATTCATCAACAGGAAACCTTCCCCGGCCTAGCAGGAACGATCCAAATCGCAACAGGCCATCTACTGACTCTCCACAGACCAACACCGCATCTCAAACCAAATCTCACTCGGACACTGCATCCGATCCGAACCTCATGCCAACTCTACCCTCTCAGGGGAGCACGACGAAACCACATGATAGGATTCCACAATCCTCGATCCTCACGTCACTCGACTCAGGCTTACAGGGAAATCCTCCCTTACTGGCCACAGACCAAGGATCACCATATCCAACACCAACGTCTCATCAGAGACCTTCGCACGTAGGCACCGTGCATTACCCAATCGAATCCCATCTCATCTCAATTACTCTAAATGGACGCTTGCCAATCCCGGTTCCGCTCTTACCACAGAGCCTCGGGACACCACCTAAACAATTCACGGCACACATCTCCAGAACGGACAAGTGCTGCCTGCTACCACAGTAAGCAGGTTGATGATGCTGTGACCAATGCACACGGGTCCCTAGATAATGCACATCTTACCATGGTCGACCACTCGGTCAACCTGACCAGCCGCTCACGGCCACCAATCGAGACCCATAATCTGTCAGAGATCACTTCTCCAAGAACACGATCTCATCCGAGGACACAACTTCCACACAGAATAGGGTACTCATGCGAAAACCTCGCCAGCAGATTCCCCCAACTGTCCATCCAGCCAGTGCCACAAACCACAATGCCTCCCGCAACGGCACGACAACAACATGCCTCACACTGCCGAAAACAATCACACATCGCACACCTCACACAGCCGAAAACAATCACACATCGAGGAACCAATCCTCCAATGCTCTGCACATCCTCTGCAACTCCGCAGGCTCCGATCCTCAACACCTCGAAAATCGCAACACCAGCCATGAATTCTCACGAACACTGCCCACCTGGCACTCATCCAACTGGCACTCATCCTTTCGGAGTAGCGCCAACACACCCTTACGAACCAGGGGATGGGAAACGCTTCACGTACACAACCACATGCTTGCCAAAGCGGTCGAGCTTGCCGCTGCCGCGCGCTCCTCACTTACGCCTGCCTCTGACCTTGAAACCAATAACACGCCAAACGCTTACCAAGGAGCGGAGAAAATCCACTAAAACGCCAAGCTCGAAGGCCACAACATCTCTAGCCACCGGACATCATTCTCTCGAATCTGTCTGCGCCAATACCAATCCATTCTCAAGCTGCCAACGCACGGACCACCACGCCAAACGTCACAACACGAACCCTAATCCGCACCTGCCAATGCTCATCCTCGAGTCCCAAACCTGCCACAGCCACACGATCTCGAACCGAATCCAGGGCGACCACAACCCATTCTCACGCAGGAACACATGACAAAGAGCTTACCGGAACAACTCCTCTCAATCCTGCCTCGAAATCCGCAAAAATAAATAGGACCGAGACGTCATCACAGACGCCACAGAGCATGGCGAGAAATTCAGGCTCGATAATCAGCAGCTCACCAAGAAGATCCTTCACGCATCCAAGCACATCTCGACCAGAGCGCCCGCTCTGTCACCTTAAACCACGATCTCAACGCCGCAGGGGGCTGGATAAACCTCAAGCAGAAATGGCCAACTCGACAATAGCTCCCTCAGAGCACACTCACGGCCACTTAAACATAAGCAATTCTCACCCAACCAGACCTCGCTGCAAATTCCCCGAACGCAGCACCGCGAACTCATGCCCACCGTCAACTCCTACCGAATGGAGCACAACCGGGGACACCACAGATGAGGGAGAAAGCTCTCGACCTCGATCCTTAAACCCCACGGTGGCACTCTGACGAAAAAAATGACAACCGCCTTCACAGTGCCAACTCAGTGCACACAGGCTCTTACACGAGAAACCAAGCGAAAAATAAGCACGAAACCTTATGCCATCTGTCCACTGTACTGGACCTTATGGACTCTGATCACTGTAATATCTCAAATTTCCATGTACTTCCACAACCACTGCTCCGATACCAACTGTAACAACCCAAGATCTAGATACCAGGAATAACCCAATACCATTCGAATCCTGTTCCGTCGCCCATGAGCCGGAGGGCTCGGAAGGGCTAAAAGTAGTATGGAGGTACAAGGAAATAGAGAATAAGGCAGGACAATTCAACAATTAAAATAAATGAATAAACAACTACAACAGAGTCTAGTCCAACAAAAGTACAGTCTAAGGCAAGGAAACGTACCCAACACCGAGTGAACACTAGGTCCGGCGAACTGGCAACCAAGAACCTCCGCACAGCACCCTCGAACCTCGAGGAAGAACCGCCGCACCTGAAAAGTAGGGGTGAGCCTCCTATCACAGGCTCAGTAGGGGTCCCGTGGAACCCCAACCGTAATCAACGGCGATAGCGGAAAGCAGCAATAACAGCAGGAACAGCAAACCGGTGGCCGGTAAAAACTCGGCACTATAGCTACTCCTACTGTACCGGAAAACACGCCTCGAGCTCACAATCGGGGGACTACCAGACTATCAGAGAAACTCTGGCTACGCTACCAGAAGAAACATCACGACAACACTGTCGTGGAGGCCCATCCCACAGACAAAGGCCCAACCTCAAGACCACGCGGTCTGGGTAACACGATCACGACCTCACTGTCGTGAACCCTACACCATCTAGGGAAAACCATCAGTGGCACTCACCGGAAATCCTAGACCTCTACCTCGAAAAACACACAGAGCCTACACGTAAAATCACATCTCGTAGATGGGAAATGAAAACTTGAGTTACGAGAACCCACGTCAAGTGACGGGAGTACCTCCCCACTAGAAGCAAGGCCGCAAGCGTCCATTGACGACTTAGCTCGCGCCTCAGATGTATCCCTCCAGCCCAGCGGGAATTGAGACATTGTACAATAACTAGGAACACAGAACAAGGACTAGCTGGGGTCGCGCTCGTCAGCACGGGTCCGATGTCCCCAACCATGTGTGCACACACAGACCATCCCTCTAAGTCGGGTCCTCTAGCTGGTTTTCCTCCCAGCCCGGACTCAGGTTGCAAAGGCGAGGGGCCCTACGGTAACCAGCCAAAAAATCATCTTTCCCTAGAGAAAGTTCTCCACCACTCCCGGGTGGGTCTACACGGGCGTGCGCAGGAAAGCCACAGCTAGTGGGGGGTCACTAACGTGAACACCGGAAGCCACACACAGCCCACTAGACCTAACAACTCCAACGGTCTTTGAGTCACACGACTCGGGTCAAGACCGCTGCACGTGACGACACAGCACCATCAATCTAGCCAAATTTCTAGGTCTGAAACCATGATAACACGATTCCCAAGATAGCTCCCAAGCTGTCGAGTTGATCCCCTATCCAAGGGAAAAGCGGAAAACCTCCAGCCCCAGGTTGGGGGACTGGACTCACAGTCCAAGGCCATACACGTGGCCCACTCGGAAACCATTTTCCAGAGAAACCCATGTCATGCGGGGGAAGACCCTCCGCACTCATACCGCCTCACGGTGACTCAATCTAGCGAAAACATAGAAGCCCGGAACACAAAGGGCCTCTCGGAGCCTGAAGACCATGGGAACGGTAATAGAGGTAACACGGAACTTCCGAACACCCAAAAACACAACCACGTCACCCCCGGGGTGTCTGGGATGCTCACGGGCCAAGGGGAATATGATAAGCCGTAGTCCACACGCCCTAGCCCGCCCGACTGGTCACCCACATGAACGCGCAACTCTTCTGGTGTGCGTTCAGAATGCGTAACTCTCATGGTGCACGTTTACAACAGAACATGCAACTCTACTGGTGCGCGTTTAGAACGCACAACTCTGCTAGGTGCACGGTCAGAACCACCTTACTGTTCATCTTCTCCGATGAACGTGACCCCACGATACGACGCCTTCTCAGAAGAACGCAACCACTGTGATGGTCACAATCTCGACCCGAGACCGAAACGGTAAAAATCATGAAAAAATACATTCCACGCCCCAATCACCCCCAGGTGACAGGGAAAGAAAGGGGAAATCCTTCCCCAACCTCTCTAGTGAAGTCCCGTGATCAATGACACCCAAGAGGGGGGTGAATTGGGTTTTAACAAACTTTTGGAAAATTCTTGGCCAAATGAAACAAGTGTGAAGATTAGCCGTAATGAAAATTTAGATCTATATGTAAACACTTAGATCTAATAAAATCTATCACACTCAACCGATCTTAGGTACGGTGGCGGAGGTAAAAATATGAAGATTCAACTCACGCAAGATGTTATCTTCCTGACAAGGTTTGCCTTGTCGATCCGAACCCACCTTTTAATATACCCGAGATCTAATATGAGAATGATAAATTATGCTAGATCTAACTCAAACAATACAACCAAATTAATCTACGTGTGTGCTGCACAGAATGGGGATAGAAGAAAAGGAACAAACCACACAATGGATAGTGATTTTTAGGTGATTCGGATGCAACAACGGCAACCTACGTCCACCCCTCACGATCTGTGAGGATTCCACACTATCTTGTAGAGGATTACAAGATCAAAACATACACACACACACACACACGTGAGAAGTTGAAACTCCCATGAAGGTGCACAAGTACCGAATCACAAAGATATGTGAAAACTAGAAGAAACACACACACACACACACGGATCTGCGTAGATCCACACACACGGATCTGCTTAAAAGTACAAGATCACACACTTGAAGCTTGATGAAAAACAAGGGAGAAACATAAAATGAAAAACTCAAATTTAAGCTCCCCCTTAATGGATGAAGATGATCTTGGATGAAGCTTCCTCCACAGCTTGATCTTCACTTGAATGGCTTGCAGATGATCTTGAAAACTTGGAGATGGATGAAGAAGTTCTTCCCTGAAACACTGTTCACAGAGCTTCAGTGGCAGCACTCTTTCTCCCCTTGATAGCCTCTTTGATCTCCCTCTTGTGATTAGGGTTTTTGACCCCAATATGATGTATTTATAGATCTTGGATAGTCAAGGGACAAGTCAGGAACTAGATCCACAAATCATGGCAAGTCTGGTGACTTTGGGATTAAACAAACCCAAAGAAAGGAGCTTCTCACGTTGAAGAACACAAGTCAACAATAGTTGCCTCGAAGCTGGCGGTCGACCGGCATGTCACGCCCCGAACCGATAGCAGCGGAACGTGTCGTTTGCTCGGAACGTGGCAGTTAAACAGTCGTGAATGATCAAGAGCATGAAACATGACACCAACTAATTTGAGGCAATAAATGAAAATTCTATTCCAAATATAAGTCTATTACAAAATTCCAACTTTAATAAAAAGACTCAGGAACAATACCAAGAAAGAAAAGGAATTAGAGACACACTAACGGATCTAGACATGACGATCTAAACAGAGAATATCATCTAGACTCAAGAAAGTAAAAGACTCGGGTTCACATCATCAAGACTCAAGAAAGTAAAGACTCGGGTTCACTAATTTCCAGAGCTCGCTTGCACACTTGTTCCTCCCATGTGAGTCTCGGTCTCGCTAGCCACCTGATTACCTAACAAATGTTGGAATAAAACTGGGTGAGTGAAAGCTCAGTAGGAATTATATCTCAAGAACAAGCAATTGGTTTAAGTAATTACATTTTTGCATGTAAATGCAGGTGAGACTATGCATGTAGAATTAACCGAGCAAGTGAAACAAAACTAGCAAGAGTTTAACAACGCTATGCAAAACTTCCAAGCGAGTCTTAAACAAGAGATATTCATGAGAGAATTTATAGATTATTGGCTATTTCACGCAAGTACTTGCCCATTCCGGGCCACGCGGGTTGAGTCACGCAAGTCAAGTCATGTACGCAAGTCACGAGAGAAAGAGAGAGTGTGGAATGTCAAAGATCAAGAGAGACAAGTACTTCGATGCAATGCCAGACACCGTGATCAATAGAACTCCCATGGGCACAAGTACTTTCGGGTGCTCCTCCCAGGACCAGATCGGGCCCTATATGCACAGCATTAAAAATAGATCTAGACATCCACTATAGTTCATAGCTAATAGAGAGTTCCAAAGAACAAGCTTTAGTAAAATGATAAATAGAGATTATGGAACTCAAGGGTAAGGCCCTTGGGCAAGGACAGACTAGCGATAAAATCCACGCAAAGAGCATAGACAAACCGTGACATGTCAATAAACTAGGTGGAATTGGCACCAAGATAGGTTGCCATGATATCTTGAATAAATGACTAACAAGAGTCATGATTTCAATGGACATGAAGCAAGCTGAAGAATTGGCACCTAACCATAGGTTTCCCAATCCAATAATTCGCCTAGTGGAACGGTCACTGTAACAACCCTGATAAAAACAAGATTTTTAAATAAATCGAATAAAAGATAAGTAAAGAGATGACAAAGAGCCTAAATGAGTAAATCATCGATCAAGAGGAAAATAACGCCTTTTATCAAGCGCTGATTCAAGAGGAAACGCCTCTGTATAAGGCGTTAATTTAAAAAGGGATGCCTGGACAATAGGGCGTCAAATTTCAAACGACGGGAAAAATAAAATTAAGGAAAGGAAATGAAACGCCCTCTACATGGGCGCATTTTCATAAGTAACGACGCTCCACAAGGCGTCAATTTAAATTCGACGCCCTCGCTTAAGACGCTAATTCAGTTCGAGTTTCGTTCGACCCAGGAGTCTATCCAGGGCAAGATATGGATAACTATGTCGAAGGTAGGATATGGTAAGGACTCTATCATGGAAGTATTACTTCCAATACAACTCTAACCCTATTAGGATTTTAAAAATCCTATAAATACCATCCTAAATTAAACCCTAAAGCTGTTGCTGCTGCGTGAAGAACAGGTGGTTCTTCATACCGTTTTTTTCCCTCTGTCCAAAGTTCTTAGTCATGAAGGATACTAATATTCTTCATGTGTTCTGCAGGTTGACGTGCTGAAGAACGAAGGGTCTTCATCATCGTCTTCATCTTCTTCAAACTACCGATTGTCGGAGGAGTTTTTCCTTATCATCTTCCTCTGCTTCCGGAAGATCAGAGCCTCGTTATTATTGAACCTTCATCTGTTCGTCGGTCAAAAATCTTCAAAGGTAGGTTTTCTCAAGGACGTAGCCCAAACTAGCTTAATACCTTTAATAATATCATAGATCATCCATGCATATAGTTTTATTGTGGTTTCGGATGTTTTCTATGAAATTTTCAAAGAAACGCCCTTGACTAGGGTGCTAACATAAAGAAGCGACCCACACTAGGGCGCTAATTCTTGTTTTGACGCCCTACACAGTAGTCGTCAATTTCACATAATTAATAAATACCCATGTTTAATAATTAATATCGATGTAACCATGAATAAAATATGTTGCATGAGTATACATGTGGAATCCAGTTATTTTTCCTGTCATGATCATGAACCCTCTCTCCTGAAATTAATCATTTGAAAATTGATAAATTCTTGAATTCACGACCTTGTCCAGGTCGTCGCGTGTTTAACTGACGCCCCAGACCAGGGCGCATATTGAAGAGTAACGCCCCTGTCCAGGGCGCGTTTCTGTTAAAAATTCCAGATTATTGATATTCTGTAAATTAGAAGTATTGAAAGGACGACTTCTATGTACGTCGTCAAATTTAATATAAACGCCCCTGATTAAGGCGTTAATTTCATGAAAGACGGCTTTACCAAAGTCGCTATTTTCCTGCATTACTGTTTTCCCTGATTACTATTAACCGAGAGTTTCATTATATATATATATATATATATATATATATATATATATATACATATCGGCGCTATTACTCCACTCCGTGAATATAGTCCCACGTTTCTACGATGATTTATCGCATTACCCTTAACTCTCATTGACATACAAGCTCTCCATTGGACATTCCGTTCCTTTGGACTAGCGAGTTAGTCATAGAGACCTCCGTAAGTCTCCTCGCAGCCTTGGATTCCCTCAAGGCCGACTGAGCTGGTTGTACCATAAAAACCCATTACACAATCTTTGCCATGTCACTCTATAGAAACATGGTATACCGGCCCTCATGTCATGCCATGGGTATGATATGAGAATTATCTTAATGAACGGGGAAGAACATGCCGTTGATATGCTGTTCTTGTAAACCCCAATTCTATATCAACCTTGATATGATGTTCTTGTAAACCCCAATTCTATATTACACTTGATGTTCTTGTGGACCTCAATTCTATATAAAGAATGTCCATACTTACTTGTCATGGTACCCAAGTTAGGGAACCAATTCCACCTAGTTTTATCGGTAATCGTGATTGGACCGTTATTATCGTCATTTTATATCAAGTGTCATATTTTTGGACTCTATTCTATCAAAGTCTATCCTACATGTCTATAAGATTTATTCTTGAAATTCCATATTGGCTATATACAAAAGTGGATGTTAAAATACATGATTAATGCCTGTGCATATAGGGCCCGATCTGGTCCTGGGAGGAGCACCCGAAAGTACTAGTGCCCATGGGAGTTGAATGATAATGGTATTGGCAATATACCAAAGTGCATGACTAGCTTGATTGAACATTCCACGAATCTTGTACTTGTACTTGACTTGATATTACTTGACTTGCTTGGCTCGAAAAAGGGTAATTACTTGCGTGCTTGAATGAAATAGCCAAATTTTAACATGACTTGATATGACAACTATACTTGCTTGAATATCTGGATATCTTGAAAGTTCATAACTAGTTCTTCTTGCTATCGTATTGTTATACACTCTCTCTATCTTGTCGTTTTATGCGAGCATGCATAGCTATAGTACATTCATGAAAGATGTAATTACTTAAACCCCTTGCTAGTTCTTGAGATATAATCTTTCCTACTGAGCGTTCGCTCACTCAGTGTTTCCCTACTTTTTAGGTAAGTCCGACGATGAGGGAACTCAAACGGATGGGGAAAATCAAGAGTGAAAGAGTTAGAGCTACTCAAGAGTCAATTAGTCCTGTCTTTCCATATTTTTCTTGAGTCAGAATTGTACCTTTTCTTTTATTGAGTCTAGTATTTGCAAGGATTTGTAATAGACATATTCTTATTAAAGGAATTAATGGATTGGGTTATCTTTATATTTGCGCACTCTGTTTTTGTGTCGAATACACTAATACTCTGATTGACATGATTGATATAAACTCGTCGCGCATCTCCGGGTACCTTCCGCGCTCGGGGCGTGACAGTCACCCACTCCACCGGCTTGAGAGATTTCTCTCATAGGCCAAGCGTAGCACCATGAAAGGGCCGGGTTACCATGTTTCTCTAGAGTGACATGGCAATTAAAACGGGTACAAGGTGTTTAAGGTACAATTAGCTCAGTCGGCCTTGAGGGAATCTAAGGCTACGGGGAGACTTACGGAGGTCCCAATAACTAACTCGCAGGTCCGAAGGAACGGAATGTCCAACGGAGGGCTCGTATGTCACCAAGAATTGAGGTGTATAACATGATCCAATCATGAAACAGGGACTCTATCTACGCACGTGAGATCAGAGTGCCAAGAACCCACGGTATGGGTCAAAACTGAAAGAAAACGGCGAGAACATGAATGCGTTAATTGTAGAATTTACGTCCATCCAATTCTATAATTAACTATACTTAAATAAACTTATATTAATTGACGCCGATGGGTGGCGTTATTTATTAATTAGCGTCCACTTGGAGGGACGTCAATTATATGATTTTTAACTTAATTTATCTCACAAGAATTCACGTCAATATCTATTTAATTGAATAATTTCAAAATATACATTCAAAGACACATTTATTTATATAAAAAAGTTTAGGGAAATAGAATATATGATAATTAGGAGAAAAATATGAGGATTCCAGATATATAAATTTTATAATTTTATGTTACATAGTTTAGTAGATATAGATTTTCAAAGATACGGTTAAAAATTACACTATATATATATTAAAGAAATAACGACTGCTCATATGGTCGTTATTTCAATTAAATAGTTTAAAATATTTGAAACTTCCATTCTCGAGGTATACACATCGGAATCGCGCAATCTATATACCAAAATGAAGGGCTCGAAAAAACTCTACCTAACAGGATGTTCAGAAATATTTTAAGTTGAGAGTAGGGCTATCTTGAGATAGGAGGACCGGAAAAAAGAGGTACCACCCTCACTACCTCGGTCTCCACCCCAATAGTACACCCTTAAAATTTCATGGTCAAAAGACACCCCGGTGCCCACGAAAAGATTGTCACAATAAAATCTCATAACTAGCATGCTACAGTGACTTGGTGATTGGTGGAGTAACTTTGTTAATTCATATTATTTAATAAAGTTAATTATTAACACCATATAATCACATAGAAATTTAGGATAAAACATGGGGATTCAAGTCACGTATATTTTGTGATTTTTAGATATGTGATTACATGGATATAAAATGTTTAAACATGTTGTGATTATTTAATTAATTAAAGTAAACATGCAAACGGTAAGCTAGAGAACGTAAACATGTAATACAACTTAATTATGATGTGACACCAACCCTTGGACCTATTTTGCAAGCATTCAATTTTAAGAAGCGGACTCACTCTAGCGGGCTCACTCGCTTGGCACACACTAGTGCCCGATGGCGACTCGGCGATGTTGGAGAGGGTCCGAGGCGGGACCTTGAGGCTCCAATAGTTGGCTAGCTTGGGGAAAACCCCAAATGGGCCTGGGATGCCCAAATCATGGGCGGCCAGCACACCAAGGGTGTAAGATGAAGGGTTTCACTCACAACTCGCCCGCGGTGGTCACTCACGGCACTAGCAACTTAGGGTCGAGCTCTCACTCACCGTCCGACGGAACAATGGCAGTAATACTAAGCTAGCAATGAATTGAAACCCAGCCAAGAGAGGGCCCGAGGCTCACCTAGCCAGCGTGAAGACGCCGACTCCGGCAGGAGACGGGGGCGAGCGGGGAGGCGTGGGAATGCACCCGCACGCCGCGTCGATGAAGCTTCAAACCTGCAAGTGAATTATTACATGAACTACACCTCTCGCAGGAGGGGGATCTTAGGGTGGGGGTTAACTGCGATTACACCCAAAACTACCTCCACATAGGGAGGGGCCTTCAGCCGGCCAAGCGGGGAGGGGTGAGACCGACTAAAGATGAAATTAGACGCCGATGTTGATTCTGCCCACTATCTGTGCTTCTGGACAAACAGTCGCTTCTCCGGACGCTGCGGCCACTCCGGATTTTTTCTGAAGACGAAACCAGTGGGAAAATCTTCATAGCTGGACTGGGAAGACACCGAAATTTTCTAGATTTCTTCTGGTACCTCTGCTGGTCGGGGTAGGGGCTTGAACGGGGTAGCAGGTCCTCTGTTCTGACAGTTGCAGGTTCCTAACAGCAGGAAGCAGAGGGTTCCACGAATGCTCCCGAGCTCGGAATCAGTTTCCGTCAGAGCCTTTGGAACTGTTGACGGGTATACTTCGAAGCCGAACTAACAGGGATGCCAAATGAGGTTGGAGTAGTCCGGTGGCTTCTGAACACTGAAGGAGGGTCGGTGCAGACAGAGTGGAAGCAGAACCGCATGATCGGGGGAGAAAATTGATAACTTTCTGGTCCGGTCTCCAAATTGAACTCTGCTTCTTGGGCATGGTATAGGACTTGAAGTAGAAGATTTTTGCTGAAGAACTCTTGATCAGATTCCCAATAGGTTCGTCGCAGAAGAGCTTCCACTCTGGCTCTGGCCTCTTGCCAGGGAAGATTCACGCAGTCGGGGGAGAAAGGCTCTCCCGGGCAGCACCGTTCTCGGACGAAAATGAAACCACCGCCGTTGCGAAGAAGATAGGCAGACACTTCCAACGGTACCTCTTGGGCCTTCAGATTCGCCGGGATGTGGTCGGCGTCACCTCTGCAAGCAGGTGGTCTTCTGCAGGTCGCCAGCTGCTAGGAGGATCTATCAATAGAGGTGGGAGAGGTGATGGAGAAGAGCAAGGGAGAATGGTGGAGATGAGAGAGAGAGGGGGGCGACCCTAACCAGGGGGTGGGGTCTTGGGGGTGCCCTAGGGCTGTGGAGGGAAGGTGGATTTGAATTCAAATGGCCTAGGGAAGTGGTGGGTTGTATGGGGGAGAGGGAAGGGTGCTTGGGGAAGGGAAGAGGGTAGTTGGTGGTTGGAGGGTGGAGCAAGGATTGGGGGATTCCACCTTGGGGTTGGGGGGAGAGTTAAATGAGTGTATGGGGAAGGGGGAGGGGTCTTAATGAGAGGTGAATGGGGAGGAGAGAGAAAATTTCGAAATTTGGGGGAGGGGAGAGAGAGAGAGGGGGGACCCCTTAGAGAGAGAGAGAGAGAGAGATAATGAGAGAGAGATCTAGAGGGATGTGGAATTTTGGATTTCAATATTCATGCAAAGTTGTTACATATGAGATGAGTGGGGGCCTATTTATAGGCATTGGACTTTTCCTAGGACGAAAATGACCCTGACTAAACAACTATTGACCAAGCACTCCAAGGGAGGGGCGCCCCTGGGCCTAGCCCATTAGTTGGGCCCAATAGCCTAACAAACCAACACAATGACACAAGACTTTGGTAGATAACCTACTAACCTAGGTACATGACTCAAATAAAGGGAAAATTACATGATGATGACTCAAATAAAATGTAAAAATTACATGACTAGACTCATAAAATTATGACGAACACAATGGCGCACGCTGATGAGCAATCCGAGCCTCAAAAGAAGTGGAGGGGGCGAGGGATGCCCCCATCATACCCCCGGGGTGGGGAAAACTCGACCCCGTCGAGTATGGGTCCACCGGGGAAGTAGTACACCAAAATACAGCTCCGGGCGAACCACGATCTCCAAACTCAACCTTTGCTCATAGCCGGAGAAGGGCGCTTCAGCTCGTCAAAGTGGCTCGGACACACCCTCATGCTGGCGATGGGATCTTGCTTGCCTAGTATTGCCGCCGTGTGCTCACGTCGGGCTCTCAGGCTAATTTGTGGTGGCACTCCGAGGGTGTCTCTCGCAAGGATAGGTGTAAGCTCAAGGCACTCACTAGGATCCACCGCGGTGCCCTTAGAGGGTGCAGGATCCGCCACATGAGAAATGGGGTGAATCCCAAAACCCATCGGTAAGTCCAACCCGCAAGTCGGGTTGCCAAAATCACTCGGAACTTGGCAAGGTCCAAGTCCTCGTGCCCTCAAATTGGAGGTGACCCTAGGGTAGAGCCACTCCAAAGTCATCATCGTCAAGTTACCAACTTGGAATTCCAAGTGGCACCCATGAGTTTTTTGCCCGCTTGTTGTGAATCTCACCGCTTGTTGCTTGATACTTGCTCGGATGCATATGCCATGCACTATGATGCGGTGTGAGTGGACAATGTATGGTATGCAAAGGTGGTCCAGGGCAACCACTTATAGACCTATCATGCATTGATGTTATGAAGACTTTGAATGATTTGGGAGGACCGGGGCATCCATAGGTGTCCCTCTTATGAGTGAGTGTGATGAATGTTGGAGGACCCGGACACCCATGTAGGTTCCTAGCATACATAAGACCAATGGTGAATTGGGGAGGACCGTTACACCCAAATAGGGACCACTCATGCTTCCTACTTGACATGTGGGTGATGTGAATGAATGGACCCGACTTTCTAATCATGCCAAGTGGTGTGTTGTGCCAAGACTTATGCACTCCTATCCTAGAGATGACCTCCATGTGCATGGGTGTGGGGTGGCCCTTGATCTTCCATGTGAAAGGGTCGAAAGGATCTAGGAAGGTGGGTATCATGGAGAGGGGCTCTTCATTGTTTCCTAAGTGTATTTCACCCATGGTCATGGTTCCCTTGGTGTGGTCCGGGTCTTGGGAGAGGTGGGCTTGGTCCAACATGGTTGGTTGGGGTAGGAAAAGGTTGGTGGTGAGTAAGGTGGGTGGGTGTAGGAAGGGATCGAAGGGGTCATGATAAGGGTCACTTAGGGAGAGGAACTCTAGGTCCTCATGGTCCTCACATAGTGGTGATTCATCCTCCTCTAGTGAAATAATTGGGCCGAAGTTTTTGGTGGGATGGTCGGCCATGAATGGAGGGCTCGACGTTCTACCTGAGATAAGCAACTCTAATTTATGGATAGCATCGGGCTTATCAGGTATAGGGAGGAATAAGAGAAGGTCACTAGTGTAGCAACCAATGGTGCACATTGAGGTGATGGACCCTATGCATAGGTGTAGGAGGCCAAGGCTCCTAGGTTGTTCGACCCTAGGGGTCAACATGCTAGTCATCTCTAATTGCCATGCTAAGCCCTTGAGAAGGTCCTCTAAGGTCTCCACTTGATAGGACGCTTGGATTGTGGTGTGATAGGAGAACAAGGGCACTATGGGAAGGTCTTGTTCTATGGGAGGGAAAACATGGGACATGATGGGGTGATTTGGTCTCTCCTTTAGCCATCTAGCTAGGGGCCCATCTATGATTATGGTGCCATTTGTGAAGGTTTGTGGCTCTTGAAGATCCAGACTATTTGAAGTGGTGAAGGGTTGAGGCTCTTCCTTACTATTGGTGTGAACTTGGGCTTCCTTATGGGCGGGGAGAGGGTCCGGGCTAGCAACTATTCCTATGTGAGTGGGTGTGGCCTCCTTTCTCAAGGGAATGGGAAGGTCTTGTGGAGATGGGGTGATGATGGTTGGGGCATGGTGCACCCGGGGTGGTGAGTGAGGTCGAACTTGGGTTGGGAGTGGAAGTAGTGGTGGCCTAGGTTGGGGTAGGGTTGGGGTTGGAAGTGGAAGGTGGGTTGGGCGAGGGGGTTTAGGTTGGTTGGCCTTGCGAGGTGCATCTTTCTTTGGGGGTGATGGAGGGATAGTGGTGGGGTTCAAGGGAGCTTGTGGGATATGGGTTTGGTGGGGGAATTTGGGTTGGGGGGTGGTGGTCGTCATGGGCCTAGGTGGAGGGGTGGTCATGGGGCCCAATTGGGTTTGTGGAGCTATGGTTGTGGTGAGAATTTGTAGGTAGGGTGTAGATGTGGTGGTCGGGATAGGATAGGTGGGAAGTGGTGGGGAATGGGGGATTAGGTTCTTGGGTTGGTCGGGTGGGGATGGTGGAGTTGAAATGCTCCTTGGGCTTGGTGATCCGGGTAGGAGGGGAAACCATATCTTGCCCTAAGTTGTTCCTTCATATCCTCCATGTGGTGAGGGGAGCTTCCCTTCTAATTATCCTTAAGCCTTCAATTTTAACCCAATGAGTTTGAGCCCTTTTGGTTAGTTGCATTTTGGCACATTGAACCTTCCTATCCTCGGACAGGGGATTCCTTTCAAAGTAATGGTCCATTGTAGCTTCCCAATCTAAATATTCTCTAGGAAAGGTTCCATCAAAGGTGGGAAGTGGGAGAGGGACCATTCTATCGTCCGTCCTTGGGGTGGGCCCATTTTCTCCAAGTTGGTTGAGTCGACCCGATATGTTATCAAGCCGCTCATTGGCATAGGTCAAGGCCTTCATGAGGTAGTTGACATGGCCAGGGAGGTTATGTGTGTTAGTGGTAGGCATCCCTTGGTGGTTTGGACTTATGGAGAGGGCCGATTGGTAAGGTCGGTATGAGGTGGCCATACTAGTGGACAAGAGATGCAACCGAGGACTCTAAATGCATAAACATGCCCTAGGACCAACTTGATAGAGACAAGTTGTGAACTTGCTCTGATACCACTTGATGTGACACCACCCTTGGACATATTTTGCAAGCATTCAAGTTGGGCAGCGGACTCACACTAGCGAGCTCACTCGCTTGGCGCACATTAGTGCCCGAAGGCAACTCGGCGATGATGGAGAGGGTCCGAGGCGGGACCTTGAGGCTCCAAAGTTGGCTAGCTTGGGGAGAACCCCAAATGGGCCTGGGATGCCCAAATCATGGGCGGCCAGCACACCAAGGGTGTGGGATGAAGGGTTCACTCACAACTCGCCCGCGGTGGTCACTCACGGCACTAGCAACTTAGGGTCGAGCTCTCACTCACCGTCCGACGAACAATGGCGATAATACTATGCTAGCAATGAATTGAAACCAGCCAAGAGAGGGACCGAGGCTCACCTAGCCGGCGTGAAGACGCCGACTCCGGCGGAGACGGGGGCGAGCGGGGAGGCGTGGGTATGCACCCGCACGCCGCGTCGACGGAGCTTCAAACCTGCGACCTGAATTAATACATGAACTACACCTCTCGCAGGAGGGGGATCTTAGGATGGGGGTTAACTGCGATTACACCCAAAACTACCTCCACACAGGGAGGGGCCTTCAGCCGGCCAAGCGGGGAGGGGTGAGACCGACTAAAGATGAAATTGGACGCCGATGTTGATTCTGCCCACTGTCTGCGCTTCTGGACAGACAGTCTCTTCTCCGGATGCTGCGGCCACTCCGGATTTTTGCTGAAGATGAAACCAGTGGAAAAATCTTCATAGCTGGACCGGGAAGACACCGAAATTTTCTGGATTTCTTCTGGTACCTCTGCTGGTCGGGGTAGGGGCTTGAATAGGGTAGCAGGTCCTCTGTTCTGACAGCTGCAGGTTCCTAATAGCAGGAAGCAGAGGGTTCCACGAATGCTCCTGAGCTTGGAATCAGGTGCCGTCAGAGCCTTTGGAACCGTTGACGGGTATACTTCGAAGCCGAACTGACGAGGATGCCAAACGAGGTTGGAGTAGTCCGGTGGCTTCTGAACACTGAAGGAGGGTTGGTGCAGATAGAGTGGAAGTAGAACCGCACGATCGGGGGAGAAAATTGATAACTTTCTGGTCCGGTCTCGAAATTGAACTCTACTTCTTGGGGATGGTAGAGGACTCGAAGTAGAAGACTTTTTCTGAAGAACTCTCGATCAGATTCCCAATAGGTTCGTCACAGAAGAGCTTCCACTCCAGCTCTGGCCTCCTGCCAGGGAAGATTCGTGCAGTCGGGGGAGAAAGGCTCTCCCGGGCAGCACCGTGCTCGGACGAAGATGAAACCACCGCCGTTGCGAAGAAGATAGGCAGACGCTTTCAACGGTATCTCTTGGGCCTTCAGATTCGCCGGTATGTGGTCGGGGTCGCCTCTGCAAGCAGGTGGTCTTCTACAGGTCGCCAGCTGCTTGGAGGATCTATCAATGGAGGTGGGAGAGGTGATGGAGAAGAGCAAGGGAGAATGGTGGAGATGAGAGAGAGAGATGGGGGCGACCTTAACCAAGGGGTGGGGTCTTGGGGGTGCCCTAGGGCTGTGGAGAGAAGGTGGATTTGAATTCAAATGGCCTAGGGAAGTGGTGGGTTGTATGGGGGAGAGGGAAGGGTGCTTGGGGAAGGGAAGAGGGTAGTTGGTGGTTGGAGGGTGGAGCAAGGATTGGAGGATTCCACCTTGGGGTTGGGGGGGGAGTTAAATGAGTGTATGGGGAAGGGGAGGGGTCTTAATGAGAGGTGAATGGGGAGGAGAGAGAAAATTTTGAAATTTGGGGGAGGGGAGAGAGAGAGAGGGGGGACCCCTGAGAGAGAGAGAGAGAGAGAGAGAGATAATGAGAGAGAGATCTAGAGGGATGTGGAATTTTTGATTTCAATATTCATGCAAAGTTGTTATATATGAGATGAGTGGGGGCCTATTTATAGGCATTGGACTTTTCCTAGGACGAAAATGACCCTGACTAAACAACTATTGACCAAGCACTCCAAGGGAGGGGCGCCCCTGGGCCTAGCCCATTAGTTGGGCCCAATAGCCTAACAAACCAACACAATGACACAAGACTTTAGAAGATAACCTACTAACCTAGGTACATGACTCAAATAAAGGGAAAATTACATGATGATGACTCAAATAAAATGTAAAAATTACATGACTAGACTCAAAAAATTATGACGAACACAATGGCACATGCTGATGAGCAATCCGAGCCTCAAAAGAAGTGGAGGGGGCGAGGGATGCCCCCATCAAATTACTATTGTCTTGGGCTTCAATTCTTTGAAAAAACTTACCTTTTGGTTGATTGGACGATGAACGAGATGAAAGTCTTCTTCACGTTAACAGCAGCACGAAGAAGAAAAGGCAGCAGGAAGAAGAAGGAATGGCCAATCACGTTCTAATCTTCTGCTGCTTTTCCACGTCGTAGGAGCAAGAAAGGAAGGGGAAGAAGAGCCCCTTGATCAGCAGGATGAAGATGGAAGAGGAAGAATGCCCTCTTCGCTGGCTTCACGAACAGTAAATAGGAAGGAGAGCGGCCTCTCCCTTCTACGCTGCAGGTTCACTTGGAGAAGCAGAGGAAGAACGGATGCAGAAGAAGATGGCCGACACGGTAACAGGAAGAAGCTTGTTCGGTTGTGGTGTGTTTTATAGAAGAGGAAAGGCCTTAAAGGGGGAGTCGATGCTACAAGTTTTAAAAATCCCTTTCCATGCTATATACTTTATTGCTATATACACCGCCGCCTGCTATTTTTATTCTTTAGAACCCTAAAGCTAACCCCCATGTTCGTGCATGCATCGTGGGTCGGGTCATGATATATGGGTTTTGGGTTGGGCTGCTATGCAGGTCGATCCTCTACGTGCATGGGTTGGGTGGTTTTGATGGGCTCATGTGCATATGTGGGTTTGTACGTGGGGCATATGGGTTTAATGGCTTTATATATATGTGCAGAGGTTGGCTGTTGCATTTATATATTATGTATTTATAAGTGGGTTTACTTATATGCATTGTAATATATTTGGGGTTTATACATGCACCTACGAGGTTCTCTTTTAAGCACATAATACATTATTGTTTTAGGTATGTGTTCATATATATGTGGGTATAAAGCTTGTACCATGGGTTTAAAACCTTATGTATACATATATATTGATGTGGCTTTTCTTTGTGTATAGGGAGGCCCACATTAGTTTATGTATTAGTTTGGCTATCAGAAGGTGAACTGACCTTCTATTTTTTGTACATAATATTTATTTAACAATTTAGGTTTCTAATATTCATAGCTTATATATATATATATATATATATATATGTATAAGGCCCTTGTTAAGATATAATGTATGTGTATGTCTATATATATGTATAGGGGTTAAAATTTGCCAAGGCTCCATATGTGATGAGTGAAGATCCAAGGTTGATGGTTCGTGGGTTGGGGCTTAAGAGTCCTTATTTGTGTGAATACTCCATTTATCCATTTTTCCTAAAGTTTGTTATATCTCATACACATATCCTAAAGACCCTTATAATGTGTGGGGGTTTAATTCATCATTCATATATCTTGATATATATATATATATATATATATTTATAAGGCCCTTGTTAAGATATAATGTATGTGTATGTCTATATATATGTATAGGGGTTAAAATTTGCCAAGGCTCCATATGTTATGAGTGAAGATCCAAGGGTGATGGTTCGTTGGTTGGGACTTAAGAGTCCTTATTTGTGTGAATACTCCATTTATCCATTTTTCCTAAAGTTTGTTATATCTCATACACATATCCTAAGGACCCTTATAATGTGTGGGGGTTTAATTCATCATTCATATATCTTGATATATATATATTTATAACTAAACACATTTGTTATTTACTAAACTTCATATATGCGGCTTATATCTATTAATAGTTTACATATATATATATATATATATATATATATATATATATATATATAGCCTTAAGCTATTTTCATATGCAAGGCACCTACGGCTATTGGGTTTACCATTTATGTTTTATACTTCATAAATTTGGTGTGGATGGTTACAATATACACTAGGGTCTTAGTAGTACTTCATATAGGGGTTTCATTTCTTATAATTCCGTTCACTTTATTTATCTTATTAATTATTGTCTTGGGTATCAGAGGTAGGTTCGATCCTAGTAAAAATATTTATTTTCCTTTCCTTTCTTTTTTTTTAAATATATTAATTAGCCGCTTCTTTATTCTAAGAACATTATACCTAAATATTTATCTTTTCAATAATATTAACTATTTAGAGGAATATGTAGCTATTATCACGTGTATATTATCTTTTCTCATTAATATTTTCTTCCTAAAATTACCGGGTGTTACATGGCAGGAGGGGGCGGTCGACTGGAATTTTACAGGAATGAAGCTTTCAACGCTGAGAAAATCGGTCGACCGGCCCCTGACTGGCGGTCGACCGCTGGCTGGAAAATCTACATTTTTAAAGGAGTTAGCCAATAAAACATGATCTGTGAATAGTTTATTTTATGACCATGTCATGTTCCAATCAAAATGAGTTGGTTGAGCTTATCCTGGGCAATTCATTGAACCAAGGTGAATTTAGGCATTTGCTGGCTTAAGGAAGGCTTGAGAGAGGTTTAAGCCAGTTATAACTTAGGTTGTAATTCTGGGGTTTTGTTATTATCAAAATCACCTGGAGAGACTCAACAATCTCCCCCTTTTTGATGATGACAAAACTCTAGATTACAAGAGCATTAATATGCCTTTAAGCAAATTAGAGCCTAGTAAGGTCGATAAACCACAAGGTGAATAAAACAACCATTCAACACATTATTTGTCAAATAGATAGGAAATGAAACACAAGAGCCAACCATTTGAGATCAAACACCAGTTGCATTCATTTCATCATTTCATTACAAGGTATATTGATGCGAGAATGAATGCACGACTCTAGGCACGTGACAAAATAATTGCAGAATTGACACAAGGATCCTCACATGATCATGCATGCAAACATATGAACATACTGACATATATAAATATAGAACCTGCACTACTACTTCTCCCCCTTTGGCATCATCAAAAGGGGATAGGATAAACGAAGGGGGACCCAAGAGACACAAGATCGAAGTACAACATTCTAGAGGTAGGATACAAAAGAAAAATCCTCATGGGACATCTGTAGGAGGCTGATCCTCTGAAGGAGGAGGCTGATAACCAAGGCGGTGGCAGATGTCATCAAGAGAATGATCTTGAATCTGAAGACTATCCTGAATACAGCCAATGGAGAGGTCACGAGCCACATCACGGCGCTGCATTCTAAGAAGTGTCATGTTCATGATGTGGAAGGCTTGGCTGGAATCAGCAACGCTGTCTGTGAGGCTAGTTATATGGGTGGAAAGTGTGGCCATCTGAGTGGAGAGGGTATCCATAACAGTGGAGAAGGAATCTATGCGACTTGACATAGTGTCAATCACATTACCCATAGTGTCGACGCGATCCCTAAAAGTGTCCACACGAGTCTCTAGCCCAGTAAACCGCATGTCAAAAGTCTCAGAATCTACCCAAGAGTGCTGTGCGGCCCCCTGAGTGGAAGACTCTCCATGATAGAACTGTGGTGGAGGAGGCATCTCGGGATCCATGTGATGAGGTGAAGGTGGAGAAGGCTGCTCCTCAGGCTGAACTGAAGGGGGGACATCCCCTTGACCTTGTTGCTGCTCTTGTTCTTGTTCTTGTTCTTTCTCACTATCAGCTTCATCCCCATAAACTAGTATGTCTTGACATAGCTCACCATCGGGACCATAGTAATATCTAAAATCTGTAAAGATCTTATGCTTATTATATATATCATCTTGTCGAACATAAATGAACTGCTCATTTGCCATATTGATCCCAGCATATATGAAGACGCCTGTCAACTGTGAAGCATATGGCAAGGATCGCCAGAGGTAGGTACAGCAAGTCCCAATCAGATCTGTCATGAGCCAACCCATGTTGATTGTAATCCCATTCATGACATTGTAAAATAGAAATCTCTGAGCCTCTGTTACTTCATTTCGACTGCCAACCTTAGGATAGATGAGTGAAGTGAACATATGGTGCAAAATCCTTTGCAGTGGTGGAAAATGATTTACATTCAATGTGATTAAATCACTCACACCACGCACATAATCACAGTTTGTCATGGCAATGAAAGTAGCCTCAACTTCACCATGACCAAAAGTCCAGTCAGCACCCCAGGCCGAGACTCCTAAGGCTCGTCGAAAAAGATCGGGTGTAATATGTAACTCAACTCCTTGAACAACTGTATATCGCTCTTCATTTCTCTCAACCAGATTTCCATAAAATTGTTGCACTAGATTGGGATAGTATCTGGTATACCTAGTGACAAAATCCGTCCAACCATCTTGAATCTCAAAGAGAGCACATAAATACGGCAGAAGCTCATCCACCTCATTAAAGTCGACCAGTCGAGGGTTGATAATTGGCCGTGGAGGCAAGCGAGGTGCTCGAGGTGGTACATGAGCTCGCTGAGGTGGAGGAGTCAGGGCCTCTCGCCTCTGACCACTAGCTTCCCCTTGGGCAGAACGCCGAGAGCTCCGTCTAGGCGACATCCCGAACTAGAAAACCCGGTGGAAACCTTTGAAAGGAGGACTCTCGTCCTGGGGGAGGAAGTTGAAGCAAATGACACTCCAAGGTCTTGAAAAAGCATTCTCCACAACCTGTGACCCTGGGAAAAGCTTCACACTCGCACGAGCGGCCGAATGGAGTTCGTCCCAAAACTGTGACGAACACGCCGAATCTTGTGCGGGTGGAGGAATGATGAGGTTTAGGGGCTTGGGAGGTGAATATATGTGGTTCTAGGGTTAGGAAAAGGGGTATGAGAGAGAGTGGGGGTGATAGAATGAGAGAATGGGGTTTTAGAACCCCTTATAAGATGGCTCGGTTGAGGTTCCGGCCGGGCCGGTTAGCTGCCACTGGTCGACCGGTGCGGGTCTAGCGGTCGACTGCTAGACATAAAAATCCCCATTTTTATAATTTTTTTGTTTCTTTTTCTTTTCTTTTCTTTTTTTTTATATGGGGGGACCATCATATGACCTTCTGATTGGAACCAATATCATGAAGTGGAAAGAAGGAGAAGAGATGGAGATTTGAGGAAAGTTCTCTAACTCCCCCTCAGAAGTTTTCCTTAGGTCCGGCATCACCGAGTCCACAATTATTTAACCAAGGAATGTCTGGCCTTAGAAATATTTTTCAAGGAGGGCTATATATATAAATACATTCAAGCATGCAGGAGTGTATGTGAACACACAAGGTATTAAAAGTAAATATATACAATATGCATGTTAATCTACCCTTGATGCATATGAGTTTCTACAAGTGCAATTCTTATCCTATGTGCAGACCTATGTATGTATGCTCTCACCCTTGCACATCCCAAGTTCTCTTCTTATCTTGCTAAATTGATCCTGGCTTAGGGGTTTTGTGAAAATATCAGCTAGTTGATTGTGTGTCAATGAAATTCAATTCAAAGACCCATTTTCCTACATGATCTCTCATAAAATGATGTTGAATGTCAATGTGCTTTGTCCTATAATGTTGAACAGGGTTTTTTGACAAGCTGATTGCACTGGTATTATCACACAAGATTGGCACACATTTCATTTCAATATCCAAATCAAGCAATTGATTTTTGATCCAAAGTACTTGGGCTCCACAACTTCCAGCGGCTACATATTCAGCCTCGGCCGTTAAGAGAGCTACTGAATGTTATTTCTTGGAGGCCCATGAGACTAGGCACCCACCAAGAAACTGACAGTACCCACTAGTACTTTTGCGATCTACAATACATCCGGCATAATCCGCATCGGTGTAAGCAATCAAATCAAATGAACTACCGATGGGAAACTTCAAGCCAAAATCTATTGTGCCAATTAAGTATCTAAAAATGCGTTTAACAACCATTAGATGAGATTCTTTAAGACATGACTGAAAATGAGCAAATAGACATATACTGAATTGAATGTCAGGACGGCATGCTGTGAGATACAGTAGTGATCCGATCATACCTCGAAACAGTGTAGGATCTACTGTTTTACCATTTTCATCTTTGTCTAACTTCGAGGTTGTGGCCATTGGTGTTGACAAAGGTTTCGCTTCAGCCATTCCAAATTTCTTTAACAGCTCCAGTGTGTACTTAGCTTGATTGATGAAAATGCCCTCAGGTGTTTGCTTCACCTGCAATCCAAGAAAGAAATTCAGTTCACCCATTAAGCTCATCTCAAATTCTCCTTGCATGATTTCTGCAAATTCTCTACATAAGACATTGTTAGTAGCTCCAAAAATAATGTCATCCACATATACTTGAACTACTAATATGTCTTTACCTGATTTCCTCGTGAAGAGTGTTTGGTCAACCTTACCTCTTTTGAAATCATTATCCACGAGGAATGAAGTGAGCTTTTCATACCATGCCCTTGGTGCTTACTTTAATCCGTACAATACCTTCTGCAACTTGTACACATGCTTTGGATGCTTTGAATCTTCAGAACCTGGAGGTTGCTCTACAAAAACATCCTCCTTGATGTAACCGTTAAGAAATGCATATTTAACATCCATTTGAAATAGTTTGAAGTTTAATGAGCAAGCATAGGATAGTAAAATCTGGACTGCTTCTAGTCTAGCAACCGGTGCAAAAGATTCATCAAAATCAATACCCATCTCCTGGCTATACCCTTTGGCCACAAGCCGGGCCTTGTTCCTAACAACCAATCCCATATCATTTAACTTATTTCTGAAAACCCAACGGGTTCCAATTGTGAGATGATTCTTAGGACGCGACACGAGAGTCCACACTTTGTTCCTTTCGAACTGGTGTAGCTCTTCATGCATAGCCTGAATCCAGGATTCATTTTGAAGAGCTTCATGAATATCCTTAGACTCTTCTTGTGAAATTAAGGCAATTAAATCCTCTTCTTCTACTTGCCCTAGTGATGATCTAGTTCTTACCCCATCTTGAGGATTACCAATTATGTTTTCAGCTGGATGATCCTTTAAGAACGTAGAAGTGCTGGGCAAGTCGGGGTGTTGCACTCGTTGCTCTTGAAGTGTTTCAATTGAAGGGTCTTCATCCTTTTCACTCTTGCTGGGTATCCCTTCAGTTGGTTCATCTTTGGCCTTAGCGTCAATTGAATGTTTAGGATCTTCATTTGCATCCAAGATTAGAATAGATTGATCGGTTAGTCTTAACTCAGATTCATCAAAAATCACATGAGGACTTTCTTCAACAACCAAAGTCTGTTTATTAAATAATCGATAAGCTCTAGAGTTAAGCGCATAACCTAGGAAAATTCCTTTGTCACTTTTCTCATCAAACTTACCTAGGTTAGACTTATCATTGTTCAAGATAACATGGGCATCCAAAGGGTTTAAGATGAGAGATGTTTTGTTTCTTACCCTTGTAGAGCTCATAAGGAGTTTTCTTCAAAATAGGCCTTACCATCGCCATGTTGATGATGTAACACACTATACTTACCGTCTCAGCCCAAAAATATTTTGGTAGAGAATTTTCACTTAACATGGTCCATGCCATGTCTATCAAGGTTCTGTTTTTTCTCTCCACTACTCCATTTTGTTGAGGCGTCCTTGGTGATGAGTAGTTGTACGTGTATCCCTGCTCCTCACAGAAACTGCTGAATTCATAATTCTCAAATTCACCACCATGATCACTTTGGATGGTGGTGATAAGGTAACCTCTATCATTTTAGATTTTCCTGCAAAACACTTCAACTTCCATCAAGGTATCACTTTTATTGGCTAAAAATAATACCTATGTAAATCTGGAGTAGTCATCAACAATAACAAATCCAAAAGATTTACCTCCTAGGCTGGATGTCCTAGTAGGGCCAAATAGATCAAGATGCAACAATTCTAGAGGCCGGAAGGTAGAAACAATGTTCTTATTTTTGAAAGATATGCGTGTTTACTTACCTTTTGTGCAAGCCTCACAGATTTTATCACTTTCAAATTTTAATTTTGGCAAACCATTTACCAAGTCATGTTTAGATAACTTGGAGATTACTCCAAAACTGGCATGACCTAGTCTTCGGTGCCATAGCCATACATTATCAAGATTGTTTGCTACCAAGCACATATCATCACAAAAGACATCTTCAATATCAACAGTATAGACATTGTTATTTCTTTTTCCAATGAATTTGATCTCATTTGTGTTCTTGTTCATGACAATACAATGGGTTTCATCAAAAATAATTTTAAAACCCTTATCACACAATTGACTTATGCTCAATAGATTGTGATTTAAATCTTTCACCAAAAGCACATCTTCAATAAGAATTTCAGAATTCTTACCTATGTTGCCGATCCCAATGATTTTACTTTTGTCTTTACCTCCAAAAGTAACTAACCCTCCATCCTTGTCTTGTAGTATAGAGAACACTTTCTTGTCCCCTGTTATATGCCTTGGACAGCCGCTATCCAACTACCATTTGCTCCCCCTGGCTTCAAGACATATCTGCAAGAAACAACATTCTCATGCAATTATTTTTGGTACCCAAACTAGTTTGTGTCCGTAAGAGTTAGTCCAATTCTGTGCATATCTTTTCTTAGTCCAAAATGCATGATTTCTGGGTGAGTTTTGTCTAAACCAACAATGAGCAATAACATGGCCAAAATGACCACAATGAAAGCAATTGACATTTGAGGACCTTCTTAGAAATTTGCGTGGTTTTGGTTGAACATGTATTGGCTTAGAGTATGAACATGAAGCACAATCATTTCATTTCTCATGCACATAGGATGTAATGATCTTATGCTCAAAGGATTTTTTGTTTTGGGGAGTATATCCCAATCCTTCCTTCTGGAAGTTAACTTTAACTCCCAATAAATTATCTAAATTTTGTTTGCCTTTGACAAACCTAGACAGAGTGGACTGAAGTTCAGCCACTTCTTCAACCAACCTTAAGTTCTTCTTTTCAAGTTCTGAATTTGTGAGTTTTAGAACCTTTTTAAATTTCAGAAAATTTGCACATCACTTCTTCTTGATTTTTCTCACTGGCTAAGATTATTTGTAATAAACTTTCTTTTTCTTCAGTTAACTCGAACCATTCCTGTTCCAGTTTCTTAAACTTCACATAAATATCCTCATGTGTCAAATCATCAATCTTCTTTTTGAGAGTTTTATTTTCAGATCTAATTTTTCTGTATTTTGTATACAATTTTCATATTTCGACTTCCATTATTCATTTGAAATAAAATCAGAGTCAGAATTTACCTCAGTTGAATCATCTTCGTGTGCCATGAGGCACAAGCTCTCCACTAGCTCTTGGATCTCCTAGTCGGACGATTTGTCCTCTTCGTCGCTCCATATGGCGACCATTGCTTGGGGTTTCTTGAGTTTGTCCTTCTTGAATTTTCTCTTTAGATCTAGACACTCTCCTCTCATGTGCCCGGGCTTCTTGCATTCATAACAAATGACATTATTTGGCTTGCTAGGCTCGCCCTTGGTCTGAAAGGGCTTCCTTTGCCCCTTTCTGAAATTGCCTTGAAAATTTCTCTTCTTTCTCAAAAATATCTTTACTTGGCGAGTTATCATGGCCAAGTCTTCTTCTTCATTGCTTCCCTCGCTGGATTCTTCTTCTTAGAAATCATCATCAGATTGGTGAGCTTTCAATCCAATCACTTTCTTCTTCTTCATATCTTCCTCGGCTGTTCTCTTCATGTTTATCTCATAGGTCATGAGTGACCCTATGAGCTCGTCCAAAGTGAGTGTGGATAGATTTTTCGAATCCTCAATTACTGTGGCTTTTGTATGCCACACCGATGGAAGTGATCTCAGAACTTTTCTCACAAGATCCGAGTTTATGTACTCCTTCCCGAGGCTTTTGAGGCTGTAATATCCCAGACCTTTCGGATCCTTCTTCGTTGATCCCGGATCTGGTTTCTCAGAGTGTCCGGCTCCGTTGTGTCCGAAATTTTGTTTCGGGCATCTTTCGTGTTCGGATCGGCGCGATCCGGAGTTTGTTTCGGAGGCCCGAAAGCGTTCCGCGGCTTTTCAGCGCGTGTTTTCCGATTGCCGGTGTGTGTTTCGGTAATTCCTTCGGAACCTCACTGCAGGTGAACCGGGTCGTTCACCTGGGCACGGGTGGTACCGTTACGATCGGTGCGTTCCGAGGATCCTGGAAATGTAATTTTCTATTTTTCGGTATTTTCCAGAATTTCCAGATTTTCTATAAATACTCTCATTTCTCTCTCTCCCCACCCTCTTCTTCTTCTTCTTCTTCCTTCTCTTCTCCCCACCATGACCACCGCCCCTCCCTCCCTCTTTCTCTCTCGTTCGATCGCGGCGACGTCCCCTTCTGGCTGCAGACGGTGTGGGGCGACGGCGTGACGACGTGGGCGACGGCGAGGTGATTGTGGCAGCGTAAAGCTTGTGGGGAATCGTGAAGGGACGAGGGTTTTCAAAGCGTTCTTCGTGATCTCGGTAACGATTTGGCGGAGCATTCGCTCCATTGAGGTAGGGTGACGTTCCCTAGCTCCCTGCCGTTCATTTCGGTGATTTATAGGCCGAGGGGAGGCCGAGAGGGGCTTGATTAAGCGGGTTTGAGGTTTTCCATGATTTGGGGAGAGCTCACCCGATCTATGGATTTAGCCCGCGATTTCACATTTTGGTGGCCTAGTATCATGCTAGGGGTCCCCAGGGGTCTTCCCCTTTGATTTCCCCCTCTCCGATGGAGGCATGGGGGCGTGGTTGGGTTTTTTGGGCTTTCCCCGACATTTCACCGTCGGGCGGGTGTGGCGGTACTCCCAATGACCGTCACATCGTGTGACGCGCCTGGGCAGGTGCGTCACAGCCCTTGTTTAGCCAACTGGGGTCTGGGAGTGTGACAGTCCCATGATAGACCACCACAGGCATGTGACGCGCCTGGGTTGGACCGTCAGAGCGTCCCGACCGTTGGCATCCGACCATTGGTTTGACCGTTGGGGGTCAAGGCGTGTGACGCACCAGGGCTGGCGCGTCACAGCCTTGTGACGGCCCAGCGTGGGTGAGTCATGGTTTTTCGACCCCCAGGCAATGTGACGCTCCAGGGTTGGACCGTTACATGTGTGTGACGCTCCAGGTGTGGACCGTCACATGCTGTGACGCACCGAGTGGCACGCGTCACAGCTTGCCTTTGTTTTTCCCTGTGACACACCTGCATAGCCGCGTCACAATCTGTAACGCACCAGGGCAGGTGCGTTACACTCTATTTTACATTGGGAGTATGACGGCCTGCGTTGGACCGTCAGGGTCCTGTGACGGTCCAGCCTAAGACCGTCAAGCATCTGTGACAGTCCCACCTAGACCGTCAGAGTCCTGTGATGCGTCTAGGGTAGACCGTCAGGCACTGGGTTACCCCGGGTGGCTTGCAACCCCGATTCAATTCCAACTGTGGTCGCCGTGCGGCGGTGCCGGTACATGGGGTGGTCCCCGTACGTCGTCGGATGCGGACGTGATTTTTCATTGACTTGAGAGTCTACTCCTTCAGTGACCCTCCACTAGTCGTAGCCCACCAGTACGCGGCGCTGGTCTCACCAGGGAGTGGTGTACGGGCCGACCCTTAGAGATGGTTTTTAGACTGGTTTCCGTCGGGCCCCACGTCTATAGCCAGAGTCTGGCTAAGGGGAAAACCAGTCAGAGGGCCAGACCAGGGACGCGTGGTCTTTGTGTGCACACGTGGTTGGGGGCAGTTGGACACACGCTGACGAGCGTGACCCCAGCTAGTCACTTGTTTGTGGTACTTGTTCGGTGTCCGTGCCTCTGGTAGACGCTACCACGTCAGGCAGTTCACCTGCGGTGCGGTGTAAGTCGTCAGGGGACGCTACCGGCTGTGCTTCTAGTGGGAGGTACTCCTGTCGAGTCGGGAGTGTCAGACTGTCAGTCGTACGACTTCGACCTTCGGGTTTCTGCCGTGTTGGCCGTTGTGTTCCGATTATTTCACCGTGGCACGTGTGTCGGTTTTCGTGCCGTGAGACCGGTACTTTGTAGATGGCAGGGTTTCCCTTTTTGAGGTACTCGCTTACTGCTAGCGTAGCGGTTTCTCCGTTTGCGAGGTAGGGTTCGAGTGATCCCTACTGAGTCTTGTTCCGAGACTCATTCCCTGCGTGTTTTCACCGTGTTTCAGGCGAGGCGAGGCTTCAGGGGAGTTCGTCTGAGGCTCAGCGCGGTTCAGGTGCCCAGCGTTAGTGCCAGAGGTCAGAGCCGGGGTATGCCCCGTGTAGCTGTACTTTCTTTTCTTGTCTCTGTACTAGTTGTGGACTACTGTTGTTATTTTATTGTTATATTGTGGACCATGTAAAATGTTAATTCATTTCCTGCTTATTTATATAACTGTTTAATTCTGCAATTATTTGTGATACTTGTGTAGTTTCCACACCATCCTTCTAACCCTTCCGAGTCTTCGGACTCGTGGGTGGCGGTGCGAGTCTCGGGTTATCGGGCCTTCCCAGTAATCGAATTCTCGGGTCGTTACAGCTGGTATCAGAGCGCGGTTGTGGAATTATACGGGAATCATAGGTGATTGTAGTGGTCCACTAGTCCACAGCGATGAAGTACAGTTGACGCTGGCATTGGGCATCGTGTGTTTCTCTTAACCTTGCTGTTCCGTGCTTTCTGTCTTTGCTCCAGGTGCGGGTATGGCGCCGAGGCGGGTGACTCGCTCTCAGCAGGGGCAGTCGGCTGGAGGTCAGGAGATCCAGCAGGAGGTTCAGCAGGAGCAGGAGGAGCAGAGTAGAGTGCCACCTGCGGCCACCGAGGCAGTGGATACTGTGAGGTTTCCGGGGGCCGAGGATTTCTTCCGTGGCATGTACCAGCTTATGTCTCAACAGTTCGGCGGAGAGGCTGGTGAGGGCTCGTCGACCAGGGGTGGGCCAGGCCGAGCAGTGAGGGATTTCATGCAGTTTCATCCACCTTACTACGGCGGTCAGCCAGACCCTGATTTGGCTCGGAGTTGGCTCGACGAGATGGAGCGGGTGTTCAGTTCCGCGCGGAGTACTGCAGAGGATAGAGTGATGTTGGCCTCCAACCAGTTGCAGGGTACGGCTCGGGAGTGGTGGTCTTCCGAGTGGAAGACGTCTTTCCAGCTTCGTCCACTTGAGCAGATTGTGTGGGGTGACTTTGTCAGTGCTTTCGAGCGTACCTACTGTCCAGAGTTTATTGCTACGCAGCGGATGCGTCAGTTTTTGGAGCTGGTTCAGGGCGACATGTCCGTGTTGCAGTACAGGGCCCGATTTGTCGAGCTGGGTCGGTATGCACCTCATATCATGGAGAATGAGAGGGTGAAGACCGCACAGTTCGTTCAGGGCTAGAGGCAGGAGCTGAGGCACCATTTGATCGCGAATGCTGCCACCGATTTGGAGACAGCGTCTCGCGTTGCGGCTTCTTTGGAGATGGATATGCAGAGGACTCGAGGACCGATTAGCCAGGGGCAGTCTTTGTCAGGTCGCAGCCAGCAGTCGGCTAGCCAGCAGCAGGGATTCTTCCAGTATGCGTCGGGTGGTCTAGGAGCGCCGGCACCGGCAGCGTCAGTGACAGGATCCGTGTCTTTCGGCTCGAAGGTCAAAAAGTTTCTCAAGAAGGGTTTCTCTAAGAAGAAGTCCAAGGGTCAGGGGCAGGCTTCATCGGGCAGTGTACAGCAGCCGGTTCCATTTCAGCGTCAGGGATCAGTGGGCAGTTCGCGAGGATCGTGTCCACGGTGTAGCGAGTTCCATCTGGGCAGGCAGTGCACGGCGTCGATTATCTGTTTTCGGTGTGACCAGCTAGGGCATATGGCGCGTGACTGTCCTCAGTGGCAGTAGCAGCAGTTTCCTCAGCAGCAGCAGATTCCCCAGCAGCAGAGGCCGCGGCAGCAGCAGCAGCAGGGACAGTATCTGCTGCTACCCAGGTCAGCTAGTGTGGGAGGCAGGCAGAGAGCTCGAGGCTAGATCACACACATGACCAGGGCAGAGGCAGTGGCGTCGCAGCTCATGGAAGGTACCGTTCAGATTTTGGGTCGTGCGGCTCGGGTTTTGTTTGATTCTGGCGCATCTCATTCGTTTATTTCGGAGGATTTCGCGCTGAGCATCGAGGAGCCGGTGACCCAGTTGTCCTGTGATTTGGCAGTGGAGTTGCCTTCGGGTGATTTTATGATCACTCCGTATTGCTTCGATGAGGTTCCCGTGTGGGTGGAAGGGCGGAGTTTGCCGGCTAGGCTCTATGCGTTGCCGCTTCAGGACTTTGATGTGATTTTGGGCATGGATTGGCTCGAGACACATCATGCGTTGGTGGATTGTGGCTCGAAGAGAGTTTATTTTCGGCGACTTCGTGGACCCACCTTCTATTTCCAAGGTATCAGGTCTTCCTCTTCCCGATTCCTTATTTCGGCGATTCGAGCTCGTCGTTTGCTTGATGCGGGTTGTCAGGGTTTTCTCGCTTCTGTGGTCTTGGTAGACCAGCCGCATCCGGATGTCGAGGACATTCCGGTGGTGTGCGAGTTTCCCGATGTTTTCCCGGAGGACTTACCTGGATTGCCTCCCCAGCGGGAGATCGATTTTGTGATCGAGGTCGTGCCGGGTACGGGACCTTTGGCGAAGGCCCCCTACCGTATGGCCCCCGCTGAGTTGAGGGAGTTGCGGGCGTAGTTGCAAGAGTTGCTGGCCAAGGGGTATATTCATCCCAGCTTTTCCCCTTGGGGTGCGCCAGTGTTGTTCGTGAAGAAGAAGGACGGTAGTTTGCGACTGTGCATTGACTACCGACAGCTGAATGAGGTGACCATTAAGAACAAGTATCCGTTGCCGTGGATTGATGATTTGTTCGACCAGCTTCAGTCTGCTCGAGTGTTCTCGTGGATTGATTTGCGGTCCGGTTACTATCAGCTGAGAATTCGCGAGTCCGATGTGGAGAAGACTGCGTTCAGTTTGAGGTACGAGCATTATGAGTTCATGGTGATGCCGTTTGGGCTCACCAATGCCCCCGCAGCCTTCATGGACTTGATGCAGAGGGTGTTTCGTTTGTATCTGGACCAGTTCGTGGTCATATTTGTGGACGACATCCTTGTCTATTCGCGGTCTGCCAAAGAGCACGCGTACCATTTGGGTGTGGTGCTACAGACGTTGCGAGATCACCAGTTGTATGCGAAGCTCAGTAAGTGCGAGTTCTGGCTTCGTGAGGTGCACTTTTTGGGGCACGTGATTTCTGATGATGGTATTTCCGTGGACCCTGCCAAGGTCGAGGCGGTAATGCAGTGGCCGAGGCCGTGGTCAGTGACGGAGATCCGGAGCTTCTTGGGGGTTGCGGGTTATTATCGTCGGTTTATCCAGGATTTTTCTCGCATTGCGACCCCGATGACTAGACTCACATGGAAGGATGTGCCTTTCGTCTGGTCTGAGGAGTGTGAGTAGAGTTTCAGGGAGCTGAAGAGATTGCTCACCTCGGCTCTGGTGTTAGTTTTACCTTCTGGGTCGGGAGGTTTTGTGGTGTGTACAGATGCTTCCGGGGTCGGACTGGGTGCTATGTTGATGTAGCATGGTAGAGTGGTGGCTTATGTATCTCGGAAGATGAAGCCCCACGAGGAGAACTACCCTACCCATGACCTTGAGTTGGCGGCTGTGATCTTCGCGTTGAAGATCTGGAGGCATTATCTGTACGGTGAGAAGTTCGAGGTGTTCACTGACCCTTAGAGTTTGAGGTATGTGTTCACGCAGAGGGACCTTAACCTCAGGCAGAGACGTTGGATGGAGTTTATGAAGGATTATGACTTCACCCTGTCTTATCAGCCGGGCAGGATGAATGTCGTAGCCGATGCCTTGAGTCGGAAGGTCACGGTCAGTGCCTTGATGTTGAGGAAGTGGAAGCTCTGGGAACAAGTGCCCAAAGTATCTTTCAGGCTCAAGATTCCCCAAGATCCAAGGTTAGCTGTGCTTGTGAGTTTGATTGTCACGCCTGCTATCCGCCGTCAGGTGATAGAGGCTCAGCATGCAGACCCTAAGTTGCCCCGGATTTTGGCCTTAGCTGATGTGGAACTCAACGAGGACGGTGCTGTGCGGTTTCGTGGCAGGCTGTACGTCCCAACCGAGGAGCAGGTTCGTCGTGCGATGTTGCGTGATGCTCATGGGAGCAGGTACAACGTACACCCGGGTGCGATGAAGATGTACCAGAACTTGCGGAGGTAGTTCTGGTGGCCTGGCATGAAGAGAGATGTTACCGAATTTGTGGCCAGGTGCCTGACCTGTCAGCATGTGAAGGCGGAGCATCAGCGACCAGGAGGTACTCTTCAGCCCTTGGATGTTCCCGCGTGGAAGTGGGACCACGTGACCACGGATTTTGTGGTGGGTTTGTCGAGGACTCCGAGTGGGCAGGATACTATTTGGTTACTGGTGGATCGGCTGACGAAGGTGACTCGGTTGTTACCGGTCAAGGTTAGCTGGAGTGTGCCCAAGTTGACTCGTCTTTATGTGGAGCGGATCGTTCCGTTGCATGGGATTCCCATCTCCATCGTGTCGGATCGGGATCCGCGCTTCACTTCTGGATTCTGGAGGAGTTTCCAGCGAGCTCTTGGCACGGAGTTGGCATTTAGTTCAGCGTACCATCCTCAGTCAGATGGTCAATCTGAAAGGACCATCCAGACCTTGGAGGATATGCTGAGATCCTACTGCCTGAAGTGGCAGGGGAGTTGGATTCACCACCTGCCGTTGGTGGAGTTTGCCTACAACAACAGCTATCATTCGAGCATCGGCATGGCTCCTTATGAGGCGTTGTATGGGCGTCCGTGTCGGACTCCACTTGACTGGTTTGAGGTTGGTGAGCGTGTTTTGACGGGACCGGAGTTGGTGCAGCAGTGTGTGGATGTTGTGCACGTGGTTCGTCAGAACATGTTGGCGGCCCAGAGTCGGCAGAAGAGCTATGCTGACCGTAGGAGGCAGCCCCTCGTGTTCGCCATGGGTGATCGGGTATTCTTGAGAGTTTCTCCGATGAAGGGGGTGATGCGTTTTGGACGGCGTGGGAAGCTGAGTCCCCGCTATGTTGGTCTGTTTCCCATTGTGGAGCGCGTCGGTGAGGTGGCTTATCGGTTGCAGTTACCCCCTGAGTTGGCATCGGTGCATGACGTGTTCCACGTCTCGATGTTGCGGAAGTATATGCCCGATGACTCTCATGTTCTTGAGGACTCTGTTTGGCCCGAGGTGACTCCAGACCTTTCTCTCCCAGAGTTTCATGTCCGCATTGAGGATAGGCGAGAGCAGCGCCTGCGGAGCAAGGTCATCCCCTTGGTAAAGGTGGTGTGGCAGCGGCACTCTGGTGGTGAGGCTTCTTGGGAGCGTGAGGACGAGATGCGTCGGTAGTTCCCTTACTTGTTTGAGTGAGTCTTCCTCTTCTTTCCCCTTAGGGTTGTCCTTAATTTTGAGGATGAAATTCCTTTAAGGGGGGAGGGCTGTAATATCCCAGACCTTTCGGATCCTTCTCTGTGGGTCCCAGATCTGGTTTCTCGAAGTGTCCGGCTCCGTTGTGTCTGAAATTTCATTTCGGGCATCTTTCGTGATCAGATCGGCGCGATCCGGAGTTTGTTTCAGAGGCCCGGAAGCGTTCCGCGGCTTTTCCGCGCGTGTCTTTCGATTACTGGTGTGTGTTTCGGTAATTCCTTCGGAACCTCGCTGCGGGTGAACCGGGTCGTTCACCTGGGCACGGGTGGTACCGTTGCGATCGGTGCGTTTCGAGGAACCCAGAAATGTAATTTTCTATTTTTTTGATATTTTTTGGAATTTCTGGATTTTCTATAAATACTCTCATTTCTCTCTCTCCCCACCCTCTTCTTCTTCTTCTTCTTCCTTCTCTTCTCCCCACCATGACCACCGCCCCTCCCTCCCTCTTTCTCTCTCGTTCGGCCGCGGCGACGTCCCCTTCCGGCTGCAGATGGTGCGGGGCGACGGCATGACGACGTGGGTGACGGCAAGGTGATTGTGGCAGTGTAAAGCTTGTGGGGAACCGTGAAGGGGCGAGGGTTTTCAAAGCGTTCTTCGTGATCTCGGTAACGATTAGGCGGAGCATTCGCTCCATTGAGGTAGGGTGACGTTCCCTAGCTCCCTGCCGTTCATTTCCGTGAATTATAGGCCGAGGGGAGGCCGAGAGGGGCTTGGTTAAGCGGGTTTGGGGTTTTCCATGATTTGGGGAGAGCTCATCCGATCTATGAATTTAGCCCGCGATTTCACGTTTTGGTGGCCTAGTATCATGCTAGGGGTCCCCAGGGGTCTTCCCCTTTGATTTCCCCCTCTCCGGTGGAGGCATGGGGGCGTGGTTGGGGTTTTTGGGCTTTCCCTGCCGTTTCACCGTCGGGCGGGTGTGGCGGTCCTTCCAGTGATCGTCACACCGTGTGACGCGCCTGGGCGGGTGCGTCACAGCCCTTGTTTAGCCAACTTGGGTCTGGGAGTGTGACGGTCCCACGATAGACCGCCACAGGCGTGTGACGCGCCTGGGTTGGACTGTCAGAGCATCCCGACCGTTGGTTTGACCGTTGGGGGTCAAGGCGTGTGACGCACCAGGGCTGGCGCATAACAGCCTTGTGACGGCCCAGCATGGGTGCGTCAGGGTTATTCGACCCCCAGGCAATGTGACGCTCCAGGTGTAGACCGTCACATGCTGTGACGCACCGAGTGGCGCGCGTCAGAGCTTGCCTTTGTTTTTCCCTGTGACGCACCTGCATAGCCACGTCACAGTCTGTAACGCACCAGGGCAGGTGCATTACACTCTGTTTTACACTGGGAGTATGACGGCCTGCGTTGGACCGTCAGGGTCCTGTGACGGTCCAGCCTAAGACCGTCAGGCGTCCGTGATGGTCCCGCCTAGACCGTCAGAGTCCTGTGACGCGTCTCGGGTAGACCGTCAGGCACTGGGTTGCCCTGGGTGGCTTGCAACCCCGTTTTTGTTCCGACCGTGGTCGAGGTGCGACGGTGCCGGTACGTGGGGTGGTCCCCGTACGTCGTCGGATGCGGACGTGGTTTTCCGTTGACTTGAGAGTCTACTCATTCAGTGACCCTCCACTAGTCGTAGCCCACCAGTACGAGATGCTGGTCTCACCAGGGAGTGGTGTGCGGGCCGACCCTTAGAGATGGTTTTTAGACTGGTTTCCGTCGGGCCCCACGTCTATAGCCAGAGTCTGGCTAAGGGGAAAACCAGTCAGAGGGCCAGACCAGGGACGCGTGGTCTTTGTGTGCACACGTGGTTGGGGGCAGTTGGACACACGCTGACGAGCGTGACCCCAGCTAGTCACTTGTTTGTGGTACTTGTTCGATGTCCGTGCCTCTGGTAGACGCTACCACGTTAGGTAGTTCACCTGCGATGGGGTGTAAGTCGTCAGGGGATGCTACCGGCTGTGCTTCTAATGGGAGGTACTCCTGTCGAGTCGGGAGTGTCAGACTGTCAGTCGTACGACTTCGACCTTCGGGTTTCTGCCGTGTTGGCCGTTGTGTTCCGGTTAGTTCGCCGTGGCACGTGTGTCTGTTTTCGTGCTGTGAGATCGGTACTTTGTAGATGGCATGGTTTCCCTTTTTCAGGTACTCGCTTACTGCTAGCGTAGCGGTTTCTCCGTTTACGAGGTAGGGTTCGAGTGATCCCTACTGAGTCTTGTTCCGAGACTCATTCCCTGCGTGTTTTCACTGTGTTTCAGGCGAGGCGAGGCTTCAGGGGAGTTCGTCTGAGACTCAGCGCGGTTCAGGTGCCCAGCGTTAGTGCCAGAGGTCAGAGCCGTGGTATGCCCCATGTAGCTGTACTTTCTTTTCTTGTCTCTGTACTAGTTGTGGACTACTGTTGTTATTTTATTGTTATATTATGGACCATGTAAAATGTTAATTCATTTCCTGCTTATTTTTATAACTGTTTAATTCTACAATTATTTGTGATACTTGTGTAGTTTCCACACCATCCTTCTAACCCTTCCGAGTCTTCGGACTCGTGGGTGGCGGTGCGAGTCTTGGGTTATCGGGCATTCCCGGTAATCGGATTCCCAGGTCGTTACAGAGACCATTTGTGATCTCCGTTAATCTCGCGAACATTTCTGAGATGGTTTCTTCAGATTTCATTTTAAATAGCTCATAGTCTCTTACAAGTAGATTGGCATTGGTCTCCTTGACCTCGGAGGTTTCTTCATAGATAAGCCATAATTTGTCCCACATCTCCTTTGCTGAACTGCACATGGATACATGAGAAAACTCATTAGGATGTATAGCACATTGCATAATGTTCATAGCATTAAAATTTACAGTGCATTTCTTAATTTCCATGGGTGTCCATTTTTCTTCATCATCCGAGAGTTTATACAGACCCTTGTCCACAACCCTCCAGATCTCATACTCTTGGGCTCTCAGAAAGACATGCATTCTATTTTTCCAATAGGAGTAATTTGAGCCATCGAAGTATGGAGGACGATGGATGGAATGACCCTCAGGCATCATACCCTTGTTTGCCATTGATCTGGATCTTACTCTAGATCGTTATATCTGAAAGAAATAAAGCCTTAGCTCTGATACCAATTGAAGTCCTGCGATCAATGACACCCAAGAGGGGGGTGAATTGGGTGTTAACAAACTTTTGGAAAATTTTTGGCCAAATGAAACAAGTGTGAAGAATAGCCGTAATGAAATTTTAGATCTATATGTAAACACTTAGATCTAATAAAATCTATCACGCTCAACCGATCTTAGGTACGGTGGCGGAGATAAAAATCCGAAGATTCAACTCACGCAAGATGTTATCTTCCTGACAAGGTTTGCCTTGCCGATCTGAACCCACCTTTTAATATACCTGAGATCTAATATAGGAATGATAAATTATGCTAGATCTAACTCAAACAATACAACCAAATTAATCTACGTGTGTGCTGCACAGAATGGGGATAGAAGAAAAGGAACAAACCACACAATGGACAGTGATTTTTAGGTGGTTCAGATGCAACAATGGAAACCTACGTCCACCCCTCACGATCTGTGAGGATTCCACACTATCTTGTAGAGGATTACAAGATCAAAACACACACACACACACACACACACACACACACACACACACGTGAGAAGTTGAAACTCCCATGAAGGTGCACAAGTATCGAATCACAAAGATATGTGAAAACTAGAAGAAACACACACACACACGGATCTACGTAGATCCACACACACGGATCTGCTTAAAAGTACAAGATCACACACTTGAAGCTTGATGAAAAACAAGGGAGAAACACAAAATGAAAAACTCAAATTTAAGCTCCCCCTTAATAGATGAAGATGATCTTGGATGAAGCTTCCTCCACAGCTTGATCTTCACTTGAATGGCTTGCAGATGATCTTGAAAACTTGGAGATGGATGACGAATTTCTTCCCTAAAACACTATTCACGGAGCTACAGTGGCAGCACTCTTTCTCTCCTTGATAGTCTCTTTGATCTCTCTCTTGTGATTAGGGTTTTTGATCCCAATATGATGTATTTATAGATCTTGGATGGTCATGGGACAAGCCAGGAACCAAATCTACAAATCATGGCAAGTCTGGTGACTTTGGGATTAAACAAATTCAAAGAAAGGAGCTTCCCACGTTGAAGAACATAAGTCAACAATAGCTGCCTCGAAGCTGGTGGTCGACCGGCAGGAGGGGACGGTCGACCGGAATTTTACAGGAATGAAGCTTTCAACGTTGGGAAAACCGGTCGACCGGCCCCTTACTGGCGGTCGACCGCTGGCTAGAAAATCTACATTTTTAAAGGAGTTAGCCAATAAAACATGATCTGTGAACAGTTTATTTTATGACCACATCCTGTTCCAATCAAAATGAGTTGGTTGAGCTTATCCTGGGCAATTCATTGAACCAAGGTGAATTTAGGCATTTGCTGGCTTAAGGAAGGCTTGAGAGGGGTTTAAGCCAGTTATAACTTAGGTTGTAATTCCGAGGTTTGGTTATCATCAAAATCACCTGGAGAGACTCAACATCTAACACCGAGAGGACCCATTTAAACCCCAAAAACCACATCGAATCGCGAAAATCGACTCACACCCCGAAATCATGCATTTTCACCCCGACGGAGAAATAAACCCACTCGGCTCGCCTCAGGCTACCAAACTCGTGGGAAATGAAGCACACGAGCTGGGAAACATCCCCCTACCTCCACCGAAGATTCCGCACACCGAGGACGCCGATCCGCCAATAAAATGCTGTTGAAGCTCCGTCGGTTCACGAACTCGCCACGAGCTCCACCGCGAGCCACCACCCCTTGATCCTTGCCCATGCTCGGCCGCTCCTGGCCCGCGTCGCCTCCGCCTCACCCCCGCCTCGCTCCGTCAGTCGCCGGAGTAGAGAGAGGAGAAAGAGAGAATGTGAGAGGGGAGAGGGAGAGAATGAGAGTGAGGAAGAGAGAGAGAGGGGTTTAATATATAGAAAATCTGGAATTTTTAAAAAATATCAAAAATAGGGAAAAATACTGCCCGCGATCCTTGAAAAATGCACAACGCACTGGTAACATCCCAGAGTCGGAGAACGTAACGGTTCACTCTGTATAGGGTTCAGAAGGCTCGTTAGAGAAAAATACGTGTAAATCACAAAACGCTCTCCGGGACTCCCGAAAGCGATCCGAAACCCATGGATCGAGATCCGAAAAAAATATCCAAAAAATCCGGGGCATTACCGCACCAATGTGAGATTACGAGAAGTCAAGGATGAATTAAGACAAGGTCATACTACCGAAGGAATCTAGCAGCATAACGGTCCATTCTTTACCTTCCATAATTCATTAGATAGCTTTGGAATAAGGTGTTAGGTTCTAGATAATCAATAGACCATCTAGGATCATAGAAAATCAACCATTAGGTCAAACCTTGAGTTAAGAACACTTGAGACAATTGCGGTCATGACTGGACCGTTTATTGGAAATAGCGGTCGTTTACTGGACCGTTTATATACTTTAGCGGTCAATATAGGACCGTTTATTGACAGAGTCGACGCAGTGAATGAACTGGAACTATGCGGTCATGGCAGGGCTGCTAGGTGTCATTGGCGGTCAAAGAAAGGGCCGCTACTAGATAATTGTAGTTTCCAGAGGGCCGCTTGTGACTAAAACACAGGAAACTCTGGTAAATTTCTTTCTAGAGAATTATGTTTTGAGGGTACAACCAGCTCGGCGTCCTAGTGGGAATCTCAGGCTCGCGGAGACTTACGGAGGTCTTGAAACAAGATTACCTTGTCCAGTGGAATGAATATCCAACGGAGTGGATCATAAGTCCAAGTGGTGTGCTTATATGTGCAAAGGTGTATCTAATGGCCACACACCAGGATACGCACCATGTACTTAAGAAAAGACTCTAGATGAGACTGAATTGAGATAAACAGTGATCAAATATCATCAATGACACAAGTCTCATAAGCACATGAACTTTAACGTTAATAAAAGAGTATATGATTTTGGCATGAAATTAACATAAGTTAAAATAGGCATTTTAACCATCTAAGACATGTTGGGACTTGTGCGATGGATTCAGAGGGGGGTGAATGAATCTCCCCTTTAAAATTTTTAATCAATTAAATATTACTAATTACGCCCAGTTAAAAACTATGGAAAGGCAAAGACGCGGAAGCAATATGGGTAGGTAATTAGCACGAACTGGGTATTCTCTACGAAGGATGAGAAGATGACAGAAAAACAAAATTCGGGAACTCTGTAGAGTAGACTGATAATAATACCAGACTTCACCAGACTCACACGAGACCTAAATCAAACGTGTGGTATGCAAATGGAACACTCGCTAGATTGGAAGAGCATATCAATCGGCCGAAGCATGCATCTAGCGAAACACAATAGACAATCAAACCACTGCACAGAAGAATTTTTAGGTGGTTCAGTCCGCAGACCTACGTCCACCCCACACTCTACCCAAGTGTGGATTCCTGCTGACTCACAGCTTGAACGGCTGGGCAACACAGCTTGCCTACATCAGCTGGGCCTCACAGCTTGCCATCCGCTGAGCATCACAGCTTGCTATCCCGCTGAGCATCACAGCTTGCTGTCCAAGGTAACCACCTTGCCTGCTGAGCATCACAGCTTGCTCTGCTGACTCACAGCTTGAAAGAAAGGTTTAAAAGAAAAACAAGAAATGGGAAATCACAGCGACAGAAAGCTGTATACGATAAAACACAAAGTGGCTCTCAAAGAGCTGACTGGCCTGGATTTGATTCACGGTCCAGTAGAGACAAAGCTTCAGAAGACTCTCTTCTTCTTCTTCTAAACTCTTGATTTCTCTTTCTTCTTCTTCTTCTTCTTTACTGCTCACTCTTTCTTTTTCGAACACTCTCCTCCTCTGCTCTTCTTCTGCTCTCTCTTTCTTCCTCTTCTTCTGCTTCTTTTCCCTCTCTACTGTTATCTCTTTTCTTCTCTCGGATCGTGCAGGCTCTCTCTGCTTCTACTCTTTTAGGTAAGTTCCCAATTTCGATCACTCTTTTTACGATCGCTGTTCTCTGGATGGAGAGGTCCCCCTTTTATAGCATCAGCAGATAGATGGGCGTGTGTCTTCCACGAATTCCAGCCCTAGTGCCTAGACTACGTGGCAGCATTTCAGCTCACTGCTTTACACATGTCACGATCATGGCACATCCTCCATTCTTGGATCACGTGCTCTTCTTAAGTTCCTCGACCAGTAGTCCTGTCAGATCAGACTTGTTATCAGTTTGAGTTAATCTGAAAGGAAAGAAAGAAAGACGCACCGAGTTAGTTCGAGAGTTGAACTAAGCATGTACAGACTTGATGCAAAGCATGTACAGACTTGATGGTGTGTAATGCAGTATGCATATAGGAAAGTTTGCACATTGAAGAGGAATGCTCAGACACGCCAATAAAGAGTGTACAGACTTTGTATGCATGCGACAAGATGATGTACAAACTTTTGTGTGCATGATACTACTTTACGTATGTATGCAACATAATGTATAGACTTTGAGTGCATGGTACAAAAGATGCATCGACTTGCTGTGCCTAGAGTTTAAGCATGAATTCATAATGTACAGACTCTGATGGACTGATGTATGAACTTAAACGCTCGAATCAACAGAGGTTGTACAGACTTGTGAAATGATGCACTGACTTTGTGTATTTTGTGTATGCGTGAGACAAAGTGATGCACTGACTATGTGTATGCGTTAGGCAAAGCGATGCACTGATTCAATGTGCATGAATACATACATTGCACCATCATTGTCTATGAAGTCAGCATGAGAATGCACTGATGTTGGGTATGCACCGGCTATGCAAATGTGAAGAAATGCACCGACTATATGGCGTGCAACTACAGATAATGCACCGATGCAAACTACACTTGTTATGCACGAACTAGAATTGCACCGATGCAGAGAACAGACAATGCACCGAATATGCATGTGTTTCTACAGAGTTAATGCTAGAACACACAACTGGCTGCGTCAACGCAGTGCCCATACTGCGTCAACGCACACCCCCTTTCAGAATGGGTATCCTTCCAGAAATACTAGACTGAGTCGACGCAGCCACTGCAGTGCGTCGACGCACTCTATATACCAGAACCCATACGACTCTTTATGCATGCATGGAAGTAAGATGCTCAATCAATCATTCATATGCAGACACATGGTGATCAATCATTCATACTCATAGTGCTTGCTGACATCAAAACCATAGGGGCACAACAATCTCCCCCTTTTTGATGATGGCAACACTATGAGTCACACCGACCCAAACTATTCTCCCCCTTTGACTTCATCAAAAAGAAAATAGTTTGAGAGAGAAAAAAATTAAGTAGGTATGAAAAGATAGATATAACATCTCCCCCTTTAACTACATGAAAGCACATTAGAGCTAGCTATTCTCCCCCAAAGAAACAGCGAAATGAGCACTGAAGAAAAATATAAGAACTCCCCCTATCAACATGAATGATTGACTACACTCCCCTTAAATGCAGATGACCCAGAACTCCCCCTGAAGTGCAGAAAATGAATTCTGGTTAACCAATGAAGCAATCTGAAATCTGCCATCACAAGGAATCCAAAACAATAATGGTTGTGGCACTTCACATATGCATGGACAGAATAATGCAGGTGAAGAGTCCACAGAACCAGAACTGGTTACAGAAACAAGATGGAAGATTCCAACAGTGTGGACAAGAGTAGGGGTGAGAAATAGTCAAAGAGAGAATTGTCAACAAAGTTCCTGTTGATCAAGTTGTCAGGGGTGAATCAGACCATGAGGGATTGTAAGGTATGCACCACTACAATAAGTCTTAACATGAATAGACTCTCCTATCATAGAAGGTTATGAATTGGCAACTTGACCAACCTGATTTAATTATGATGTATACCAAATTTGTCAATTAAACTCAATACTTATATCTGAATTCAAGTTTTAATAAAGGTGAACAAAATAATCAGATAACACTCAGGACCAATCATCTTTGTCTTACACGCATGATCTCAATGACTCATTTGAGAGTTACACAGATTAGTATTTAGATTAAGCACTTTTACAAGAGCATGAGTTGATAGAGTTTGCAAGATATTTTCATTTGAAGCACATTATACTTTTTCTGAGCAATTTAAGTTGATCAACACCTTTTTACGTGAGGCACAACACATCTCAGGTGAAGTGACCTAGTTACTCAGTGTGATAACTGTCATTGCCTCTCAACATTAAGACCAGAGTTAGCAATAGAAATGTCTTTTTACGTGAGGAGACACCTTGATTAGATGCCAGACTCCCCAGTTACTCAACACGCACATGCCATTGCTCTGTCAGGTTCTCAATGATTTTTTTTTTTTTTGCTTTAAGCGACTATGACACTTCATGACTTGGGTTTACTCCATTACTTTGATAGAGGACCCAGTTTCTCAGTGAGCAAAGTCATTACATTACAAACTGATTTTTCTTTTAGTCAGACTCTTCAAAATTAATGTTTAAGAATAATACCCACTCTATGTATCTCAACCAAGGTAGCCTTGATTTCAAATTTTCAGATTTCAGATGAGTGAGTCTAAGGTTTTCATGACACATGAGGTTAAAATTTATTAAAGCTTATCATTCAGATATTTTCAAGTCATTTAAATGCAAATCTGAGAATACATAAACCTTATATCAGTTTGATTCAGTGGTCATTCTTAAACCTATATGATAGGAATTTCTACATGATTCTTAGACTGAATTGCAAGGCATGCAGCTTGTGTTCCTCAGATCAGATCAAAAATATAGCTGACCAATTAATCAACAATAGAAATAGATCAGTCACACCAACTAAGAAGTATGTGAAGGATTAGTGTAAGCTGGTGGAAGAAACAACAATAGGAAAGAAGATCATCAGAAGAGAGTCTATCAATAAGCAGTAGCCGAGTCTAGAATATAGACATATCAGCTATTTCAGTGAAGGCAACAGAGAATTCAATTGAAACAAATTGAGAGCATTAGAAGATCCAATAAACTAGATAGGAGGATTTCAGGTGAAAGTGAATAAGATGATCAAAAAGGCTTCCTCTGTCTAGATTCATTAATTCAACCCTTTTTTGATTTTTCAATATAAAAGACATGCAATGCACTTAACTACATGTATGCATATGCATCACCCACTCATGAATAACATGAAGACCATGCAGGGAATTAACCTAACAAGTATGCATGATACACACGAAATGCTTTGACTTACTCCCCCTGACTATGTGCATTGTATGAAGATTTTAAATGCAACAAGTGCAATGACATAATGCAGGGATTTTTGACAAATTATGCATCATGAATGAATATGTAATGCATTCAGCAAACGAAATTACCATGATATGCAAGCATCTAGAGCACACAAATTCAGAAGATAGAATTTAAGCAAAGTTTTCAGAACTAACCTGTACAGTGCAATCCTGGGGGTTTCATTCTTGAGTGCCTTGGATTATTAATCTCCTTTATTCATTCCAAGGCACACCTGCAGCAAAACAATCATTTTGATCCTGCAAGAACCCAAGCCGCCTTGGGTCATGTTTTAGCCCTAAAAGGTGTTCTAAACAATCTTTTAGCAACATTGTCATCAAAATCCATCAAATAACAATTAGTCATAGAATGTCCAATTCTACCACAATATCTGCATAAGACAGCGGATTTTCTAATTCTATGATGCATATCAACAGCAGCTTGAGACCTATGAGTATGAGCATGAAGTTTCATGCTGTTCACATAGACATTTTGTTTCTTATTGTCTGATAACCAACATTTTGCAGACTTGTGACCTGACTTGCCATAGTTAAACATGAAAAATTCACAGGTCTTTTGGCAGAGAATTTGAAAGTTTTTTCATTAACATGGCCTCCTTGGGCATGCCAACAGTCCTTGACTGTATGGCCATGCTTCCCACACTCGAAGCACCTTAGGTGCTTGCCTCTTGAGTCATTGTATCCCCATGAAGACCCAAACCAGCACTCAACAGCTTTATGACCACGTTTGTTACAGTTATAACAGATGATGTGTTGGTTTGAAACAAGAGTGTTTCTTTTGGGGTTATGATGATGATTTGTAAGAGATTTATCATGCATCATATCATCATTCTTTATTACACTGCAGTCATCCATGTAATGACCATGCCTTCCGTAGTAGTGACATGATATCTATGATTTCCTGGTAGCATGGTTACTCACAGATTGACTAGATGCATACGAATGAGTACATGAGGCATGTGCAGTGTGCATTGACTCATCGAATTCACCCGAGCTAGCAGATTTTAGGGCATGATCAGGAACAGTCTTCACCTTCTTCGTTTGACCCTTCTTTTTCACTTTCTGATTATTCTTAGCAATTTTTGTTTGTTTTTCATTTTTCTGTGCGTTGAACTGAAATACAGATGATGAAGGTGATTTCTATTTTTTATTTTATTTTGGGGATTGATTTGAGGTACCAGCTAGATCAGAGCTTCGCACAAAAGTTGTGTGTAGCTGGTTTGTAGTAATTTCCTTAACATCAGAACTGTAATTTATCCCCCTTCTTGAATTATCATCCTCTCCTTTCATGACAACTTTCATTTTTCCTTTATTTTTAGCGGACTCGGATGCTGAGTTTTCCAGATCATGAATTTTATTTTCCAAAGAAGCAATGTGAAGTTCATAACTGGCCATCTCCTGTTCACTGTAATTAACACATTCGCTTAGAACTTTGTTTGCAGTTTTATACTTCTTAATTTCTTGTTCCAGATTTTTCAAAATTTGTAATTCTTCATCACGGACAGTTTTTTCTTTTTCTATGGTGAGAAGTTTTTCAGACAAACCAGTGTTTAACCACTTTAATTTTTCAACTTCAGCTTTTAGTTCAGTGTTTTCTTTGGTCAGCTTCTTAGCTTCTTCATCACATTCTTCATTACTGGACATCAACTCCAGTTTCTCAATTAGTTCCTCTTCTCTTTCTTCTACTTTAATTTTCTCAGCAAGCATATTTTTGTGATCCTCTTTAAATGAGACAATTTGTTTATTCAACCATTCATTTTCACTGTAGAGTTCTTCATTACGTTCTCGCAGAACCGAGCATTTGTTGCAGCTTGACTCTATAGAGAAAATATGTACAGCTTCATTACTGACTTCATTCATTCTAGCCTTGAGAGTTTCATTTTCTTTTTGAACTTCAGCATTTTCAAATTTCAGTTTGTCCATTACAGAATTAATCTCGTTCAGTTCTTGCATGCCTTTTAGATGCTCATCTTTCTTCTTATTCAGCTGATTCTCAAGTTCTGATATCTTGTTCAAACATGTTTGATTTTCAATTTTTAAAGAACCATTTTGTTCCTTAAAATTTTGAACATCTATTAAACAAGTATCATAAGACTGCTTCAATGTAGGACAAGCATCACATGTGAATTTAGACTTATTTTGTTCGATCTTTTTCTTCAGTCTTTTGTTCTCAGATTTCATTTTCTTGGACAACTCTAACAATTCATCATACATTTCAACCAATTCATCAAAAGAAGGTTCTTCTGATCTGAGACTCACCTGAGAAGTTATTTCCTCATCATCATCTTCCCGTTTGGCCATCAAACACATCCGTTCTTGCTCCTGATGAATAGTAGTTATCTTGTCCATGATCTCCTTTCCAGAAACACACCTGGAAACAAAGGGAAATCTATCAGTATTGACCGCATCTCTCAAAATGTTAAGAACTGTGATATTATCACGGTTCTTTGATCTGTCTTCACTAGACCACTTGGTCTGATTGTGAGGTAACTTATATGGGCCTCTTGATACAAGAGTTCATAGATTAGGATCAATGGAATTCAGGTGCACACAGAGGCCGCCTAGCCAGTTACTGAAGTTAGACCCATCGTAGACGGGAGAATGATTCATGAATGCAGATCGGCAAGGAATTTCGAAATAGAATGCACAAAGTAGTGAAACGCTGAATGCAAGATAGTAGAGACAATAATGCACTGAGTACAGCAGGATCCTCTGCAGATCATTGGATCAGGATTCACAGAGACCTGCTCTGATACCAATTGTTGGGACTGGTGCGATGGATTCAGAGGGGGGTGAATGAATCTCCCCTTTAAAGTTTTCAATCAATTAAACATTACAAATTACGCCCAGTTAAAAACTGTGGAAAGGCAAAGACACGAAAGCAATATGGGTAGGTAATTAGCATGAACTGGGTATTCTCTACGAAGGATGAGAAGATGACAGACAAACAAAATTCAGAACTCTGCAAAGTAGATTGATAATAATGCCAGACTTCACCAGACTCACACGAGACCTAAATCAAACGTGCGGTATGTAAATGGAACACTCGCTAGATTGGAAGAGCAAATCAATCGGCCGAAGCATGCATCTAGCGAAACACAATAGATAATCAAACCACTGCACAGAAGAATTTTTAGGTGGTTCAGTCCGCAGACCTACGTCCACCCCACACTCTACCTGAGTGTGGATTCCTGCTGACTCACAGCTTGAACGGCTGGGCAACACAGCTTGCCTACATCAGTTGGGCCTCACAGCTTGCCATCCGTTGAGCATCACAGCTTGCTATCCCGCTGAGCATCACAGCTTACTGTCCAAGGTAACCACCTTGCCTGCTGAGCATCACAGCTTGCTCTGCTGACTCACAGCTTGAAAGAAAGGTTTAAAATAAAAACAAGAAATGTGAAATCACAGTGACAGAAAGTTGTATACGATAAAACACAAAGTGGCTCTCAAAGAGCTGACTAGCCTGGATTTGATCCACGGTCCAGAAGAGACAAAGCTTCAGAAGACTCTCTTCTTCTTCTTCTAAACTCTTGATTTCTCTTTCTTCTTCTTCTTCTTCTTTACTGCTCACTCTTTCTTTTTCGAACACTCTCCTCCTCTGCTCTTCTTCTGCTCTGTCTTTCTTCCTCTTCTTCTGCTTCTTTTCCCTCTCTACTGTTATCTCTTTTCTTCTCTCGGATCGTGCAGGCTCTCTCTGCTTCTACTCTTTTAGGTAAGTTCCCAATTTCGATAACTCTTTTTACGATCGTTGTTCTCTGGATGAAGAGGTCCCCCTTTTATAGCATCAGCAGATAGATGGGCGTGTGTCTTCCACGAATTCCCGCCCTAGATCCTAGACCACGTGGTAGCATTTCAGCTCACTGCTTTACACGTGTCACGATCTTGGCACATCCTCCATTCTTGGATCACGTGCTCTTCTTAAGTTCCTCGACCAGCAGTCCTGTCAGATCAAACTTATTATTAGTTTGAGTTAATCTGAAAGGAAAGAAAGAAAGACGCACCGAGTTAGTTCGAGAGTTGAACTAAGCATGTACAGACTTGATGCAAAGCATGTACAGACTTGATGGTGTGTACTGTAGTATGCATATAGGAAAGTATGCACATTGAAGAGGAATGCTCAGACACGCCAACAAAGTGTGTGCAGACTTTGTATGCATGCGACAAGACGATGTACAGACTTTTGTGTGCATGATACAACTTTACGTATGTATGCAACAGAATGTATAGACTTTGAGTGCATGGTACAAAAGATGCATCGACTTGCTGTGCCTAGAGTTTAAGCATGAATTCATAATGTACAGACTATGGTGGACTGATGTATGAACTTAAACGCTCGAATCAACAGAGGTTGTACAGACTTGTGAAATGATGCACTGACTTTGTGTATTTTGTGTATGCGTGAGACAAAGTGATGCACTGACTATGTGTATGCGTGAGGCAAAGCGATGCACTGATTCAATGTGCATGAATACATACATTGCACCATCATTGTCTATGAAGTCAGCATGAGAATGCACTGATGTTGGGTATGCACCGGCTATGCAAATGTGAAGAAATGCACCGACTATATGGCGTGCAACTAAAGATAATGCACTGATGCAAACTACACTTGTTATGCACGAACTAGAATTGCACCGATGCAGAGAACAGATAATGCACCGACTATGCACGTGTTTCTACAGAGTTAATGCTAGAACACACAACTGGCTGCGTCAACACAGTGCCCATACTGCGTCAATGCACACCCCCTTTCAGAATGGGTATCCTTCCAGAAATACTAGACTGAGTCGACGCAGCCACTGCAGTGCGTCGACGCACTCTATATACCAGAACCCATACGACTCTTTATGCATGCATGGAAGTAAGATGCTCAATCAATCATTCATATGCAGACACATGGTGATCAATCATTCATACTCATAGTGCTTGCTGACATCAAAACCACAGGGGCACAACAAGACATGCAACCTATCAAGAATAATGCACAATATAACCAATATTACGAATATGAAATCAAAACTAGGAATAAAACCTATTTACCTAGGCTTAACATATAGTTAATAGAGTCAATCTGTAATCTGTTTAGAGTTAACATGTTGCAGAGAATAGGGGTCAGGTGAGGACCGTATGCGGGCTCTTAGCGGTCTATCGTAGGGCCGCTTTATGGTGGTCCAATAGAGACCGTTTCCCGTCTGTGACAGGCAGAAGTGAAATAGGTCGTGTAGGCCTTATTGTTAGCAATAGATAAATGAAAATCATTCTAAACATAAGGATAAGACATGTTAGAGTATAAGAAACGCATGGAGATACATGGTTCACATGAATTAAGCCAAAATTATCAATTTCTCATTAAAGGGTAGGATTCATGCAGGCTGTGATAACCTAGATGCACAGTTGAAAAAAAACATCAAATACTCCAAGTACAGTGCATGAAATCACGAGGTAACAGAGGGCTTTTACTCCTGACATATTATTCTAGCCATCCATGAGATAACCTACCTCTATGACAAGCTTTAGACTTTGAATTTCTAACTCGAATATCGCTCAGGTTCCTGCACGTCCTATGCCAAACCAACAACTTCCCGCCCCTCTATCTTCTGATTATCTTGACCTACAACCGTGAAATTTGGAGAGTAGGTAGAAGATGTGAAGGGAAATAAAAAGTTCTAAAGGATCAACTTCTAAATATCTCGATTAGGGCTTCTAATTTCTTGATCTTCACTGGACCGGCGCATTGGTTCCTGTGCAACCTGTTGCGAACCAACAACTTGTGGACGCCCTAATTCTTCAACGGCTGGGTCTTCTAGCATGAAAATTTGAGGAGAGTTAGATAAAACTAAGGAGAACAAATTATTCTAAAGAACTAACCTGAGAAGATGTCTTCTTACCTTCGAAATACATGCGCCAACATTAGGGTTTGCATGAGTCGAAGTTAGGGTCTATTTATAGGGTTTTAAGTTAGGGATGATGATTTGATCGAGTTGGGAGCCCTAATTCGAAGTAGGATCGATCCCTAAGAGTCCTAGAGAGTCTCCCATGCCAGATAGCTTCGATCCAAGGTGATTTGGTTGTCAAAATTATAAGCTTTTCACGTTTCTTCCATTCACGGAATCAGAAGGACTTAGCAGTCATGGAGGGACCGCTAGGGTGAATTTAGCGGTCTCGTGATAGACCGCCAATTGGCGTTAAATCTGAAAATTTTGGATTTTCTAATTATTTCTTATTTATCTCCTAATTGATGTATATATCTGATTTTAAATCTGTAAATTACCCAATTTACGTTTCTATTAATGGGCTTGGGTCTAAAGGTCCTGGATCTGGGTCTTGTGGGCCTATTTAGGTGGATTTAAACCTAACATAATATCTGGGCCTTTAGACAATTATTAAATAGACCTATATTTATTAAATAGTCCATGTAGTCTACTTAAATGCTTAATAAATATATTAAATCCCAGAAAATTCTCGTGTATTACATCGCCAGTGCCGTGAGTGCACCCGGTGATAGAGTACATTTCTTTTCTCTGTAGAATATACTTTGTTGGACTGGACTCTACAGTTAGTTATTTAATTAAAAATATAATTTAATTTTCTATTATTTAAAATGTTAATTATTGTTGGACGCACTTTTTATCGCATCCTTCTTTTTTATTATTTTATCATCTTTTTATTCTTGGTTTGTTTCATTTTGGTTTGTTAGTGTGTGGGCGTGCCAGTCACAAATGTGATAGTTTATTCGGGTTCCAAAGACCAAGATGATCCGGGGCCGCTGGTGCGCTCCGTCTGACCGATTAGATGATGTGGGCATTGGGTCGGGACTGAAATCCGCCGCGCCATAAAGGTCACGACGTTAATTATATCTCCCCAAAGGAGAGAAAACCTTTGATTAAACGTCAGGAAAAGGGGCCCTCGGGCCTGAAATTGATATTGATAAGAGAAGTAATGAAAATTCTGAATTTCAATAAAACATCCCCCGTTGAGGGGTAAACATTTGAACAAAGCCGGTATTTAATTAACCAATTCATGCTTGGACAAGAGTCCCAATCTATGAGTAAATGTCTGCCAAGATCATGGGAAGTTTGATATTTGGGAGTTAGAGAAATGGGGTTAACCCCCAACATAAATGAGTTAGGTGTAGTGGGCTATTGACCCAAAGCAGGGTCGGGTCATGGCCATGATGGGGTGACCCCCAAGGTCCAAGCACGACCTGCAAAGGCCTTATTAATATCCCCTTCACATAGGGTCTAGGGGGAAGGAGGCCCGGGTTAAATGCCCTTAGTTTTTTAAGAAGAGTGTTGATGCTCACTTTTTATAATTATCATGTTTTATGCCATCATTATTATTATCATGTTCATCATTATTATCCATGTTTCACCATTTTTTTAATGGCTTTTTGTGCTTTATCATCATTTTTTATCAAAGCCTTTTAATCAGAAACAGGTCTGCTGAAGTGGGACCTGAGTCGACTCATTATTCAGCCCAACGCAGTGTTGCGTCGACGCGACATTGCTCTGCATCAGCGCAGGATTTCGCGGTATTGGCCCTTAGCCATGCTGCGTCAACGCAGCGTGGCAGCTGTGTCAACGCACCATTCTGGTAGTGAGTAGGACTGCATTGCTCTTCTTTTCTTTTCATTCTTCGTCTGTCAGCACTCATGTTGTTGGCATGACAATGTAAATTAGGAATGATTAAGCTCCTACTTCCTTTATTTCAGATTTCACTTTATCTCCTTTTATTTCTTTTTTCTTTGTACGTAGGCATATGGGAGAGCATGCATGAGTTATGTTGGGGTCCCGTAGTGTAGGAACAAGGATCTAGAGGGGGGTGACACTACAAGAAAAATGAGAAATTCTGACGTCCATTTGCCATCGCAAATACGTCGAAAATACATCGCAAAGTAAAGTTTTGATCTATTTCCGACGTATTTACGACGGAATATGGACGTCGAAAATCTTACGTTGCAAATTTCTGACGTATTATAATAGCATCGTCAATTCGTCCAAAATTACCGATGAAACTATATCGTCGAAGTTATGGTGGCTATTTATGTCGATAATTAATAATACGAAAATTAATTAATCATTGCGATGGAACATAATTTAGTTGAAAATATGTCTAAAGTTTTTGACATATTTCCGACTAACACTTATTCTGTCGGAAAACAATGGGCCATAATATTTCCGACGAGCCAGAAATTACCGATGTATTTGTGACAAAAACATTATGTCGTCGCAAACCTTTGGGTTAAATTTGTTCCGACGAAAGTTATTTTGGTCAAAAATACGTCGTTAATTTTTGACGTATTTCAATCGGATAAGTAATACGTTGGAAACCTGTGTGTCAAATTAGATCCGACGAACTGTTATTGTGTCGAAAATACGTCGTTAAATTTGGACGTATTTGAGACGGATAATTACTACGTCGGAACTAATGTGGATCAAATTAGTTCCGACGAACCTACCTTTGGTCGAAAATACGTTGTTAATGTTCGACGTATTTGAGACGGATAATTAATACGTCGGAACTCATGTGGCTCAAATTAGATCCAACGACCATTTAGTTGGTCGAAAATACGTCTGAACGTTTCGACCGATTTGCGCTGGAAAATAAATACGTCAGGAAATAAGTGCGTGAAATTGGTTCCAACGAATTGTTAGTTGGTCAAAATTCTATCGAAAACTTTCTCCACATTTTTTTTTATATATTTTGAAATTTTAAAAACCTGTTTAAAGCTACAATTATACACCACAATCGACACAACTCAACATAAAACACGCAATAAACAACATATACAACACACAATAGGATAAAGTCATATTGTAAATTACAATAAAGAACGTCCACAACACATAAATCTTTGAATAAAAAAAGTTACAGTTACATTAATTGAAATGTATCATTTTTTCACAATATCATTAAAAAAATGAAGAGATATCCGCTGCATCATCCTCATTCGTCATTCGTAGCATCTCCACCATCACCGGTTATAAGAGGATCCTACATCACAAAAAATTAATAATAAATAGATTTAAATAAATATAATTATTAATAAATCTAGTTAAATATCTTTTTGATTTTCTAAATTCGAAAGTAGATAACATGAAGATGATTTCTTTTACTCTCAAAGTTGAATTCTTTGAACTAAGTAGTAATGTTATTGTTGTGCCCTGTGGTTTTGATGATGTCTAACACTATGAATCATATTATGATAATGATTTTTTATATCATGAATTTGATGTGTGCGGGGTAATGTCCATATGTTTTCTAATGCCTTGAACAACATTTTCATATGAAGGCTTGAAGAGTTGTAATGTCAATGCTATGAATGCTTGAACTGTTATGTCTGTATGCTTGAAGAATGTCTGTTTGAAGAACTGTAATATCTGAAGAATGCAGGTAAGCATAAGCATGGCAGTGTCACAGTAGCCCTAAAAGCAACTCTGCAGAAGAAGCCTCCAATCACTGAAGAAACAAGCCGATATATCACCTTAAGATAGACTTTGTACCTGCTAAAAAATAAGGGTGAAAAATATCCCTTGAGGCTGACAAATGTGCATTACGGGTGACAGATACTACCTTAAGGGTAACAAATAGATGGATTAGGTGAATAATAGGCAACAGTGGTGACAAATAGCAGTGCAAAGGTGAATAATAGGTAGCATGTGTGAAACAGCTAAAAACCAAGAACCTCAAGCCGACTCGGAAGGGCTTACAAGTCGACTTCTGACAGAAGAATTCACAGAATGAAAGAAGACTTTTTAGCTGCGGATTAAGGGAGAAAATGGGTGGACAAAGTAGACAAATGGCTGTATAGCAGTGTGAAATGGCTATTCAATGGTGTAAAGTGGCTCATGGCTATGACATTTGAAGAATGATCAAACTGGTTGAAGAGAATGATTCTCTGTGCTTCAGAGGAAGAGAGGATTGGTCCTCTGGTTGTGGGTAACTGAGTGTTACTCACGGTTCCTTCTAATTTTATCAGAAGAAGAGAGGAGAGTGTTCTTCTAGGTCAAGCTGTAAGTCAGCACTTGTTTACAGACTGAGTCTGCGGTTATTGTTGTTGCAAGGGGAAGCCACACTCAGGTTTGAGTGCGGGGTGGACGTAGATCTGCATGGCAGATCGAATCACCTAAAAATTCTATGTGCCGTGCCGTGATTTGCATTGGTGTGATTGGCCCTTATCATCTTCCTCCATTCACAGGTTTGCGTATGAACAGATCTTCCCTATACGCTAAGTGGTTGTATTGTAGTCTGTTAGATCTGTCTGATCTGAGTGGATTATGTGAGATAGCATTCTCTTAGTTAGTGCATTCTTGTCACTTTCATTTATATTGTTCTCACAGATATCATCCGAGCTCGTGGTTTGATAGCTGAGTGTTAAATTGTCTTAGGCTTAAAAATTGAGGTTAAAAATTTTATAGAATCTATTCACCCCCCCCTCTAAATCCTGCTGCGCACACATATTCATATACTTGCTTCCGACTTTACCTATAGAGCACACAACATTGGTATCACAGATACTCATCTATTATAACTCTAAAGTCTACGAAATTAAAAATTAAATTAAATACTCACATGAGAGGGTTGTGGTGTGCTCGAGGGTGCTCCCTGAGACAAAATCCCTGCCTGGGCCAAGAGGGTAGCAACCACCCGAGTAAAGCGTGCCTCCATGTGTTCGTCGACTAGGTCTATCGCATGTTCGACGATGGATGTAATCTGGCTCGTAGAAGTGCCGATGGAGGGAGTAGAGAAGGAACTGCTACCAGGGTAGGACGAAACTGAGCCCAGAGAAGATGCTAGAATCGGGCTGGTGTCCAAGCTCTGCCCAAAACCATATACTCGTCCTTTCTTCGGTGGGCCGGCTACTGCTACCCATGCCTCAGGATCTTGTTACGGCCGCTGCGTCTGCTCGTCCCCATACTTTTCAATCATATGCCTGTCATATGACTCCTGCAAATTGAATAAAAAGTATTGTAAATGTCATATTAATCAATCATATTTAAAAATAGCAATAGAAAATAAATGTGTATGTATATAATCTTACCACTTCCGAGCGAGCTCTCTCGCTCACATACTGATCCGTCCCCTTCTTTTGGTGAACTGTAGCAAATAAATCGCGGTACGAGACCATACGACCCCTCTTCTTTTCCTGTTATACACGTTATAGAGAATAAATAGGGACATATAAGAAATAAATTATAATAAAATTAAGATGATTACTTACCAATCTCTCCTTCTGGGTCGCAAAGGAAACGGATCTAGAAGTATGGAGATGCACGTCTGGATGTAACGCACATGCGGCTTTGGCTTTTGCGGATTTGGCCATCCAATTAGGCTCGGCCCATCTATCACAGAGGTCCTCCCAGTGCTCCATCCTCATCCATGCGGGGCTGTGTGCCATCCAATGGCCACGGTCCTCGCTCCCCCCGGCTAGGGCCTTGGCACGTTCCCGTCAGTCGTGTAAATGATGCTTATAATTTACAGTTCCTGTGGCCTCCCATGCACGTCGAGCTTGTCTGGCGTCAGCACACCTCACAAACTGATATATTGCTGTCAAGAATTCAAATTTTATAAGTTAGTCGATTGAAATTATGGTGTTAGGAAATATGTAATTTAAAAGATTAAATCGTATACCAGGAACTCGTCATACAATCGATCGCGGATATCTTGAGGAAACTTTTGAAATGACTTATATGGGCCGGTGTTGACACCTGAAATATAACTGAGAACAAAGATGAGACCAAAGAGAAGATTGAACCAGACATGAAGCTCTCAGGAATTCCTGCAAAGCCAGAATTACAGAAGAGTCGTCACTGAAGTTATCACCCAGCTGAGGCCCTTCCCGGTCAAGCTGATGTCCGGTATTATCGTCGCTTAGATGGCAATATTGATGAAGAATTGTAGTCTTTTGACTGATGAAAATCCCCAGAAATATTCTGATAAGACTGTGTCAACCCATCAACTAAGGGACCTTCACCTGTTCTGACAGATTCGAGGGACTGACAAATGAAAGGGCAGGTTAAGCAGCTTTGACAGCTCAAGCCTACTGATGAGGAAGTGTAAAATATTAAAAGCCCTAAATGGGCTCACTAGTGTGACGCCGGGAGTTTCTCACCAGGGCCCAAAGCCCATGTGGGGCGGCGCCGGGAAGCTCCATCATTTGGCACCGGGAGGCCTCCCGCTTTCGATTAGGGTGCGCCGGGAACCCATGGTCTGCGCGCCGAGGTGAGCATGCCGAGAGGGGAAGGGTTTATGCTATGAAAACCCCTTTTCTCTCGAGAGAAAAGGGGGGGACGAACGGATAGACAAAAAAGAAGAACAAAAGAGAAGATAGCCAGAAACCAAAGAGGAGGCGAAGAGACGGAGAGAACAAATAGATAGAGAGATATCACAGAGAGGAGTAGCCACCCTCACCTGATAAGACAACAGAGAGCGGAGGAAAGAGGAGCTACTGCTGCGAGGTCCGAGAGGAGGAGAAGGTGGGTGCTGGGGAGGGAGAGGAGTCAATGCTCCACCCTCCCCCCGTCTTCTGTTTCTTTTTCTTGCTTTTCATTTCTCCGATGTGCGTCTTCTGTATTTCTTCTCTGTCTTTCTTTCCTTTGAGGAATGCTGTTGTTCCCTCTGTTTCTTATGGTTGGACACAGGCGGGTGATGTAATCGAATATATATGTATCTATGAATGAGCAGGGCCTTCCCCTTGTTTTCAATGTCGAATACATTCAATCTTCATTCTCTGTACATCTCTTCTATGTATGCTCGTTTGGGAGTGTGAGTTTTGGGTATGCACATTAGCCGTTCTGCTCCGCTCCCCGTTGTTTCTGCTCCGGAAGTGAAACTTCCGGGTCCCTCATTCTTATCCATGGATGATTGGGATCTAGAGTTTCCGAAGAGTTCCAGTGTCGTGGGCTTCGTGAACCCTTTATCTCCGGCTTGTTTCCTCGATACCGCCAAGTTCGTCCAGGGAATCAGAGACAGTCATCTCTTGATCTTCCCAGACGGCCGGCAGTAAATAAAGATATATCTGTAGGGCGCTTTGAACAGAGGATGGTCTCAATCTCCCTACGGACTTTGCCTCCCAATAATCCCCTGGCATTCTCCCAGCCAAAAACCTTGATACAGTTCCCTCTCGCATCCCAAATCCTGTCTCAATCTGAGCCAAAATCCCAGAAATATTTAGAACAGAGCATCGTAACCCTACAAATCCTCTCGACACCTAAGCCCATCGCCTTCCCGACGCCAACAGCCCTCGGCGCGGTGAATAGTTCTCGACGCGGCCTCCAGTGCGCCAGGAACCTCACGGCCGAGAGCTCCCCTTTCCCTTTTTTTTTAGCCTGGCCGAGAGCCCTTCTCCACGTAGCCTTTCCGGCCCGGAAGCCTCCCGGCGCCATAAATAGTTCCCGGCGCGGTGACTTTCCCGCCGAGAACTCCTTGCGCCGGGAACCCCCCCTTATATATCATAATTGTGCCAAGAACCTCCATCAGCACTTGATTCTACCCTTTAATCTTCCCACATACCTGTCGGAGGGATGTTTAGAGACCATTGCGTATACCCTGAAGAGATACAGTAATGGGGAGGACCTCCCCTACATTATTCAATTCCGATCCGGATTTCTCCGTGCCTTATGGACCCAAAGAGCTATGTCACTACGTGTGCTCTGATGGGTTCCGAGGGAACATCAATCGATGCTATGAATGCAAGCGGTGTCCCCGGGCCTGGTGCCCTTCTCTTTCGGCCTTTATCCTGGCATCCCGTGGATGATGGCTTATCTATCCTTGGCATAATCCAAGATAAGGGGATATGCTGCCGAAATTTGCACATATCACATCAAGTAACTATGGTAGCTTCTTCAAACCCTGCGGGTCCACGGAGTTCTGCCATTATGTGTTCTCTGATGGTCCCTCAAAGGGGAATATCAATAAAACATCGTATCGGAGTGTGGTGTACTTTGGTACACCGGTTCCACTTCAGATTTTGGGTCGAATATACCCGATCTTTGACGGATCCCATCCTGCCACTGCATGGATGGTTTCCTATTCCCACTTGGCATAGTCCAAGATAATGGGGATATGCTGCCGGATTTGCTCCGTATTCGATGTACTCTCGTTTTATCCAGTCTATTTAATGTTCTGCGAGTAAACTAGCACACTCTCATTTGAGTCTTGTTTCACTGCTATCTTCCTCCTGTCTTTGGCGTTTAATCAAGGGTTGTCTTCTTTAGGGAGGACGTAATTAACGTCATAGCCTTTATGGTATGACGGACTTTTGGTCCAGACACGATCACTCACAATCGACTGATTAGAAGTCAGATCGAGCGCACAATGAAATCGTCACATATGTGACTGGCACGCCAATAAATAAACCATAGAAACAAAAAAGGAACAATGAATAAGAAAAATAAGAAAAAAAGCGCGTCCACAAGTCTGGCACGCCCGGTGGGATCGAGTCTCCCTTCATCTCTACGCCAAAGCAGGAGGCCCGGCGGCCTCTCTCAAAATTCTAACTGTGTGCTAATCTTACTCGCAGAAGCTACAGATGGAGACTGGACTAGCTGGTGTTTTCTTCGGCGAGCAGGTGGTCGACGGCCACGTCCGCGGAGGGTACCTGGCGGTGCCAATGGGATTCGGATCCATGCCCCCGGCGGTGGGTCTACCCCACTACCTGGGCCTCATATTTGTCGACTTGCTACAAGTCAACAATGAAGCTGAAAGTGTCGCCACAATAGAGGCCGTGGCGGCACCAAAAGTTGAGGGAGAGAAGATGGTAGCTGTCCCTACTGCTGTTTCTTGCCTGGTCCATCACCTGGAGAAGAAGATTGCTGTCTCCGCCACTGCTGGTAGGAGAAGAAGAAACGACCAGAGAGGCCGATCCGCTACGACTGGAGGTCGCACTTCGGCCTCGGGAAAGACAATGATGGTGGGAAGCATGAGGGTGAACCTCAATGGCCGCCCCAGAGATGCACGACCCGACAGGGTCATTCCATCAGTTCATACCAACAACAGATTCCAGCCACTGGCCGCCAGGAGGGTCAACTGGGAGAACAAAGGCAAACAGCCACTGGCGCCCAGGCCGACCAAGTTCAAACAAGTTTGGCTGCCAAAGAAGATCCAGGGCTGGGCACCAGCTCGGGAGAAAGATGTTGCTGCCCGTCCCAGGGCTGGGGGCAGAAGAAATGAGAAGAAAGAGGACCATGTTACTGCCCGTCCCAGAGCAGGGGACAGAAGGTGGGAAAAGAAAGATAAAGATGTTGCTGAACCTCACCCCCGAAGTGGGGGCAGAGATCTTCAAAAGAAGGATGAAAGCATGATGGAGGAAGCTACTGTTGTTGCTGCTCCGCAAAGATCCCAGGCCTGCGCCAGGCAGGCTGATGTGTTCAGATACCCCAGGTCGGAGTACCTGGCTGCTCAAGTCTCAAGGCTGGCCTATCAGCCAAGGACCCAGGAAAGGCTGCTGCCCCGTGCGAAGCTACAAGGGCAGAGCCAGGAAGAGATGAACCGGGTGGTTCAAGACTACTTTCATTGCCTTGGGAATTCCTCCCTGGGGCAACAAAGACTATCTCGTGCCTTGGGCACTGAGGAAGAAGAAGAAAGAGAAGAAGTGACGCTAGAGGCGTCGTCCTCTAACTCCAATGACTATGAAGATGGCCGTAGGGCCAGATACGAAGAAGACATCTACCAGAAAGAAAGGGAAGAAAAGAGAATATCTGTATTTGACCGCCTGACATATCCCGGACAGGTCAAAAGAAGAGTTCGCAGGCAGAGGGGGAGAATGCAGATTCTCGCTTGCAACATGGCCGACGTCGCCAGAAGATATGGTATGTTACCAGAACAACCAGAAGAGTTGATTAACCTGGCATCCAGACCGGGTGCCATCACAAGATGAAGCAAGGCAGCAAAAGATAAGCTAACAGTTGCCAGTCAAAATGACCTCTCTGTCGTCAATGAGGCCCGAAGAGTCACCACGATGACAGTAAATGTGGTGACTACTGAAGAAGAAGACAATCCATGCAAATTCCCACAACTATAGATCCCCTGATCCGGATAATGTTCATGAGGTATCAACGGGAGATTGATTCCCTCAGAAGACAGTTGAATGAGAAAAATGAGCAGACGCCTGTTTCTAAGCAGGCCGAGCCGGAGGGACAGACTTCCAGCTCAACCGAAGTGGCCGTCCCAGCCGTCCCTCAGCTGAATAGCGAAGGCAGGGCACAGAATCAGCCTCTTCCACCACAGGTGGCAGCACAGCCCTCTACATCCCAAACACAGCCTGCTGTGCCAACATCCCAGCCGACGCTGCACACAACGGCCATGACGACTCCCTTCAGTCATCAGCAGGCATATTTCTTTCCAGAACCAGTGGATCCGGCTGTGGCAAATAAACTGATGATATAAAAGATCGTTGAGATGAAGCTGTCTGAGAATGTCGGGGATGATTCCGGTACTTATGACATCTACAAAGTACCATACCCTGCACATTATGCTGCTAAGAGATTACCACCAGGCGTCAGCAAGCCGCCGAAGTTTGAAAAGTTCAACGGCCAAGGGTCCCCCAGGGAACATATAGCCTATTACACCATAGTTATGGGCGACCTGGCGGTTGATGAAGCATATCTATTGAAATTCTTTGGCTCGTCCCTTACGGGGTTGGCCTTCAAATGGTACTCCAGCTGGCCTGTCGGGTCAGTAGCTGACTGGCCAGATCTGCAGCGGAAGTTCCGAGACAGATTTCATGTCACAGAAAGGGAAATCACAATAGCTGAGCTGTATGCATCCAGGCAGAAACAAGATGAGACCGCCCTAGATTATATAAAAAGATGGAGAAATTTGGCCATGAGGTGCAGGCGACCTCCCCATCAAGAAGATGCAGTGCAGATATGCAAACAAAACCTCAGAAGGGAGGTGCTGGAAAAGATCATCGGGGCAGATGTCAGAACATTTGATCGGTTGAATAATATAGTAGCGGAGGTCAAAACATTCTTGTCCAAGCGTCCGACCGCCAATGTCCCCGCTATGCAAAAGGGGAAGGCTGTTGATCGACGGCCATCGCATTCAGAGGCCAACACTGTTGACTTCGGTACCTTTGAACAGCAGAAAGAAAAAGGAAAGAAAACTGATGCTCCTCCGACAGGCCCGGTAGAAATGAAAGAAAAGATCTCCCTGAGAAATAAAATGAGGAAGGCATATTCATTCCCCAAAGAGAAGATGGGTGCACTGTTCAGTTGGGCCTACAAGTTCAACAAAGTAACACTGCCCGAACCAAAAAGACCTGCAGATGCAACAAAGAAACATGACCCACTATTCTGTCCATATCACTGGGCATTAGGGCATGCTATAGAAGACTGCTACGTCTTCAAGGATGTCATGGAAAGTATGTTCAAAAAGGGAGAGCTACAGTTGGGAGACTATCAGGTGAACCCTCCCCGCCCCCATAACCTCCAGCAATGAAGATGGCTGCAAATATGATTTCTGTATATCAGCAGTTGCCCGAAGAGGCTGTTGAAGAATGCACCAGGCATACTTATGAAGCTTGCTTCCTCACCCCACTGAAGGATCAGGAAGGGTGGCAGATAAAGCCAATAAAGAATAGAAAGAAAACTCCCCCAGCCAGTATCAGTGGAGCAGTTATCCGCGGTGTCACACCAAGGCCCGAACCACCTCCAGTAAAGCCAGTATGGCACACGGCTGAAACAGGGCCAGTCATCCGAATCCCCACTCATAACCGGAGAAGACAAGTTCCCCTACCTGCACATAAGAAAGTAAGTCCTGCAGCCAGGCGTTTACAGCAGTATATTAATTGGCTCGATGAATATGAACAGAAAAAGCCCGGGCACCTGCTGGTGAAAGACTGTATACTCTGGGAACAGCTCGAAGAATTGAAAATTAAAGAGCAGTCAGAGGCAGAACAGGGAAAAGATGAGGCTGAGCCTTTCTGGGGGAAAGAACCAAAGAAGCCAAATTCCCAGAAAAAGAAGAGATGGTCTAAATGCAAAAAGGAAAAGGGAGTCGTGACAGTACAATGCAACACCCTCTCAGCACTCTTTACCTCGCCCGGGGAGGACGATGAAGATGAAACATCAAATGCCCCGCTAGAAGCCAACCATGCCGAGGCCTCAACCTCAGCACATGCAACACGCTCCGGAAGAAGGTGGGGGCGCCCACCACCAGCCAATCATAACATTATGTTCAGAGGGGAGCAACCCTACCAGATTCCTGAACCAGAGGTACGAGGTGTCCAGGTTCCTCCCCCTACTAGCTTGTACCAAGAAAAGAAGAAAGGAGGTCAAACTCCTACATTTCTGGAATTTCTATCCAGTCTGGGAAATGAGCAGTCAACACAGGTTGGGCCAGATAAAGGCAAGAGACCTCAGCAGTCGGCATCTGTAGCCTACAAGCAAAATGAGAAAGAAGAGGATAACTTTTCGACGGCACCAGGGGCCGTTGCCATAGAAGAAGCCCCCCAAGAGATCAGTCCAGAGGATGAAACCAGCACCGGGCAGCAGAGGCCACGGGCACCACATGAACCTCCAAAACCCCGATGGGCGGAAGAAATGAGACTGTCTAATGTCCGGGTAGGCAGCCGGATTATGAAAATGCTAAAGAAGCTCCCTACCAGATTCTCTATATGGGAAATTCTTTCCTTGAGTGAAGATGCCCGCCAAGCAATTATTGATGCTCTACAGTCACCAGCACAGTATGAAGCATTACTGACAGAAGTCAATTCTGCGTCGACAGTCACTTTCACTGAAGATGACACGTTGATTCCAAATCCCAGCCACAACAGACCACTGTATATGAGGGGCTCCCTGAACTGTCAGCCACTGAGCAGGATATTGATAGATCCCGGGGCTGCCGTGAACATTCTCCCATACCGCATCTACCAAAAATATTACTTTGATCTTCAGCTTACCAAGGTCAGAGACATGAAAATTGCGGGATTCAACCAGAAATGTGAGACGCCCCTTGGGGTGGCTGATTTTAACCTCACATTGGGGGATCTCACTACCGTGGTACGATTCTATGTAATCGACTCCAACACCACATATAAGGCCCTGCTGGGGAGACCGTGGCTGCATGAATATCAGATAGTGCCGTCCACGCTACATCAATGCATTAAATACTGCCACAAGGGAAAAGAAGAAAGGGTGTTTGCGGACCTGCATCCCTTCGAAGTATTCGAGTGCCATATGCTCGATGCATCCTACTACACGGAGGTGTCGCAAAAGGATGAAAAGAAAGAGGCTGGGGTCAACCAGAAGAAGCCGGTGACAAAGGCAAGAAATTGGTCTCCACCGCCACCAAAGGGCTATATTAAAAAGCATGAGGTATCTCACATCTCTTATGCTAGTGACTTTGCTCGGATCACCCCTCCTAGCATCCACCCAGATGATACTGACGAAGAAATGAAAGAAAAGTACATACAGGTGGGGGTTCCGCAGGGTTTAGTCAATCCCATTGCCAGCATAGAATACCAGACGGTGCTACCATTAAAGACTATGGAAGTCCCTCGCTTCTGCGAGCCTCCTATCATATTCTACACCGGGGAGTCAGTCGAAGACGATGATCAAGACTGCATGGTCCCTGAAGAATCTACAAACCGGATGGTGCCGATCACGGGCTTGAACTATACTACCCAACAGGTTTCGCAGATGTTCTCTAAGATGCAAATGCCGTCATTGCAGCCTGCTACCCAGAAGAAGGCGTTCAAGGAGCTATGGGATCCGCCTCGGGATAATAGAGAACTGAGGAAAATCACTCAGCACCCGGGATTGCGTTATACCCTTCAAGAATACTATGAAGCCGAGGTGAACGTCATCTCTGTCTCCTACCAGCATGAAGACCCTCCCGAGGTGGGATATGACAAGTACCCCTCGGAAGATGAAGAAATCATTTATCAATCCGTAATGAACAATGAAGCCCCAGGCAGTCAGCCGGAGACGGGGACATCCGATGAAACAAAGAAAGATTGGTGCTGGGAAGACCTACCTTGCAAAGAGGATCTGTTCCATGCTGAAGCGAAGTTTGATATGGGAACCCCGGATGAAGACCAAATAACCAAAGAGCTGAGGGAATGCCTGGAGTTTGAGCGCATCCTGGAAGAAGTCCGGGCCCTACAGACTGACGATCCCTCGGCAAAGCCTGCATCAGAAGAACCTCTGGGGGCGGAAGACTTCATTTTTGAGTTCCCTTCTGAACGAGCCACGTCCTCGAGACAGACTAATCATAATCCAACAATATTGGCCGTATATGATGAGCCAGCACCCGCTGATGACCAGTATGATGAAACAGAGAATCATGAAACTGAAGAAGATTATATCCCGGGAGGCTTCATTGACTTGCAAGAAGCCCCGCCCGAGGTCGAAGATGGAGGTCAGGCCACCGTCGATGAGCTAGTGGAAATAAATCTGGGGACCGTAGATGAGCCAAGGCCGACATTCCTCAGTGCACTGCTGGAGCCAGCTGCCAGGGAACAGTATGTACAGTTCTTGAAAGAATTCCGAGACTGCTTTGCATGGACATATGATGAAATGCCGGGACTGAGTTCTGATGTGGCACAACACCGATTGGCAATAAACCCAGAGGCTAACCCTGTAAAGCAGCCTTCCAGGAGAATGCGCCCTGAATTAATAAATCAGATTAACAAAGAGGTTGACAAGTTGATTGATTTAGGCTTTGTTGAAGAAAATCAGTATACTACATGGTTAGCCAACATAGTGCCCGTAAATAAGAAGAATGGGCAGATCAGAATATGTGTTGATTTCCGGGACCTTAATAAGGCCTGCCCGAAAGATGATTTTCCAGTGCCAATCACTGAAGTGATGATCGATGCGACTACTGGTCATGAAGCCCTGTCATTTATGGATGGGTCATCCGGATATAACCAGATCTGGATTGCCGAAGAAGACAGAGTGCACACTGCGTTCCGTACTCCGAAGGGGATATTCCACTACAAAATGATGCCGTTTGGCCTCAAGAATGCCGGCGCTACCTACCAAAGAGCTATGACCAGGATCTTTGATGATTTGCTCTTCAAGAAAGTGGAGTGCTACATTGATGATTTGGTAGTAAACACTAAAATAAGAGAAGACCATTTGCAAGACCTGAGGGTAGTATTCCAGAGGCTGCGCAAATATGAACTCAAGATGAATCCCATGAAATGTGCCTTCGGCGTGTCCAGTGGAAAATTCCTAGGGTTTATTGTCCGGCATAGGGGCATTGAAATCGACCCATCCAAGATTAAGGCTATCCAGGAGCTCCCTCCACCAAGGAATCTGCCCGAGCTGAGATCTCTGCAAGGGCACCTGGCCTATATCCGACGATTTATATCAAATCTGTCGGGAAGATGCCACCCCTTTCACAAGCTCATGATGAAAGATGTGCCGTTCCTCTGGGACGATGGCTGGCAGGAAGACTTTGAGAAGCTGAAAGAATATCTCAAGACCCCTCCGGTCCTGGGGGCACCAATTAAGGGCAGGCCCTTAATACTATACATTGCAGCCACACACTGTTCCCTGGGGGCAATGCTGGCACAGATAAATGAAGAAGGCAAAGAACAAGCCTTGTACTACTTGAGTAGGAGGTTGATTAGAACTAAGAAAGCTACAGCTACATAGAAAAGACCTGCTTGGCACTAGTCTTTGCTGTCAAGAAGCTCTGACACTATATGTTGTCACATGAAGTCAGATTGATATCTGCAGCAGATCCGCTCAAATATATATTGACTCAGCCAGTACTGAAGGGCCGGTTGGGCAAATGGGCAGTGATCCTGATGGAATTCGATATTACCTATACACCCCAGAGGGCGATAAAAGGGCAGGCCGTGGCTGATTTCTTCGCATAGCATCCTGTGCCGGAAAATGATACGCTAGGGACTGAGTTACCCGATGACGAGACACTCGAGGCCTGCCAGGCTTAGTCAGTTATGTGGCAACTATTCTTTGATGGAGCATCTAGAACAGAGACAGACTCCGATGGAAAGACCAGAATACGGGCTGGAGCCGGTATTGTGCTGAAATCACCAGAAGGGGAGGTCGTGCATACTTCCTGTTCTATAAACAAGCCCTGCACCAATAATGAAGCTGAGTACGAAGCTCTGATAATCGGTCTGCATATCAGCCTCAACATGGGTATCCAAATGCTTCAGGTATTCGGGGATTAGATGTTGATCATAAAACAAATCCAAGGGGAGTTCGAAGTGCGGAAGCCAGAACTGAATCCCTACCACCAAAAAGCTGTGCGCCTCATGGCGAAATTCTACCATATTGAGCTCAAGCATGTGGGCCGTGGACACAATGCCCAGGCTGATGCACTGGCAAAGCTGGCCAGCTCACTAGCAGTCCCACCAAATAAGACACTGAACATTGTCATTATGAACCGGCGACAAGTCCCCAGTATGCTAGAAGGGTGCCCCGAAGAAGACGAAGTTGCCACCATCAGCACAGAACAAGCGTCTGATTGGAGATAGCACCTACTGCAGTGGTTTCTACACCAACAACTGTCGCAGATAAGAGAAGAAAAGATGAAACTCCTAAGAATCAAAGATTCTTATGAACACAGGAATGGAATTCTGTTCCGAATAATGGCAGATGCACGCAAGAAGATTCTACTCCGCTGTCTGTCCACTGAGGAAGCCTGGCAAGCGATGAAAGAAACACATGCTGGGACAGCAGGTGCCCACTAGGCTGGTCCCAGGATGAAGATAGAAATCAAGAAGCTGGGCTACTATTGGCCCACCATGTTTGAAGACTGCTGTAAATTTGTAAAATCATGCCAAAAATGCCAGGAGCATGCTACTGTGCCTAGAAGGCCTCCTACGACTCTGCACCCTACAGTTCCCAGTTGGCCGTTTGCACAATGGGGAACTGATGTAGTCGGGCCACTGCCGACTTCCTCGGCCGGACATAAGTACATACTGGCCATAACAGATTACTTCTCCCGATGGGCGGAGGCTATAGCATTAAGAGAAGTGACTGGTGAACTGGTCGCCAGATTCATCAAACAGAACATTATCTTCCGGTTCGGGATCCCCAGCCAAATAATATCCGACAATGGAAGTCATTTCACAAATCAGAAGGTCTATCGACTTGCTGAGAAGTATAAGATCGAATGGAGGACTTCCACTCCTTACAATCCGCAGGCAAACGGATTGGCAGAAGTTTTTAACAAGACTCTCTGCACCTTGCTGGCCAAGGTCGTCAGTTCTAATAAGAAGGACTGGGAAGAGAAAATGTATGAAGCTCTGTGGGCATACCGCACTTGTCTTCAAGACACCTACAGGGTGCTCACCATACTCGCTGGTATACGGCTCAGAGGCAGTGGTTCCGCTAGAGTTGAAAGTCCCATCACTCAGAGTGGCAGTCCAATATGGCCTGGCCCGTGGCGAACAGACCAATGCAGAAAGAAGACTAGAAGAACTGGCTGAATTGGAAGGGAAGCGCCTCCGAGCTCAGAAGAATATCCAAATGTATCAGGCCCGCATGGCCACTGCATTCAACAAACTCGTACGAGGATGAGAATTCAAGAAAGGTGACCTCGTCATGGTCAAGAAAAAAGAAGTCATGGCGTCCAACCCAAAAGGAAAGCTGAATGCTAATTGGGAAGGTCCTTATGTGATACAGAGGGTCTACGAAGGAGGGGCCTACGTGGTTGTTAACCATCGAGGGGAAATCCAATTCTCGCCACTCAACGGAAGACATCTGAAGCTGTATCATATAGCACAACCAACATTCCCCGAGTAATCGGGCAAAATCTACCCTTTTCTTGGTATAGTGGCATTCTGCCCTAACCAAGATACCCTTTTCTTGGTCTAGCGGCACTCTGCCCTAACCAAGCTACCCTTTCTCTTGGTTTAGTGGCACTCCACCCTAGCCGAGCTACCTCTTTCTTGGTCTAGTGGCACTCCGCCCTAGCCGAGCTACTCTTTCTTGGTCTAGTGGCATTCCGCCCTAGCCAAGCTACCCTTTTCTTGGTCTAGCGGCACTCCGCCCTAGCCAAGCTACCCTTTTCTTGGTGTAGTGGCATTCTGCCCTAACCAAGCTACCCTTTTCTTGGTCTAGCGGCACTCCACCCTAGCCGAGCTACCCTTTTCTTGGTCTAATGGCACTCCGCCCTAGCCGAGCTACCTTTTATCTTGATCTAGTGGCATTCCAACCTGTCACCCTCTAAAAAAAAAAGAAGAATAAAAGAAAATAAAAATGGGGTTAAAAATAGAGATACCCCGCCAGACTTGCCCCTATATTAGGGACAAGTGCAACAATGGCCCAAAACCCAGCTGTGGTGAAAACCCGAAAGGGCACTGCAGGCAAAATCGGGTACCCCGCCACGTGAAAACCCGAAAGGGCGCGTGGGCAAAAGCAAGAGGGGGCTGGCTCCGGCGAAAACCCGAAAGGGCGCTTGGGTCGGTAATGTGGTGACTCCAAAGAAAGCCTCACCTCCCACCATAAAACTCCTCATCGATCGACCGGCACACTGCCCGATCAGCGATAAAACCTTGTCCGGTTTAGACCTTACGTCTATTCCGACTAGATCTACATGTCTCTTTACGTCCCGCCGTGATGAAACCTGCTGTTGGTCGATTGGCACATTGCCTGACCTACGATGGAACCTATCCAGTTTCGACCTTCTATCTATCCTGATGAAATCCATGAACTCCTTGCATTGGTATAATTCCAATACCGATTATGAAACCCGCCATTGATCGATCGGCACCTCGCCCAATATCAATGATAAAACCCTATCCAGTTTAGACCCTACGTCTATCCTGATGAAACATATGAAATCCTTGCATTGGTATGAGCCAATACTAATGATGAAACCTGCTATCGATCGGTTGGCACACTGCCTGATCGACGCTAAAACCCATCCAGGGTAGACCTTCTGTCCGCTCTGACATAGCACAACACTGCTCTTTGAATCGATTTAGACCCTCCGTCTGGATAGATTATGAAACTCTATTCCTTTGCGCTAATGTCAGACCCTACATTAACGATGAAACTCACATTTCCGGCAAATGGCTCCATGCCCGAGCTGCTATCTATTCAGACCTTTCACCTAAATAGGTCATGAAACCATATTTCCCTTTGCATTGATGTTGACGCCCACATCAATGATCGTGTATCCACAATAAACATATGGCCCCCATGGTCCATAAGATGAAAGTTCTGGTCCCAGAAAAAACAATAAAAAAAAAGAAAGGAGAAAGAAAACGACAAAAAGTCTATATATAAAAAATGGGGTTAAAAATAGAGATATCCCGCCAGACTTGTTCAGGCATTCTGGACAAGGGCAAAAATGGCTAAAACCCAGCTGTGGTGAAAACCCGAAAGGGCACTGCAGGCAAAATCGGGTACCCCGCCACGTGAAAATTCGAAAGGACGTGTGGGCAAAAGCAAGAGGGGGCTGGCTCTGGTGAAAACCCAAAAGGGCACTTGGGTCAGTAATGTGGTAATTCAGAAGTTCCATGCCAACCGGCACGTTGCCTCTACCTCCCCTTCACTGATGAAGCCTTCCGTCGGTCATCTGGCTCTATGCCCCACCGATGATAAAGCCTTTCCGGGATAGATCTTACGTCTACCCTGATGAAATCCACATACCCTTTTTTTTCACATGTCCCACCAACAATAAAACCCGTCACCAGTTTGATAAAGCCTGGCCAGTTCAGACCTTACGTCTGTCCTGATCAAACTCCTAAACCTTCCCTTGATCGATCGGCTCCTTGCCCAGTCAACGATGAAACCCTGCCAGGATAGACCCTACGCCTATCCTGATGAAACCTATGTATTTCTTGGCAAAGTCCCACCCGCCATAAAACCCGTCGGAATGGACCTTACGTCTGTCCTGACGAGACCTACACCTCTACCTACGTCCCAGCCATTGATTGACCGGCATCTTGCCCAATCAATGATGAAACCCTATCCAGTTTAGACCTTACGTCTATCCTGATGAAACTTATGAAATTCCTTTGCATCGATATAAACCCAATATCGATGATGAAACCAGCTATTGATCGACCGGCACCTTGCCCGATCAATGATGAAACCCTATCCAATTTAGACCTTACGTCTATCCTGATGAAACTTATGAAATTCCTTTGCATCGATATAAACCCAATATCGATGATGAAACCAGCTATTGATCGACCGGCACCTTGCACGATCAATGATGAAACCCTATCCAGTTTAGACCTTACGTCTATCCTGATGAAACTTATAAAATTCCTTTGCATCGATATAAACCCAATATCGATGATGAAACTAGCTATTGATCGACCGGCACCTTGCCCGATCAATGATGAAACCCTATCCAGTTTAGACCTTACGTCTATCCTGATGAAACTTATGAAATTCCTTTGCATCGATATAAACCCAATATCGATGATGAAACCAGCTATTGATCGACCGGCACCTTGCCCGATCAATGATGAAACCCTATCCAGTTTAGACCTTACGTCTATCCTGATGAACCCTATGAAATTCCTTTGCATCGATATAAACCCCATATCGATGATGAAGCCAACCATTGGTCGATCGGTACATTGCCCGGTCAATGATGAAACCTGTTCAGTTCAGACTTTATGTCTGTTCTGATGGGAACCACGTATCCTTCAAGGTCCCACCTGTGATAACCTCTACCCAGTCTAGACCTTACGTCTACTCTGATGAAACCTGTAAAACTCCTTTGCATCGATATAAACCCAATATCGATGATGAAATCATATACTGGTCGATTGGCACATTGCCCCGACTAGCTTTGAAACCTGCCCGGGATGGACCATTCGCCCGTTCCGGATAGTGCTCTGAGCCTCTTCGTTCACATTCCTGCAAACCGTCTCCCTTGCGGCACGTATGGCCAAGAAGGACGTTTGCTACCACCAATAGAATTCAGTTTAAAGCACCCCCCCCCCCCGGAGGCCGTCACGTGGTGGAGCGAATTCCTCATCCTTTCTCTGAAGGGGTGGATGCTCTCCTGCTAGGTACGGGCTATTCCCATAGGGACCGCTGAAACCGCTGCCAAATCGCCGTGAAGTATTGATGGTGCGATAAGTTAAGAAAAAACCACATATGAGACTGGTGTAAAGATTCCTTTCCATTGAATAAAAAAGGGAATACAAGAAAGGCCCCTGAAGGGGAATTGTATTACAAAAAGGGGGAAACTGATATTCACGGGCGCCGGAATATGTCCTCGAAGGCCAGAAGCCATACATGCGGGGCAGCCCCCAGCTCATGAAGTCGAGCCTCCTCCTCCTGTAGCTGAGCAGACTCGTCCTGAAAGGATGCCACTTGTCCCTCCAACAAGGCTACTTCCTCCGCAAGCTGCGGCCGAGAAGTTTTTATCTGCGGCAGTTCAGCCCGAAGGTCAAACAGTTCAGCCTCCAGGACGGTTATCCGGCTGCGCACGAACTGCTCCCGCTGCGCCAGAGACTGCAGTTGGCATTGGCGCTCCTGCAGAACAGAGTCCATCTTCTCCAGCTCAGATTTGCACTCCTTCCTTTGCAACTTCAAAGCTGCCAGTCTGTCAGACATAATATGTGCCAAGAAGTCTCGGCGATGTATAAACTTTAACAATAATAGAACCCGCTGGGCCCATATTTCCATGGGACAGCCCATCGCCTATAGACCAGCGGTGAAACGCTCGGCTATCTCCTTCAGCCGTAGATAAGTCAGTCCAGGCTGGGACTCCACCAGCTGGCGCAGCATGTCCAGATTTTTCCAGATGAAACTCTCAGATGAAGCGAAGCAAGGAGAAGGAACTGGAGCTACTTCGAAAGTCACCTCACTATCAATATCGCCCATAGTGTAACATCAGGCTGGGAAGAGGAAGACGGGAGGTCTGCTGAAGGTGCCAACTGAGCTCTCTCTGCAATCCCTGACGAAACCAAGAGGCCTTCCACCTCCATCTCCTCGGGAGTTGCTATTTGAATGCTCGTAGGGGCAACTTTAATAAGTGCTGGAGCGGCTGCTTCCTTGGTCCCCAATGTGATACCCGCATCTTCAGCATCCTCTTCTCGGGGCACCTCCTCCTCAGATTCCGAGAGCAAGGAGATTGACTCTGGGTCAGTTATGGACAATACTCCGATCTCTGTGGCAGCTACCTCCCCTTCTTCCGTCCCCGCTTCAAGGACCAGTTCCTTCAATGTCAAGGTGGCAGGGGCTACGGACTGAAGAGGTAAAAGTTCAGTTTCCATAATTACTGTCATGGGAATTGCTAACTCCGGCGCAATGGTCATCACTGCGGCCGGTATAAAGGCAGAACCCCTAGCTGGGTCCGTCTCAGCTCTAAAATCCAAGACCCGGATGAGGGCCGAACTCTCCCCTGAGGTCCTCAAGTCCAGCAATGCTAAGTCTGTAGAAGACTGTACCCTCACCGGCACAGGGTGAATTATCTCAGAAACGCCTGCACAAGTGGCTGACGAAGCAGGGACAATAGCCAAGGTGTCAGATAGAATGGCTTCAAAGGCTGCAGTCGCTACCGGGCTAGCAACAGGGGATTCCTGTGAACAGATCAATGCAACATCAAGCAGCAGATAAAAAATAATAATAATAATAATGAGGAAAAGGAAAGAGACCCACCTCTAATGTGATGTCGATATCCTCAAAGGAGTGCAAGGAAGAGGAAAGCTCCGCTGCTGAAGCAGCAAAGGGAGGAGTTATATCTACCTTGGTGTCCAAGCCAGCAAATTCTTCCGGTAGTTCCTCCTCAGAAGGACGGCACCAGCAGTTTGGAGGGGGTGAACAGTGGAACAATGGCAGTACATACGAGCGGGGCCTCTAATTTGGAGATATCCTCCGTCTCGCTCTCGCTGAAACCTGCTCCTTCTCCCTCTGCCTCAGAAGGGGTCGCGGAGCTGCTAGAAGAGATTTCCACACTATCCACGGGCGAGATTTGCGTCCCTAACGGCTGCCTGGATGAAGACCGGGTAACTATGTGCCTCACAGGGACAAGGCCCCGTTTCGTCTGGGTCTTATGGCCCTCCTGTGGCTGAGTTACATCGCCAGCTGCTCCCATGACTTCAGCCTCCTCCCCGACCGTCACTGCAGGGAAAAGCTTGTGAGCAAGACAATGAAAAATAATTGAAATGTGCAAGAAAAGATGAGAAAGCACACTTACCCTCCGCCTCGCTAGCCGGCGTAGGAGAGGGCAATCTGGTCTCCACCACAGAAGGTGTCACAACTGGCTCTTGGGCTGTGCAAAAAGGGAAGGTCAGACTCAAAGATTCCTTTGAAATTCAGCGAAGAGATGATGAAAGATATAGCTGCAGACTGTTGATGTTACCCTTGAATGATGTCTGGGCTCCCTCCCTTTGAGATTCAAACTCATCAAATGAGGGGATATCAGGAAGAGGGGTCCCAGGGTCCGTCACTGCTGAAGCCGACTGTCGAGCATGGGCCTTCTTAGCCTTCCTGGTCTTCCCAACTGCAGTCTTCACTGCAGAAATCTTTCTCTTCTTGCCCGGAGGCAGGGGAGTGGTCGTCGGTGCTGCTGCAGGGACTTCGAAATAAGCAGGCTTCTCAGCTTGCGCAATGATTTTTCTATAAAGCCCCTGTCACTTTATATCTGGCCTATCTATTGAAGACATCAAAGAAGCAATGAGATTAGTAGATGCAGAGTTTAAATAACAAACAGAAAGCACTACAGTCAGAAAGGAAAGATCATACCTGCTGGGCCATCATAAAAGATAGAAAGCGGCCAGTACAGATAAGCTACCTCCTTGGAGCGGAAAGTAGCCTCCTTGACAAGCCAACAGACATCACCAAATGTCTGGCACTTCTCCACTAAAGATGCCAGATCGCTATGACCATGAAAATCAAGACATCGAAACAAGTCGAGGTGGTCCATGCCCCAGCCGTCGACATAATGAAAAGAAATAAACAACGGCTTATTCAATATGCCGGCTATCGGACTCTCTGCAGATAACCCATGTACATTCAGCAGAATAAACAGCCAAGACGTGTGCTTGTAGTACGTCTGAGTCCTATCTTCCCTGCGCACAAACGTCCTATAGGGATGAAATCTATCTGTCGGACCCTTCCAGGGGACGACTGTCAGGAGCGGCTCTTCAACAGGGAAAGGGTACTATTGCGCCTCCAGACGAGCGCCTCCTACATGGCACAGATGTTTCAAGTTCTTCATAAAAGTATCTTCGTTGATGGTAGCAAAGACAGGAGCGGGCGGCTCGGAGCCTTTTTCCTTCAAAGCCCGATGCTCGGCCAGATAATTCTCTGCCTCCCTCGGATGTTGTGAATAAATCCTTTTTAGGTGGGCCTCGGGGATGTCAAATACCGGCCCGGGCTGTTGTTTCAGGAAAGAACGCTCGGCCACGTCCCAGAATGCACCCCTGCCATCCCTGTAAAAGCTGGTCCGAATGTTCCACCATTTGATATACTCTGATGTGACACGGGGGACACGGTTAGAAACAGTGGGAACCCTAAAAACTACGCCATCATGGCGATGATAGAAATCCCACCACAACCGACCATCACCGATAATAGTGGACCCGTGCTTGGCCCGGCTATCCAGGGGAAACTGAGCAACTGATGTAGGGATATGCTGGTCATAGCCAAAGTTCCGCCCGAAGCGGAATGGGTAATATGGTTCCAGAAGAAGCAGATCACCCTTTCTGAAAACTAAAACACTGGGACGAATGGCCATGGCCCATCTGACCAGCTCCGGCTCCAGAATAGACCGAACAGCATTAGCCCCTGAGACGGGGTGAACATAGGTCTCTACCTCTTCCATCTTGCATTCTCTTTGAGAGTGAACCAAAGGAGCTGAACCTGCTGCCAAGCTCCAGAAATGAATGCTGCCAGGAGCATCCACTGGTACCCTTATCAGTCGGCCCCTTATTTTGAACAACTGATCAGAGAAAGAGCCAGGTTCAGCACTGGCAAATTCAATCATTCTGGGTAATACTGTATCTGCCTGCAGAGTTCTAGGAGCCAATTTAGGAAACAGACTGCAGACCCAAGCATTGACGAAATGGGAGTCCGATGCTTGTACAGATCCCCCAAAGATTTGTAGATTAAACACAAGGCCACTGGGCAAAGTGACAGCCTCATTCCCCAGGCCATCTGGCATGCCGGGTATATGGCTTCGGGCCGAATGATTGTCTCGTCCCCTTGAGGGAGAGCGAAAGTGCACAACCAGAATGTGAAGTAAGCCGCACAATGTGTGATAGGGTCCACCCCTACTGGATTTGGACCACCTTTGCCTACACGGCGCAATGAAGATGGCAACGCTGACTTATAACGAGGAGCCCTTATCTGCTTGCTGGCAGTCGGACCCATGGAAGGAAAGTCTGCATATTTTAAGGGACCGTCAAAGAAATACTGAATCCACTACCCTATCCGGACCCTCAGCTTGCTGCCTTTCTCTCGAGGATGGTAACCCTTGGAGGATCCTCTACTATACGCCAGACAGATGGAGCGATAGGCCTTCATTAAATACCGGTAGGAATAGCCAAGTGAATACTTGCCTTCGCCATCTGAGCTATCCTTCTCGGAATCTGCCAAGCAGACCTCTTCATACGGCTCGCCGTCAATAGGCAGACCAGAAAGCTGTGACAAACTCCAGAGGTCGAGAGATGTTTCACCCTCTGCTGTATAAAATATGTTGAACAAAGGGCAGAATACTTCGAACATTCCACAGCATAACCCTCGGGATATGGGATAGCGGAATCTAGAAGCAAAGACACTGTGATATACCCCGGCTCTGATCAGTAGAGGGGCGTATTCCTTCAAAACAAACTCGGTGAACTCCACCGCTCCCACCCGGAATAGGTGGGCGTCAGTGATCTTGGTATCTCCAAACCAACCGGCAGCTAGATGATACTTGAACTGGACGGCCGAACAATTCAACACAAAGGGCTCTTCACGGTATCCCCATTTTATCGGTGCCAGGAATAGACCATAGCCAGGCTTCTCCCTATGAACTCGGCCACTAGCATTATCCCACCGGGCAGGTGTAAATTCCGGGGCCCGGGTCAACATTTTCTTCTCCGGCTCCAGCTCTGATATACCGAGGACTGCGTCCCAGTCACGCTTCTCCCCGGGAAGATAGATGGCTTTGTGGCGATACACCGACTCCTTCAGGCTATCTCTTTTGGCATGGATGGCAGCTTCGACAGCACGGGCTATCCGATAGTCTTGCATGCCACCCACTGTGAAAGTTCGGATGAACGGCATTAAGTGGCGGTCCTTCGAAAGATCCGGTCGATAGTCGTTGCCCCATCTGAAGCATGTCTCCATTGCAGTGGAATATACCCTCAATGTTGATACTGTATCTGTCTCAGAATCAGACGATTCGTCAACAGTAGCAACTTTGTCATACCCGAAGTCCAGGCTATGCACGTTCAGCCAATTTACTACAGCCCGTGATATGTCTGGCTGGGCTGATGAGCTCGTTCCAACGACTCCAGAGGATGTAGCAGCAGAACTCGAAGCCATTGTAGTACCTGCAGCCGAAGAAAAGATGTGAATGAAAGTCCCAAAATAAGAGGCAGTCTTGTAAAGATTGTAATATGAAACCCTATGAAAATTTCGGCAGCACCTCCCCTTATACAGGGTCTGCCCAAAGAAGATAGGGAGTCACCCACCAAGAGGGAGTGATCCCGGAAACAAAAGGGATTTAATCCCAAAACAATGCCCTACCTAGTGAAGTATACGCAGAGGGGGAGGAAAAAACGGAGCGGCCGAGAGGGGGAGAGGCTCACGCCGAAGAGAAAAGAGACTGAAGAGAGAGAAGCAGCAGTGAAAAATGAGAAGAAGAGAGGCCTCGGCACCTTAAATAGGAGACCCAAGCGAAGGGGTTCTCGGCGCGGTCAAGTGCGCCCCGAGAACCACCCTTCTCCTTCACCACAAGGCGCGCCGAGAATGGGCGCCGAGACCCCATCGGGAATGGGCACGTCGAGAACGGGCGTCGAAGGCCCCTCCCCGCGCATAGATGGCCATGCCGAGAGCGATGCGCCGAGAAGCTCACGCCGGGAGCGTTCGAAACAAAGAAGTTAAAAGGAATTACAAGAAAGTGCTAATGAAAAAAGAAGAGTCCAAGCCAGAGATGAAAGATGCCCGATAATGTCAAGCTGAGAAAGGGGGTTCAGATGCTGAATGATATGTACACCTGCAAGTACCGCGTCATTTATTCTGCACTCCCGCTACCTGCAAGTGGGGGGCATTTGTTGACACCTGAAATATAACTGAGAACAAAGATGAGACCAAAGAGAAGATTGAACCAGACATGAAGCTCTCAGGAATTCCTGCAAAGCCAGAATTACAGAAGAGTCGTCACTGAAGTTATCACCCAGTTGAGGCCCTTCCCAGTCAAGCTGATGTCCGGTATTGTCGTCGCTCAGATGGCAATACTGATGAAGAATTGTAGTCTTTTGACTGATGAAAATCCCCAGAAATATTCTGATAAGACTATGTCAACCCATCAACTAAGGGACCTTCACCTGTTCTGACAGATTCGAGGGACTGACAAATGAAAGGGCAGGTTAAGCAGCTTTGACAGCTCAAGCCTACTGATGAGGAAGTGTAAAATATTAAAAGCCCTAAATGGGCTCACTAGTGTGACGCCGGGAGTTTCTCACCAGGGCCCAAAGCCCATGTGGGGCGGCGCCGGGAAGCTCCATCATTTGGCGCCGGGAGGCCTCCCGCTTTCGATTAGGGCATGCCAGGAACCCGTGGTATGCGCGCCGAGGTGAGCATGCCGAGAGGGGAAGGGTTTGTGCTATAAAAACCCCTTTTCTCTTGAGAGAAAAGGGGGGGACGAACGGATAGACAAAAAAGAAGAACATAAGAGAAGATAGCCAGAAACCAAAGAGGAGGCGAAGAGACGGAGAGAACAAATAGATAGAGAGATATCACAGAGAGGAGTAGCCACCCTCACCTGATAAGACAACAGAGAGCGGAGGAAAGAGGAGCTGCTACTGCGAGGTCCGAGAGGAGGAGAAGGTGGGCGCTGGGGAGGGAGAGGAGTCAATGCTCCACCCTCCCCCCGTCTTCTGTTCTTTTTCTTGCTTTTCATTTCTCCGATGTGCGTCTTCTGTATTTCTTCTCTGTCTTTCTTTCCTTTGAGGAATGCTGTTGTTCCCTCTATTTCTTATGGTTGGACACAGGCGGGTGATGTAATCAAATATATATGTACCTATGAATGAGCAGGGCCTTCCCCTTGTTTTCAATGTCGAATACATTCAATCTTCATTCTCTGCACATCTCTTCTATGTATGCTCGTTTGGGAGTGTGAGTTTTGGGTATGCACATTAGCCGTTCTGCTCCGCTCCCCGTTGTTTCTGCTCCGGAAGTGAAACTTCCGGGTCCCTCATTCTAATCCATGGATGATTGGGATCTAGAGTTTCCGAAGAGTTCTAGTGCCGTGGGCTTCGTGAACCCTTTATCTCCGGCTTGTTTCCTCGATACCGCCAGGTTCGTCCAGGGAATCAAAGATAGCCATCTCTTGATCTTCCCAGACGGCCGGCAGTAAATAAAGATATATCTGCAGGGCGCTTTGAACAGAGGATGGTCTCAATCTCCCTACGGACTTTGCCTCCCAATAATCCCCTGGCATTCTCCCAGCCAAAAACCTTGATACAGTTCCCTCTCGCATCCCAAATCCTGTCTCAATCTGAGCCAAAATCCCAGAAATATTTAGAACAGAGCATCGTAACCCTACAAATCCTCTCGACACCTAAGCCCATCACCTTCCCGGCGCCAATAGCCCTCGGCGTGGTGAATAGTTCTTGGCGCGGCCTCCAGCGCGCCGGGAACCTCACGGCCGAGAGCTCCCCTTTTTTTTTTTTTTAGCCTGGCTGAGAGCCCTTCTCCACGTAGCCTTTCCGGCCCGGAAGCCTCCCGGCACCATAAATAGTTCCCGGCGCGGTGACTTTCCCGCCGAGAACTCCTTGCGCCGGGAACCCCCCCTTATATATCATAATTGTGCCGAGAACCTCCATCAGCACTTGATTCTACCCTTTAATCTTCCCACATACCTGTCAGAGGGATGTTTAGAGACCATTGCGTATACCCTGAAGAGATACAGTAATGGGGAGGACCTCCCCTACATTATTCAATTCCGATCCGGATTTCTCCGTAGCCTTATGGACCCAAAGAGCTATGTCACTACGTGTGCTCTGATGGGTTCCGAGGGAACATCAATCGATGCTATGAATGCAAGCAGTGTCCCCGGGCCTGGTGCCCTTCTCTTTCGGCCTTTATCCCGACATCCCGTGGATGATGGCTTATCTATCCTTGGCATAATCCAAGATAAGGGGATATGCTGCCGAAATTCGCACATATCACATCAAGTAACTATGGTAGCTTCTTCAAACCCTGCGGGTCCACGGAGTTCTGCCATTATGTGTTCTCTGATGGTCCCTCAAAGGGGAATATCAATAAAACATCGTATCGGAGTGTGGTGTACTTTGGTACACCGGTTCCACTTCGGATTTCCGGTCGAATATACCCGATCTTTGACGGATCCCATCCTGCCACTGCATGGATGGTTTCCTATTCCCACTTGGCATAGTCCAAGATAATGGGGATATGCTACCGGATTTGTTCCGTATTCGATGTACTCTCGCTTTATCCAGTCTATTTAATGTTCTGCGAGTAAACTAGCACACTCTCATTTGAGTCTTGTTTCGCCGCTATCTTCCTCCTGTCTTTGGCGTTTAATCAAGGGTTGTCTTCTTTAGGGAGGACATAATTAACGTCATAACCTTTATGGTATGACGGACTTTTGGTCCAGACACGATCACTCACAATCGACTGATTAGAAGTCAGATCGAGCGCACAATGAAATCGTCACATATGTGACTGGCATGCCAATAAATAAACCATAGAAACAAAAAAAGAACAAAGAATAAAAAAAACAAGAAAAAAAGCGCGTCCACAGCCGGTCACATGTCGCTCAATAATGTTGGTAATAAAACGAGAAGCCTCACGGGGCTCTACTTTATCCCTGCAATTACAAATGTTAAAATGATAACCAATAATTATATAGATAGTTGATGGATAGATAACGAACATAATTCATGAGTTTAAATATTTACCCAGAGACCCAACATGGCTTGCGTCCCTCTTGCAACACCACCTGCTCGCCCTCGTGTTGGCTAATAGCATCGTATGCCTGTTGTGTGCCCGGGTGGGCGAACGAGCCAACTATCGCAGGTGGTGTGCCCGACGTACCTGTTATAAGTAAAATAGAAATAGTTAATCAGAATTTAGCTCATTATTAAATAAAAAATTTCAACAAGTAAACATATAGAATTCTTATCATTTAACTAAGAATTTAAATAAACATAGTAGTAGAATGTTATGGAAGCGGTGTACTCTGTAGACCTGATGTAGAGGCACTCAAACCTGTAAAAATAAAATATCGTGAGCAAAACAAAGTGCATATTCACTACTCATTTATCTAAGAATTTAAATAAACATACCCGCAATTGGTGGCGTGGGCGGTGCACTCTGTGTACCTGGTGCGGAGACATAAAATATCGTGAGCAAAACAAAGTGCATATTCACTACTCATTTATCTAAGTGATGTGTGGAAGGATAGGATATAGAGGGGTGGTGAATATATCCCCCGATTTAAAATTATGCCCAAATTAAAATAAAAAATCTGGCGCTACCCAATTTTAAAACATAATGAACAATATGTTAACAAGAGTTTGCATAGAACATACATCGAACACTTAAGCACTTAATCTAATGTCTCCGTTGACACCTATTTTTCACCCTTAAGAGGGTATATGTCACCCATAGCAGTTTATTTGTCAGCCTTATGTGTGCATTTGTCGTCCTTAGCTTCTTCTACTGGCGGGTAAACACAAGTGGACTTCCCCTTCATGCAGTTTTAACACTTCACACATATTCAGTGCTACAACCTATTTTTCACCCGTAGAGAGCTATTTGTCAGCCTTACCTCCCTATTTGTCGCCACTAATGAGTCATTTGTCTGCCTTATCTTCCTGCCTTCCCTTGTATGAATCTTAACAGATTTGTTCATCATTTCTAAAGAATTCAGACTTTGACTGCACAGACTTGGGTTGACCACTATCTTAGCTCCATTGACTGTGCGTTGACTACGTTACCACGTTGACTTTTCTTCATTTCTTGAGAAAATAACTGGCTTTCAGCCTGTTCTATGTGCAACTGTCAACCTGTTCTTTGTGCAATTTAGAAGTAAACTACACACACAAAATCATTATAGCTCAATGGATGATTCTACATCAACAAAACACATTGACTATCCACATGAAGAGTATACATGAATCTAAATTTTGACAACATCAAAACAAGGAGCCGAAACACTAAGGATTTAAATAAACATACGCGAAGCAGTTGGTGGGGGGGTGCACTCTGTGTACCTAGTGCATATATTTAAAATATCGTGAGCAAAATAAAGTGCTAAGTCACTACTCATTCATGAACGATCTTAAATAAACATACCCGCAGCACGTGGTGGGGTCGGTGTACTCTGTGTACCTGGTGCAGAGACATATACTATCATTACCAAAATGAAGTGCATATTCACTACTCATTTATCTAAGAAATTAAATAAACATACCAGTAGCAGGTGGTGGGGGCGGTGTAATCTGTGTACCTGGTGCAGAGACATAAAGTATCATTACCAAAATAATGTGCATATTCACTACTCATTTATCTAAGAATTTAAATAAAAAGACCCGCAGTAGGTGGTGAGGGTGGTGTAATCTGTGTACTTGGTGCCCTAAACATAAACTATCATTACCAAAATGAAGTGCATATTCACTACTCATTTATGTAAGAATTTAAATAAACAGACCTGCAGCAGGTGGTGGGGGCGGTGTAATTTGTGTACCTGGTGCCATAAACACAAACTATCATTCCCAAAATGGAGTGCATATTCACTACTCATTTATCTAAGAATTTAAATAAACATACCAGTAGCAAGTGGTGGGGGCGGTGTAATCTGTGTACCTGGTGCAGAAACATAAACTATCATTACCAAAATAATGTGCATATTCACTACTCATTTATCTAAGAATTTAAATAAATAGACCCGCAGCAGGTGGTGGGGGCGATGTACTCTATGTACCTGGTGCAGAGACATAAAATATCATTACCAAAACAAAGTGCATATATTCACTACTCATTTATCTAAGAATTTAAATAAACATACCGGTAGAACCCCTCCCGGAACCACCTCTCCTCGAAGATCCGGTACGACCTCGAACCATCTAATTATTGACAACAATTAAAGTAGTGCATATTAGTCTACAACTAATTATGAGGAGAGGTGGTAAGTAATAATGATAAGAAGTGTATATATGTTAAATTTCTTACAAAATATTCAACCAGTATCTATTTCATCTTCAGACGCTGAAGATATATCAAACTCATTGTCATCTTCGTCATCTTCCCCATTCTCACTAGATTCATGCACTTCCTCCTCAGAGGACTCCTCATGCCCAACAATTACTTCATTTAGCTCAGTTGAATCGACTTCTTCTACTTTGTCTCTATAGACAACCAAAGTGGATCGTCAGATTCGATCAGATGAAGATTAGAAGCAACCAACTCTGCGATGTCACCCTCGTCTGATTGAAAGAATTCAGCACTTGAATCCTCTGAGACAACTTCAATCAGATCTAACTCATCATTAGGCACAAACCTTGGTTTTACCCTACAAACTGCCCACCAATCTTCATTCTTGGACGATGAATAACTTGAATAATACACTTGCTGGGCTTGTGCGGCCAAAATGAACATCTCATAGGTATTCAATTTTGATCTATATTTGACATCGACAATCCCATATATTACGTCATTTCGAACTGAATGAGGATCAAACCAACAACACTTAAAAAGGAATATATGCTTGTCTTGTCCGAGATACTGTAATTCTATGACCTCCTCAAGAATACCATAGTAATCAAGATCATTTTCATTGTATGTACTATCTTTCACGCATACGCCGCTATTCATCATAGACTTATTTCGTCCATAATCTCTGGTGTGAAATCTATAACCATTTACAAAAAATCCTGGATAGGCATGCGCGACCTTCGAAAGTCCATAACTTATCACCCGAACTCTTTCATCAGTAATATAACCTTCTTCAACCTATGAATATAAACCACGTTACTTTTCTTTTGATACTTACATACACCTCAAGCTTTGTGGAATTGGTAGATTGACACTTACTTGACCTTTAAGTCATCTGGCAAAAGATCTCTCTCGTTCATTTTGAACCTCCATGTCATTGAGATGTGGACATTGAGTAATTAATTCTGAGTCAAATTTCCTGCAATGATGAATGCAACATCACCGTAAATGGGAGGAAGAATGTCAAGATGCTTATAAATTTTAGAGAGCTACGGAGTTGACGACTCACTCAACATAAGGTTCAATCTCAGCACAGTTTAGGAGAACATATATCTCTGCGGCCAACAACTCTCTATCCTCTAATATGTGATTCGAACAACGTCCGAATGCACGTCCTGGATACTTAAATATGCACAACCGGTTGGACGGACCCACCTCTCCTCTATCATCATTACGTGGAGATCGATTGCGGCGAGTTTGAATTTTGGGTTCGAAGTACATCGAATAGAAGTTTGAAATTTCTTCAATAATATACGCCCCGATAATCGAACCCTCTACTTTAGCCTTGTTGCGAACCTTCATTTTCAGGTCATGCATACACCTATGACAACAATTCATATGACAATGACATACAGTGACAATGACAGACACATGTAACTACTGTCAAATAATCAGTAAATACATACTGATTACCTCTCAAATGGATACATCCATCGAAATTGATGGGGACATCACCCGTGATTCCCTCTGGCTCGACACCTCTCTCCCTCCCGGAGACGGGTAGGATGCGGCTCCACGACTGGACGGGTCCACTTCGACACTTGGACTTGCTATTTGGGTCATCTTGGTGTATTTTCTCCTTTTACTTGAGTCATTTTGATGTAATTTGCCTTTGTTTTGAGTCAAGTCCCTAGGTTATCATGTTATTTACCTATGTTTGTGTCATCATGTTGGGCTAGAGTGTCTTATGGGCCCAATTAGGTGGGCCTGGCCCAAGGGCGCCCTCCCCCTTCCCCATCTCTTTTGCTTATTTGCTATTAACACTTATCTCAGGGACTTTTTGTAAATGTTGGGATCCCTATAAATAGGACCCCAACCCTACTTGAGAGGACTAATGAATTATTGAGAAAATTTATCCACAAGAATTGTCTCCCCTCTCTCTCTCTATATCTCTCTCTCTCTAATGGGGGCGAACCCCTCTCTCTCTCTCTCCCCCTCTCTCTCCAAATTTTGAACCACTCCCTCTCTCCTCTCCTTGCCACCTCATCTTCCACATCAGCCCCCCACCCTTTCATCTTCCCAAGACCATTAACTCCCCTTCATTCCCACCACTTCCCAAGCAACCCTTCCCCTTCCCCATACAACCTTTTATCTTCCCAAGAGAGAATCCCCTCTCCCAAGCATCCCTTCCCCTCCCCAAGGCAACCCCTCCCCTTCCCTAGGCCACCATTAACCACTCCATTAACCCACCACCCAAATCAAAGGGAAACCCATCCCATTCCCCCCCAAGCCATTTGCGCCCACCACCTCCCCCTAGGCCACTTGCGCACCCACCCCTCTCTCCCTGCTAGCTCCGCCCCTACCTTCCTCCCTCACCACCCCTTCCCACCTCCCAACCCTTCCCCACCACCAAAACATCCATATCCCCTACCCCTCCACCAAAGAGACCACCCCCCCTCAACCATTCTCTCTTCAAAGCAGTGTGCATCTGAAGACCTGCAGATCGACAGCCTGTTGCAGCGCCGCCCTCGACCACCTCTCGGAGTTCCTGGTGGCGTGGCCTACATTGACGGAAAGCTCTTCCGGTCTTCTTCGCAGGCGAGGTGGTTTCGCGTCAATCCGAGGTCGGAGCTGCCCAGGAGAGCCGTCCTTCACCAACTGCGCAGAACCAGTCTGGCCTACAACCAGAAGTGACTTGCAGAAGCTCCTGCGACCACACCGGTGCTCCCCTTGGTGCGCCACTTGACCCCTGTCCTCTGTCCAACGCTGCCAGCGGGGCCTCATTCGGAGCTCGGGGCTAATTGTACCGATTTTTCTACCACCGGGACGCTGTTCAGGTCAGCCAGGGTCTGCCCCGATACCTTCCCACTTCTCGGACTACTGCTCTCGGCCCCGACCTCTGCCGGTGCCGTTCTTTCTTGCTGCTCGAATAAGACTTGTCCACGGTCGTGCTCGTCTTGGTCCCGCATCGTTTGGACTTCGGGAGCGGGCGTGGTGACTTCAACCATCTGCTGCTGCACCCTGGGAACAGTCCGAGTCTGATCGCAGGGACCCTGTTCCAGAGCTCACCCCAGTCAATGACGACTCCAGAACCGCCAACAAAAATTCACACACGTGCCTGGGTCCGTCAGCGACGTTTCGGCGCTAATCTCATCGAATTCTGAGTTCGGAGGAGTGCACAGCGGCGACTACACCGACTCCTTGTCCTGCTGTTCCAGACCTGGGCAGATTCGACAGGGTGCTCCATCGGCGCGATTCGAGCAAATCTCCCCTCCCCGCCTGGCCAGCTTAGCGCCCCTCCCTATGCGGAGGTAGTGTTTGGTTTGTAACTCCATTTCCCCTCCCCTAGTCCACCCCCCCTGCATGGGGAGTAGTGCTTGTATAATCTGAACAGGGGAAGCTACACCGACGCAGTGTGCGGGGAACCCACACTTCCCCGCTCGCCCTCGTCTCCGAACGGGGTTGGTTTCCTCAAACCAACCAGGGTAAGCTCTGACCTTTGCTCCATTATTTGTATTTGTTCATCTAATATCCGTGGAGTTGCTCCGTTGAGCAAGAGAGAGAGCGTCCGACCCCGTGTGTTCCACTTACGAGCGGTCACTGTGGGCTGTGAGAGAGAGGGACCTAGTGCCCCAATTGGCACCCGGCCAGCCCCTAAAGTGTGGGCCTCGTACCTTCGGGAGGGCAACCCTAGCCCTACTGGCACTCTACCAGCTAGGGTCTTGATCCATCACCTCCACTCGGCATCACCGAGTCACCCGGGTTCGTGTGTGTGCGACGGCGGTTCGGCCCCTATCTAGAACCTCGCTATTTTGTGATTTTGTTTGCGGAATAGGTCCAAGGATCCTTGTCTGTTTGCTGCATTCCCCTTAGTGTGTCACATCAAGTGGTATCAGAGCAAGTTTTAGACTTGTCTCTACAAGCCTAGGTCCTAAGGCCATTGCATTGTCATCACCCGTGTGTCGTTCATCTCCTCATTGTGCATGTCTACCCGTAGTGGTGCCTTGTATCGGCCGACCCCTCATCCTCGGCTCCCCTTATGAATCCCAATTCCCAAGGCAACCAAGACATCCCTAGGGAGGCACCCCAAGCTCTGATGGATCGAATTGAGGCTGTCCTTAATACCATCATCGATCAGTTAGATGGTCTTTCCACCCGTATCGATAGACTCGAGGAAGCTAGGGCCCCACCTATGAACCATGTCCAAAGAGCTTCCCCTCCACGAGCTGAACTTAATAGGGAAGACCTAGAGAATGATTTTTACCGTGAGCATGAGAGGCCCCGACAGCCTCAGCACAATGAGAGGCGACCCCGAGAGGACCCAGACGATTTCCTCTTAAGGATGATTAAGGTGGAGGCTCCGAACTTTGATGGGTCCCATAACCCAAGTGCCTATGAAGAATGGGAACATGGCATGGACCAATACTTTGATTGGTACCCAATGACCGAGGAAAGGAAAGTTAGGTTGGCTAAGATTCACCTTCTCAAACTAGCCAAAACCTATTGGTTAAAGGTAGAAAGCCAAAGGAGGATTAGGCGGGAAGAGCCCATTGACAATTGGCTTGACATGAAAAGCCAACTCAGGCGCAAATATCTTCCCAATTCCTATAGTCAACTACTCCTCGATGAGTGGCAAAGTCTTACCCAGGAAGGAAAAACTGTGGAGTACATTGAAAAATTCGACTCATATCTCCTAAAGTGTGGAGTCGTCGAGGAACCAGCCGTCACTCTATCCCGATTTAGAAACGGTCTTCTACCCCACATCAAATGAGAGCTTTTCATGAGGGAAGTGCATAGCCTTGAATTAGCCTATCAAATAGCCCGCGATGTGGAGAGATTTTCTAGGAATCCTAGGTTTGCCTCCCCTAGAACGGCCGATGTCAAGAACCCGGGTCCCCGACCCAACCTTCCTCCCCTACTGAAGACCCCTATCCCTAGTGGGGGAACTCCTACTAGGTCTTACCATCAGCCAACCAATCCCACCCCTACAAGGGCTACTCCACCCAACCCTCCTCCCCGAAGAGAGGAACCCCCCAAAGGAACAACCCCAGGGAGCAGTTCGGTAAAATGCTTTCGGTGTCATGGTTATGGCCACATCTCCACCCAATGTCCATCCAAAGGATTGTCCAGCCTTATCATTGAAGGAGGACCTACCCCGTTCCAAGGAGAGCATGAGAGTCCGGTTGAGGAGTATGAGGCTGCCTTAGGTTGGGAAGAGGAGTATGAGGAACAACTCTATGAAACAGGCTTAGACCACGACCCTCCTCCCACCGACTCCCACTTAGGTGTGATTAGGTGCACCCTCACAAAGCCACAAGAGGAAGATTGGCGTAGGACCTCCATTTTTCACACCTACATTAAGATGGGGAGCCATGTTAGGAAAGTGATCCTAGACAATGGGAGTTGTGTCAACGCCGTGTCTCCTGACACAGTTAAGCTTCTTGGGCTTACTACCACACCCCACCCCAAGCCATACCGAGTCTCTTGGATTAACAATCACTCCATCCCAGTCAACACTTGTTGCCTTGTACCCATCACCTTCTCATCCTATCAAGGACAAGTTTGGTGTGACATTATACCCATGGAAGTAGGGAGCATCCTACTAGGGAGGCCTTGGATTTATGACGTCAATGCAACCATCTTAGGAAAGCCAAACACATGCACCTTTGAACATGAGGGGAAAATCATTCGCCTCAACCCCTCCCCACCACGGAAGGAACCTCCCTCCAAGGGGATTCTCCGTTCACCACAACCTAAACCACCTCAAAACCCAGGGGTCCCACTCCCACCAACCCAACCAGCCTTCCAAGAACCTACCCAAGAAGAGCCAACTGGAATAGTCAATGTCACGCCCCGAGCGCGGAAGATACTCGGATATGCGCGACAAGTTTATATCAATCATGTCAATCAGAGTAGTAGTGTATTCGACACCAAAACAGAGATGCGCAAAAGTAAAGATAACCCAATCCTTTATTTCATAATGGATAGACTATTACAAATCCAATACTCTATTTCAAATAAAAGAAAAAGTACATAGTTGACTCAAGAAACATATAAAAGACTAGACGACACTTGAAAAAGCTCTAGCTCTTTCACTCTTGACTTTCCCCATCAGTTTGACCTTCTTCGTCGGACTTACCTGAAAAGTAAGGGATAAACACGGAGTGAGCGAACGCTCAGTAGGAAATTATATCTCAAGTGCTAGCAAGGGGTTTAAATAATTACATCTTTCATGAATGGACTATAGCTATGCATGCTCGCATAAAACGACAAGATAGAGAGAATGTAATATCAAGAGAACAAGATGAACTAGTCATGAACTTTCAACAAGATATTCAAGATATTCAAGCAAGTACTTTATAGCAAGTCAAGTCAAGAACTTCGGCTATCATGTATCAAGCAAGCAAGTAATTACCCTTTTTCGGGTCACGCAAGTCATATCAAGTCAAGTACGAGTCAAGTACAAGATTTGTGTGGAATATCCAATCAAGCTAGTCATGCACTCGGTATAATCCCAGATACCTTATCATTAAAACTCCCATGGGCACAAGTACTTTCGGGTGCTCCTCCCAGGACCAGATCGGGCCCTATATGCGCAGGCATTTATCATGTATATTTGACATCCACTCTTGTATATATATATAGCCAATATGGAATTTCAACAATTTTAAGCTTGTAGACACGTAGGATAACTTTGAGAGAATGGAGTCCAAAAATACGATATTGGACATAGATAGGCGATAACAACGGTACAATCACGATGAACGATGAAACTAGGTAGAATAGGTTCCCATAACTCGGGTACCATGACAATTGAGTATAGACACTCTTTTATATAGAATTGAGGTCCACATGAACAGTATATCAAAGGTACGATACCCTCATTCTTATCATAGAATTGAGGTCCACAAGAACATCAACAAATGGCATGACATCATCATCCCATTAAGAATTCTCATGATATACTCTTTGCATATCATAAGGGCCGGTATACCATGTTTCTTTAGAGTGACATGGCATTCAATAGTGTAATGGGTTTTTAGGGTACAACCAGCTCAGTCGGCCTTGAGGGAATCAAGGCACGAGGAGTCTTACGGAGGTCTCTATGACTAACTCGCTAGTCCAAAGGAACGGAATGTCCAAAGGAGAGCTTGTATGTCAATGAGAGTTGAGGGTGATCGATAAAACATCATCAAACGTGGGACTATACTCACGGAGTGGAGATATAGTGCCGATATACATATATATAGATATACTGAAACCATCGGTTGTCAGAAACAGGTAAAAACATTTTTACAGGAAAATAACGACTTAAGTAAAGTCACTACTCAAGTAATTAACGCCTTCAGTAAGGGCGTTTATCCATTTTACATTTTTGCAAAATTTCAATATTCCAGTATTTTACCAAAAACGCGCCCTGGTGAGGGGCGTTTAATTACAAGTTGACGATGTATAAAGTGGTCGTCCATTCTTTACTTCTATTTTTACAGAATATATATTTACAGTAATTTATCAAAAACATGCCCTGGACAGGGGCGTTACTTTTCAATTAACGTCCTGTACAGGGGCGTTATAGCAGTGAAAAATGACCTATACAGGGTCGTGAATTTCAAGAAATTTCAGGGATTGACATGAACATCAAGAATTTTACGATAATTAAATGTAAAGGAGAACACTTATAAGGTCATGACAGGAAATATAGCAGGATTTCACAGGTAGAGTCATGCAATATATTAGATTCAAGATTACATAGATATTAATTTTAAACGTGGGTAATTAACTATATTTCATGAAATTAACGCCTGTGTACAGGGCGTCAAATCTAGAATTGACGACCTTGTCATGGTCGTTTATTTAAAGTAGCGCCCTTGTCTGGGTCGCGTATTAAATTAGCGCCCATGGAAAGGGCGTTTCTTTCCAACAATAGAAACATTTAAAACTCTCGAAAACTATATGCATGAACTAATATATATGGTTTAACATAGTTATTATGGTGATTTGGGCTACAGTGCTTGAGAAAACCTACCTTTAGAAGATTTGGGAAGATGGAACGTGAAGGATTAGATAGAAGATGAGCTCTGTTGCTTCAATAGCAACGCGATATCCACAATAGCAGCAGCAGCAGGAAGAAGAACAAATGTTCTTCAGAGATCTTCACGCTACAGAACCTGTAGAGGAAGAGAAAAAGAAGAAAGATGAAGATGTTAATAATCTTCATAGTTGTAATCGATGTTTAAGGAAAAGATAGAAGAATATTACCTATTCTTCGTCGGCAGCAGCAGGGTTTCCTAAACATAAGAAGAAGAATAATTATTCTTCACGAACGAATACATACCGTAAAAGATGATCGATCAAATAGTTTTTAGGCTTGGGTGATCAAGGGCTTTTATAGGATTATGGGGATCCTATTAGGGATAGAGTTCTAGTGGAAGTAACACTTCTAAGATTAAGTTATTACTACATTCGAACTCTTTCTCATAGTTATCAACTCACCCAGGATAGACTCCTGGGTCGAACGAAACTCAAACTGAATTAGCGTCCTAGGTAAGGGCGTTGAATTTAAATTGACGCCTTGTCAAGCGTCGTTTCTTGTTGAAACGCGTCCATGCAAGGGACGTTACGCTAACTTGCCCTTTTTATTTATTTTGGTTGTTTGAAATTTGACGCCTTGTCTTGTGGGCGTCCTTTCTTAAAAACACGCCTTATGTAAGGGCGTTTTCTTGTAAAGTAGCGCCTTTATCTGAGGCGTTATTTTCATCAGGGTTTAATTCTTTTTATTCCAAGCTCTTTCGTTTATTTATTAAATCTTTTAATCTATTTTGATTTATTTATTCTTTTAATTTATCAGGGTTGCTACACCCTCCCCCACTTAAAAGAATTTGGTCCCCAAATTCCATATCATATAATTACATATGGAGAGTGTAGAGTATGTACCTCTTAAAATAATTCGGGAAATCGTTTCCTCATAGATTCCTCGGTCTCCCATGTAGCTTCATGTTCTGAATTCTTATTCCATTGTACTTTTAGCATGGGAATAACCTTATTCCTTAGGGTACGTACTTCTCGATCTAGATCTTCATAGGCTTCTGTTCATATGTGAGATCTTTCTGGATCACTAGATTTCCATGCTCGATGATATGTGATGGATCGTGTACATACTTCTTCAACATAGATATGTGAACACATTGTGTACCTCGGACAATTGAGGTGGCAATGCGATGCGATAAGCAACCTCGCCAACTCTTTCTAGTATCTCAAAAGGTCCGATGAATCTTGGTGTAAGCTTGCCTTTAACACCAAATCTCCGTATGCCACGTCCAGGTGATATCTTGAGAAATACATGATCTCCAACTTGGAATTCAAGATCTCTCCTTCTTGTGTCAGTATAAGCCTTTTGTCTTGTCTGAGCTACTTGCAATCTTTCTCTGATTACTTGTATCTTCTCAGTTGTATCCCTTACCATGTCTGGACCTAACAGTTGTTTCTCTCCAACTTCATTCCAGCATAAGGGTGATCGGCAACCCCTTCCTATAAAGCTTCGAAAGGTGCCATTTGTATACTTGCCTGGTAGCTATTATTGTATACAAATTCCACCAGCGGCAAGTGATCATGCCAGCTTCCACCAAAGTCAATGATGCAAGCTCTAAGCATATCCTCGACTACTTGATTAGTTCTCTCGGTCTGACCATCCGTTTGAGGATGAAAAGCTGTACTAAAGTTAAGTCTCGTCCCAACGAATGTTGTAGTCCCTTCCAAAATGAGAGTAAAGCGAGGGTCTCTGTCAGACACGATCGAGACAGGAATATCATGTAATCTGACTATTTCCTTGATGTATAGTGCAGCTAAGACATCAACTGACCAGCGACTCTTGATTGGCAAGAAGTGTGCTGATTTAGTCAATCGATCAATAATAACCCATATTCCATCATGTCCTCCCTTTGATTTAGATAGACCCATGATGAAATCCATACCAATATCCTCCCACTTCCATTTAGGGATATCTAGAGGATGTAGTTTTCTAGCAGGCTTTTGGTGTTCCACCTTGACTTGTTGGCACGTGAGACAGCGTGATACGTAGTCCGCTATTTCTCTTTTCATGTTGGGCCACCAAAAATTTCTTTTTACATCTTGGTACATTTTGGTAGATCCAGGATGAATCGTATACCTTGACCTATGAGCTTCATCTAAGACCTTCTTCTTTAATTCTGGGCAGTCCGGTATACAAGTTCTGTTTATAAACAATAACCTTCACCTAAAGTTAAGTGGAAATCAGATTGTCCTTCTAGTTTGCCCTTGATTTCCACTAATGTTGGGTCATCATCCTGAAGCGTTTATATTTCAGACAATAAATCTGACTGTATGCTCACATGAGATAATGTGACACATCTAGGGTCCGTGTCCATGCTTATATTGAGTTCAGAGAATTGTTCCAGCAATTTCCATTCTTGAATCATACAATTGGCTAACAGTGCTCTCGGCTTTCGACTAAGGGCATCTGCTACCTGATTACCCTTTCCGGGATGATATTGTATATTGAAGTCGAAGTCCTTGAGATATTCCAGCCATCGTCTTTGTCTCATATTCAACTCCTTCTGTGAGAAGAGATATTTGAGACTCTTGTGATCGGAGTATACAGTAAACTGTACTCCATAAAGATAATGTCTCCATATTTTGAGTGCAAATACTACCGCGGCCAATTCTAAGTCATGGACGGGGTAGTTCTCTTCATGCTTCTTTAATTGACGAGAAGAGTAGGCTATAACCTTCCTTGTTGCATTAGACTCATCCGAGGCCAATGCCAGAAGCATCAGTGTATACCTCGAACTTTCTCCTTCAATTGGCAATGCTAAGATAGGAGCTGTAGTAAGATGATCCTTGAGAGTTTGGAAGCTTCTTTCACATTCCTCACTCCATTCATATCGGATCTCCTTGCGAGTTAACCTAGTAAGGGGCACGGCGATCTTAGAGAAATCCTTGATGAATCGCCTGTAATAGCCTGCAAGACCTAAGAAACTTCGGATCTCGCTAGCATTGGTCGGTCTTTCCCAGTTCCTTACAGCTTCAACTTTTGATGGGTCTACAGACAAGCCATCCTTTGATATAACATGTCCGAGAAAAGTCACTTCTTCAAGCCAGAATTCACACTTGCTAAGTTTTGCATATAATTGGTTTGTCCTCAATATTTGTAATGCAATTCTTAAATGCTCCTCATGCTCTTCCTTGGTCTTGGAATAAATCAATATGTCATCAATAAAGACCACCACGAATTGATCCAAATAAGGCCTGTATATACTATTCATTAACTGCATAAAGGCAGCAGGGGCATTTGTTAGTCCGAAAGGCATAACAACGAATTCATAATGGCCATACCTGCTTCTGAATACGGTCTTAGGAATGTCATCATCTTTGATCCTTAACTGATGATATCCCGACCTGAGATCAATTTTTGAGAAATACTTGGATCCAGATATTTGGTCAAATAATTCATCGATTCTCAGCAGTGGATACTTGTTCTTGATAGTGAGATGATTCAACTGTCGATAGTCGATGCATAACCTCATGGATCCATCTTCTTCTTTACAAATAGCACAGGCGCTCCCCATGGGAAGTACTTGGTCTAATGAATCCTTTCTGAATGAGTTCCATCAATTGCTCCTTTAACTCCCTGAGGTCAGCAGGTGACATCCTTTAAGGGGCCTTTGAAATCGGACCAGCACCAGGGACTAAGTCAATGGTGAAGGCCACTTCTCTTTGCGGGGGTAATCCCGGCAAATCTTCCGAAACACGTCCGGAAATTCTTGCACTACTGGAATGTCTTCTAGCTTAGTTTCTTAGCTTCTTTAACTGTGACAAAGGCAAGGAAAGATGTACATCCTTTCCTGATGAGCTTGCTAGCTCGGAGAGCTGAAATAAGAGGGGATCTGCTCCGACTCTTGGGGCTAGTAAAGACTAGTTCTGGAAATTCCTTGAAAGTAACCTTGCTATTGCGGCAATCAACCGTTGCCTGGTACTTAGATAACCAATCTGCTCCTAATATGACATCATACTCCTTTAGATCTAAGCATATGAGATCGATAGGGAGATTCTACCATGAACCAATACTTCACAGTTCTGGTAATGGTGTGTAATATCAGTCTCGTCACCCAGAGGAGTAGACAAAACTAACTTCATCCATTCCGGTTCTAGGGGTAATGGGTCAGCGAACTTCTTAGAAATAATAGAATGCGATGCACCAGTATCAATTAAGACATATGCATTCTTGGAACAAACTTTCAATGTACCTTCTACTAGTCCGCCTTCTTCTTCTTGCTCGGTCTCCTTGATTGCATGAAGACGAGCATTCTTTGTTACCGGGCGTTTCCCGTCACCGGCTTGATCGTTAAGTAATGGGCAATCGGGAATCCGATGCTCACGACTCCCACAACGGAGACATGCTCCTAGTTTCCTCCAGCATTCTTCTGCTCTATGGCCCGCCTTATCACAATGCTTGCACACTGTATTTGAAGGGGTAGTGGTGATAGAGAAGGGCTTGGTCTTCTTAAACTTTTGATCTTGTGAGGAAGTACCTCCATTGCTAGGCCTCTTCTTGAAGTTGGGTTTAAAGGAACCCGAACCTGTAACTTGTTCCTTCTTATCCTTACCACGAATCTATCAGATAGTTCCGTGGCATCTTCTAATAGTTGTGCTCGGCGTACTATCTCCGAGTAGACTTGAATGTCCATCGGCGCCAGTTGGGTAATAGCTTGGGGCCTGAGCCCATTAAGAAACCTCCTAGCTTTCATTTTCTCAGTGCTAACTAAGTGCTTAGCATACCGAGACTAGTCTAGAGAATTGGGCCTCATACTCGGCCACTGACAAGGATAGTTGCTTTAGTGCAGCAAATTCTGCAGCTTTCTTTTCCTGCACTCGGTCTGAGAAATATTTAGCGTTGAAGTGTTCAACGAATTCCTCCCACGTGACTTGGTCTTGATTTAGAGTAGCCTCTATTGATTCCCACCAGCATCTAGCATCCCTTTCTAACTGAAAGTAGCTAATAAAACTTTATCTGATCCGTGCATTGCATAACACGGAATATACGTTCTATCTCCCTAATCCAGTGTTCAACGTCATCTGGATCAGTAGAACCCATGAACTTGGGTGGGTTCATGTTCTTGAAAGTCCGGTGGAGACTTCCTGCTCGTTGTCCACCTCCTTGTGCTACTTGTTGCAGCACTTGAGTCATGCCTTGAAGGGTACGCTGCATGTTGCGCCATTGAGCACGTTCGGCAGCCATTATCCTACAATTACAATAACTAGATTAATATGTGCTTGTATTTAAAGACTCATATACTATGTTAACTTTAACCCTTGGTTCTACCCAATCTCACTAGTTTAAAGGTTCCAACTTATCCTTGGACTTGGGTTTTTCCTAGGAATTGAATACCCTAGGCTCTGATACCACAAAAACTGTCACGTCCCGAGCGCGGAAGATACTTGGATATGCGCGATGAGTTTATATCAATCATGTCAATCAGAGTAGTAGTGTATTCGACACCAAAACAGAGATGCGCAAAAGTAAAGATAACCCAATCCTCTATTTCATAATGGATAGACTATAACAAATCCAATACTCTATTCAAATAAAAGGAAAAGTACATAGTTGACTCAAGAAACATATAAAAGACTAGACGACACTGGGAAAAGCTCTAGTTCTTTCACTCTTGACTTTCCCCATCAGTTTGACCTTCTTCGTCGGACTTACCTGAAAAGTAAGGGACAAACACGGAGTGAGTGAACGCTCAGTAGGAAATTATATCTCAAGTGCTAGCAAGGGGTTTAAATAATTACATCTTTCATGAATGGACTATAGCTATGCATGCTCGCATAAAACGACAAGATAGAGAGAATGTAATATCAAGAGAACAAGATGAACTAGTCATGAACTTTCAACAAGATATTCAAGATATTCAAGCAAGTACTTTATAGCAAGTCAAGTCAAGAACTTTGGCTATCATGTATCAAGCAAGCAAGTAATTACCCTTTTTCGGGTCACGTAAGTCATGTCAAGTCAAGTACGAGTCAAGTACAAGATTTGTGTGGAATGTCCAATCAAGCTAGTCATGCACTCGGTATAATGCCAGATACCTTATCATTAAAACTCCCATGGGCACAAGTACTTTCGGGTGCTCCTCCCAGGACCAGATCGGGCCCTATATGCGCAGGCATTTATCATGTATATTTGACATCCACTCTTGTATATATATATAGCCAATATGGAATTTCAACAATTTTAAGCTTGTAGACACGTAGGATAACTTTGAGAGAATGGAGTCCAAAAATACGATATTGGACATAGATAGGCGATAACAACGGTACAATCATGATGAACGATGAAACTATGTAGAATAGGTTCCCATAACTCGGGTACCATGACAATTGAGTATAGACACTCTTTTATATAGAATTGAGGTCCACATGAACAGTATATCAAAGGTACGATACCCTCATTCTTATCATAGAATTGAGGTCCACAAGAACATCAACAAATGGCATGACATCATCATCCCATTAAGAATTCTCATGATATACTCTTTGCATATCATAAGGGCCGGTATACCATGTTTCTTTAGAGTGACATGGCATTCAATAGTGTAATGGGTTTTTAGGGTACAACCAGCTCAGTCGGCCTTGAGGGAATCCAAGGCACGAGGAGTCTTACGGAGGTCTCTATGACTAACTCGCTAGTCCAAAGGAACGGAATGTCCAAAGGAGAGCTTGTATGTCAATGAGAGTTGAGGGTGATCGATAAAACATCATGAAACGTGGGACTATACTCACGGAGTGGAGATATAGTGCCGATATACATATATATATATAGATATACTGAAACCATCGGTTGTCAGAAACAGGTAAAAATATTTTTACAGGAAAATAACGACTTAAGTGAAGTCACTACTCAAGTAATTAACGCCTTCAGTAAGGGCGTTTATCTATTTTACATTTTTGTAAGATTTCAATATTTCAGTATTTTACCAAAAATGCGCCCTAGTGAGGGGCGTTTAATTACAATTTGACGACGTATACAGTGGTCATTCATTCTTTACTTCTATTTTTGCAGAATATATATTTTCAGTAATTTATCAAAAACATGCCCTAGACAGGGGCGTTACTTTTCAATTCACGTCCTGTACAGGGGCGTTAGTCAAGTGAGAGACGACCTCTACAGGGTCGTGTCTTTCAAGAATTTACAATTATTGACATGAACAGCAAGAATTTTACCATAATTAAATGTACAGGAGAACACTTATGAGGTCATGACAGAAAATATAGCAGGATTTCACAGGTAGAGTCATGCAATATATTAGATTCAAGATTACATAGATATTAAATTTTAAACGTGGGTAATTATTAATTATATGTAATTTCATGAAATTAACGCCTGTGTACAGGGCGTCAAATCTAGAATTGACGACCTGGTCATGGTCGTTTCTTTAAAAGTAGCGCCCTTGTATGGGTCGCGTATTAAATTAGCGCCCTTGGAAAGGGCGTTTCTTTCTAACAATAGAAACATTTAAAACTCGCGAAAACTATATGCATGAACTAATATATATGGTTTAACATAGTTATTATGGTGATTTGGGCTACAGTGCTTGAGAAAACCTACCTTTAGAAGATTTGGGAAGATGGAACGTGAAGGATTAGATAGAAGATGAGCTCTGTTGCTTCAATAGCAACGCGATATCCACAATAGCAGCAGCAGCAGGAAGAAGAACAAATGTTCTTCAGAGATCTTCACGCTACAGAACCTGTAGTGGAAGAGAAAAAGAAGAAAGATGAAGATGTTAATAATCTTCATAGTTGTAATCGATGTTTAAGGAAAAAGATAGAAGAATATTACCTATTCTTCGTCGGCAGCAGCAGGGTTTCCTGAACATAAGAAGAAGAATAATTATTCTTCACGAATTCGATAGACAGAGTAAAGAAAAAGAACATGCTGTTCTTTACGTACCTTAGAAGAGTCCGAACGCCAAATAGCGTTCTCGGTTCAAGCAGTAGGTTATTTATAGGATTTAGGTGAACCTAATAGAGTTAGTGTTCGATTGGAAGTAACACTTCCATGATAGAGTTATTACTACATTCGAACTCTTTCTCATAGTTATCAACTTACCCTGGATAGACTCCTGGGTCGAACGAAATTCGAACAGAATTAACGACCTAGGTCAGGGCGTCGAATTTAAATTGACGCCTTGTCAAGCGTCGTTTCTTGTTGAAACGCGTCCATTCAAAGGACGTTATGCAAACTTGCCCTTTTTATTTATTTTGGTCGTTTGAAATTTGACGCCTTGACGTGTGGGCGTCCTTTCTTAAAAACACGCCTTATGTAAGGGCGTTTTCTTGTAAAGTAGCGCCTTTATCTGAGGCGTTATTTCCATTAGGGTTTAATTCTTTTTATTCCAAGCTCTTTCGTTTATTTTTATTAAATCTTTTAATCTATTTTGATTTATTCATTCCTTTTTATTTTATCAGGGTTGCTACAGTCAAAGGCCTGCATCTCATCACAAGGAAAGAACTGGAGGAAGAAGTAGCTCAAGGAACACCCTTGTGTGCGGTAGTCATATGCCTTGGAGAGTCAACTCCCTCCAACCCCCACCCCATGGAAATACACCCTCTCCTGGAAGAATTTAAGGATGTGTTCCCTGATGAGCTCCCTGATCAACTACCACCCATGAGGGATGTTCAACATGCTATTGATCTCGTCCTAGGAGCCACCCTCCCAAACCTTCCCCACTATCGCCTCAACCCACAGAGCATGCTGAATTGAGGAGGCAAGTGGAGGAACTTATTAGGAAAGGCTTTCTCCACCTTAGCAAAAGTCTTTGTGCTGTCCCGGCCCTTCTCACACCCAAGAAGGATGGGACATGGCAAATGTGTATCGATAGCAGGGCCATCAACAAGATTACCGTCAAATATAGGTTCCCCATACCTAGGCTTGACGATATGCTCGACATGCTAGCCGGAGCCACCATTTTTTCCAAAATAGATCTTAAGAGTGGCTACCATCAGGTTAGGATAAGGCCAGGAGATGAATGGAAAATAGCCTTTAAAACCAAAGATAGACTCTATGAGTGGCTAGTGATGCCTTTTGGGCTATCAAATGCCCCGAGCACCTTTATGCGCCTTATGACGAAGGTCCTTAGACCTTACATTGGAGCCTTCCTAGTGTTCTATTTTGATGATATCCTTATCTACAGCCAGTCCAAGGAAGCCCACCTCAGCCATCTTAGGCAAATCTGCACTACCCTTAGGAAAGAGAGTCTCTTTGCCAACTTGGGAAAATGTCATTTCATGACCAAATCCATTACTTTCCTCGGATATGTGGTCTCCACTGAGGGAGTGTCCATGGACCCCGAAAAGGTCCAAGCAATCCTTGACTGGCCAGAGCCCCGCACTCTCCATGAAGTCCAGAGTTTCCAAGGGTTGGCCACCTTCTATCGGAGATTTATCCGTGGGTTCAGCATGGTCATAGCCCCATCACAGATTGCCTTAAAAAGGGGACTTTTGTGTGGACCAAGTCTGCTTCTAGGGCCTTCCAAGAGCTCAAGGAAAGGATGACCCAAGCCCCGGTATTATGCCTCCCTGACTTTTCCAAAGTCTTTGAGGTGACTTGTGATGCCTCCGGGGTAGGGATTGGCGGGATCCTCAGCCAAGAAAGACACCCGGTGGCCTACTTTAGTGAGAAATTGTGTGATGCCAGGATAAAATACTCCACCTATGACAAAGAATTTTATGCCGTGGTTCAATCCCTCCGGCATTGGAGGCATTATCTCTTGCCCAAAGAATTTGTCATATTTTCTGACCACGAGGCCCTGAAATATCTCAACTCCCAACAGAAACTGAATGCCCGACATGCCCGTTGGGTCGAATACATCCAGTCCTACACTTTTGTGATCAAGCATAAGGCTGGGAGTGAGAATCATGCCGCAAATGCACTCAGTAGGAGGGTCTCCTTGTTGGCTACCATTCGAGTGGAAGTCATAGGGTTTGAGAGAATCAAGGATGAGTACCCTGATTGCCCGGATTTTGGGCCTATCCATACCACCCTGACCACCCAATCACCTAGGGAACACCAAGGCTTCATCCTAGAGGATGGGTTCATCTTCAAAGGCCATAAACTTTGCATACCTAGAACCTCACTGCGAGATTTCTTAGTCTGGGAGTTACATGCCGGAGGTCTGGCTGGACATTTTGGGGTGCACAAGACCATTGCTATGGTGGAGGGACAGTTCTACTGGCCAAGTCTCAAGAGGGATGTAGCCAAAATTGTGGGACAGTGTCGCATATGTGCCTCAGCCAAACAGATAAAACAGAACATTGGCCTATACACCCCACTCCCTGTCCCTGATCGTCCATGGTAAGATTTAAGCATGGACTTTGTCTTGGGCCTACCTAAAACCCAGAAGAAGCATGATTCAATCTTTGTCGTAGTGGACAGGTTTTCCAAAATGGCTCATTTCATCCCCTGTTCTAAAACCTCTGATGCCTCCCATATGGCCCGCCTATTCTTCGATGAGGTAGTTCGCCTCCATGGCCTACCCAAAACCATCATTTCTGATAGGGATGTCAAATTTACCAGCTATTTCTGGAAGACCCTCTGGCACCTAACGGGGACCCTTCTCAAATTTTCCACGGCCTATCACCCTCAAACAGATGGCCAAACCGAGGTCGTCAATCGGAGTCTCGGGAATCTCCTTCGGTGTCTCGTTGAGGATCGCCCAGGGAATTGGGATCTTATTCTACCCCAGGCAGAGTTTGCATGCAACAACTCAGTGAATAGGTCAATAGGGATGAGCCCATTTAAAGCCGTGCATGGGTACAAGCCTACAAAGCCTACAGATCTCATTCCTTTGCCTACACATGCTAGAGTGTCTATTAGTGCTGAGTCTTTTTCCCAACACATGAAAGAATTGCATGAGGAAATCCGTAAACACATCAACAAAAGCAATGAGGTGTATAAGAAATCGGCCAATTCCCACCGACGCCACCAGGAATTTTGTATAGGTGACTTTGTGATGGTGAGAACCGAGCGACTATTCCCTGGGAATATCTCCAAACTGAGGTCGCGTGGATCAGGTCCCTTCCAGGTTCTGAGGCGGATCGACACAAATGCTTACGTGTTGGACCTCCCCGAGGAGTGCGGAGTAAGTCCCACATTCAATGTGGCTGACTTAGTGCCATACAGGGGTCCCACAGTGACACCTAGTGAGGAAATCGAGCTTGTTCCACCCCTTGAGAGAGCCACCACCCGTGAGAGAGTTCCACCAGCCCAGAGGGGTCAACGAGAGCAAGTGGAGCGGATATTGGATGAACAGGTCACTATCACCCGGAGCAAAGCATACGAGCGATACTTGGTCAGATGGAAGGGCCGGCCCCCTTCGGATGATTCATGGGTGAGCAGGGAGGATCTTCAGCAGTTAGACCCCGACCTCCTGGAGCGTTATCGCAGCCGAGTGGACCCTTTCTCGACAAAGTCGAGCTCTTCATAGCCCGGGGGAGTTGATGGGGACATCACCCGTGATTCCCTCTGGCTCGACACCTCTCTCCCTCCCGGAGACGGGTAGGATGCGGCTCCACGAGTGGACGGGTCCACTTCGACACTTGGACTTGCTATTTGGGTCATCTTGGTGTATTTTCTCCTTTTACTTGAGTCATTTTGATGTAATTTGCCTTTGTTTTGAGTCAAGTCCCTAGGTTATCATGTTATTTACCTAAGTTTGTGTCATCATGTTGGGCTAGAGTGTCTTATGGGCCCAATTAGGTGGGCCTGGCCCAGGGGCGCCCTCCCCCTTCCCCATCTATTTTGCTTATTTGCTATTAGCACTTATCTCAGGGACTTTTTGTAAATGTTGGGATCCCTAGCTATAAATGGGACCCCAACCCCACTTGAGAGGACTAATGAATTATTGAGAAAATTTATCCACAAGAATTGTCTCCCCTCTCTCTCTCTCTAAAGGGGGTGAACCCCTCTCTCTCTCTCCCCCCTCTCTCTCCAAATTTCAAACCACTCCCTCTCTCCTCTCCTTGCCACCTCATCTTCCACATCAGCCCCCCACCCTTTCATCTTCCCAAGAGCATTAACTCCCCTTCATTCCCACCACTTCCCAAGCAACCCTTCCCCTTCCCCATACAACCTTTCATCTTCCCGAGAGAGAATCCCCTCTCCCAAGCATCCCTTCCCCTCCCCAAGGCAACCCCTCCCCTTCCCTAGGCCACCATTAACCCCTCCATTAACCCACCACCCAAATCAAAGGGAAACCCATCCCATTCCCCCCCAAGCCATTTGCGCCCACCACCTCCCCCTAGGCCACTTGCGCACCCACCCCTCTCTCCCTGCTAGCTCCGCCCCTACCTTCCTCCCTCACCACCCCTTCCCACCTCCCAACCCTTCCCCACCACCAAAACATCCATATCCCCTACCCCTCCACCAAAGAGACCACCCCCCCCTCAACCATTCTCTCTTCAAATCAGTGTGCAACTGAAGACCTACAGATCGACAGCCTGTTGAAGCGCCGCCCTCGACCACCTCCCAGAGCTCCTGGGGGCGTGGCCTACATTGACGGAAAGCTCTCCTGGTCGTCTTCGCAGGCGAGGTGGTTTCGCCTCAATCCGAGGTCGGAGCTGCCCAGGAGAGCCGTCCTTCGCCAACTGCGCAGAACCAGTCCGGCCAGCAACCAGAAGCGACTTGCAGAAGCTCCTGCGACCACACCTGTGCTCCCCTTGGTGTGCCACTTGACCGGGGCAAGGAGCCACCTGTCCTCTGTCCAACGCAGCCAGCGGGGCCTCATTTGGAGCTCGGGGCTAATTGTACCGATTTTTCTACCACCGGGATGCTGTTCAAGTCAGCCAGGGTCTGCCCTGATACCTTCCCACTTCTCGGACTACTGCTCTCGGCCCCGACCTCTGCCGGTGCCGTTCTTTCTTGTTACTCTAAGAAGACTCGTCCACGGTAGTGCTCGTCTTGGTCCCGCATCGTTTGGACTTCGGGAGCGGGCGTGGTGACTTCAATCATCTGCTGCTGCACCCTGGGAACAGTCCGAGTCTGATCGCAGGGAACCTGTTCCAGAGCCCGCCCCAGCCAGTGATGACTCCAGAACCACCCACAAAAATTCACAGACGTGCCGGGGTCTGTCAGCGACGTTTCGGCACCAATCTCGTCAAATTCTGAGTTCGGAGGAGTGCACAGCGGCGACTACACCAACTCCCTATCCTGCTGTTCCAGACCTGGGCAGATTCGGCAGGGTGCTCCATCGGCGCGATTCGAGCAAATCTCCCCTCCCCGCCTGGCCGGCTTAGCGCCCCTCCCTATGCGGAGGTAGTGTTTGTTTTGTAACTCTATTTCCCCTCCCTTAGTCCACCCCCCCTGCGTGGGGAGTAGTGCTTGTACAATCTGAACAGGGGAAGCTACACCGACGCAGTGTGCGGGGAACCCACACTTCCCCGCTCGCCCTCGTCTCTGAACGGGGTTGGTTTCCTCAAACCAACCAGGGTAAGCTCTGACCTTTGCTCCATTATTGGTATTTGTTCATCTAATATCCGTGGAGTTGCTCCGTTGAGCAAGAGAGAGAGCGCCCGACCCCGTGTGTTCCACTTACGAGCGGTCACCGTGGGCTGTGAGAGAGAGAGACCTAGTGCCCCAATTGGCACCCGGCCAGCCCCTAAAGTGTGGGCCTCATACCTTCGGGAGGGCAACCCTAGCCCTGCTGGCACTCTACTAGCTAGGGTCTTGATCCATCACCTCCACTCGGCATCACCGAGTCACCCGGGTTCGTGTGTGTGCGACGGCGGTTCGGCCCCTATCTAGAACCTCGCTATTTTGTGATTTTGTTTGCGGAATAGGTCCAAAGATCCTTGTCTGTTTGCTGCATTCCCCTTAGTGTGTCACATCAAAAATTGTACCGGTCCTCCAACTTTGGCCTCATATGGCAAATGGATAATCAGGTACTCTATGGAATCGAAGAACTCATGGGGAAATATCTTCTCCAACTTGCATACCGTCGTGACCACATTCTGTTCCATAGTTTGCACGTCCCCAAGTTTGAGTTCTAATGCACATAGAATCCTGAAAAATTGACTCAACTCAGTCAATGCTCCCAATATAGGCTTTGGCAATATGTCACGGAATGCAATGGGCAGAAGTCTCTCCATGAACATATGGCAGTCATGACTTTTCAATCCATATATTTTTCTCTCATTAACATTCACACAACGGGCTATGTTAGACACATATCCATCAGAGAATCTTAATTGCTTCAGCCACTGGCACAGTTCATTGATCTGTGTGTCTTTCAACACGTAAGCTGCTTTAGGTTGCACAACTTTGCCCCGTATCGGCCGCAATTCCAACTCTGGTCATTTGTAAAGTATCTTCAAGTTCGCTCGCCCCTTGGCATTGTCCTTCGTTTTGGCTTTCACGTTCATGATGGTGTTGAACACATTATCAAAGATATTCTTCTCAACATGCATGACATCCAGGTTGTGCCGTATCAAAAGGGTTGACCAGTAAGGCAATTCCCAGAAGATACTTTTCTTCACCCAATTGTGATCCTCTCCAAATCTACGAAGATATCATGTACTACCCGACAATTGCACTATATCTGGTAAGTTTTACACCTGTTCCGCCATTTGTCGACCAGACATCTGTTCCAAGTCTGCTTCATCCATTTCAACTGTGTTCTTAATGAATGAGTCCTTTTGCCTTCGAAAAGGATGGCCAATTGGTAGAAACTGTCGATGACAATCGAACCAGCATGATTTCTTACCATATTTCAGGACAAAGGATTTGGTATCAGCAATACAGTAAGGACATGCCAACCTCCCGTGTGTGCTCCAGCCAGATAGCATTCCATATGCAGGGAAGTCACTTATTGTCCACATCAATGTAGCCTTCATAGTGAAATTTTATTTTCTATACGCATCATAAGTAACAACTCCATCATTCCATAATCTTTTCAACCCATCAATCAGTGGCCTGAGATATATGTCCAAATTTTTTCCTGGATTTTTTGGACTTGGAATCACCAAAGTTAAGAAAAGGTTCTCTCGCTTCATGCACATGCCCGGCGGAAGGTTGTACGGCGTCATGAACACTGGCCAACATGAGTAAGATGCCACTGAACCTCCAAATGGGTTGAAGCCGTCTGTGCATAAACCTAACCTAACATTGTGTGGCTCATGAGCAAAAGCAGTATACGTACGATTGAAATGAGCCCAGGCTTCACCGTCGGCGGGATGACTGATTATATCATCTACAAGACCTACTCTCTCCGTGTGCCATATCATATGCCGAGCTATCTTTGACGACATATACATCCGCTGCAATCTTCGCGTGAGAGGGAAGTATCGCAGTGACTTGTAAGGCACATCCTTCTGCTTTGAATTGTCCCCTCTCTTAGGTTTAAATCTATCATGCTAACAAATATCACATGATTTTTATCTACATTATCTTCATAACATAGCATATAGTGATTAGGGCATGCATCTATTTTTTGGTATTCAAGCCTTAACTCATTGACCATCTTCTTTGCACAGTAAAACTTTTCAGGCAGCTTCTCATATCGAGACAGCATACTCTTGATAAGGAGGAGCATACGGTCAAAACAACTCTCACTAAGGTGAAACTCGGATTTCAAATTCAACAACTGTGAGACAGCAGACAACCGAGTGTGATTTTCACAACCATCCCACAGTGGCTCATCAGCATCTCGAAGTAACTGATAAAATCTTTCATCCGACTTGTTTGGTGGTTCTTCGTTGTACACGTGTTCCCTTGTTCATTAAAGTTAGGGCCAGCAGCATCGATTACCATGTCTACATAGGTACTTGTGCTTGCAACATTGTCGGGCTCATATGACCAGAAGTCCTCACCATGACACACCCAATTCATATAACCTTTCGTGAACCCTTTCCTGTATAAATGAGCTTGCACATCCCATAGCGAATGAAATCTCTTATTTTTACAATGTAAACAAGGATATCGGATGTTACCACACTGGTCCACTACTGTTGGATGTCGAATACAAACTGAATAAAACTATCAACTCCATCCTTAAACTCCTCTGACACCACTCCGTCAACTACTCTGCAATTCATCCATGAACGATCAATTCTAGCCATATTTACCTAACATATTAAAAAATTCATATCAATATGTCTTATCACTACATCTAAGAAAATATCGTGTACATCTCCCATAAATATTGACTATTTTCCACACTTGTACATCCTGTTTGGTCACATATACATCCATATCCACATCCACTTTCACTTCCATATTCACACACCGTGGTTGACATCGACATCATCTTCTAGAAAAAATCATTAACATACTCGCATTCACATACACATTTTCTTACATATCGGCATCCACACCTATCTACCAATTTAATTCACATCCAAGCATACTAATCACATATATCATAATAAAAGTCTTGAAGGGGCAAAAATGAAAAAAGGGTCATATCCACATTTACGCACACACATTTATACCCACATCCCTCTTCCCACCCTCCCAATAAAAACATGGGCTTGGAATTTCATCTGATGTTGTAATAGTACAGCAGGTGATAAGGAGAAAAGGTTCGTCTTGTAGATCAGGCATGAAAGTTAAAATTCTCAAAGGGGCAGTTGGTTTACTTAAAAGTAATCTCTATGCAACTCTTGAGTACATATTACTTGGGGGATAATATGTACTCAAGAGGGGGGCCAACGGGAGAGGGAGAGAGAGGAATACCTACGGTGGGGGGGTGTCCGCCGGAAAGAATTTGACCGCCGCCGTTGCCGGAGCTCACCTCCGCCCTCCCTCGCCACTCCGCCGCCCACCGGTAAGAGATTGAGAGGCAGGTGCGATCGTGAGAGAGGAAAGGGATGCAGTAGTTGAAGGAGGAGGAAGGGGGAAGGACTAAGGAGGTCAGGAGAGGGGTCGTCTGCCTGTTCTTGTCTCTTTTTATTTGGCGCCATAATTTCATTTGACGCCATGTTTTCATTCATTCATTTGTGATTTTTTGTCATTCATTCATTTCTTCTAATAGGATAAAATCTCCCTCAGTAAAAAATATCATTAGATATTAAAAAATTATTATTTAATATTTTAAGATCTGTAATTTAAAATTTTTTAACTTTTTTTATGGCCGATAAGTCGATTCCTATAAAAAGAAGAGAGAGCGTGTTGAAAAGCCTAGCTACCTTGAAAGCAAGGTTTGTGGCCTCGACCGACCCGCCCGTCCCGGTCACGGCCCGGGACTGGTCGGGTTGATGCATATTCGCTCCGTGTCGGTCCATCTCGTAAAATGTTAAAATAAAAAAAGACTCTTTATATGTATAATATATATAAAATAATACGACTCACTGGCATCTTTAGCATGTAGCACCAAATGTAATTCTTTTTTTGCTTCTCACGAGCTGCCTCACGTTATTAAAGGTGCAGCTCGATTGGACAAGCTAGGAATGCCTAGCATCCGACTAATGTAATATCATTGTTTCCCAATTATCAATAAAATCTACCTCTTAGGTCTGGATGGTGGAGTGGCTACTCCCTTTACCTCTGGTAAGGGGTGCACTCTCCTATTCAACCCTAGGCAGGGTTTTCCAAAATATATATATATATATAATAATACAACAAAATAAAAAAAGACTCTTTATATATATAATATATATAAAATAAAATATTAAAATAATGAAGCGTCCCGGTCACGACCCATGACCCGAGCGTCCCGCCCACCACTTGGGTGGGGTCGGGACGTGCGGGTCGAGGCATCCCGGAGTGGGACGTCAAACCCTGCTTGACCGATAAGTCAATTCCTATAAAAGGAAGAGACAGCATGTTGAAAAGCCTAGCTACCTTGAAAGGCCCACATCGGGGTGCGAAAAGGTACTCAGAGGCGTATCGGTCACATGTTGACCATTTCCTTATTGTTCCGTTCCCCCGCCAAACTCGTGTTTTGAATTTACCGTCACGTCTATAATGAATTTTCGGGAGCTAGGGCTCCTCGCGGGGAATGCCACGTGGAAGCACTCAGGATAATAATCAAATATCATTGTATCTTTTATCGATTTTACTCACGATAGGGCATGTCAATCACTTGGGTGTGACAATATGTTCAGGTTCCAAGACTGGAATGGTCTGGACTAACCGAAGGTGCGCTCCTTCTGATCACTAAGCAGACGATGGTAGGCATCGGGTCGCGACTGGCGACCCGCCGTGCCATAAAGGTCGATCACGGCGATAAGAGGGGAAAACGTTTGATTAATCGCCAAGCAATGGGGCTGCATAGCCGATAAGTCGATTCCTATAAAAGGAAGAGACAGCGTGTTGAAAAGCCTTGCTACCTTGAAAGGCCCATATCAGGGTCTGAAAAGGTACTCAGAGGCGTATCAATCACATGTTGACCATTTCCTTATTGTTCTGTGCCCCACCAAACTCATGTGTTTTGAATTTACCGTCACGTCTATAATGAATTTTCGGGGGCTAGGGCTCCTCGTGGGGAATGCGACGTGGAAGCACTCAAGATAATAATCAAATATCATTGTATCTTTTATCGGTTTTACTCACGATAGGGCGTGCCAATCACTTGTGTGTGACAATGTGTTTAGGTTCCAAGACTGGAATGGTCTGGACTAACCGAAGGTGAGCTCCTTCTAATCACTAAGCAGACGATGGTGGGCATCGGGTCGGGACTGGCGACCCACCGTGCCATAAAGGTCGATCACGGCGATAAGAGGGGAAAACGTTTGATTAATCGCCAAGCAATGGGGCTGCATGGCCGATAAGTCGATTCCTATAAAAGGAAGAGACAGTGTGTTGAAAAGCATAGCTACCTTGAAAGGCCCACATCGGGGTGCAAAAAGGTACTCAGAGGCGTATCAGTCACATGTTGACCATTTCCTTATTGTTCTGTGGCCCCGCCAAACTCATGTGTTTTGAATTTACCGTCACGTCTATAATGAATTTTCGGGAGCCAGGGCTCCTCGCGGGGATTGCCACGTGGAAGCACTCAGGATAATAATCAAATATCATTGTATCTTTTATCGGTTTTACTCACGATAGGGCGTGCCAATCACTTGTGTGTGACAATGTGTTTATGTTCCAAGAGTGGAATGGTCTGGACTAACCGAAGGTGCGCTCCTTCTGATCACTAAGCAGACGATGGTGGGCATCGGGTCGGGACTGGCGACCCGCCGTGCCATAAAGGTCGATCACGGCGATAAGAGGGAAAAACGTTTGATTAATCGCCAAGTAATGGGGTTGCATGGCCGATAAGTCGATTCCTATAAAAGGAAGAGACAGCGTGTTGAAAAGCCTAGCTACCTTGAAAGGCCCACATCAGGGTGCGAAAAGGTACTCAGAGACGTATCGGTCACATGTTGACCATTTCCCTATTGTTCCGTGCCCCCGTCAAACTCAGGTGTTTTGAATTTACCATCACGTCTATAATGAATTTTCGGGAGCTAGGGCTCCTCGCGGGGATTGCCACGTGGAAGCACTCATGATAATAATCAACCTCGCCCTTGAGTCACATGTACATCATTCGGGGTAGGTGTGGCCGTCCCTGCCTAACCGGTCATCCCGGCCACGGCTCGAGACTGGATTGGACATTGCGTATCGATACGGAAAACTATAATATATATATATATATATATATATATATATAATGGAATAAACAAATTGAAATGACATGTTGTATCATTTGGTTTATTGTTCTGCCGTTTGAATGGGTTTCTCTGGGTTCGAATCTTAGATTCAGCTTAAGGTTTCCTTAAGTTTTTTTAATATAACTTATTTAAAAATGTAAATGAAAACACGGCAGAACTTTGTTTCGAACCCGACACCTCACGATTAACAGCGATACACTTAAGGAAGTTATTTGTTACTCCAATTGAGCATTTGTCACCCACACTAGTCTAATTGTCACCACTAAAGTCTATAAGATGTCGCCCTTACTCTTACACTGCCTTGAAAGCCGCGCGTCAGCCTTATCTCTATTTTTCCCTATTTGTCACCGTTAGCAGGGTATTTTTCACCATTGCTAATGCATTTGTCACCCGTGTAGACACATTTGTCGCCCTTAAGCTCCAATTGGTCCACGTGGAAAATGGGACACGTCGGCCACGCGTGGGTGTTGTTCACGTATTGCCGCCGATCCAACGCCGCAGGCCACATCAACAGAAATGATGACGCCGAACTAGATCCTCGAAATTAAAAATCCCTAATTACTTATTTACCCTTCCTGCCATGTCTTGGCTCTTACGCAACCTACCAGAAGCCAGTTCGTCTCTCCATCGTGCTCAGCGTCTAGTCTTCCTTGCGGTGCCATTTGTGACCTCTCCGTCATTTGCTATTCGAGCACTCCTGAATTGCGAGCTCTCTTTCATCACTGACAGCCATGGAGCCGAAGGAGACACCCATGCAACGCTTCGTCTGCCGTAAACTGGATGTCCCACCTGCATCTCAAGAAAGTGTACCAGTTCCTACGGCCGAAGAAGAAACGTTTCACATACCTAGGGTTTCTAAGGCCTCCACTTCAGGACGACAAGTTAAAGGTAATGTGATTCCTTATCTCCCTTACATAGCTATTTGCCCCCCTTATCGACCTATTTATTTGTCACGCTTATATCTACCTATTTGTGTCAGATTTAGACCTACCTGTCTCCGAATTTCATACATTTGTCACCCTTAAGCACCTATTTGCCACACCTAAACTCCCTTGTCTATACATTTGTCACCCTTGTCTTACTCTTAATATTTTTTGTATTTCTTGATCAGTCAATTAACTGAATTTCTTGTTTACACATTTTTTTGAATCTAGTGAACACAAAGGTCATCTTCGCACGGTGTTCTATGGACATTTACATGAAGGATAGGGATCAGATGGCATTTCGGGAATGCCACAAGTCATTGATGAGGACCACACCCTTTGGTCCATATGTTGACAATGCTTCTCCCGTCACCTTCACCATGACACTATTGGAGGAGATTATTTGCGCCCATAGTGGAGGAAATTACTTCCGTATGGATAGTAAGGAGGTCGCATTCAGTGAGGAAGATGTGGGCATAATTTTAGGATTACCTTGCTCCAGTCAGCTGGTTCAACATTATGGATCCGCAAAACAGAAGTCGAAGTTACAGCATCGATTTGGATTTGCAGCAACATTTGACCGGAAGAAAGTGTGCTCTCTCATCCCGCAAATTGTTGGGCCCGATGAAGAGCAGGATGTGGCCGACACTGTCCGACTGCGGATTGTACTCTTACTGTCCACTTTCCTTTGCCCACGGTCGATGCATTCTTGTCCACAACAGATGCTGTCATACTTAGATGACATTGACAGAGTTTCAGATTACAACTGGGCAGCCGTCGTGCAACAGGTAACGATGCACAAGTTTGAGCAATTAGTGTTGGCGGTCCAAAAATGACGGTCAGGTACAATTGACCGTGCTAAGAGAAGAGCCGGGGATGCATCCCAGGCCCATACATTTATATTTGGTTGTTCTACCGCACTTGCTGTAAGTTTTTTTATTTTTGTTGTGTAATAATTAATGTCTCGATCATTAATTCTATTACATTGTAAAATAAGTTGATATATTTCATATTACATGTCTAGTTTTTTGAGCACACGCGGGTGCGGCGGCCACTAAGGCAGGTGGCATTCTCCCGACTATTTAGGTGGGGGCCATTTCTAGATAGGAAATTAAAATTCTCCAATAGATCCCTACGAGGCCAACATGTATTATGAGTACTAAAAACGTCTTTTTTGACATTCAACATTAATGAATAACCGAAGTTATGTGGTTTGAAATGCAGGTGATCGAAGGGCTCCTTGTTGAGCCAAGTGAAAGGGACACAGTGTACGGTGGTCAGATGATGACCCGACCCAGTGCTCAGGAGACGTCCTCATCAGCTCCATGCATGCATGTGCTACAGGATATTGCTGCTACATTGAAGATCCAGCAGTGGCTACTTGAGGAAATGAGGGCCTTCTTTCTGACTAGGGTGCAAGAGGCTCACATTGCCACTGATGTAGCACCTCCTAGGCCCGTCGAACAGGTGACAGTTGATGTCATGCCACCTCCGGCAGCCCTTGTCAAGGAAGTGCAAGGGGCTGAAAATGTTGAGCAAAGTATATGTCAAACATCTGAAATGGACATTGCCACCAATGTCCCACCTCAAAGGCCCCTTCAACAAAGTACGGATGATACTGTGCCATCTAAGGCAGCCCCTGAAGAGGATGTGGAAGGCGATATCCAAGCTCAGATGGAGGTGACCAATGGGCATGGTGACCGTCGTCAAAGTGTCTTTTCTCAGTCCCTTCATCAACGGGACGAGAAGCCCGTGAGGAAATTGCGGGCACCTGTAAAGAAAACTGCAGGACGGGGGAAGAAGAAGGTGAGTCTGCGTTGTTCCTACTTCTTACAATATAGAATCTAAGATTGGTATATTGGCATAAATGTAGAAGGGAGATGAAGCCGACCCTTATAGAAAGCTCATACAGAGTACTGATTGGATCTGTAAAGGCCGACTGAAGCCGACAGATAACACGATTGTGAATGAATTCATTGATGCTTGTGCCTCGGAAGATATTGAGTAAGTTGTCCTTTTATAGTTTGTGTAAATTATCCTGATCCGCCTTACTCTGACTACCACAAAAATTTTTGTCCAATATAGTGGCCCCATATTTCAATTATAGAACGGGATTGTTTTGAAATGTCGTCATGTCATTGATCTATTATACAGCCAGATGATAGATGATACGGTACTTTCTTTCATTCATTGTGAAATTTTTTGTCACTCGCCCTACCCTGAACTTGTGTTTCTACTACTAATAGAATCGTGATTGTTAATTTGCAGGTGATCGACACCATGATGTACCTCCTCCACTCACGATTCAATAAATCTGACACCTTTCATCAATGGGTTTGTTTTCCCACCACTTTAGTGAATCACATAAACGGCAGGACAGCGGCCAACTATGAAAAATTCAACAAATTGTTGGAGTGCGCCTACGAGAATGTTGAATTATCAGAACTGCATAAGAACAAATATTTATTCTTCGTGTTACACTCTGGAGGTCACTAGCATCTACTTGCTATTGACACGGAGAATCGCCACTTTGTCTCATACAATTCCATGAGAGGCATGGCCATCCATGATGCCACTACAAGAAATTGGGTACTTTTTCTTATCCATGTACCCGAAATGATAGATATTTATATTATCTTTTAATTATTCCTTAATAATTTATAACCTTTCATTTGCATGCTGCAGTTGTACGGGGGTCTCTGAAGCTCTATGGGACATTCGAGGGAGTTGAGAAATGGGATCTTGTATTCGACAACGAATGTCCCCAACAGGCAGATGGAAGCCTCAACTGTGCCATTTATGTACTGAAATATGTTCATGAATTGTCATGGAAGGGGGAGACATCATGGACATTTAATGAGGGTGATTGTAATATGTTTAAAGTCCGGTTTGGGGCCAACATCATTACCTTTGGAAATACAAAATCTTAAATATTTCACGTCTCAAAGCTCAGAATGTGACATACCTATCTTCATTGATATTTCTTTTGTCATACATTTTGATATTCAAAGTTTTATATGTTTTAATGTTGTTAATGCATGTGCTTGATAATGTTAATTCATGAATATCAATGAGTTTTCTGAAGATAGATTCAAGTTTGGTTCAGGAACTAGGCTGAAGTGTGAAAAGATGAAGACTTTCCTTGCACAAGTGTCGACTAGAGTCGACCGTGGAGCCGACTCCAGTTCAGACTGCTGAAGATAAAAACCCAAGTCACCCGCTGGATGAAAAGGGCTTTGCCTACGCTTTAAGGGTGATAAATAGGTGGCCAATGGTGAAAAATAGGCATTACTAGTGTAAAAGAGGCGACAAAGGGTGAATAATAGATTATCAGGCTGAAATATGGAAATATCCTTGTCCCATGAGAGAGAATATACCTCTGACAGGGTAGCCTCGGATCACGTGTAAAGCCTGGGCCCCTGGCCTTCGAGTTGAGCATGTGCCAGACACACCGAGCCTATGATTCACCCTTTCAGCCTATTTGTCAGCATTATTGGCTAATTTACATGCTTATCGTCTATTTGTCAGTCATACGGGCTATTTGTCTTTTTTTTTTACTCAACATCGGCCAATCAGAATCATGAGTCTAGTCGAGTGCACATTCCCCCAGAAGGGGAACATGTTCTCACTCCCCCAGACCGACACTGTGACCACAAATTTTATTGATTATATGAAAGAATACATTTTCTTCGGGGCATACCCCTGTCCATATCAACAACCAAAATCAAAAAACTATAGAACCAAAAGACTAATTACAAATGCGAAGAGTGGGCAATCTGCCCTTGTCCATCCTCAAAGCTCCCCTAACCAATCTAGGGAGATCACTAACATGAGTAAAAATATTGTTAGTGTGGACGGAGCATGCATGGAAGGCCAAGGCATTGGCTACTTGGTTGCCCTCCCTGTAAACATGTTGCACCGAACAGCCACTTTTGGTTATTAGGTTTAGAATGTCCTTCCACCAAGGAAGAATGACCCAAACTGGAGCCACTTTCCTTCGGATAGAATCCACTAATATGGCACAATCAGAGAAAATTGCTTCCACCTGGAGGCCTCCATTTATGACTAAAGACAACCCATCATGAAGTGCCCTTGCTTCTGCTAAGAGGCTGCCGCCTTCACCATAGTTGAAAGCAAAACATACCATCATATTGCCAAAGTGGTCTCAAACACAGCCACCACCTCCACATCTCCCCGGATTACCCTTGGAAGCCCCATCTACATGCAAGGTGAAACGGGAGGGAGCCAACCTGCATATCACTGCAATAGACCGCTTAGGAGTGACCTTGGGAAATAGTTGGAAATAGGCCAAGATATTCATTTGCTCAGCTGAAATAGAAGATGAGAAAGACATTTTTTCCAGAGCATATGAGATAGCAGCAATAACATTCCTTTTAATGTTGTTCCCACTTGAAGCTACACCTTCAAATTTTAATGCACATCTGAACTTCCATATCTCCCAAAGAAGCAAAATGACTGCATACATACCAGTAAAACTGAATGCTGAACGCAAGGTTGTACCTGCCAAGATGTTCCAGCAACGGATTGTTAATTGGTCACTCAAGTATATCTTAGCACTTAACAGAGGGGAAATCCAGTTCCATAAGTCTGCTACCATCTCACTCTTTATAAACACATGATTCAAATCTTCTTGAGCTGGATATTTACAACAAACACATTTAGAAACCAAGGGAATACCACACTCAGCCACCCTGCTATCTACTGGTACCGCACGATGAAGGAGTTTCCAAAAGAAATTTGCAGCCCTCGGGGCAATGCTTGGATGCCAGAGATTGGCCCACGGTCGCCTGACCATACCTGTCGGCCTCAATAAATTGCAGGAAGACTTAACCGTGAATTCTCCTCTAGCAGTACCAGCCCAAATACAAAGATCTGCCTCACTTCTCAAGTGGATATTGGGAAGACAATGAGCATTGCTGAGGAAAGACCTTGCTACATGGTGGGGGTCTTGCAGAACCTCCCTAACATATATCCTGGGCAGAGCCTGAATTCTGCTGACAACACCCTACTGAACAGTGCAGATGAGAGGCCCATTCCCTGTCCAATTATCTTTCCAAAAGTCTGTACCATTTCCATCACCGATCAGCCATCTTGAATTAATGATGATGAGCTCCTTAGCCTGCTGAAAAATGCCAAGAGGCATGCCAGCTGGGAAGGGCCTAGAGCAGTCATACAAGCTGGTTTTGATGAACCTCTGTCGAGCATATAATGACCAAAGAGAAGAGCCATGGATGATTGACCATAAACTTTTAGAAGCCAAAGAAACCTGAACCTGGTTGAGGTCCCTTATGCCTAGGCCCCCTTCCAATTGTGGCTTCTGAATGCACTGCCAAGAAACCCAATGGCGACGTCTCAAACCTTCAAAACCCTGCCAGAAGAAATTAGCACATAATCTATTAATTGTATTTATGATAGCTTTGGGGATGAAACAGGCAGAAGCCAAATATATAGGGATACTCCGGAGGACTGAGTTAATAAGAATTGCTCGCCCAGCCTGGGAGAGGAGTTTAGACTGCCACCCCTCTAGCTTCTGTTGCACTTTATCCACTATGAACTTGAAATCTACGCACTTATATCTCCCTTTCTTAACAGGAATTCCAAGGTAGCTGAACCCAGCAGATTGAACCTTATACCCAGTCAACATATGAATGGATTGCTTGAGTGAAAGGGGTGCTTTTTCAGATACAATGATATTACTTTTACCAGCATTAATCTTCTGACCAGAGCTAGTTTCATATCTTGTAATAAACTGTTGTAAAATAATCAAATTCTGCTTGCTTGCATTCATGAAAATAAGGGTATCATCCGCATACAAAAGATGAGAGACATGAACTAAATTCCTTGGCCCTTTATATCCCCTCAAAGTTCCTGACTGAAATAAAGCTGCTAAACCTCGGCTGAACACTTCAGAAGCTAATATGAAAAGATAGGGAGCAAGGGGATCTCCCTGCCGAATCCCTCTGCTAGACTTGAAGAACCTTGCCATAACACCATTAAAGTTTACTGAAAACCAACAGTTGAACAAGAGCATGCCAATAAGTGAGGCAAATCTAGTGCTAAAACCAAACTTTCTCAGAACAGCTAGCAGAAAATCCCACTCCATTCTGTCATATGCCTTAGCCATATCTAGTTTAAAAATGGCATTGTGCCCCCTTACTTTCCTGTCAATATCCATCACTAATTGCCTGGCAAGCGCTACATTATCAAGAATGTTACGGCCTTTGACAAAAGCCCCTTGCTCCATAGATATAACATTGGGTAAAATTGGGGCTAAACGCTTAGAGATGATAGAAGAGATTATCTTATAATAAAAGTTACACAAACTGATGGGGCGAAAGTCATTAAAAGACCTCGGCTCCTGCACCTTTGGAACCAGAGCAATGATAGATGAAGCCATGCCTCTGGGAATAGGGAATCCCTTAAAAAAACATTGAGCCGCTGTAATTACATCATCTCCAATGATTTCCCATGTTGTTATATAAAAATCACCTGAGAAACCATCTGGACCAGGCGAGCTGGAGCCTTTGAGAGCCCAAACCGCTGCACGGACTTCTTCTGCATCTGGAACTGAGCATAACAAGCTATTCTGCTCCTCAGAGATTGAATGTGGAATGCAATCCAGCATGGACATATCAATGGAGTGTTCCTCCGATGAGAAAAGATTCTTGTAATACATTTCAGCTTGGTTTCGAAGAGTGACCTGGTCTTCACACCATTGGTCCGAGTCCCCCAATTTCAATCTTCTAATAAGACCCCTCCTATGATTACATTGAGCAACTGAGTGATAAAAAGATGTATTCCTGTCTCCACTCTCAATCCAATCAATACGAGATTTTTGATTCCAAAAAATTTCTTCCCTAAGTAAAGCCTGACGCAGAGTTGCATTGGCAGCATTTAAATTGCTTCTATTGTCAGTAGAAGGAACCAGATCATAAGCTATTTGTTTCTGCTCCACTTCAGATTCTGCTAACCTGACTTTTGTAGTAACATCACCAAAGACTTCCTTATTCCACTTGCATAGAGATGTCTTGACAGCCTTCAACTTAGACAATAATCTGACCATGGCATTGGGGTGTGAAGTCCCGCAATCAATGACACCCAAGAGGGGGGTGAATTGGGTGTTTACAAATTTTAAGGAAACTTTTGGCTTTTACAAATATGTGATAAACACTAATTAGGAAGTTGAGAGTTGTTAAACAAATTCTCTCAAACTCTCCGTTCCCACACGAGCATGTAACGAACTAAAACAAACAAACCCCACACATGCACAACCCAAACCACAATGCACAGCGATTTTAAGGTGGTTCGGATGCAACGGCGGCAATCCTACGTCCACCCCTCACCAAACTCGATGAGGCTTCACTCGGGGATAAATCCTCAAACGGAGATGACGCTCCAAACACACACACAGGACGACGCCTGCCCACACACACGGGGACGCACCCCAATACACACACACACGGAGACGAGGTCTCCAACACGATCCAACAAGCGGATCAACAAGACACACACACACTACGACCAATGCAGCACTCCACACACACAAACACTAAGATCTGGATAAAAACACACACACACACAGATCTAAAAAGACCTACACACACACGAATCAAAAACGACACGCACACACATGACCACGGATCCAACAATGATCCACACACACACAAGTTCGCAGTTTATACAAAACATGAATATGAACTTGAAACACAATAAGGCACAGTTTAGAATGCTCCTGATTTTAGGCTCCCCCTGAGTGTATGCTCCGGATGTTTGTGTTGATTCCTTCTTTACTTGAATGGCTTGAGACTCAGCTTGAATGGCCTTGTATTTGATGTAGATCTTCTTGCACGGAGTACTGTTCACTACTACAGTACTTCTTTCCCCTTTCACTTGGACAGCCTTCTCTTAAGCTTTTCTTGAGACCATTGCTTGATTGGAACTCCTTGGCTTGAGAAGATGCTTGAATGGCTTCAGTTGGTGCTAGAACGGCTTCGATCGGATGATGAACTTGTTGAAAGGAATGTTGTTCATGAACGTTGCAGCAATCTTCATTTGATAGCTTTCTTCTCGATCTCTCCTTGTTGATTTCTTGCTTCTTTTTCTTGGAGGATGTTGGCTTCCGATCTACCTTGAATGGCTTGAAGTTGGATGAAGATTGTTGCTGCACGAGGTACTGTTCACGGAGCTACAGTACCCTCTCCTTTCACCTTGGACAGCCTCCCCCTTGATCTTCCTTGAAGCCCTCTTGGTTAGTTAGGGTTATGACTTTAATAGGATGTTTTATAACCCTTGGAAGGTCTATGGACAAGCCCTAGACCAGATCCACAAAATCTGGAGGGTTTGGTGGCTTTGGGATTAAACAATAGCAAGAGGAAGGGCTTTCCTCGAAGTCACAAAAAGTCAACAATGTTGGGTAGCTCGGGGCTGGCGGTCGACCTGCAGGGGTCGGCGGTCGACCGCTACTGGGAAACCTGCAGACGGATGGTTCCTGGGAATCCCGGTCGACCGCTACTGGGCTGGCGGTCGACCGCCACTGAGAGACCGGTAGACTGGGGGTTGCTGGCTGGGGTGGTCGACCGCCCCTGTGCTGGCGGTCGACCGCCAGCTAGGCAGACCCCGGGCTTTCCCGGGTTCAGTCCGTTAATCCATTAGCTCAATCGCTTAACTCCTTTAACAGCCCGTTCTCATCTGTGGCATCGACCTTGATAGTCTTAATGTTGTCAACTAAGTCTTGACCTGTTTTGGATTGTAGAGGAGCAGAGTTTTGGTTCACCAGCTGACTGTCATGAGTTTGATTCTGCATTCAAGATAGTCAGGGTTAATTGCATGCTTGTTGACATTAAAGAGGTTATGAAACCTCTTGCCTCTTGTAAAACCAGCATATGCAACCTGCATAAACAACAAGATGAATGAACACAATCATCAAGAACATGTGTAATCAACCATAAGTTTAGTTATCATCACGTAATCACACATTAAGTTTTGTTATCATCAAAACCATAACTTAACAATTACAACAATCATCAAAATCATAACTCAACAATCTCCCCCTTTTTGATGATGACAAACTTAGTGATGATAACAAACTTAATGATAAACTTATGATGATATAACAGAATGGCACAAAATGTTCTTCTCCCCTTGTCACACACAATCCCCTTGTCTCACACAATCATCAATTTTTCTCCCCCCTTTGACATAATCAAAAAGCGGGATAATGCAAGTCTTTCTTCCCCTATAACATGAGCAACAATATCAACAAGCTGGTGGAAGCCAAAGTAGGAAGAACAAGCTTATCTCCCTTTGAAACAGCAATAACCCATCTTATCAAATCAGAAGAAGCAATTGCAAATCATGGATGAACAAATCAACATGATTCCAATCAGATGAGTTCAATTGGTGATTAGTCTCACAAGACAAAATGACACCATTCAAAGCAAATACCGTCAAGCATGTATAGATACCAATTGAAGGTGGTGATTGGCCTCAAGGATATGAACCAGTGGAGACGTTCACAAGATGAGGTGTTCAGTAGGATAGAATTCAAAAGTTAGATCCTATGTCAGACTTTTACAACATGCAAGAGCAGGAGGACAAAACAAGAGAGTTTATTTTGATTTACAAGTTTTCTGATTTTGATATTTTATGTAAATGTATAAAAACGCAATGCAAACATGTGACATAATGAATGCATGCAATGCAACTGAACAGACATGATGATAATATGAATGCAATTATATGAAACTCAATGCAAGCATACAATGTAATGAAAAACAACTAGGCCAAGTTTTGAACTCAAAAACCATTTTTGGAATGTGATGGATTTTCATATTTTGACATTTTCTGTTATAATGCATGAAGTTATATATATGCAAATGATGTCGTATGAGATGTATAATCAAACAAATACATATATATACATGCAACACAGCTCCCCATACTTGTTTAAGAGAGGATAGGCATAAGAAGGGTGCAAGAGAGTCATGGCAACCGAAATGCATATGTGTAGCACATGGGAGGTTGTGCAATCATATAGGAGATTCATGCAATTGCCAATGCAGTCAATCAACTTTCTGAATACATATTAAATCAAATTTCCAGATGTGTAAGTGAGTAACATAAAAAATGATAGTTGCAATATGGATATTCAGATTTTCAGATCAACACAAGGAGACATTTTACAGACTGCACTTCAATTTTGAGAACAGCGTATTGGAGGCTACGCTCTACCACAATGAGTTTTCACCAATTTTTCAACTCAACCAATATCACATGATAGTCAGAGTTTTTCAAGAGTGATCAGGTTCAAATAATTCCTTTTTACGCGAGTAGACGCATGGAGCTCATGCCAGAATCCCCGGTTACTCAGAATACTGAACCATTTCACCTCATTTTGAACAGAGATACTAGTCAACACTTTTCAGATATGAACCACATCACGTCTCAGGTGACATGTGCCCAGTTTACTCAGTGAGACCGAGCATTGCTCTATCTTTCATTTTTATTTCAGATTTTTCAACAAGGATAGGTAGGCAGCTTTTTCCTCAAATGTCTCTACAACATACATGCAACAAGTTTAACATCTCGAGAGTGTTGAAAAGAAATTCATATATCCTTATCTGTAACACTCATTTTCACATTTTGTGCATGAAGTGTGCGAATTTGATTCAGTATGTATACCGAAAATATCATAAATACATAACAGTGCAACTCCCCCTAAATAGATGCACTTATGAAATAAGAACTCCCCCAGAGTGTACGACATGAAACACTCCAATAATGACTCAAATGCAGCATTATTTATCAAGAAGACATAAGGTCATAGAAGTTTCAAGGATGGGGGTGAATAACATATAATAGCAAGCAAGCACACATTGGGAGTTTATGCAAATGCACTATGACATGCATGCGAGTAATGTAATGTCAATTTGATACCAATTGAATGGAAAATATGATACCAATTGAATGGATGCTAACTAAATGAACTAAGTGCGACTAATGCATGAGTTTCAATGCAATACACCGTATGAGCATATAAGAATGCGATACAGTGTGCAAAGTGATTCAGACTTATGATATTCATTTGCATGATCTAAAAGCACCTTATGCATTGAATGATGATGCATGCAACCTATAACTATATGTGAATGGAAAACATGATGCAAAAAGCACGATGAGAGCTTTGATTCCAATCCAATGTGACAACTTCCACATGAGATTATTCACATTCAATTAATGTGTCAACAAATATTTTCATGACATGACTTTTATGAAAAAATGGTGCATAAATGATCAAAAGTAAGCAATGCAACCCAATTTTTAGAATTATTCAAAAACAGATTTTCAAAGGCTTTTCACAAGTTTTGAAATGAGAATTCATCCACAAGTCAAATGTTTGAAACATTTTAATCAAAAATAACTCAGTTCAAGGATTTATTCACAAATCAACCAATCACAAGCCAGTCACAATTGTCAAGATCTGGTACGAGGCAGAGATTTTAGTTCAAAGACCCAACTCACGCATATGGAATGCTTCCAAGTGGACATGATCCACTCTTCCACAGATGCCATTTAATATACCAGATATATAATTCAATTCAAGTGTGATCATGCAATTCAAATTGAGAATATTCAATATGCAACCACTTCATACGCATCTTTCAAGATTTTCAATTTGATTCAATCAATTAGGCACATTCATCACAACATGCTAGTTAATGATAATTCATATTTTAGAATAAATACATGTGACTTGAGAGTATCACCAACTGACAAAGACGGCCATTGGATGAATTGACATGGTTGAATCACCTTAGTTCATGAGACAAGATCAAAAGCCTTCAATCACTAGAATCACCAACCTCACGAGGGTTGATATTTCAGCTTTTGCTTTCTTACCTTTGCCTTGAGAATCCATTTTCTTCCAATCCTTTCACCTGATTTGCCTTGGGTACTTACTTCAACACGTACAAGACTTTCACCACCTTGTACTTGAGTCGATCCTGGATGTTGTTCTACACAAAGTAGCCCATCTTCTCGTAGCAACTTGAGAGGGTTCTCATCATTTTCATCCTTGCAAGGTATTCTTCCAGTTCATTCAAGCTTAGCCCATCATCATTTGGATTTTGGGAGTATAATCTGCATCCAAAGATAGAAAGGTTTGATTTGTCAATTTTGATTCAAATTTATTAATAATGACATGACAAATAATTTTAACAACCATCACCCCTAGATAGTTCTAGATGCAATGCATGACTCATGTGAACCTAAATGTTAAGCCCATATGACGAATCTGATGACTCCCCCTCAATGTGTGCATGACTGTGATATGCTCAGTAAAAATATAATGCCATGTGCAGCCTGTGACTGATTGACTCATAGTACCGGGCGGAGAACTTAGATCTGAAGATCACCTTACGCGTAGTGATAGCTTTCAGACAGGCGTAACCTGCCCTTCCACATGTCACCATTTGATATACTATGTAGTCAAGGGTGGTGAAGGTAGGAGGATTGCTATGCATTATGACATGAATTCACAATATTCAATTTATGCACGACAGTACGTGAAGGCTTATGCAAACTCAGTATATGCAGTGAGATTTATAGACGATTTCAAAACTCCACTTCAACAAGATGCTATATGAGGATGATATGCACAAGGGTATGCAACTATCTATGGATGGAATGTATGTACAGACTCATGCATGATCACATAACTATACAGCACATGGTAAAACATGACATAACACTTTTAGTGGAGAGAGTGAGAGGGATATCACCTGAGAAATCAAATTCAGTTTTTGATTTTTCTTCCAACCTTGCTTGAGTCACTTGACTCGTATGTCTTACCTTCTTGATGAAAATAGATGTCATACTTTCCATTTCCATGACACTCCTGCAAAACAGATTTCTCAATTTACATTCTTAGGTACCCAAATCATCTTGGGTCCTTGTGGGTTAGCAGCATTCTTGGCACGTGACTTCCACTCCTTAACAACATTCAAATCATCATCTTTTACAAGAAAATAATCATGCTTAACATTTTCAGATTTGCCAAAGTGATGGTGGACGGCACGTGGCATCATCTTCTTTCTTCTCGTAGGTTCTACTGATTTATGTGTGTGAGCATGATGTGTTGAGTAGGAGTTCTTTCTCTTCAACAATAACCAGTAGTGTGAAGTTGTATGACTCCTTTTACCACAGTGATTGCAATGCATGGAAGATTTTGTGGTGAAGGCTCTCTTTGTATTTTTTAAAACAGCTTAGTTTCTATATGCTCTCAAATCACCATTCTTCATAATGAAACAATTATGCATAGCATGTCCATGTTTTCCACAATAAAAACATGTGAGTTTCTTTCTAATTGGTTGTGTGTGTGTGGAAGAGGTATGTTCAACATGCATGGAGGTGCTAGCAGCATTTTTAGATTTTGGATGCAAATAGATTTTCTTTATGGATGCATGTATGTGTGCAACATGATTATTCTTTTTAAAATTTTCATTTGATCTTTTTATTGTCTGTGAAGAAGATTGATTTGGGGACCCATTTGATGTACTGGCTATGTTTGAACTGTGCACAAAAGATGTATGAACTTTATTTTCAAATTTCTTTTTGTTCACAAGATTAAAACCCAGCCCTTCCCCTTGAAAATTCACTTTCGTCCCCAACAATTTGTCCAAATTTTCTTGACCATTCACAAATCTAGATAATGAAGCATTCAAGTCAATAATCTCTTTCTCAAGAGATGCAATGTGCAATTCATAGGAAAGAAGTTTATTTTCACAGGAGTTGACTTATTCATGTAAAGTAGCATTGATGGTTTTATGACTTTCAATTTCTTGCAACAAAGTATGTACTTTTTCAGATTGATCAATATTCATATATTTTTCTTTTTCAAAGGCAAGCAATCTTTCAGAAATGGTTCTATTCAATTTCTTCAATTTCTCATTTTATATTTTAAGATTTTTATCATGAGCAAACTCATTTTGACCATTGTTCATAAGACTTACTCTCTCTCTCTCAGCTCTTTGTTTTCATTTCTCAAAGAAGAAATTTGATCTTTATGAATTTCAATGTCAAACACATGACCACCAATCAATTCCTTCAAGTGTGAGCATTCTTTACATGGAGAATCACATTTATTTTGTCCAACATTCTTTTTCAATTTTTTGTTTTCAGACTTAACCTTCTCGTATTTATCAGCAAGCTCATCATATGCAATCAATAACTCCTCATAGCTAAGTTCATCTTCATTATCAGAATCAGAATTTACCTTTGAGCTTGATTCAACTTGCTGATCACTCCCTTGATCACTTGTGCCTGCCACAATACATTGATCTTCATGCTCTTCCCGAACTTTGGTTAAGCCAACCAAGATATCCTTCGCGGATCTGCAATGGGAGACAAAAGGGAAATGATTAGAATCAACTGCAGCAATAAGCAATTTTAGAACCAAACAATTTTGATCATGTTTGAGCTTGGAATCTGCGTTCCAGACAGATTTATCTTTAGGCAACTCATAAGGACCATGTGAGATAAGCCTCCATAGCTTAGGATCATATGAGTTGACTAGACTGCACATCCTTCCTAACCACAAATCAAAATTGCAACCATCAAACACCGGTGGAGACTTCAAAGTGTGCATAATGGTAGTCATTGATCTGGATCACTCTAGATCGTTAGATTTATGAAATTAGAGCCTTGGCTCAGATACCAATTGAAGTCCCACGATCAATGACACCCAAGAGGGGGGTGAATTGGGTGTTTACAAATTTTAAGAAAACTTTTGGCCTTTTCAAATATGTGATAAACACTAATTAGGAAGTTGAGAGTTGTCAAACAAATTCTCTCAAACTCTCCGTTCCCACACGAGCATGTAACGAACTAAAACAAACAAACCACACACATGCACAACCCAAACCACAATGCACAGCGATTTTAAGGTGGTTCGGATGCAACGGCGGCAATCCTACGTCCACCCCTCACCAAACTCGGTGAGGCTTCACTCGGGGATAAATCCCAAACGGAGACGACGCTCCAAACACACACGCAGGACGACGCCTGCCCACACACACGGGGACGCACCCCAACACACACACACACACGCAGAGACGAGGTCTCCAACACGATCCAACAAGCGGATCAACAAGACACACACACGCTGCGACAAATGCAGCACTCCACACACACAAACACTAAGATCTGGATAAAAACACACACACACGCGTAGATCTAAAAAGACCTACGCACACACGAATCAAAAATGACACGCACACACACGACCACGGATCCAACAATGATCCACACACACACAAGTTCGCAGTTTATACAAAACACGAATATGAACTTGAAACACAATAAGGCACAGTTTAGAATGCTCCTGATTTTAGGCTCCCCCTGAGTGTATGCTTCGGATGTTTGTGTTGAGTCCTTCTTTACTTGAATGGCTTGAGACTCAGCTTGAATGGCCTTGTATTTGATGTAGATCTTCTTGCACGGAGTATTGTTCACTGCTACAGTACTTCTTTCCCCTTTCACTTAGACAGCCTTCTCTTAAGCTTTTCTTGAGACCATTGCTTGATTGGAACTCCTTGGCTTGAGAAGATGCTTGAATGGCTTCAGTTGGTGCTAGAACGGCTTCGATCGGATGATGAACTTGTTGAAAGGAATGTTGTTCATGAACGTTGCAGCAATCTTCATTTGATAGCTTTCCTATCGATCTCTTCTTGTTGATTTCTTGCTTCTTTTCCTTGGAGGATGTTGGCTTCAGATCTACCTTGAATGGCTTGAAGTTGGATGAAGATTGTTGCTACACGAGGTACTGTTCACTGAGCTACAGTACCCTCTCCTTTCACCTTGGACAGCCTCCCCCTTGATCTTCCTTGAAGCCCTCTTGGTTGGTTAGGGTTATGACTCTAATAGGATGTTTTATAACCCTTGGAAGGTCTATAGACAAGCCCTAGACCAGATCCATAAAATCTGGAGGGTTTGGTGGCTTTGGGATTAAACAATAGCAAGAGGAAGGGCTTTCCTCGAAGTCACAAAAAGTCAACAATGTTGGGCAGCTCGGGGCTGGCGATCGACCTGCAGGGGCTGGCGGTCGACTGCTACTGAGAAACCTGCAGACGGATGGTTCCTGGGAATCCCGGTCGACCGCTACTGGGCTGGCGGTAGACCGCCACTGAGAGATCGGTAGACTGGGGGTTGCTGGCTGGGGCGATCGACTGCCCCTGTGCCGGCGGTCGACCGCCAGCTGGGCAGACCCCGGGCTTTCACGGGTTCAGTCCGTTAATCCGTTAGCTCAATCGCTTAACTCCTTTAGCAACCCGTTCTCATCTGTGGCATCGACCTTGACAGTCTTAATGGTGTCAACTGAGTCTTGACCTGTTTTGGATTGTAGAGGAGCAGAGTTTTGGTTCACCAGCTGACTGCCATGAGTTTGATTCTGCATTCAAGATAGTCAGGGTTAATTGCATGCTTGTTGACATTAAAGAGGTTATGAAACCTCTTGCCTCTTGTAAAACCAGCATATGCAACCTGCATAAACAACAAGATGAATGAACACAATCATCAAGAACACGTGTAATCAACCATAAGTTTAGTTATCATCACGTAATCACACATTAAGTTTAGTTATCATCAAAACCATAACTTAACAATTACAACAATTATCAAAACCATAACTCAACAGGGTGATCTACCTGGCATTGATTCCATGCATTTGAAACAATTTGAATAAAAGAATTGTGGGAACACCACATCTTTTGGAAAATAAATCTGGATGGGCCTGAAGAGTGACTATCAACAAATAGTAAGATTGGAGCATGATCTGAAGGACCTCTAGGGAGATGCTTCACTAATAATTGGGGCACTTCTGACTGACAGTGGCCATTGAGTAGAACTCTGTCCAACCGAGCTCAGATGTTAGCTGATCCTGTTCGATTATTGTTCCAAGTCAAATCCCCCCCTGAATAACCAGCATCAAACAGCCCAGCCGAGCAAGCAAAAGCATTAAAATCTGCCATGGTAGCCAAAGAAGGAGTGGCTCCACCCACCTTCTCCGAAGGCCGCATTACACAATTAAAATCTCCTCCAACCACCGAGGGAACCGAAACAGAAGTAGCAACGGTGAGTAATTCATTAAAAATGTCCAGTCTATGGACAGGATTGCATGAAGCATACACAAAGGAGAAAAAAACTGTTGTAACATCACCCTTCTTGAGGCCCAATGTGATTTGCTGAGTAGAGGAAGATATGACCTCCAAAATACAACTATCATGCCAAAACACCCAAATTTTAGAATCATTAAAAGAGTTGACAGCAAACCTCTGTAATTTGATGAACCTACCCAGCTTAAAAGCTTTTCCAGCGTCCAGCATTGGTTCACTAATAGCCACCAAAGAAACCTTATTACTATGTACCAGTCTCTTAAGACATCTACGGGAACTAGAGTTACCCACTCCTCTAATATTCCAAATTAGAATGGGACTTATCATTAGGTACCTTGTTTGTCACCCTTATTGCATATTTATCACTCTTATCTTACCACATGACCAGCCGTTGCCTTCTTTTCTCTCCATTAGCTGCTTGTCTTTGACCTGGATCACTGTAGCTGACTAATCTATTCATTAACATTTGACTTTGACTGGGACCTCATGACTGTAGTCAAGAAAAAGTTGAGCTTTCTGGAGTCCTCTTTGACCGGCGTTGACCTTGACGAGTCGACATTGACTGTCTTGGTATTGACCAAGTCCCTTCGTTCTTCTTCTGATTGCTCTATAAACTCTTGATACACTGTTCACATTTTTATCCTCTTGTGAACTTGACTCCTCCTTTCAGCTCCATCTACTTTTCATTGGTTAGCTCTAGGATCTATTTTTCACCCTTACCAGTGTATTTATCTACTCTACAGATCTAGTTGTCACCACTGATAGGTATTTTTCACCCTTATCCAGTGTACTTACCTACACCCTCTCTTGCCCAATCACCTCTGCAATATGCTCCAATCGAGCGACGATCGTTCGGCTAAGGTTCCCAACGTTCCCCTTTTTTCTGCTCCCGAGAGGCTGTGTTACCACCTCCATTGCAGCGATGTGTTAAATCGACACACCGATCCCACTCGTGACCCTACATTGACACCCACTCTTCTATTTTAAGTTCTTAAGGCTCCTCCGCAATGTCATCCCCTTCATCAGTGCACGTAGCGGTGGCTTCCCCAGCAGAAGAGCCGGTCTCCTCTGCGTCCTCCTCGGTCCCTTGTCGTCACTAGTTCCTGCTGCAGATGCCCTCTTCCTTTTTTTTAATCCTCTTCCATATTTATGCATTTTACAGGCCTTTCATATGTTTGTATATGATATCCTCTGGGTAGTTTCATATTAAACGGATGCAGCGGTTGTTTTGTTCTTAACCTCTGCACAAGTATTATTTTTCATTGGACCTCTACCATGCTTTGTGCATGCTCTGTACACTGTATTGGGCCTAACATCTACCTTGCTTTGATAAGAGCACACAGAAATAGACTTCCATATTGTTATTACTTGCCAGGAAAGGATGTAAATATGTTCAAATTTTATTCCACCACATTAAGGCATACTATTACTTAGGGTTGATTGGGTGTTAATTCACATGACATAAACCTTGTTCATGCACTTGAACTAGCAGACTTAAATCCCCTACCCCACTATATCATGCTTCATGCAGTGTAACCTTAAACCTGCATGCTTTCTGATCTACAAACTTGCCCTTATGGATTAGACTTCATATTAAATTTGTTGCAATTATTATGTCTGTCATACCTATTATCTTTTATAACACCTTACATGCAGAGAATTGAGGTTCAGAAAATGGGAAGGTATAAATGCTATATAGTGTGGGTTGGTCGCGAACCCGGTGTATATTATAGCTGGCCCGAATGGTTTGTCCAAGTGAATGGATACCCTGGAGCTCGTTATAAGGGTTTTCACTCGGTAGAGGAAGCACTTGCTGCTATAAATGGGGTTGGCAATAGCAGACATCCGTATGTTGATCATCCTCAACTACAGGAAAGGCCCATTTGATGCGGGACGGACACGGGGACCGACTCTAAGTGATATGGACCTCGGACTCTAAATGCATACACGACCAGCAACATACGATGGGAGAGACATTAGGCCCGACACTATGAGCTCCTATGGGCGATACGTCGCTAACAGAAACGCAAGCTCACTCGTCATCCCCAAGCGAGGGAAACGCGGATCGTGCACGGTTGAGGAACCGGCAGAGTTAAAGGTAGTCCGACTCACTTCCGTGCTTGGATCGAGCCACGGGACGGGTCACTCTCTTACTCATAGCAGTGACATGGACTCACGGGCTAGAATCCTACTCTCTCACAGCGGCATATGACCATATACTAGCTAAGCAAAGTAATGCCAAGAAGTTACGATCGTACCTCTACGCACTCGGCGTGGGGAAGACAACCCCGGCCAAAACTGGACTCCCGGTTAACAAAGTTTTACTGTGGCACAACAATTTGACCCACTCCACGCAGGGAGGTAAAAGGTCACATGTGGGGCCCGGGAGTCACGCGAATTGGGTTGACGGGCAGTATCTTGATGTCGCTCTGTCGGTGTCGAATCCGCGTTTTCGTGCTGTCCGGACGGCGCGATCTACGGGTTCATGGGGCTCACGGACCACTCTGTCCTCTGGGTCTACTGGGGTAGGTCCCACTGTGATGGAGACCCCTGGTGGTATGCCTCCCTAGAAGGCGGTCGGGCGGGAACGTCGGCCGGAGGCCGATCGGCTCCGATCACCAAGATTTGGAGTTGCTGCCCACGGACTGGTTGCTTTTGTTTTCAGGCGCGCGATCCGGCAAGATCGATTGCTGCGATCACTCCCGACGTCGGATCGACGGAAAAGAGGTATCGTTGGAAAGCTCTCTCGAAGTCCTTCGACCTTGCGGGACTTAGAAAAATTTCCCAGAGTTGTGCTTCTGTTGGGCGATTTTAGAGCCGGCCTGCTCTTAGTTTCAGATCTGACTGGGCAGAAACTGAATTTCCTTAGAGTTGGCGTTGACCGTGGGGTAGCCTTCCGATTCAGATCTCAAGCCCTTCATGAAAGTTTTAGAGGGGAGAGAGAGGAAAACAGAAATAATTCTTATGACTGATTTGGTGGAGGTTTGGGTAGGGAAACATATTTTATACTGGAAAGTGGTCGGATCTGGGCAGGGGCAGACAGAACTGAAATGGATCTGAAAGTGATTTTTAGAAAATAGGTGCAGGACTTTTGAAATTCCACGAAAATTCGTTGGTGAAGGGGATGGTGGACAGAACCTCTAGTAAAATTGGGGGCTCCAGAAAAAATCAAAAAGTTGGTCGAAGTTGGGAAGATCAGGGTTGCTGTCACAGTAGACAGAAAGCTGGCAGATCTGGAAGGAAAAGTTGGACGAAAATGGAAAAATGGAAATCGGACCCTAAAGGCCAAACCAAATTTTCTGGAATGTGGGGGGGAACCTCTGGAACTCACCCTGAAAGTTTGAGCTCAAGAATATCTCAGATCCGAGAGTTAAAATTCAGGGAAGGAGCTGTTGTTGGATGAAGATAGAACTTCGATAAGGTGGCGGTGGCGGTGAGACGGCGGCTCGATGGCGGCGGCGGTGATAGATCTGAGCTTCCCACTCAGAAGAGACTTGAAGGAGAGGCTTCACACCTCTGGAAGTAACCTTCACAGCTGCAAGAAGGGGGAGGAGAGAGGAGAGGTGCGCACCATGCTATGGAGCTCCAAAGAAATTTTGAATTTTTATGACATTAATTCCCAACAAATGAAAATACAAGGAATATATATGAAATACAAAAAGACTTCAACTAACCCTAGATCTAGGTTGGGGAGGGGTAAAAGAGGGAGTTCAATTTTATTTCTTCCATTTGATTTGGAATCAAATAAAATAACAATTCAAATCCTATTAAACAATAATAGAATGGGGCGCCCCCTTGACTTTGGTGCCCATTTTTTTTAATTTTGCACTCCTTTGTCCCCCCTTGGTCCAACACTTCTAGAAGCCCACCATGGAGGTTTGACTGACCCCACATGGGCCCAAGAGATGAGGTGGATCAATGGGAGAAGGGATGGGGGCCCGCGGGACCCAAGTGGTCCCATTTTACAAATAAACCCCTCTTACAATCCAAATTACAATCCAAGTAAAGTCGAAAAAAATACATTACACACAAATAAAGTCCCAGTAAATACTATAAATATTGAGACTCAAGGGGGAGTCGCCAGACTATCTCCGAGCCAGATGGAAGCCGCTGTAGCTCGGGTGGTGCTCCGCATACGGTACCGGTGGCTCGCCGACTCGTGCCGCTCGTGTGCTCTGGTGTCCGCACCAATTCTCCCCGGGTGGGAGAAACTTGACCCTGTCGAGTAAGGGTCTGCATCACTCTGGTACCGCTCCAGTAGGTCCAGATCCATCCTCTGCAACTCGGCCCGTGTGATCCAAGTATCCTCGGTGGCGGGTCGGCCTCTCCAACGCACTAAGTAGCGCGGGTAAGATCCACTCCTCGTAACTGTCACCTGCTCATCCAGTATATGATCGATATGCTCTCACTGCTGTGGAAAAGGGGCTGGAGGTGGACACTCAGGTGTGAGATCAGTCTCAATGGGAGGGGATGGCTCAAAAGGCTCACTAGGGATCACCGCTGGGTCCCTATAGGCAACTAGATCCGATACATTGAAAGTTGAGCTTATACCATATTCTTCGGGTAGGTCCACAACATACGCATTGGATCCAACACATTTCAACACTCTAAATGGACCAGCTCCGTGAGCTTGCAATTTCTTTACGGTTCCCGAGGGAAACCATTCAGGTCTTACCCTGATCATGACATATTCACCCTCTTGGAACTCACGGTGGTGTCGATGGGCATCGGCTAACTCCTTATACCATGCATTGTTGGCCTCAATGTGATGATGGATGTCATCGTGCAGACTCCTAACATGCCTAGCAAATGACTCGGCAAACTCCGACACTCGTGCATGGATGGGCATGAGAACAAGATCCACTGGCTTCCTAGGCCTACGACCTGTGACAATCTCGAATGGACTCATACCGGTGGACCTGTTAACCGAATCATTATATGTAAATTCTGCCAATGGTAATATGAGATCGCAATCCCCTAGACGATCCCTGACAAGACACCTCAAAAGGTCACCCAGACTCCTATTGACCACCTCGGTCTGACCATCTATCTGGGGATGATATGCAGTGGAAAACTTGAGATGAGTACCCAACATATGCCACAGTGTCTTCCAAAAATAACTGGTGAATCTAACATCGCGGTCAGACACTATGGTATGAGGCAACCCAAACTTGCACACCACATGAGTAAGGAATAGGCGGGCTACCCTCGAAGCATCCGAAGTTTTCGAGCAGGGAATAAAAAGGGCCATCTTCAAGAATCGGTCAACAACCACATAGACCGAATCATGCTTCCTGGAGGTACGTGGCAATCCCAAAATAAAGTCCATGCTAACATCATGCCACAGAGCATCAGGCACGGGAAGAGGTGTATAAAGGCCCGAGCTTTACTTCTTCATCTTGGCCGTAGCACATGTACGGCACTGAGCCACAATATGAGCAACGTCACGCTTCAAGCTCGGCCAGTAAAATCTATGCTCAACAGCCACGATAGTCTTGTTCCAACCAAAGTGGCCGGCTAGACCTCCCGCATGTAGCTCCCAGGCTAAGAAGTCTCGAACCGAAGTTCGGGGAACACAAAGCCTGCCTCCTCGAAAGAGGTAACCCTCCTGAAGCACATAATCATCAAGGTCTCTCGAGGGTCCGGCCTGGAGAGTGGTATAAATCTGACCGAAGTCAGGACAGTCAACATAGGCCTCTCCCATCTTCTCTAACCCTATGACCTCGGCACTCATGGTGGTAAGCAAACACGCTCGCCGACTCAAGGCATCGGCCACCTTGTTCTCTACTCCAGCCTTATGTTTTAGCACAAATGTGAATAGCTGGAGATACTCAACCCAACGGCTGTGATGCGCATTAAGCTTCTTTTGGGAATGGAGGTACCTCAAAGCCTCATGATCGGAGTATAAGACAAACTCCTGATGTAATAGATAGTGCCTCCAATGCCTAAGAGCCTGAACAACTGCGTAGAATTTCTTATCATAAGTGGAGTATCGCAGTTTCGCATCATTCAGCTTCTCACTGAAATATGCGATCGGGTGGGTCTCCTGACTCAACACTCCTCCTATCCCAACACCCGACGTATCACAAGAGACCTCAAACACCTTCAAGAAATCTGGCAATCGAAGGATAAGTGTCTAGGTCATGCGCTCCTTGATGTCCTTGAAGGCAACAGCTGCGGCCTTCGTCCATACGAATGTGCCCTTCCGGATACAATCCGTGATCAGGGCGGTGACGGAGCTAAATCCGCGGATGAAGTGACTATAGAATGTCGCAAGGCCATGGAAGCTGCGGACATCATGGACCGTACGGGGTTCCGGCCACTCAACAATGGCCCGGACCTTCTCCGGATCGGCGGAGACCCCAGTACTAGACACAATAAAACCCAAGAAGGTAAGCTGAGGTGTCATGAAGGCACACTTCTGTGGGTTCGCATACAGTTGTTCTCGCCTAAGAAGTAGGTAGACCTGCCGAAGGTGGTCTAAGTGGTCCCCCGTGGTGCGACTATAGATAAGAATATCATCAAAGTACACGACCACAAAGACTCCAATGAAAGGTCGAAGGACCTGAGTCATGAGCTGCATGAAAGTACTAGGGACATTGGTCAGCCCAAAGAGCATAACCAACCACTCATAGAGACCATCCTTGGTCTTGAATGCGGTCTTCCACTCATCACCTGGCCTAATCCTCACCTGATGGTAGCCACTCTTAAGATCGATCTTCGAGAAGATAGTGGCACCGGCCATCATGTCTAGCATATCATCTAAGCGAGGAATAGGGAACCTGTGCTTCACGCTGATTTTGTTGATGGCACGACTATCAATGCATATTCTCCACGTGCCATCCTTCTTTGGGGAGAGTAATGCGGGAACAGCACATGGACTCATGTTGTCCTGAATAGACCCTCTCTGCATCAACTCATCGACCTGCCATTTTAGCTCGACATGTTCCGTCGGACTCATGCGATAATGAGGAAGATTGGGCAATGAGGAGCCCGGAATCAGGTCGATAGCATGCTGAATATCCCGCATGGGTGGGAGTCCCTCGGGAAGCTCCTCGGGAAAAATATCAGCGAACTCCTGCGGAATAGGAATGACATCAGGTGGGAGTTCACCCTCGGAGTTCGGCTCCACCTCTCGGACCGTAATAGCAAATACAGGGCAGCCCCGACTAGCCTCCCGCTCCATTTCCTAGGAACTAATCATCATCAACCTCCTAGTCAAGGGCTCGCCTTGGCCAGATGTAACAGTCATAACCCGAGCTGGGGATGGGGTACTGGGCCTGGGGATGGAAGGCTCCGGAGTACTAGGGCCAGTAGGACCCCTAACTGATGGGCTCTTGGGCTGATGGGGGTGGAGAGTAATCCATTGGCCAGCATGGTCGAAGGTACAAGTGTTCGACCGGCCATGGAGTGTGGCATCCTGATCAAATAACCACGGCCTACCAAGAATAATGCTGCCCACCTCCATGGGGAGGACATCACACCAGATATCATCACGGTAGGCACGGAACTGCAGTGGGACCACACACCGCAGCCTGATCGGAATGGAGGTGGAATCCACTCATGATACTCGATAGGGGCAAGGATGATCCACGGGTGTAAGACCAAGACTGGAGACAGTGCCCGTGGAGATTGCATTGATGCAACTCCCACTATCGATGATCACCTTACAAACTTGCTTACCCAGCCTACAGAATGTGTGAAAGATAGTGGTCCGACGCCAGTCATCACTGGCCTGTGGCTGGGTGAGAATACACCTGACGACCCCCAAGTGGGTATCGTCCGGATGCTGGGCATTCTAGCCCTTACCTTCGGCCTCATAGTACTCGTCAGCTAGCTCCGGATCTACTTCATAGCTGACTAACTCGAGGTCCGTAGGGGTGGTATCCTCGACCTGTGTGTCCCCAATGACAAGAGACTGGCGGGTGGGACACTGGTTGGCAAAATGGCCAAACCCATTGCAGCGATAACACTGCTACCGTGGTCCACTAGGCTCCCCAATCATGGGTCCTTTCCCTTTATCCTCCCGACGGATAGGAGGTGAAGGTAACAAAGGACGGGCAGGAGGTGCGGGTGCCGGTGGACGGGCTGTGGGTGCCGTAAGATGTTGGGGACGATGAAGGTCCCTCGGGGGTGGAGGGCGAGGCCTAGGAGTGAAAGGCTCAAGACGAGTGGGCTCTTGAGGTCGGGCCATGGGGGCCCTCGGATACGTGCCAGAAGAGCCACAGGGCTCGACACTACGAAGGGGAAAGGAGCCCAACCGATGGGGAGACTCGAACTCGGCCTCAAATTGCTCCAATTCGAGAGCAACCTGATACGCTTGTTTCAAAGTGGTCGCATTACGGCGAAAAAGTTCGTATTGATAGTTTGGCCGCAGACCTCTCCGAAAGCGTGATATGGTCACGGTGCTCTCTTCCGTAACTCCACACCGCAAACAATACTCATCAAACTTGGCAGTTTACTCGGTCACGGATCGGTTCCCTTGGGAGAGACTTTGCCATTTGTCTATGAGACGTTGGCGATATGAGACAAGAAGGTACTTCTCCCTCAATTTCATTTTCATGTCATCCCAAGTGCCAATCGGGGGTTGACGCTGCTGACTTAGCAGGCTCTCCACATTGGTCCAATAAGTTTGGGCCTGCCCATGCAGCTTCATCTTCGCGTATCGAACTCTCCGATGGTCCGTCATCTCAAATCACTCGAAGTACCGATCCATGCCGGCCTCCCAATCTAAATATACCTTCAAGTCTAAGGACCCGCTAAAAGTGGGAGGGTCCGCACGCACGCCCCTAAGAATGCGGTCGTCATCATCGTCATCACGATTCCGTCGTTGATTCCGATGACCATAACCCCCTTGCTCATTATCAGATGCATAGTCAGCCACCTCATGCACCTGTTGCCTCCCAACATCTACCGCCTGAGCTCTTGGCGCAGCAGGTTGCTGAGCCGGCTCCTGTTGACCATTGGTCGGCGCGGGTTGCATCGCCGCTGGGGCCGTCTCGAGGACGGCAATCCTCCCTACAAGACCCTGGATGGACTGGTCTGAAGATTCAGCCTGATCCTCGAGGGCTTTCATCCTCCCTTCTAGACGCGTCCCTATGCCATCTAGACGCGTACTAAGGCCATCCATACACGTGTCAAGACGATCCATAATGGCTCGGAACATCTCGGCCATCGAGGACTCATCGGAGCTACAGGCTCGGGAATCCACCATAGGTGGTGGTGGTGATTATTGGGTACCTTGACGGGTGGGCATGCAATGACACACGAACTAGGAGACACAAACTGATGCAAACACCGACTAATGATACCAAACTGATGCGGGACGGACATGGGGACCGACTCTAAGTGATATGGACCTCGGACTCAAAATGCATACACGACCAGCAACATACGATGGGAGAGACATTAGGCCCGACACTATGAGCTCCTATGGGCTATACGTCGCTAACAGAAACGCAAGCTCACTCGTCATCCCCAAGCATGGGAAACGTGGATCGTGCACGGTTGAGGAACCGGCAGAGTTAAGGGTAGTCCGACTCACTTCCGTGCTCGGATCGAGCCACGGGACGGGTCACTCTCTTACTCACAGCGGTGACATGTACTCACGGGCTAGAATCCTACGCTCTCACAGCGGCATATGACCATATACTAGCTAAGCAAAGTAATGCCAAGAAGTTACGATCGTACCTCCACGCACCCGGCGTGGGGAAGACAACCCCGGCCAAAACTGGACTCCCGGTTAACAAAGTTTTACTGTGGTACAACAATTTGACCCACTCCATGCAGGGAGGTAAAAGGTCACATGTGGGGCCCGGGAGTCATGTGAATTAGGTTGATGGGCAGCATCTTGATGTCGCTCTGTCGGTACCAAATCAGCATTTTCGTGCTGTCCGGACGGCGTGATCTACGGGTTCGTGGGGCCCACGGACTGCTCTATTTTCTGGGTCTGCTGGGGTGGGTCCCGCTGTGATGGAGACCCCTGGTGGCACGCCTCCCTAGAAGATGGTCGGCCGGGAATGCCGGTCGGAGGCCGATTGGCTCTGATCTCCAAGATTTGGAGTTGCTGCCCACGGACTGGTTGCTTCTGTTTTCAGGCACGTGATCCGGCGAGATCGGTTGCTGCGATCACTCCCGATGGCGGATCGACGCACAAGAGGTATCGTTGGAAAGCTCTCTAGAATTCCTTAGACCCTGTGGGACTCAAAAAAATTCCCCAGAGCTTTGCTTCTATTGGGCGATTTTAGAGCCGGCCTGCTCTTAGTTTCAGATCTGACTGGGCAGAAACTGAATTTCCTTAGAGTTGGCGTTGACCGCGGGGTAGCCTTCCGATTCAGATCTCGAGCCCTTCATGAAAGTTTTAGAGGGGAAAGAGAGGAAAACGGAAATAATTCTTATGACTGATTTGGTGGAGGTTTGGGTAGGGAAACATATTTTATACGGAAAGGTGGTCGGATCTGGGCAGGGGCAGACAGAACTGAAATGGATCTGAAAGTGATTTTTAGAAAATAGGTGTAGGCCTTTTGAAATTCCACGAAAATTCGTTGGTGGAGGGGATGGTGGACAGAACCTCCAGTAAAATTGGGGGCTCCAGGAAAAATCAAAAAGTGGGTCGAAGTTGGGAAGATCAGGGTTGCTGTCACAGTAGACAGAAACCTCTGGAAGCATGGCGGTGCGACGGCGGCTCGATGGCAGCGGCGGTGATAGATCTGAGCTTCCCACTCAGAAGAGACTTGAAGGAGAGGCTTCACACCTCTGGAAGCAACCTTCACAGCTGCAAGAAGGGGGAGGAGAGAGGAGAGGTGCACACCATGCTATGGAGCACCAAAGAAATTCTGAATTTTTATGGCATTAATTCCCATCAAATGAACATACAAGGAATATATATGAAATACAAAAAGACTTCAACTAACCCTAGATCTAGGTTGGGGAGGGGTAAAGAGGGAGTTCAATTTTATTTCTCCCATGTGATTTGGAATCAAATAAAATAACAATTCAAATCCTATTAAACTATAATAGAATGGGGCGCCCCCTTGACTTTGGTGCCCATTTTTTTTAATTTTGCACTCCTTTGTCCCCCCTTGGTCCAACCCTTCTAGAAGCCCACCATGGAGGTTTGACTGACCCCACATGGGCCCAAGAGATGAGGTGGATCAATGGGAGAAGGGATGGGGGACCGCGGGGCCCAAGTGGTCCCATTTTACAAATAAACCCCTCTTACAATCCAAATTACAATCCAAGTAAAGTCGAATAAAATACATTACACACAAATAAAGTCCCAGTAAATACTATAAATATCGAGACTCAAGGGGGAGTCGCCAAACTGTCTCCGAGCCAGATGGAAGCCACTGTAGCTCGGGTGGTGCTCCGCGTACGGTACCGGTGGCTCGTCGACTCATGCCGCTCGTGTGCTCTGGTGTCCACACCAATTCTCCCCGGGTGGGAGAAACTTGACCCTGTCGAGTAAGGGTCTGCATCACTCTGGTACCGCTCCAGTTGGTCTGGATCTATCCTCTGCAACTCGGCCCGTGTGATCCAAGTATCCTCGGTGGCGGGTCACCCTCTCCAACGCACTAAGTAGTGCGGGTAAGATCCACTCCTGGTAACTGTCACCTGCTCATCCAGTATATGATCGATATGCTCTCGCAGCTGTGGAAAAGGGGCTGGAGGTGGACACTCAGGTGTGGGATCACTCTCAATGGGAGGGGATGGCTCAAAAGGCTCACTAGGGATCACCGCTGGGTCCCTATAGGTAACTAGATCCGATACATTGAAAGTTGAGCTTATATCATATTCCTCGGGCAGGTCCACAACATACGCATTGGATCCAACACGTTTCAACACTCTAAATGGACCGGCTCCGTGAGCTTGCAATTTCTTTACGGTTCCCAAGGGAAACCGTTCAGGTCTTACCCTGATCATGACATATTCACCCTCTTGGAACTCACGGTGGTGTCGATGGGCATCGGCTAACTCCTTATACCGTGCATTGCTGGCCTCAATGTGACGACGGATGTCATCGTGCAGACTCCTAACATGCCTAGCAAATGACTCGGCAGACTCCGACACTCGTGCATGGATGGGCATGGGAATAAGATCCACTGTCTTCCTAGGCCTACGACCTGTGACAATCTCGAATGGACTCATACCGGTAGACCTGTTAACCGAATCATCATATGTAAATTCTGCCAATGGTAATATGAGATCCCAATCCCCTAGACGATCCTTGACAAGACACCTCAAAAGGTCACCCATACTCCTATTGACCACCTCGGTCTGACCATCTATCTGGGGATGATATGCAGTGGAAAACTTGAGATGAGTACCCAACATATGCCACAGTGTCTTCCAAAAATAACTGGTGAATCTAACATCGCGATCAGACACTATGGTACGAGGTAACCCAAACTTGCACACCACATGAGTAAGGAATAGGCGGGCTACAGTCTTCGAGCAGGCAAAGAAAAGGGCCATCTTCGAGAATCGGTCAACAACCACATAGACCGAATCATGCTTCCTGGAAGTACGTGGCAATCCCAAAATAAAGTCCATGCTAACATCATGCCACGGAGCATCAGGCACAGGAAGAGGTGTATAAAGGCCCGAGCTTTGCTTCTTCATCTTGGCCATAGCATATGTACGACACTGAGCCACAATATGAGCAACATCACGCTTCAAGCTCGGCCAGTAAAATCTATGCTCAACTGCCTCGATAGTCTTGTTCCGACCAAAGTGGCCGGCTAGACCTCCCGCATGTAGCTCCCAGGCTAAGAAGTCTGAAACCGAAGTTTGGGGAACACAAAGCCTGCCTTCTCGAAAGAGGTAACCCTCCTGAAGCACATAATCATCAAGGTCTCTCGAGGGTCCAGCCTGGAGAGTGGTATAAATCTGACCGAAGTCAGGACAGTCAACATAGGCCTCTCCCATCTTCTCTAACCCTATGACCTCAGCACTCATGGTGGTAAGCAAACACGCTCGCCGACTCAAGGCATCGGCCACCTTGTTCTCCACTCCAGCCTTATGTTTTAGCACAAATGTGAACTGCTGGAGATACTCAACCCAACGGCTGTGACGTGCATTAAGCTTCTTTTAGGGAATGGAGGTACCTCAAAGCCTCATGATCGGAGTATAAGATAAACTCCTGATGTAATAGATAGTGCCTCCAATGCCTAAGAGCCTGAACAACTGCGTAGAATTCCTTATCATAAGTGGAGTATCGCAGTTTTACGTCATTCAGCTTCTCACTGAAATATGCGACCGGGTGGGTCTCCTGACTCAACACTCCTCCTATCCCAACACCCGACGCATCACAAGAGACCTCAAACACCTTCGAGAAATCTGGCAATCGAAGGATAGGTGTCTGGGTCATGCGCTCCTTGATGTCCTTGAAGGCAGCAGCTGCGGCCTTCGTCCAAACGAATGTGCCCTTCCGGATATAATCCGTGATCGGGGCGGTGACATAGCTAAATCCGCGGATGAAGTGACGATAGAACGTCGCAAGGCCATGGAAGCTGCGGACATCATGGACCGTACGGGGTTCTGGCCACTCAACAATGGCCCGGACCTTCTCCGGATCGGCGGAGACCCCAGTACTAGACACAATAAAACCCAAGAAGGTAAGCTAAGGTGTCATGAAGGCACACTTCTGTGGGTTCGCATACAGCTGTTCTCGCCTAAGAAGTAGACAGACCTGCCGAAGGTGGTCTAAGTGGTCCCCCGTGGTGCGACTATAGATAAGAATATCATCGAAGTACACGACCACAAAGACTCCAATGAAAGGTCGAAGGACCTAAGTCATGAGCCGCATGAAAGTGCTAGGGGCATTGGTCAGCCCAAAGAGCATAACCAACCACTCATAGAGACCATCCTTGGTCTTGAATGCGGTCTTCCACTCATCACCTAACGACTCCCACCAGAAGCACAGTTGGTAGAGTCCCCTCACGACTTACACTGCACGGTAGGTGAACTGTCTGACGTAGTAGCGCCTACTAGAGGCACGGACACCGCACAAGTAACCACAAAGCGAGTGACTAGCTGGCGTCACGCTCGTTAGCGTGTGTCCAACTTCCCCCAACCACGTGTGCACACACAGACCATGCGTCCTAGGTCTCGCCTCTAACTAGTTTTCCCCTTGAGCCGGACTCTGGCTACAAACGAGGGGCCCGATGGAAACCAGTCTAAAAATCATCCTCTGGGTAGCCTCTCCACCACTCCCTAGTGGATCCACACGCGTGCAGGAAGGCTACGACTAGTAGAGGGTCACTGAAGGCGTAGACTCTCAAGTCAACGAAAATTAATGTCTGCATCCGACGACGTACGGGGACCATCTCACATACCAGCACCGTCGCACGGTGACCACGGTCGGAGAAGAAACGGGACTCACAGTCCACGGGCCACACACCCGGCCACGCAGAAACGCAGAAGCACGGTTCCGAAGGTAGCTCACATGTCGCCAAACCGAACCCCACTCTCAGGGAAAAGCGGGAGCCCTCCAGCCCCAGGCTGGGCAACTGGACTCGCAGTCCAAGGCCACACACATGGCCCACGCGGAAAGCACAGAAGCACGATTCCCAGAGCAACGCACAAACCGCCACGTCGATAACTGGACTCACAGTCCAAAGCCAAACACATGGCCCACTCAGGAGTCATCTTCTAGGAAAACTCACGACATGCGGGGGAGACCCCACCACACACACACCGATACACGGTGATTCGATCAAGCGTAACACGAAAGCCCAGAACACATGGGGTCACCCGGACCCACCACACCTATGGGCACGCTAATCGAGGTAACACGGTCCTCTCGACACCCTCAAAATATGAACACAAACCCTCGGGGTGTCTGGGACACTCACGAGACCGCAGGTCAACCACTAGGTCCCAACCGGGTCGACCAGGGACCTACACAACGCGAAACAATCGCGGCAAGCACGAAGAACCACTTCGGCGCAACACAGTGTCTGGCGGTCTATCTTTGGGCCGTCACAGCTGTAACAGTCCAAGCCTCGACCGTCACAACAACTCTGACACTCCAACACAGGGCCATCAGAAGGCGAGTGAAAACTAAACGTAACGCGCTCCCCTAGGGGCGTTATGTCACCTAGCGGACCGACGCCGGTGTGTTAGGCCAAGGAGCTACACAAGCCGTGACGCATACCGCTCGGTGCGTCACACTCTCTAACGCACCTACCCAGGTGCGCTAGGGTGGAGGGTGGATGCGTTAGCTCTAACGCACCTGCCCAGGGGCGTCACGCACCCTGACGCGCCACTCTAAGTGCGTCAGACGTCTATGACCCCCAACGGTCATAAACCATGGTCGAAACACTGTTACGGTCTAGCGTGAGGGCGTCACAGCCCTGTGGCAGTCTATCGTGGGACCGTCAGGCCCACGAACGCCAATACTCAAAACAAAGGGAGCGTAACACACCTGTCCAGGCGCGTTACACACTGTGACAGTCACTGGAACGACCGCCACAACGTCCCAGCGGTGAAACGGCGAATTCACACCCAAAATTCCGATCCACGCCCCGATCATTCACGGATGATGGGGAAAACAACGGGGAAGCTCCCCTATGGCCCCTAGCATGCATCTAGACCCTCGATTCCATCCGAAACGCGGTAGAACGGTAGATCATGCGCACACCCCAAAAACATGGATTTTCCCCAAATCGCTCAAATAAACCCGCTCGGCTCACCGTAGCCTACAAAACTTGCGGGAAAGAAAGCGCGCGAGCTGGGGGTCCATCTCCCTACCTCCACCGAAGAAACGACGTGCCGTGGATGCCGATCCACGAAGAAATCGCCGCGAAACCCTTGCCAGCTCGCGATCACGCCACCGAGCTTCCACGCGCCTCCACCGCCTCGATCCTCACCCATCCTCGCCCGCGCCGCCTCCGCCTCGCCCCCACCTCGCTCCGTCGGCCGCCGAAGAAGAGAGGGGAGAAAGAGAGCGTGAGAGAAGAGAGAGGGAGAGGGGGTGAGAAATGAGAGATGGGGAGAGAGAGAAAAGGGGAGGGGGTTATATAGAAAATCCAAAAATTCCAAAAAATACCAAAAAAATAGAAAAATATACCCTCGTGATCTTCGGAACACGCTGATCGCTGTGGTAATGTCCCGGCGTCGGAGAACGTAATGGTTCACCCTGCACGGGGTTCCGAAGGTCCGACAGACAGAAAACACGCGTAAAACCCAAAACGCAACTCGGGACCCACAACGGCGCTCCGAAAATTACAAAAAATTACCGACATGCTCCTCACCATACCACGGACCCAAGGAAACACACGGGCACACCACTAATGGGTCCGACAACTAGGTAAAAATAGTCCGAAACTCGAACGGTCACAATCCGAGATCCGCAGAAAGACGATCTGAAACCCACGGATCCAGATCCGAAAAACCCGGGGCATTACATGGTGTGTGTTGGGTTATGGAGCGAAGTGGTTGTGTCCGCGATCATAGTCTGGCTGTGTCCCTCAGGATCGGTGGTTTCGCGAGGCTTGAGGTTTAGCTAGAGCTCTAGGAGCATCGCCAGCTAGATGAATCGTTCTTCCCCTTTGAGATGATCGTTGTTTCAAATTTCGAGGATGAAATGTTTGTAAGGGGGGAAGGCTGTAACACCCCAGATTTTTCAGATCAGAATCCGTGGGTTTCAGAACGTTTTCGTTGGTCCCAGATCATGTTTTATGATTAAATCAGATTTTTTGCTGTCGGGCCTTCGGACCCCTGTGTAGGGTGAACCGATGTGTTTTCGGGATCTGAGACGTTGCAGATGCGTTGTGCATTTTTCGAGGATCGTGGGGATGATTTTTTTTCCATTTTTGTATTTTCTAGATTTTTAAATCCTAAATTATTTTCCTATAAATAAAAGCCCTCTCCCCTCATTCTCACACTCTCTCCCTCTCTCCCCCCGTTTCTCTCTTTCTCTCCCTCTCTTCTCCGGACAGTCGACGGAGGTATAGGCGGGCGAGGTGGAGGTGATGCGGGGATGGCGAAAGGCGAGGATGGAACGAGGAACGAGACGGTGGCGCGGCGTGGCTCGTTCACGAGTTCGTGATGACGGCGTGGGTTCGAGGCACGTTATCATGTGGAATCGGCGTCCTCGGCGTAGGAAATCTTCTGTGGAGGTAGGGGGATGGATCCCTGGCCCTAGTACTTCATTTGCCCGTGTTTTGTAGGCCGAGGCGAGGCCGAGAGTGGGTTAATCTTCATGTCGGGGTGATTTTTCCATGTTTAGGGCGAGTGACAGTTTTCATCTAATCGAGCAACGTTTTGCCATTTCTTTTCATGCATTTTGTGGTTTGGGACCCGGGGTATGGTCCCCAATGTTTTCCCCCAGATTGGGATTGAGTGGGCGTGGAATCGGACCCCTAGGTCGGGGTCGGAAGGGGTTTTTGCCGTTTTCAGTCGACTGACCGGTGAGGTCTGATCGACCGTTCGGCTGTTTGCCACAGACGGGCACTAGCCCATAGATGCGATCGGTCGACCAACTGCATCTATGCGGTTACGGTCGGTGTACTGACCGCGTCTATGAGAACGCGGTCGGCCCCCAAACGCGTTCATGCCAGTCGACCGGGCCCTCTTGGCAGGTTGACCGACCCCCTAAGGTCGACCGACCCCAGCGGGTAGGGGGTCGATCGACCGAAATGGGGTTCTCTTGTCCGTTTTGGCCCCTGGTCGACCCGGTTGAGACCCTTTGGTCGACTATTGGCCACGTGGATGTCCCGGACACCCCGTGGAGACCGAGACCGTATTTTTGGGTGTCCGGAGGTGTCATATTACCTCGATTAGCATGTTCGTGTTGTTTTGAGGGTCCATGTGACCCCGCCTGTTCCAGACTTCCTCGCTTCGCTAGATCGAGTCACCGTGTACTTGTGTAGGTGTGGAGGGCTATCCCCGCACGACGTTAGCATCCCCGGAAAGTAGTTTCCGTGTGGGCCAAGCGTATGGCCAATGACCGAGTGTTCTGTGACCCAGCTTGGGGCTGGAGGTTTCTCAATTTCCCTTGGAAAGGGAATGAACTCGGCGGTTGTGAGCCGCCTTAAGGATCATTTTGACTGTGGTTTCTGACTCTAGGAGTAGTGCAGATTGACGGCATGGAGCCGTATTGTATGTCGGTCTTGACCTGAGTCGCGTGACTCAAGGACTGTTGGATTTGTAGGCTTAGCTAGCCGCCCAGAGTTGGTGGCACTGAGCCACCCCGTACTTCGTGTTACTTGCGACGGGTGCGTGCGTGACCTTCGGTACTTTGATGTTTCCTCTCTACGGAGAGTGTCCACGTTCAGTGACCCCCCACTAGTCATAGCTTGCCTGGGCACGCGTGTGCCAACCTACCATGGTGTGGGTGGAGAGCTACACCCGAGAGAGATGGTTTTGGGCTATTTGCCATAGGGCCTCCCACTGTGGCGGCTTGAGTCCGGGCCGGGAGGAAAACCAGTTAGAGGGCCTGACGTAGCGCAGTCAGTCAGTGTGTGCACACGTGGTCGGGGACTTCGGATGCGTACTGACGAGCACAATCCCGACTAGACCCTTGTCTGTGTTCTTTGGTTACTTGTACGGTGTCTCAATTTCTGCCTGGGACGAGTAGGGAGACACCCGGGGCGCGGACTAAGACGTTAGTGGACGCATCCGATCTTGCTTCTAGTGGGCAGGTACTCCCGTCACGCGATACGTGACTCAAGGTTAGTTTCCCGTCTGTGAGACGTGGTCCTTCGGGTGATTTTTGTGTACGTTTCCCGACGATGAGGTCTAGGGTTCTGGTAGAGTTACCAAGGTTTCACCGTAGATAGTGTAGGGTCCACGACGATGAGGTCATGACCGTACCCTTGGGCCACGTGGTCTTGGGTTGGGCCTTCATCTGTGAGGACGGGCCTTTACGACAGAAATGTCGTGGCATTTCTTTCGGTAGTGTAGCTTGGGTTCATGTTGGTTCAGCGGTCCCCCGACCGTGAGATCGGGGTTTGCTTCTCGTCGCCATAGGAGTAGTTAGAGGGCCGTGGTTCCATTGGCTATCATTTTGACTGTTCGTGTTACGGCTGTGGCTTCCGCCATTATTGCTACCATTGCTACTCTTATTGCTGTTATCGCTGCTATTTATCACCGTTGTTTGTGGTGGGGATCCGCAGGACGCCTACTGAGCCAATGAGATAAGGCTCACCCCTGTCTTTTCAGGTGTTGCGGTTCCTCCTCGAGGTTCGAAGGTGCAACGGAGGTTCGTAGTTGCCAGCTCGCCAGTGCCGGGAGTGTACCCAGTGATAGAGTACGTTTCTTTTCCCTATAGACTGTACTTTATTGGACTGGACTCTATACTTAGTTATTTAATTAAAAATGTAATTTAATTTCCTGTTATTTAAATTGTTAATTATATAGTTGTTCCCAATATTATTTTAAAATTCAATGTACCTCTACACACCTATTAACCCTTCCGAGCCTCCCGGGTCGTGGGTGGCGGGTCAGGATTCAAATGGTATCGGGTTATTCCCTGTATCCAGATCTTTGGTCGTTACTGTTAGTATTGGTGTGCTACAGGCCAATTTAGGGTTGGGTAGGCCCAATAGTTGTACGATCTTGTTCATTATTAATAAAGTGGTGTTTGAGCGTAAATATGTGATTGTGTATTACTTTACGATGTCCCTAGGATATATGGTTGTAAAGTCAACTTGAGATGGGATCTCGAACATGAAACTGACTTTACATGGACACATACCTTAAACTGTTCCTGGTTGGAGGGTAATCACTCGGGGACTTTGATTACCTATTAAACCAGTACACATGATGTGTGATTGACCAGTCTCATGGCCATTGGTGCGGGGCACCAACACATATGTGTAGGTGTATGTTCTTGGAGGATGTACACTGAACTGATCCGCTATTGGATCTTCAGATGGTTGATTATACCTAATGTCAACTGAAGATCTAACTGTCTCAGTAGCATCGTTAGTCCTTTGACCTGAGACATTGATCGGATCTTACACGAGAACTGGAATGGTTTAATTACTTGGCTAAGTGACTTTAACCATAAGTCATGAATTGTCGAGTCATTAACCATTTCAGGATATGTGTGAAGATCATCAATGGTCAAGAAGGGATCGCTCACTGTCGGGTATATATCAGACAGTTAATAGGTCATGACACTGACGTTCCATTAAATCCCTGGCCAGGGTCGTGTGAGTTCGTTTAGAACGGACGTCATACACTTTAAGGAGGTCATGGTCAAATGGCACGATCATGGGGTTTGACAGAAACCATACCCTCGATCGAACCAGACTCATAGAAGGAGCGAGGGATTATAGCGATGCGGCAACTGTAGACTTACAGGTACCAGACAGGGTGGTTTAAACCCGGAGTCATCTAGGATCACGCGGATTTACTTGACCCAACGTGATCAAAGGTTCGGAATAAATTAAACTATTATTTGGCTCTAGTAGAAACGAATAATAAGTTTAATTTACTTCTAATTGGGAATTAGAAGTTAATGGACCTTAAACTAGAGTGACTATGGGCCTAGAGGATCACACACAATGGATTCTTGGGTGACGAATTATTATTGTACAAATGTATATATTAATTCCCTTGAAATCCTTTTGGAAAGGCATATAAGAGGGGCTTAATATATATGTACAATAATGAAAAGGATATATATACGATTTTGATCCTTATGGGTTCTTTTCAAAAGGGCCTAATCCTATATATATGCTACCTACGTGAATGCTCTCTTCCCCTTGGCTTAATCAAGCATTAACAGCAAGGAGGAGAGGTTTTCTCTCCCCCCTTCCTCCCTCTTGCTCTCTCTCTCTCTAGAAGCCCTTTCTCTCTCTAGAAGGGGAAAGCTTGGGGCAGATCTGTCGGGAGGATACCGTCGTTGTGCGAGGATCCGTGTGGGTCTATTCTAAAGGCCGTACTTCTGTGCGGCTTGGTGTTCGTGAGAATCTGCATCGGACACTGCGGACAGCGTCATTCCGCGCAAGGTATAAATCTGCAACCTGTAGTTAGGGGTTGGGTGATTAATGCATCGATTAGAGCATGGATCTAGGATTCCATCCAGCCGGGTTCGGGTAAATAAATTTTTGTTATCCGCTGCATTGCCCGAACAGTGCTGGTGGAAACCTTACAGTGGTATCAGAGCCAGGTTGACACTCTGATCGATGTATTTTCTCCGTATAGAACCATATTTTAAGGGGTCATCTAAAATCTTCAATTGTTATTCGAAGACAGAGGTGCTGGACATTTCTGTTCTTCCTGGATGCTGGGCATCTGCAGTAAATTTTTTTAAAAAAAAAATTGCGCTGGGCGCACTGCACCGCACAGGGTGCAGTGCGCCCGCCCGCGTGCGCGGGTGGCGCACGCGGGCGCGCCGCGTGGCGGGCGCCACAGGCGGCGCCAGTGCGCGGGCGCGTCCGCCCAAGCGTCCCACGTGGGCGGCCATGCCCGCAAGGCGTTGACCGTTTTTTTATTTATTTAAAAAAATTGCTTTTGTAATTTCTTGTGCTAATTACAGTATATATATATATATGACAAATATATATATAAATGCACATTAAATTAATCCAATTATTATCTCAAATAGTAATTACCTTATCTCAATAGAAAAATTCAAATGTTAAATTTTATTTAACTTTTGAATTTAATGAGGTGAGATAATTATTATTTACTTTGAGATAAAAGGGTAATAATTGAAGATAATTCTGTGAAATTCAATTTTTGAATTTTTAATTATTATATAATTATTAAATTTAGAATTTGAATTTCATTGAAGTAAATTGTATAAAATTCAAATATTTGAATTTTTTATTATTAGATAATTGTTAAATTTACATTTTAAATTTTAGAAAAATGATAATTGAGGATAATTACATTATTTAAATTTACTTTCAAATAAAATTATTAGATAATTAGTTTGAATTTACATTTAAATGATTATCGTATTTAAATTTTAATTTTAAATTTGAATATTAGATAATTAAATTTAAATTTAAATTTAAATAAGTATCTCAATTATCTGACTTATTTGAATCAGATTCAAATATGCATGCCCATGTTATAAATGATGGTTCTTTACATGATTTGCTTAATTTACCTTGCATTGGCTTGCTTATATGTTTAATTTTAGTTAATCCACCTTCGATTTTTAAAATTAAACAAAGCTAGCCTGTTTTTGTTTGCACATCCCATTTTTCAATCCAAAAATTAGGATTATTTTCATAAATAACCCTTGATTGATTTTACATGAATGGGTTGGCAAGTGATCATAGACTTGGTTAATGTAATTATTTGGGGTCTGCGAACCTCCGTTCTCTCTCTGTTAAAATTCATATGTAATTCTATCTCCCTTTAAAGTTGTACTCGCCCTAAGGGCTGCTGTAATTTTATTGACATGTAATTTAAATTTTGCCGACCTGCGTGTCATGTAAAAGTTGTAATTAATGCGGCATCGGAGTTTGAAAGTGCGGAGCACACCCGACGAGGACGATCCAGCTGCTTCGGAAGCGGGTCGGATGTCTTAGTTACATCAGGAATAAAGTTCATGATCACTTGCGATTTAATTTTGTATTGGATGCATTTACTTTGTGCAAACTATTGGGTACGGTAAATATATTGGATATATTTATATTACCACCTAGGGTGAGATCAAGATAAAATCAAATTCCCTCGCGATTTAATTTTAGATGTAATAAGCGTGGCTCTAGGAGTCGTCGTGGCCCCCCATCATTATGGGGTGAATGAACGTCTTCATCTCATGGATTTGTTGTGCTTTCCACAAGGTCCATGGGCTTGGGGGCGGGATGCAACTCCAAGGCTAGGCCTCAATGGGGTGAGGAATTGAACCCAACCTTGTTGTGCTTTCCACAAGGGTCGGATCATGAACTCATTGCCATATCGTAATGGTGGTTAGATCTAACCGAGAGTATCCCTTGTTGTGCTTTCCACAAGGGGATGATTTCTCGGGGGCCGAATATCGGATATTGCATTAGATACAAGTGCATGTTGACTGCCCTTGAGATGGTGTATTGCTTGTTGTGCTTTCCACAAGGTCGTACCTCAGTCTCGTTGGGATTCCGACCCACTAGGATGATCCCGCTGATCTCCCGTTCTATATACTGAGGGTTATATAGTTCGATCGAAAAATAGTGGGACTAACTAAGATAGAAAATCACATCTAAGTTAGAATTAGAACATATGCTAAGTTGTCTTTTATTTCTTATCCAGATTACAATATCGTTGTCCAACCCCCTCCATGGCATCTTGGATGCCAACAGGCTGACCGGACCTAACTTCTCGGATTAGCTGCGTAATCTACGCATAGTCCTCACCGCCGAAAAGATAGCTTACGTGTTGGACACGGTTCATTCTGAGCCAACTCCTGAAGCCGACGAGGGCGATTTAATGACTTATGCCAAATGGTTAGAAGACTCTTCCCTTGCCTAACGTTACATGCTCGCCTCTATGGCTCCTGAGCTATAGAGGTAATTTGAAAAGACTGATTGTAGAAGCATACTTCTTAACCTATGCCAGCTCTTCGGGGAGTAGGGTAGGAGTGAGAGGTATGATATCTCTAAGAAGCTTTTCAGGACACGGATGTCGAAGGGTGCTTCAGTACAGGCTCATGTACTGAAAATGATGGAGTGGATTGAGAGACTCAATGTACTGGGGTTCAAGTTGGATCTTGAACTGTGCATTGATCTTATACTCCAGTCATTGCCCGATTCCTTTTCTTCCTTCATCATAAACTTTAACATGAATAGGATTGAAGTAACTCTCCCGGAGCTGCTCAACATGTTAAAGAGTCCTGAAGGGACTATGCAGAAAGATAAACCATCTTCTTCTATAATGATTGTTGGTCGGGCCAACAAGAAAAGGAAGGCCACCTAGATATCCACCAAAGGTGACAAAGGGAAGGGAAAGAAGAAGGCCATGGGTAAGCAACTCGTCAAAGTTGACAAAGGGAAGGGCAAGAAGAATGAAAAAGAAGACAAGTGTTTTTGATACAGGAAAACAGGGCATTGGAAAAGGAATTGCAAGACAATTCTAAATGAAGGTATTTTTGTCATAGACCTTAATTTGTCATATATGGAATCTACATCATGGGTATTGGATACTGGATGTGCATCTCATATCTACAATTCTGTACAGGTGTTGGTAAATAGAAGGCGGTTGGGCAAAAAGGAGATTGAACTGAGGATGGGCAATGGAGCTTTAGTTTCTGCCAAAGCTGTCGGGACTGCACACCTTAGTTTACCTTCAGGAGTCATTCTGGAGCTGAATGATTGTTATTATGTTCCTAATATTATTAAGAACATTATTTCAATCTCTGGCTTGCATAACGTTGGATATACATTGACTTTTAATAGCATTGGGTGCTCTATAATAAATAATGGTTTGATTATAGCCAATGGTTCATTAGTCAATGGTCTTTATGTATTGGATACACGTTCTAATGTTATGCAGATTTCCAATGCTAATGAAGTGAATTCTACATATCTATGGCATTGCAGGCTTGGTCATGTAGGTGAGAAAAGAGTCTCTCACCTACACTCAAATGGGTATTTGAATTCATTCGAATACAAGCCATTTGATACCTGTGAGTCGTGTCTCATAGGGAAGATGACCAAGGCTCCCTTTAGTGGACATGGTGAGAGGGCTGCTGACCTTCTCGAGCTCATACACTCGGATGTGTGTGGACCCATGTCCATGGAAGCAAAAGGGGGTCACCTCTATTTCATTTCTTTTATTGATGACTTCTCGAGATATGGCTATGTGTATTTAATGAGACATAAATCACAATCCTTTGAGAAGTTTAAGGAATACAAGAATGAAGTAGAGAAACAGACTAGCAAAAGTATTAATGCTCTTCGATCGGATAGAGGAGGTGAATACCTTAGCCATGAATTCACTTCTTATCTTAAAGACAATGGAATTGTTTTTCAGTGGACTCCACCGTATACACCACAGCACAATGGTGTATCCGAAAGGAGAAACAGGACCTTCTTAGACATGGTCCGATCCATGATGTCTATGTCAAGACTACCCTTGTCTCTTTGGGGCTATGCCTTAGATACTGCAGCCTATTTACTGAATAGGATCTCAAGTAAATCTGTTTCTTCTATACCATATGAGATATGGAAGGGCATGAAACTAAATTTTAATCACATTAAAATTTGGGGGTGTCTTGCCTATGTGAAAAGGAACGATAGTGATAAGCTTAAGTCTAGAACCGATAAGTGTAGGTTTGTGGGATATCCAAAGGAGACATTTAGATATTATTTCTATCACCCTTCAGAGCAAAGGGTCTTAGTGGCTAAGAGAGCTGTATTTCTGGAAAGAGAATATCTACTCCAGAAAGACGGTGGGAGCCAGATAGATTTGGATGAGGTCCAAGAGCCACAACCCGTAGACACAAACTCATTAGATGAGACTGTATCGGTTGATCCTATTCAGAGTGAAACACAGACACTATGGAGATCTGGTAGACTACCAAGAGAACCTGAGAGATATGTTAGACATGTCTCAGAGAGGTCCTCTAAGGTATGTATCAATGAGGATGAAGATCCTCAATCCTACTAGGAGGTGATCCGTAGTGCAGACTCCGAGAAATGACAAGAGGAAATAGATTTAGAGATCCAGTCCATGTACACCAACAAAGTTTGGAACTTAGTTAATGTACCCGAAGGGAAAGTCCCTATCGGTTGCAAGTGGATATTCAAAAGGAAGATCGGTGCAAATGGATACATTGACACATATAAGGCCAGATTAGTGACGAAGAGCTATCGTCAAAGACAAGGTATTGACTATGACGAGATATTTTTACCAGTGGCCATGGTTAAGTCAATCAGAATCCTCCTTGCATTGCTACATACCTAGATTATGAGATTTGACAAATGGATGTGAAGACAGCTTTTCTTAATGAAAATTTGTCAGAAGAGGTGTACATGGTATAGCCTGAAGGATTCACTTCCAAGCTTCATCCTAATAAGGTATGTAAACTTCTGAGGTCCGTTTATGGATTGAAGCAAGTAACTCGGAGCTGAAACTTAAGATTTGATGAGACTGTCAAATCTTTCAACTTCATTCGGAATGAAGAACCCTGTGTTTACAAGAAGGTCAGTGGGAGCTCTATGACATTTTTGGTCCTTTATGTTGATGACATCTTACTCATTGGAAATGATGTAAAGATGTTGACATCAACCAAGTCTTGGTTATCCAAGACCTTCTCCATGAAAGATTTGGGAGAAGCATCCTATGTGCTGGGCATAAGGATCTATCAAGATACATCTAAAATGATGCTAGGATTATCCCAATCCATGTACATAGATACTATCCTCAAAAGGTGTAGGATGGAAAATTCCAAGAGAGGTCTCATTCCTATGAGACATGGAATTTGCCTATCTAAGGGGATGAGCCCTAAAACATCTGAGGAGGTGGCACACATTAATAAGGTATCCTATGCTTCGGCTATAGGGTCAATCATGTATGCAATGCTAAGTACACGGCCTGATGTTGCCAATGCTTTAAGCATTGTCAATAGATATCAGGCAAATTCAGGCGAAGAGCACTGGAAGGCAGTAAAGGGCATCCTTAAATACTTGTGAAGGGCTAAAGATATTTTTCTACTTTATGGAGGAGAGGAGCTACAGCCTAGAGCTTACACAGACTCTAGTTTCCAGTAAGATCCAGATGACTGCAAATCCATGTTTGGATTTGTATTCATGTTGAATGGAGGGGCAGTCAGTTGGAGAAGATCCAAGCAAGATACGACTGCAGACTCGATGACGGAGGCAGAATATATTTCTGCGGCTGAAGTTGCTAAGGAAGCCATCTGGATGAAGAAATTTATCTTGGAACTCGGCGTAGTTCCTGAGATATCAGCTCCCATCCCATTATTTTGTGATAATAATGGGGCTATCGCCTAGGCGAAGGAACCAAGATCTCACCAAAGGCAGAAGCATATTCTCAGGCGCTTCACCTTATTCGGGAGATTGTTGATCGTGGAGATGTGGTGACAGAGCGTGTACCATCAGAAGATAACATAGCAGATCCACTGACTAAGCCTTTGACATAGATTGTATTTGAGCGCCATCGGGATAAGATGGGCCTCAAAGTTGTGGGCAATTGGTTGTAGTTCAAGTGGGAGATTGTTAGTATTGGTGTGCTACAGGCCAATTTTGGGTCGGGTAGGCCCAATAGTTGTACGATCTTGTTCATTATTAATAAAGTGGTGTTTGAGCGTAAATATGTGATTGTGTATTACTTTATGATGTACCTAGGATATGTGGTTGTAAAGTCAACTCGAGATGGGATCTCGAACATGAGACTGACTTTACATGGACACATACCTTAAACTGTTCCTAGTTGGAGGGTAATCACTCGGGGACTTTGATTACCTATTAAACCAGTACACATGATGTGTGATTGATCAGTCTCATAGTCATTGGTGCAGGGCACCAACACATATGTGTAGGTGTATGTCCTTGGAGGATGTACACTGAACTGATCCGCTATTGGATCTTCAGATGATTGATTATACCTAATGTCAACAAAAGATCCAACTGTCTCAGTAGCATCGTTGGTCCTTTGACCTGAGACATTGATCGGATCTTACATGAGGACTGGAATGATTTAATTACTTGGCTAAGTGACTTTAACCATAAGTCATGAATTGTCGAGTCATTAACCATTTTAGGATACGTGTGAAGATCATCAATGGTCAAGAAGGGATCGCTCACTGTCGGGTATATATCAGACAGTTAATGAGTCATGACACTGACGCTCCATTAAATCCCTGGCCAGGGTCGTGTGAGTTCGTTTAGAACGGACGTCATACACTTTAAGGAGGTCATGTCATGGTCAAATGGCACGATCATGGGATTTGACAGAAACCATACCCTCGATCGAACTAGACTTATAGAAGGAGCGAGGGATTATAGTGATGCGGTAACTGTAGACTTACAGGTACCAGACAGGGTGGTTTAAACCCTAAGTCCTCTAGGATCATGCGGATTTGCTTGACCCAACGTGATCAAAGGTTCGGAATAAATTAAACTATTATTCGACTCTAGTAGAAGCAAATAATAAGTTTATTTTACTTCTAATTGAGAATTAGAAGTTAATGGGCCTTAAACTAGAGTGACTGGGCCAAGAGGATCACACGCAATGAATTCTTAGGTGACGGATTATTACTGTACAAATGTATAAATTAATTCCCTTGAAATCCTTTTGGAAAGGCATATAAGAGGGGCTTAATATATATGTACAATAATGAAAAGGATATATATACGATTTTGGTCCTTATGGGCGTTGGGACGCTAAAGGATGATCTAGAGGGGGGTGAATAGATCACACACCCGTTTAAAAATTACTGCAGTAGAATCAAATGCGGAATTAAAACTTATACTGAACAGATAGTGGGCACAAAGCGAATACCACCCAGAAGAGATGAAGAACCGTCCTAAGCATACATCTACTGCGCCAAGATAGAAATATAGAAGCTAGGCAAACTACAAAATAATCACACAGTAGACAAAGGCTTTTAGGTAGTTTGGTCCTCCAGACCTACATCCACCCCACACTCAACCCGAGTGTGGCTTACTGCTGACTCACAGCTTGAACCGCTGGGCCTCACAGCTTGCCTACAATCCGCTGGGCAACACAGCTTGCCGTCCGAGGAATCCTCCTCGCCCGCTGAGCAACACAGCTTGCTGTCCAGTGGAGTCCTCCACTGCAAACCGCTGGGCAATACAGCTTAGCCGTCCAGAGGCAGCACCTCCGCAATCCGCTGACTAACAGCTTGAAGAAAGGATAAAATGGAAACAAGAAAATGGAAATAAACAGCAATATGAAAGCTGTAAACAATGAAGCACAATGTGGCTCTTAAAGAGCTGGATGGTCTGGATTTGATCCACGATTCATCAAGAACAGATCCCCCTCGACCTCACTCTCTTTCTTCACTCTCTCTCTTCCTCTTTCTTTCTTTCTTCACTCTCTCTCTTCCTCTTTCTTCTCTTTCTTCACTCTCTCTCTTCCTCTTTCTTCTCTGCTGCACTTCTCTTCTTCTCTCGATCTTTGCTCTCCTTTTCTCTCTTTCTCTTTTTCTTTTCTTCTGCTGGATCGTGGAAGCTCTCTCTCCTTTTTCTCTTATTCTTCTCTCAGCTTCTGCTCCCTGGCTTCGATCACGATCAGCCTCCATCTGAAGACGAAGGCTCCATTATATACCAGCAGCAGTAGCAGTAGCCAAGGTGCGTGTGGCTTCCACAGTTCCCGTCCTAAGAATTCGGACCACGTGGCAGCATCCAACAGGCTGTCAGTACACGTGTCCTCATCTGGACACTGTTCTTATCCTCGGATCACGTGCCCTTCATTAGTACGCATTTTGAATTTGTCCCACTGCGTCGACCCTGCTGTGGATAGCGTTGGCGCGTTGAAGACAGCCAGAGATAAGTCGCCCCTTTCTTGAACAGCTGCGTCGACGCTGCCAGTTGGTGGCGTTGACACATTGATGCGTTCCAGTGAGCAACGAGCATAGCCTTTCTTAACTGTTGCGTCGAAGCTACTTCACTGCTGCGTTGACGCATCGGTGATCCAGTGATCACGTTCTTCAGTAGACAGACGTGCTGCGTGGGCGCTGCTAGCCCATAGCGTTGACGCAGTGGTGTTCCAGCTACTAAGAGTTCAGCTGGTTTGCATGCTGCGTAGACGCTATGATCATCCTACGTTAACCCTTCTGAGCTGTCTCCGAGCTAAAACCCCATCAGGCTCAATGGCTGCGTCGACGCTATCTTGCAATGGCGTTGACGCACTTGCAGTATTCCAATGGCCCATGGACTTGCCTCATTAACTCTTCAGAGACCTTCATCCTTCTTCAACAAGTAAAAGGGCTGCGTTGACGTCGCTAGGCTGCTGCGTTGACGCATTGATGTTCCAGCATCTGAACTTAGATGGCTTCAGCCCTCTCACGTTAAGGGGTTCATTAGTCTCTTCAGTCCCTGTCAGACAGATGGAACAAAGTCATTAGTTCTAAGTATATGCATTGCATTGTATAGACTTTGCTATGAAGGCAAAAGCAATGTAAAGTATGCACAACGCAGTGTAGAGACTTAATGAATACAAAGGCTTCATAAGCCTCAGATGAAGGCAAGCACTGTGTAGACTTCATGTGATCGGATGAAGGCAAGCGATGTATAGACTTCATGAAAATCAGATGAACACATACGGTGTATAGACTTGATGTGTTCACTGATGGATGTACACACTTGCCCGCTATACAGACTTTCATGCTTATATGCAATGTAGAGACTTCAGACTACAGGAACGTGTGAACAACCAATGTGTAGACTCTTCAATCAACAGGTTTTGAAGCACAAAGACAATGTACAGACTTTGCCTTAAAATGAATGTAAAGACTTAGAAACAAGGAGGCGTTGTGTAGACTTTGAACCAGTGTACAGACTTGGAAGATCCATTGTGGATGTATCGACTTGCCAAGCGAAAGGGCTGTACATACTTTGACTTCAACAGAGACGCTGCATGAGACGCTGAAGTCTGTATAAACTTTAACAGTGAAACGATGTACAGACTTCAATAGTAAGACAATGACCAAGACGATGCAGACTCTGTATAGACTTCAACTCAATCATGCATAATGTAGTCTGATGTGTAGACTTTGAAACGTGAGAGCTACAGTGAAGGAGTGTACACACTTGACCAATTCAAAGGCGAGTCGAGTGTACAGACTTAATGCGTTGACGCTGTAACATGAGCCAGAGAAATGCGTTGACGCTGTACAGACTTTGCCTAAGACGCTGTACACACTTGGATAGCGTGAGACGCTGGAAGAGACAGTCCAATGTATAGACTTGGAATGATGCACAATGACACAGTCCAGTGTATAGACTTTGCTACCCAGACAATCAATGTTCTGATGGGTCGACGCATCAGCAAGGGTGGGTCGACCCACTACTGTTCAGACAATAGATATATGCAGAGATATGATATCTGACAGAATGCAATGCATATATATAAAGAGCATATGCCATCATCAAAACACAATAACATTGCAATCATCAAAATACAATATCAAATCCACTCAAAATGCACTCACTGTCTTGCTATCATCAAAACCAAATAGCATTGCTATCATCAAAGCAACATAGCATATGCTTGTGCCTAAGAGGCACAACATTCTCCCCCTTTTTGATGATGACAACACAATGTGACAGTGAGTCACACACAGTGAGTCACACACAAGATTTTATCCCCCTTTGACATGATCAAAAAGAGAAAAATAGTAAAAATAAGAGTGCAAAGTGCATTATGCATGCAAATTCCTCTAGAACATTCTCCCCCTGAATGTAAAACTCTCCCTGAATTATTTCTCTCCCTAAACAATAGCTCCCCCTTTGAGAAGGAGTATGAACAGATAAACAAGGAAGAGAAGGTAGGAGGGTCACTTGACAACAGCTGAATCATAGGTTCAGAAAGGAAGCATGATTATAAACAACTGTTAAAGTATAAGAATCAGCAACATACAATTTTCAAAAATTCAGGTTTAACAGTGATAAATCTAGAGTAAAACACCTGACCCCTGAAAAAAGAGTTTATAGATTCCATTTATAGCAATGAATCTAGGGCACATGGTATTAATAGATAAGTCAGAAATAATACCCTTTTGTGATTAAACAAGGAAATTCAAGAGAGGCAACTTGAACATGTATTGATAAAAATAATTTTCACTCATTGACTTCTGATTTTTTCGAAAGGTTACAGCAGTTTGATTTTCACTTTTGAATTTTTCAGAACCTGAACTAAGTAAATAGATCAGTGGCATTTATGCTGTTGACATTAGGTGTACACCTTGATCAGAGGCAAGTACCCCCAGTTACTAGGCATAAACTACTAGACCTATTTCAGATCAAAAACCCACAAAGAATAGTCTTCACTTTTGACATTAAGGGTACACCTTGATTAGAGGCCAGTACCCCCAGTTACTTGGTGAGAACTCCCCCTATAGATTTGACCCTTTGAACAGAGATATTCTGAAGCACTTCATGACTATGAGTTCTCCTGCTTCATTAGAGGAGATCACAATTTCTCAGTGCAATTCAGCCATTGCTCTGTCACTATGTTCAGTTCATAGCTTTTATGATCTTATTTACTGCTGCCCTTAATTCTTTTAGAGTGATTGTTAAAAGAAAATCAGTACACACTCTTATTAGCCTGTTCTAGACATATCCAGTTCAACACATTTAGGCATTACAAAACATTTTTCTATTTTAGCCATGAGACAAAGATTAAGAGCTATAAAAGTTTTCTTTTATCTCAAATTCTGAAATGCAGACACTTAACTCTCTAATTTATAAAGGTTAAACCTTTAGTTCCTTTCAATTTGTAAGTGTGATTCTTATAAGTGAACAATTGCAATAATCACCATTCAATGTACTAAACCAGATGCAAAGCTGTTGTTTAGTGAAACTGATGGGGAAAAGATAGCAATTGGCAATATGGTTCAATGAGCAATTGATGTCAAAGAATATGAAAGAACTAAATGGGGACAGTGAGAAGTAGTAAGGATTCAATGAATTGACCAGAAAAACTCTCAGCTCCCCCTGACATCATGATGCAAAGATTATACTATGCAACACACTGTTCTACATGCAGACTATGCACCAAGGATACATGAGGTAAGTATGCAATCAATTCAGGTTTATGCATCCAAGTCATGAACATTTTTATCCTTTTTCAGATTTTTCAAAAATATGATGCAGTGCACTGTTCTACATGAAGACAGGACCCATGGTACTAGGCGGAGAACCCGGTCTCAAATACCATCTCACACATGGTAGAAACCTCCGGACAGATTTCCCTGCCTTTTAGTAACATACCATTTGATATACCAGGGTTATGCAAGACAATGCAACATACAGCAGTCCTACATGCATTGAACAGCATCATTGACAGTCATGCAAATGAAGTATGCAGAAATAAGACACATGCATTGACACAGTCTATATAGTGCATCAACTGACTACACTAAAGAAGCATTCAAATTCAGTTCAATCATATAGCAAGAGAAGAGCATCAGATATGCAGACTGATCAGCTAGACAAGAATAGAATATCAGACATCAAATAATCAAATCAACATGACTTTCTCAATTCAGTTCTGAAGGTAAATCACTTACCTGCTTTACCAGATTTATTTATTTTTACCCTTGGTGTTGCACCAGATATTTTGACAAGGCCTCCAATTTCTTTCAGCTTTTAGGATTTTGGCCCTGTCTCTTGTCATATGCCTGAAGTAGCTTTTTCTGTTTCATCAGTTTGTTCCCGGCTACCAGACATACCTGCAAACACACTTAGGGAGCAGGTTTTGGAACCCAAGATATTTTGGGCTCCAAGACAGAACCAGATACTTGAGAGTGAAAACAAGACAACAGCTGTTTAGGGATCCACATTTGTGTAAAGATGGAAGGTTTAGTGGATTCTACAGCTTGAGAGTTCTTTTTGTTATTTTTCTTTTTCTCAGCACCAACAGGTTTAGTTTTCTTTTTCTGGTGCTTTGATGGTTGTTGTGTAGTCCTGGCATTCATTTTATTAAAAACATTTTTATTTTTCTGCCAGTGCCTTGGCCAATGAATGTACTGAAAGTTATGGCCCAAATTGGTCCTAGGCTGACCAAAAAAACCTTGGTGACTAGGACTCCCTGTCCTAAACTGACTATCCCATCTCCTAGCTGGCTGAGGTCTATATGGCTGATACCAAGTGGGGAAATTCTGATACCCGAACCTCATGTGTACAGGGTTCCACCCAAGCCTATTAAGTGGTTGAAGATGAAAGTTATGATAGACTTGGGCTCTAGGGAAATAGGGATGAGCAAATGGGTTCCTAACTGCACTTGGTCTCCCTGCCACCTTTGATCCTCTAGGTTTGTGAACTGACTTATATTGGGTCTTTTTCTGAGCAGTTGATGGTGATGGAGACTTAGCAGCCTTGTGCTGGGGTTTTGATGTGCTAGCTGGCTGACCCCTAGCCTTGGACTTATCCTTGGAGGAAGAGCATGCAGCTCTAGGCTCTACAACTTTCTGCTTTCCCTTGTCCTTAGCACTGGACACTTTTGATTTAGTATTATTGAAGGCAAATTTTTCATTGACCATTTTTATGAGTGGTCCTCTATTCTTTTCTCCCACACATGAAATGGTTTTCAATTCAAAGCTCTTTTTAGCTGAGGGATTAAAACCAAGACCCTCCTTTCTGAAATTAACTTTTGACCCTAGCAAGGCATTTAGATTTTCAGTTCCTTGGGTCATTCTTTCAATGATTTTCATTTTGTCAGAATTTTCATTTTCCATATTTTCAATAGTTTTCTTTAATTCAGCATTCACTGACAGAACAGCTTCATATTTTTCATTTAAAGTCTTCATTTCATTTTCAGACTTCTGAATTTTCAATTTCAACTCATCAACGACATTTTTCAGCAAATTATTTTCTTTCCTACAATCAATCACAACATGCTTTAATTCATCAAAATCAGAACATGCATTTTTCAATTTGTCATTCTCTGATAGTAAGCATGCAACTTTATCAGAAAGAGTTTTATCATTAACCAGAGAATTCATTTTCTTCTTTAAGAGTCTGTTTTCCTTCTTAATATCATTATCTTTATCTAACAGGTCTCCATAAGCATCTGCCCAATCAGAAATAGTGTAATGTTCGAAAAGGGGTGATACCTGATCAGACTCTTCTTCTTCTTCTCCATTCCTGGCCATCAAGCAGATGTCCTTTTCTGATTTTCCACTATCTGAGGAAGTGCTCAGTGTGCCTTCTTCCTCATCACTCCATGTACTGACCATGGCCTTCCCCTTTGGCGCTTTCTTCCATGGTCTTCCTTTCATTTTCTGTAACTCTGGACAATCAGCCTTTATATGACCTGTTTTTCTGCAATGATAACAAGCATTAACATCAGATTTTTCAGCAGGGTTAAATTTATACCTATTTTGCTTCCTGCTGTGGTATTTTCTGTAGAGATTCTTCCCTTCCCTTTTAAGAAATCTACTGAACCTTTTTGTGATCATAGCTATTTCATCCTTTTGAAGATCTGATCCAGATGAACTCCGATCACTGGATGATCCAATGCTGCTGGACTGTTTTGAGCAGCTATGCTTGGCCTTCAGAGCAATAGGCTTCCTGTATTCGTGCTCTTCAGTTTGAAGTAAATTCATCTCGTACGCCATCAAGGAGCCTATCAGCTCATTGGGTTTCATCCTTTATAGATCTTTTGACTCTTCAACCACAGTTGCTTTGGTATGCCATATAGAAGTCAACGATCGAAGGATCTTCCTCACAACTTCATGATCAGTATAACTCTTTCCCATATTTCTTAGACCATTTGTTATGATGGTCAGACGAGCATACATTTCGGTCACTGTCTCACCAGGCTTCATCCGAAATGCTTCATACCTTGACACTAGCATGTTTGCCCTCGTCTCTCTCACTTCAGATGTTCCCTCATAGATGACTTTTAGGGTATCCCACATCTCCTTCGCTGTCTTGCAGGATGACACTCTGTCAAATTCAGTGTGATGAAGTGCACACTGAATGGCGTTGATGGCGCTCCAATTCAGAGTAGATTTCCTGACTTCTTCTCTGGTCCACAATTCCTCATTCTCGTGTAGCTCATAGGGACCTTTGCTTATAATCTTCTAGATCTCGTAATCTTTGGCTCTGAGGAAGACCTGCATCCGGTTCTTCCAATATGGGTAGTTCGAACCATCGAAGAAAGGTGGCTTCGTAGTGGACTGACCCTCTGCTGTTAGCCCTCTAGCATCCATGGCCGATCCTCTTTATGATGTTAGTCCTGCACAAAGAGTTAGGCTCTGATACCAATTGTTGGGACGCTAAAGGGTGATCTAGAGGGGGGTGAATAGATCACACACCCGTTTAAAAATTACTGCAGTAGAATCAAATGCGGAATTAAAACTTCTACTGAACAGATAGTGGGCACAAAGCGAATACCACCCAGAAGAGATGAAGAACTGTCCTAAGCATACATCTACTGCGCCAAGATAGAAATATAGAAGCTAGGCAAACTACAAAACAATCACACAGTAGACAAAGGCTTTTAGGTGGTTCGGTCCTCCAGACCTACATCCACCCCACACTCAACCCGAGTGTGGCTTACTGTTGACTCACAGCTTGAACCGCTAGGCCTCACAGCGTGCCTACAATCCGCTGGGCAACACAGCTTGCTGTCCGAGGAATCCTCCTCGCCCGCTGAGCAACACAGCTTGCTGTCCAGTGGAGTCCTCCACTGCAAACCGCTGGGCAATACAGCTTAGCCGTACAGAGGCAGCACCTCTGCAATCCGCTGACTAACAGCTTGAAGAAAGGATAAAATGGAAACAAGAAAATGGAAATAAACAGCAATCTGAAAGCTGTAAACAATGAAGCACAATGTGGCTCTTAAAGAGCTGGATGGCCTGGATTTGATCCACGGTCCATCAAGAACAGATCCCCCTCGACCTCACTCTCTTTCTTCACTCTCTCTCTTCCTCTTTCTTTCTTTCTTCACTCTCTCTCTTCCTCTTTCTTCTCTGCTGCACTTCTCTTCTTCTCTCGATCTTTGCTCTCCTTTTCTCTCTTTTTCTTTTCCTTTTCTTCTGCTGGATCGTGGAAGCTCTCTCTCCTTTTTCTCTTATTCTTCTCTCAGCTTCTGCTCCCTGGCTTCGATCACGATCAGCCTCCATCTGAAGACGAAGGCTCCATTATATACCAGTAGCAGTAGCAACAGCCAAGGCACGTGTGGCTTCCACAGTTCCCGCCCTAAGAATTCGGACCACGTGGCAGCATCCAACAGGCTGTCAGTACACGTGTCCTCATCTGGACACTGTTCTTATCCTCGGATCACGTGCCCTTCATTAGTACGCATTTTGAATTTGTCCCACTGCGTCGACCCTGCTGTGGATAGCGTTGGCGCGTTGAAGACAGCCAGAGATAAGTCGCCCCTTTCTTGAACAGCTGCGTCGACGCTGCCAGTTGGTGGCGTTGACGCATTGATGCGTTCCAGTGAGCAACGAGCATAGCCTTTCTTAACTGTTGCGTCGACGCTGCTTCACTGCTGCGTTGACGCATCGGTGATCCAGTGATCACGTTCTTCAGTAGACAGACGTGCTGCGTGGACGCTGCTAGCCCATAGCGTTGACGCAGTGGTGTTCCAGCTACTAAGAGTTCAGCTGGTTTGCATGCTGCGTAGACGCTATGATCATCCTACGTTAACCCTTCTGAGCTGTCTCCGAGCTAAAACCCCATCAGGCTCAATGGCTGCGTCGACGCTGTCTTGCAATGGCGTTGACGCACTTGCAGTATTCCAATGGCCCATGGACTTGCCTCATTAACTCTTCAGAGACCTTCATCCTTCTTCAACAAGTAAAAGGGCTGCGTTGACGCCGCTAGGCTGCTGCATTGACGCATTGATGTTCCAGCATCTGAACTTAGATGGCTTCAGCCCTCTCACGTTAAGGGGTTCATTAGCCTCTTCAGTCCCTGTCAGATAGATGGAACAAAGTCATTAGTTCTAAGTATATGCATTGCATTGTATAGACTTTGCTATGAAGGCAAAAGCAATGTAAAGTATGCACAACGCAGTGTAAAGACTTAATGAATACAAAGGCTTCATAAGCCTCAGATGAAGGCAAGCACTATGTAGACTTCATATGATCGGATGAAGGCAAGCGATGTATAGACTTCATGAAAATCAGATGAACACATACGGTGTATAGACTTGATGTGTTCACTGATGGATGTACACACTTGCCCGCTGTACAGACTTTCATGCTTATATGCAATGTAGAGACTTCAGACTACAGGAATGTGTGAACAACCAATGTGTAGACTCTTCAATCAATAGGTTTTGAAGCACAAAGACAATGTACAGACTTTGCCTTAAAATGAATGTAAAGACTTAGAAACAAGGAGGCGTTGTGTAGACTTTGAACCAGTGTACAGACTTGGAAGATCCATTGTGGATGTATCGACTTGCCAAGCGAAAGGGCTGTACATACTTTGACTTCAACAGAGACGCTGCATGAGACGCTGAAGTCTGTATAGACTTTAACAGTGAAACGATGTACAGACTTCAATAGTAAGACAATGACCAAGACGATGCAGACTCTGTATAGACTTCAACTCAATCATGCATAATGTAGTCTGATGTGTAGACTTTGAAACGTGAGAGCTACAGTGAAGGAGTGTACACACTTGACCAATTCAAAGGCGAGTCGAGTGTACAGACTTAATGCGTTGACGCTGTAACATGAGCCAGAGAAATGCGTTGACACTGTACAGACTTTGCCTAAGACGCTGTACACACTTGGATAGCGTGAGACGCTGGAAGAGACAGTCCAATGTATAGACTTGGAATGATGCACAATGACACAGTCCAGTGTATAGACTTTGCTACCCAGACAATCAATGTTCTGATGGGTCGACGCATCAACAAGGGTGGGTCGACCCATTACTGTTCAGACAATAGATATATGCAGAGATATGATATCTGACAGAATGCAATGCATATATATAAAGAGCAAATGCCATCATCAAAACACAATAACATTGCAATCATCAAAATACAATATCAAATCCACTCAAAATGCACTCACTGTCTTGCTATCATCAAAATCAAATAGCATTGCTATCATCAAAGCAACATAGCACATGCTTGTGCCTAAGAGGCACAACATTCTCCCCCTTTTTGATGATGGCAACACAATGTGACAGTGAGTCACACACAGTGAGTCACACACAAGATTTTATCCCCCTTTGACATGATCAAAGAGAGAAAAACAGTAAAAATAAGAGTACAAAGTGCATTATGCATGCAAATTCCTCTAGAACATTCTCCCCCTGAATGTAAGACTCTCCCTGAATTATTTCTCCCCCTAAACAATAGCTCCCCCTTTGAGAAGGAGTATGAACAGATAAACAAGGAAGAGAAGGTAGGAGGGTCACTTGACAACAGCTGAATCATAGATTCAGAAAGGAAGCATGATTATAAACAACTGTTAAAGTATAAGAATCAGCAACATACAATTTTCAAAAATTCAGGTTTAACAGTGATAAATCTAGAGTAAAACACCTGACCCCTGAAAAAAGAGTTTATAGATTCCATTTATAGCAATGAATCTAGGGCACATGGTATTAATAGATAAGTCAGAAATAATACCCTTTTGTGATTAAATAAGGAAATTCAAGAGAGGCAACTTGAACATGTATTGATAAAAATAATTTTCACTCATTGACTTCTGATTTTTTCGAAAGGTTACAGCAGTTTGATTTTCACTTTTGAATTTTTCAGAACCTGAACTAAGTAAATAGATCAGCGGCATTTATGCTGTTGACATTAGGTGTACACCTTGATCAGAGGCAAGTACCCCCAGTTACTAGGCATAAACTACTAGACCTATTTCAGATCAAAAACCCACAAAGAATAGTCTTCACTTTTGACATTAAGGGTACACCTTGATTAGAGGCCAGTACCCCCAGTTACTTGGTGAGAACTCCCCCTATAGATTTGACCCTTTGAACAGAGATATTCTGAAGCACTTCATGACTATGAGTTCTCCTGCTTCATTAGAGGAGATCACAATTTTTCAGTGCAATTCAGCCATTGCTCTGTCACTATGTTCAGTTCATAGCTTTTATGATCTTATTTACTGCTGCCCTTAATTCTTTTAGAGTGATTGTTAAAAAAAAATCAGTACACACTCTTATTAGCCTGTTCTAGACATATCCAGTTCAACACATTTAGGCATTACAAAACATTTTTCTATTTTAGCCATGAGACAAAGATTAAGAGCTATAAAAGTTTTCTTTTATCTCAAATTCTGAAGTGCAGACACTTAACTCTCCAATTTATAAAGGTTAAACCTTTAGTTCCTTTCAATTTGTAAGTGTGATTCTTATAAGTGAACAATTGCAATAATCACCATTCAATGTACTAAACCAGATGCAAAGCTGTTGTTTAGTGAAACTGATGGGGAAAAGATAGCAATTGGCAATATGGTTCAATGAGCAATTGATGTCAAAGAATATGAAAGAACTAAATGGGGACAGTGAGAAGTAGTAAGGATTCAATGAATTGACCAGAAAAACTCTCAGCTCCCCCTGACATCATGATGCAAAGATTATACTATGCAACACACTGTTCTACATGCAGACTATGCACCAAGGATACATGAGGCAAGTATGCAATCAATTCAGGTTTATGCATCCAAGTCATGAACATTTTTATCCTTTTTCAGATTTTTCAAAAATATGATGCAGTGCACTGTTCTACATGAAGACAGGACCCATGGTACTAGGCGGAGAACCCGGTCTCAAATACCATCTCACACATGGTAGAAACCTCCGGACAGATTTCCTTGCCTTTTAGTAACATACCATTTGATATACCAGGGTTATGCAAGACAATGCAACATACAGCAGTCCTACATGCATTGAACAGCATCATTGACAGTCATGCAAATGAAGTATGCAGAAATAAGACACATGCATTGACACAGTCTATATAGTGCATCAACTGACTACACTAAAGAAGCATTCAAATTCAGTTCAATCATATAGCAAGAGAAGAGCATCAGATATGCAGACTGATCAGCTAGACAAGAATAGAATATCAGACATCAAATAATCAAATCAACATGACTTTCTCAATTCAGCTCTGAAGGTAAATCACTTACCTGCTTTACCAGATTTATTTATTTTTACCTTTGGTGTTGCACCAGATATTTTGACAAGGCCTCCAATTTCTTTCAGCTTTTAGGATTTTGGCCCTGTCTCTTGTCATATGCCTGAAGTAGCTTTTTCTGTTTCATCAGTTTGTTCTCGGCTACCAGACATACCTGCAAACACACTTAGGGAGCAGGTTTTGGAACCCAAGATATTTTGGGCTCCAAGACAGAACCAGATACTTGAGAGTGAAAACAAGACAACAGCTGTTTAGGGATCCACATTTGTGTAAAGATGGAAGGTTTAGTGGATTCTACAGCTTGAGAGTTCTTTTTGTTATTTTTCTTTTTCTCAGCACCAACAGGTTTAGTTTTCTTTTTCTGGTGCTTTGATGGTTGTTGTGTAGTCCTGGCATTCATTTTATTAAAAACATTTTTATTTTTCTGCCAGTGCCTTGGCCAATGAATGTACTGAAAGTTATGGCCCAAATTGGTCCTAGGCTGACCAAAAAAACCTTGGTGACTAGGACTCCCTGTCCTAAACTGACTATCCCATCTCCTAGCTGGCTGAGGTCTATATGGCTGATACCAAGTGGGGAAATTCTGATACCCGAACCTCATGTGTACAGGGTTCCACCCAAGCCTATTAAGTGGTTGAAGATGAAAGTTATGATAGACTTGGGCTCTAGGGAAATAGGGATGAGCAAATGGGTTCCTAGCTGCACTTGGTCTCCCTGCCACCTTTGATCCTCTAGGTTTGTGAACTGACTTATATTGGGTCTTTTTCTGAGCAGTTGATGGTGATGGAGACTTAGCAGCCTTGTGCTGGGGTTTTGATGTGCTAGCTGGCTGACCCCTAGCCTTGGACTTATCCTTGGAGGAAGAGCATGCAGCTCTAGGCTCTACAACTTTCTGCTTTCCCTTGTCCTTAGCACTGGACACTTTTGATTTAGCATTATTGAAGGTAAATTTTTCATTGACCATTTTTATGAGTGGTCCTCTATTCTTTTCTCCCACACATGAAATGGTTTTCAATTCAAAGCTCTTTTTAGCTGAGGGATTAAAACCAAGACCCTCCTTTCTGAAATTAACTTTTGACCCTAGCAAGGCATTTAGATTTTCAGTTCCTTGGGTCATTCTTTCAATGATTTTCATTTTGTCAGAATTTTCATTTTCCATATTTTCAATAGTTTTCTTTAATTCAGCATTCACTGACAGAACAGCTTCATATTTTTCATTTGAAGTCTTCATTTCATTTTCAGACTTCTGAATTTTCAATTTCAACTCATCAACGATATTTTTCAGCAAATTATTTTCTTTCCTACAATCAATCACAACATGCTTTAATTCATCAAAATCAGAACATGCATTTTTCAATTTGTCATTCTCTGATAGTAAGCATGCAACTTTATCAGAAAGAGTTTTATCATTAACCAGAGAATTCATTTTCTTCTTTAAGAGTCTGTTTTCCTTCTTAATATCATTAGCTTTATCTAACAGGTCTCCATAAGCATCTGCCCAATCAGAAATAGTGTAATGTTCGAAAAGGGGTGATACCTGATCAGACTCTTCTTCTTCTTCTCCATTCCTGGCCATCAAGCAGATGTCCTTTTCTGGTTTTCCACTATCTGAGGAAGTGCTCAGTGTGCCTTCTTCCTCATCACTCCATGTACTGACCATGGCCTTCCCCTTTGGCGCTTTCTTCCATGGTCTTCCTTTCATTTTCTGTAACTCTGGACAATCAGCCTTTATATGACCTGTTTTTCTGCAATGATAACAAGCATTAACATCAGATTTTTCAGCAGGGTTAAATTTATACCTATTTTGCTTCCTGCTGTGGTATTTTCTGTAGAGATTCTTCCCTTCCCTTTTAAGAAATCTACTGAACCTTTTTGTGATCATAGCTATTTCATCCTTTTGAAGATCTGATCCAGATGAACTCCGATCACTGGATGATCCAATGCTGCTGGATTGTTTTGAGCAGCTATGCTTGGCCTTCAGAGCAATAGGCTTCCTGTATTCGTGCTCTTCAGTTTGAAGTAAATTCATCTCGTACGCCATCAAGGAGCCTATCAGCTCATTGGGTTTCATCCTTTGTAGATCTTTTGACTCTTCAACCACAGTTGCTTTGGTATGCCATATAGAAGTCAACGATCGAAGGATCTTCCTCACAACTTCATGATCAGTATAACTCTTTCCCAGATTTCTTAGACCATTTGTTATGATGGTCAGACGAGCATACATTTCGGTCACTGTCTCACCAGGCTTCATCCGAAATGCTTCATACCTTGACACTAGCATGTTTGCCCTCGTCTCTCTCACTTCAGATGTTCCCTCATAGATGACTTCGAGGGTATCCCACATCTCCTTCGCTGTCTTGCAGGATGACACTCTGTCAAATTCAGTGGGATGAAGTGCACACTGAATGGCGTTGATGGCGCTCCAATTCAGAGTAGATTTCCTGACTTCTTCTCTGGTCCACAATTCCTCATTCTCGTGTAGCTCATAGGGACCTTTGCTTATAATCTTCTAGATCTCGTAATCTTTGGCTCTGAGGAAGACCTGCATCCGGTTCTTCCAATATGGGTAGTTCGAACCATCGAAGAAAGGTGGCTTCGTAGTGGACTGACCCTCTGCTGTTAGCCCTCTAGCATCCATGGCCGATCCTCTTTATGATGTTAGTCCTGCACAAAGAGTTAGGCTCTGATACCAATTGTTGGGACGCTAAAGGGTGATCTAGAGGGGGGTGAATAGATCACACACCCGTTTAAAAATTAATGCAGTAGAATCAAATGCGGAATTAAAACTTCTACTGAACAGATAGTGGGCACAAAGCGAATACCACCCAGAAGAGATGAAGAACCGTCCTAAGCATACATCTACTGCGCCAAGATAGAAATATAGAAGCTAGGCAAACTACAAAACAATCACACAGTAGACAAAGGCTTTTAGGTGGTTCGGTCCTCCAGACCTACATCCACCCCACACTCAACCCGAGTGTGGCTTACTGCTGACTCACAGCTTGAACCGCTGGGCCTCATAGCTTACCTACAATCCGCTGGGCAACACAGCTTGCCGTCCGAGGAATCCTCCTCGCCCGCTGAGCAACACAGCTTGCTGTCCAGTGGAGTCCTCCACTGCAAACCGCTGGGCAATACAGCTTAGCCGTCCAGAGGCAGCACCTCTGCAATCCGCTGACTAACAGCTTGAAGAAAGGATAAAATGGAAACAAGAAAATGGAAATAAACAGCAATCTGAAAGCTGTAAACAATGAAGCACAATGTGGCTCTTAAAGAGCTGGATGGCCTGGATTTGATCCACGGTCCATCAAGAACAGATCCCCCTCGACCTCACTCTCTTTCTTCACTCTCTCTCTTCCTCTTTCTTTCTTTCTTCACTCTCTCTCTTCCTCTTTCTTCTCTTTCTTCACTCTCTCTCTTCCTCTTTCTTCTCTGCTGCACTTCTCTTCTTCTCTCGATCTTTGCTCTCCTTTTCTCTCTTTCTCTTTTCCTTTTCTTCTGCTGGATCGTGGAAGCTCTCTCTCCTTTTTCTCTTATTCTTCTCTCAGCTTCTGCTCCCTGGCTTCGATCACGATCAGCCTCCATCTGAAGACGAAGGCTCCATTATATACCAGTAGCAGTAGCAGCAGCCAAGGCGCGTGTGGCTTCCAGAGTTCCCGCCCTAAGAATTCGGACCACGTGGCAGCATCCAACAGGCTGTCAGTACACGTGTCCTCATCTGGACACTGTTCTTATCCTCGGATCACGTGCCCTTCATTAGTACGCATTTTGAATTTGTCCCACTGCGTCGACCCTGCTGTGGATAGCGTTGGCGCGTTGAAGACAGCCAGAGATAAGTCGCCCCTTTCTTGAACAGCTGCGTCGACGCTGCCAGTTGGTGGCGTTGACGCATTGATGCGTTCCAGTGAGCAACGAGCATAGCCTTTCTTAACTGTTGCGTCGACGCTGCTTCACTGCTACGTTGACGCATCGGTGATCCAGTGATCACGTTCTTCAGCAGACAGACATGCTGCGTGGACGCTGCTAGCCCATAGCGTTGACGCAGTGGTGTTCCAGCTACTAAGAGTTCAGCTGGTTTGCATGCTGCGTAGACGCTATGATCATCCTACGTTAACCCTTCTGAGTTGTCTCCGAGCTAAAACCCCATCAGGCTCAATGGCTGCGTCGACGCTGTCTTGCAATGGCGTTGACGCACTTGCAGTATTCCAATGGCCCATGGACTTGCCTCATTAACTCTTCAGAGACCTTCATCCTTCTTCAACAAGTAAAAGGGCTGCGTTGACGCCGCTAGGCTGCTGCGTTGACGCATTGATGTTCCAGCATCTGAACTTAGATGGCTTCAGCCCTCTCACGTTAAGGGGTTTATTAGCCTCTTCAGTCCCTGTCAGACAGATGGAACAAAGTCATTAGTTCTAAGTATATGCATTGCATTGTATAGACTTTGCTATGAAGGCAAAAGCAATGTAAAGTATGCACAACGCAGTGTAGAGACTTAATGAATACAAAGGCTTCATAAGCCTCAGATGAAGGCAAGCACTGTGTAGACTTCATGTGATCGGATGAAGGCAAGCGATGTATAGACTTCATGAAAATCAGATGAACACATACGGTGTATAGACTTGATGTGTTCACTGATGGATGTACACACTTGCCCGCTGTACAGACTTTCATGCTTATATGCAATGTAGAGACTTCAGACTATAGGAACGTGTGAACAACCAATGTGTAGACTCTTCAATCAACAGGTTTTGAAGCACAAAGGCAATGTACAAACTTTGCCTTAAAACGAATGTAAAGACTTAGAAACAAGGAGGCGTTGTGTAGACTTTGAACCAGTGTACAGACTTGGAAGATCCATTGTGGATGTATCGACTTGCCAAGCGAAAGGGTTGTACATACTTTGACTTCAACAAAGACGCTACATGAGACGCTGAAGTCTGTATAAACTTTAACAGTGAAACGATGTACAGACTTCAATAGTAAGACAATGACCAAGACGATGCAGACTCTGTATAGACTTCAACTCAATCATGCATAATGTAGTCTGATGTGTAGACTTTGAAACGTGAGAGCTACAGTGAAGGAGTGTACACACTTGACCAATTCAAAGGCGAGTCGAGTGTACAGACTTAATGCGTTGACGCTGTAACATGAGCCAGAGAAATGCGTTGACGCTGTACAGACTTTGCCTAAGACGCTGTACACACTTGGATAGCGTGAGACGCTGGAAGAGACAGTCCAATGTATAGACTTGGAATGATGCATAATGACACAGTCCAGTGTATAGACTTTGCTACCCAGACAATCAATGTTCTGATGGGTCGACGCATCAGCAAGGGTGGGTCGACCCACTACTGTTCAGATAATAGATATATGCAGAGATATGATATCTGACAGAATGCAATGCATATATATAAAGAGCAAATGCCATCATCAAAACACAATAACATTGCAATCATCAAAATACAATATCAAATCCACTCAAAATGCACTCACTGTCTTGCTATCATTAAAACCAAATAGCATTGCTATCATCAAAGCAACATAGCACATGCTTGTGCCTAAGAGGCACAATAATGGGTTCTTTTCAAAAGGGCCTAATCCTATATATATTTTACCTACGTTGTTGTGTCCCGAAGGGTGGCAATTAAGAGGGGAGGGGTGAATTGATTGGCCAACTAAAAATTAATTGCTAACTGAAATACTAGTTGGGATGAAAACCATAAACTAGAAGGAGATCTAGTTAAGCAAACACTCAACCTTACCGGAATAGGATCTCTCTCGCGAGTACTTGTAAATAAAAGTATGAATGCTATGACGGAGGATGAGATCACTCAGCTACACGTGAGGCCCACTCGTTCCAAAGCACGAAGAACAAACCACAAAGGAGGCACATGAATTTTTAGGTGGTTCGGGTACATAAACGTGTCCCCTACGTCCACCCCTCACACGTGAGGATAATGTTCCACTATGAGATGAGCCACACACACGCTGTAACAACAGCCAACACACACACGGCAGCCTATCCTGGCCACCACACACACCCATACGCTCGTATCAATGATCACGAGCACACACACATAAATGCGATTCTATAAGTTCACAGATTACAATAAATATTCAAGATCAATCAGCAGTGATTTGAGAAGATTAGAATAGAGAAGATTTGTAGTGATTAGAGCTCCCCCTTTCTCTTCTTTGAATGTACTTGAACTCTTTTGCAGGATGAAGACCGTTCTTGAAGGAGGATGATCGATTCTTGCACGGACACTTGTTGTATCTTGGATTTCTATGCAGCTTACCGCAGAGGAATGTTTGAAGACTTGAACCTCCGTTCTTCCCTTCACATTCACGCTCAGAACGATGTGGAAGAAGCCCTGGAGCTGCTACCTGCGACCTGCAATCACAAGGGTTAGAAAGCAACCACAAATTTCAGATCTTACTTCTTGATTTGGGGTTTGTGACCCAATGAGACGGTTTTATGCTTCCAGATCGGTCAAGGGACACCCTAGGGACCAGATCCACAAATCTAGGAGGGATTTGAGGCTGAAGGATCGGACTGGGTTGACAAAATGGCCGTGGACATGAAAGTCCACAAACGCGGCTCCGCAGAGGTGTCGACACCAGGTGTTGACACCAAGGCCAGGGCCATAGCAGAAAACTGCCGGCCAGTGTGTTCAACAGATGGTGTCGACACCAGGTGTCGACACTAGGACATGGCCTTTAGCAGAAAACTGCTGGCCAGAACAAAAAAGAGTGGGTGTCGACACCAGGTGTCGACACCAACCTCCTGACAGAAGAAACTTTCAAACGGAAGAATATTGAGAAAATGGTGTCGATACCACCAAGCATTTGTGATACCAAAACTGCCCAAAGAACTGGAAATAAAATATACAACCTCACCGGGGTTTTGCCATTATAAATTGGGTATTAGAAGTCCTTCCTACCTGCAAGAACACCCCAAGAAAAGTAAATTTGTATTGGCATTCATAGTACAAATCCACTCATGCATTTCTCATTAATTCATGAATTTATGAATGATGAAAGAAGCTTACCCTTGTGGCTTTTGCCATGTTCTTACCTGTGGGATGGAAAGCCATAAAATCATGAACTCCATTGACCATTCATGAAGAGTTTATGCACAGGTCTGCACATAAATCTAAGTGCATGTATTTATCAATCAGAACCACTTTGGAATGTGACCTAGTGATAAGCTTACACAAGTAGCATTGATTTCTCAACCCACGGGTTTCCAAAAACCATTGACAAATGTTTCATAAGAGTATAGCAACACTCCAACAAGTTTGCCATGGATCGGCAAGTCCAAGTGCTGAGATCATACCAAATCCACATGACAAAGATATCAACCATTTAACACAAAGTTATGTAGGATTTCTAATCTCAAACCAACAATGAATCATGACATTCCCATTTCATAAACCATGAATTCAACGAGACAATCAAATTAAAACAATAGGCCATTTAGCAACATTTCATTTGACAACATCAAAACTCTTGGAGCCACACATCATAATCTTGGGAGCAACAATCTCCCCCTTTTTGATGATGACAAAAATGCTATGTGCTACTGTTCAAAAGAATGAGATAGAACAGCATGAAAGTGATAAAAGGATCAACAAGTAACCAAGATAACCTTATCAAGAAAATGATTTGAACATTCAAGCATTGAACCACAAGCTTTCATATTAGTTGAATAGGATGGCAACAACATCAAAGTAATTTGACAGCCATAAGTAGCAATCCCATAAGAAGATAAGGGAACCAAAAAGCATCTGGACACTACAACTAAGTATGCCATGCTATGAAATATCTAAGCAAGACTCTTAAACTAGATGCAAAGACTCGAAAGCAAACTAAATGCAAGTGAACAAGCAAGCATGCAAGCATGCAAAACACACATAATAAGCACCTTAATAGTAGCAACATAGAGATACATATATTATATCTCCCCCTTTGACATCAACAAAAAATAAGGGGGAACCGGGGTACAAGTAGCATTGCCGACATGTCACAACTGGATTCATTCCTATCCGGAGGAAGGTGGAGGAGGTGGATGGCGAATGTAATCAACTATGGTAGTGAACTGTGCGGTTTAAGCATCCATGGCAGTCTTTAGAGCATCAAGGAAAGTATTGATAGACTGAAATTCCTGGAGATACGTGGTGTGATGAAGCTTCAATTCCGCCACATCCTGAGTAAGAACCTCCACCATCTCCCTGAGGTGACCTACCTCACCACCCATAGTCTCCATCGAGAGTTTGAAACTAGATAAGTCTGCAGAGGCTGCATGAGTTCCGGAGGTGCCACCTTCTTCATGTTGAGCATCGTCCTCTTCATCATCCGAAGCATCATCGGGATCCTTTTCTGGCACAGCTTTGAGTGTCCGAACTAGGCGTCTTTGAGCATTCCGAACATAACCCATGTTCTTACAAACCGATTTAACAGTATAAATGTCAGCTTCCTGGAGTGTTTGACAAGGCTCATCTTTGAGTGGAATGTTGACCGCACGAAAGACAGCAGTTAAGGCGGCTGCATACAGGAGAGTTCTGCTGCGGTTTTGGGTACAACTGGTGATGTGATCAAGAATAACTGAAGGAAAATTAATTGGCTCTTCTTGCAGCAGACCATATAACAGAAACATTTGATGATCGGTGACCTTCTCTCATCCCCCAGCCTTGGGAAGTAATATTGTAGTAAGCATGTGATAGAGAATGCGCTGAAGAGGGGGAAAATGGTTAGCATTTAAGCCGCTAACGGACCTGTCCCCCATTGCTTCCCCTGTCATAATCTGATAAACCTCATGTTCGGCATGCATTGCATTCTCATAGGTGTCATCATCGTCAGGTAAATCAAATGCACTTGCAAGAAACTTCCTGGAAAGAGCGATCATTTGGCCATTGACGACGGTAGTATACTTGCTCTTTCTAACAACCATATTACCATAAAATTGGAGAACAAGTGAATGGTAGATTTTTCTGTGAGCAGACATGAACGTACCCAAATTTGGCTGAGCTTCAATTAGCGGTAACAGTTCGGGAAGTGCTCTATGTAGATCTTGAAAATCCACAGCCCGTGGTCGAAGAACCTTGCGATCCATCATTTTAAACTGTGCGGGTGTGGGTCGTTGCTGGAGTGCATGTTGTTCATCCGATTTAGCCCTTACTTCCTTCTTTCAACGGGATTCTTCAACCTTTTCCTTGCCGGATGCATTCCTCTTCGGAGCCATTGGAACTAACTTCGAAAGGAGATGAGGGGAGCAAGAAATCGATCTCTCTGTTCAACGAAGGATCCCTTACCACGGCTGGATGGATTCTCCATGATTCACTCACGTTCCAGGGGACGATGGCCGAAGGAGGCGGCCACGGATGCTCGGCAAGGGGAGGTCGCGGGTGCCGCGGTGATGTCCGCACGTTCTAGGGCTTGAAAGGGTTGTGTGCTTGCAAGAAGAGGGCGTAGGGATGAAAGGAGGGCAGCACGGGTTGAGGAGGGGCATTAGGGCACTAATGGAAGGGGGTTCGAATAGGTTTGAATGGGGTTCGAACCCCACAGACCGGTTCGCGAACGGGTCGCGACCGGACGGTGTCGACACCAGGTGTCGACACCGATTTTGCCAAGTTCTGCCCGCCAAAAAAAAATAAGAGAGCAGGGAGGGGTGTCGACACCAGGTGTCGACACCGCCCTGACTGCTATATAATAAGTGTTCGGCAGTGTGTTATAAGAAAAGATTTGAATTCCAAGGAACAAGGCTTGATGCCCAAATGACTTAGGAATGAATATGAGCAATTCATGTGATAAAATGTTTGGGTTTGTCATTTTGGGGAAGTTTACTAACATAAACAATCACATACACCAATGACTGATTCCAACCTTCCCGGACCTTGTGTCACCCGTTCCTTCATGTGGCTATGCTTTATTTAACAAGGAATATGAGGACTTAGAAAGCCAAGGAGTGCATTATTTAGGTTTATACAAAGAAGCACACACCATGCACTGACATTCCACATTTAAGCAATTTACACATAATACACACATTAACATGATGCGTATGCATGACCAAGGAAAACTACGAATGCAAGTATCTTCTAGATAGGTGAAGTAAATGCAAATGCATGAGATGAGACCAACTAATGCAAGACATACACTAACCTTCCAAACGATAAATGCACAATTCTCTCCTAAAAGAAGTGAATTTATCTTCATTAAGAGGTTTAGTGAAAATATCTGTAACTTGGTTATTGAATTCAACAAACTGAATTACGACATCACCCTTGCTAACATGATCACGCAGGAAATGGTGCCTAACTTCAATATGCTTAGTGCGAGAATGATGCACGGGATTTTTTGAAAGATTTATAGCAGAGGTGTTATCACAAAGGATGGTTGTGTTATTAAGTGTGATGCCAAAGTCAATCAACTGTTGTTGTATCCAGAGTACTTGGGCAACACAACTACCTACGGCCACGTATTCGGCCTCGGCGGTTGATAATGCCACAGAGTTTTATTTCTTGGAAGCCCATGAGACCAAGCAACTTCTAAGGAACTGGCAGTACCCACTTGTGCTCTTTCAGTCAATTTTGCAACCCGCGTAATCGACATCGGAATAACCAACCAATTTAAGACAGGAACTACGCGGAAACCATAAACCAAGTTCGCAAGTGCCAGCAATATATCTAAAGATGGGCTTCACGGCCGACATATGAGATTCTTTAGGATTCGATTGAAATCTAGCACATAAGCATACTGCATATTGAATGTCGGGCCTGCTGGCAGTCAGATACAATAAAGATCCTATCATGCTTCTGAAAAGGGTTTGATTGACGGCTTTACCTTTCTTATCATGGTCAAGCTTTAATGATGTGGACATGGGAGTTGGTTGTGGCTTTGTTTCAGATAGTTTGAATTTCTTGAGCAGCTCTATAGCATATTTCTTTTGATTTATGAATAAATCATCAGTCGTCTGTGTCACCTGCAATCCCAAGAAGAAAGATACCATCCCCATAAGACTCATTTCAAACTCACTTTGTATTAATTTTGCAAAGTTTTCACTAAGAGATTCCTTTGTGGAGCCAAAGATGATATCATCCACATACACTTGAACGATTAGAATTTCCTTACCATTCATTTGTGTAAAAAGAGTCTGATCGACATTACCTCGCTTGAATCCATTTTGAATGAGGAATTCACTTAACCGTTCATACCATGCACGGGGTGCTTGTTTCAGACCATAAAGAGCTTTGTCTAGCTTGTATACATGATCTGGATGCTCCGTATCCTCGAACCCCGGCGGTTGCTCCACAAACACGTCCTCCTGGATATAGCCATTTAAAAATACACTTTTAACGTCCATTTGAAACAATTTAATGTTATTGTAGCATGCAAATGCTAAAAGAATCCTCACTGCCTCAAGTCTTGCTACTGGAGCAAATGACTCATCAAAATCAATTCCTAGCTCCTGGCTATAACATTTGGCTACAAGCCTCGCCTTGTTCCTAGTTACCACCCCTTGATCGTTTGTTTTGTTTCGAAAGATCCATTTGGTTCCGATCATAGAGTGGTCTCTAGGACGAGGCATAAGGAACCACACTTTGTTCCTTTGGAATTGGTGTAGTTCTTCTTGCATAGCCATGATCCAGGAATCATCTTTTAAGGCATCTTCTAAAGAGTGAGGTTCAGATTGCGAAAGTACAGCTATGTAATCCAGATTTTCAACTTCCCTGAATGAGGAACGCGTCCTTATTCCTTCTTCTATATTGCCGATGACAGCGTCCGGTGGATGGCCTTTAGCAAAGGTCCTTTGCCTTGGTAGCTGCAGTTCAACCTGATTTTGCTGATTTTCACCAGCATCTTGTTGTTCTTCACCTCCTGGTGTATTAACTTTCTCTAACAACTTTCCTGTATCATCATCTTCTGATTCTTCTTCCTACAAGATAGACTTTTCATTAGTATCCTTGGATGATGATTCATCAACAATGACATGGGGACTTTCCTCAACTACAAGAGTTCTCAAGTTATACACTCGATAGGCTCTTGAGCTAAGGGAGTATCCAAGAAATATTCCCTTGTCACTCTTGGGGTCAAACTTTGCCAAGTCCACCTTGCCGTTGTTATGGATATAACAAGTGGAGCCAAAAGGTTTGAAGTAAGAAATATTCGGTTTCTTACCTCGATATAGCTCATAAGGTGTTTTCTTTAACAATGGCCTTACCATGGCTCAGTTGATTATGTAGCACGCAGTGTTCACAGCTTCAACCCAGAAATACCTTGGTAAGTTGTTCTCATTTAGCATAGTCTTGGCCATTTCAACTAGTGTCATGTTCTTCCTCTCAACTACTCCATTTTGCTCGGGGGTTCTTGGTGCGGAGAAGTTGTGCATATAGCCTTGAGCCCTGCAGAAATGGCTGAACTCATGATTATCAAATTTCTTACCATGATCACTCCGCATGGTCTTGATGCACCAACCTTTTTCATTCTGAACCATCCTGCAAAATGCTTCAAACTCCATCAAGGTATCACTTTTGTGAGGGAGAAAGTACACCCAGCTATATCTTGAAAAGTCATCCACAATTACAAACCCATATAGCTTATCACCCAAGCTTTGTGTTCTGCTTGGTCCAAACATATCGATATGGATCAGTTCAAGGGGCCTAGAAGTGGTTACATCACTCTTACATTTGAAGGATGTTCTTGTCTATTTGCCCCTGCTGCATGCCCCACAGATTCCTTCATCGACAATCTTCAACTTGGGTAACCCAACAACCAGATTTTTTATGAACAACTTCAACATCACATTAAAACTGGCATGCCCAAGATGGCGATGCCAAAGCCATGCATCATCAGATCTTTTAGCAACTAAACATAAATTGTCATGTGATACATCATCAAGATCAATCATATACACGTTGTTGTGTCTAAACCCTATGAACTTAATTTCATGAGAGTTTCTATCTACCACAGTGCAGTGAGTAGAATCAAAAGACACATTGCAACCTTTGTCACAGAGTTGACTAATGCTCAGGAGATTGTGATGCAAGCCTTTTACAAGCAAAATATTTTCAATGACTTGAGTTTGCTTCTTACCTATCTTACCTTCTCCGACAATTTTTCCTTTGTCTTTTCCCCCAAAAGCTACCACTCCACCATCCTTTTCTTGCAGGTCTACAAACATTTCCTTGTTTCCCGTCATATGTCTTGAACATCCGCTATCCAGGTACCATTTGTTCTTTTGAGCTCCAAGGCAGACCTACAAATTCAAAACAAATACTTATGGGGTTTTTGGTACCCAAGCAAGCTTGGGTCCATGATGGTTAGACAAAGGAGGCCTATATGACCTATTCACCATTCTTACAAAATGTTCATCATCAAATCTCATGGTTCTGCAATCATAAATATCATGGCCTAATCTTCCACAATAAAAATATGTAGTGACTCTGTTACCACGGCTTCTCCTCCTGTTTGCATTCATAAATGAGTTCTGCATATGTATGTTAGACAAGGAGGAAAACGAGCTTCTTGAAATCCAAGGAGTCGTGTGTTTTGGATTGAAATAGTTTTCTCTTTTCAAAGGTGTGTAGAGAACTTCCTTCATGAGGATCCACCCAAGTGTTCATAACTTGTTTCCCTTTTTCCAATGTAGCAAGAATATTTTTCACCTCATTTATCTCTAGCATCAAGGTTTCAATCTTCTGTTCAGCTGTTTCCTTGGTTTGATTACATGCAATTCTTTCCAACCTTTCTTGTTTTAATTCCCTCTTCAAGTCTTCATGCATTTTGACAAAAGTGGTTTGATCTTCACGCATGCATGAACTCTCTTCTTCAAGCAGTTCAGTTTTAGACATAAGAATTTTTCATGTTTGAGATTCTTAATTTCAGATTTCAAGACATTACAACTTTCACAAGAATTTTCAGCATACACAAATTGCTACATCTTCTTTTTCAGAAGTTTATTTTCAGATTTTAATTTTTTGCATTTTCCATATAATGATTCATAAGCTATCTGCCATTGTTCACAAGTAAGAGATTCGGATTCAGAATCTACCTCATTTGAGTTGTCCTCGTCTGCCATGAAGCACAGATTCTGAACAAACTCATCTAAGTCATCTTCATTCCCAGATCCTTCCTCATCCTCGTCGCTCCATGTGACGACCATGGCTTTGGGCTTTTTGAATTTTCCTTTCTTGAATCTCTTCATCAAATCCAAGCACTCACCCCGCATGTGACCAGATTTTTTGCATTCATAGCAGATTACTTCATCCTTCTTGCTACTTTCATTTTTCTTAGGACCTTACCTTCTTGGTCCTTTTCTAAACTGACCACCGAACTTCCTACTATTCTTGACAAATTTTCTTGCTCTTCTGGTGATTATAGCAACAAGCTCCTCATCTTCAGTGTTGGCCGTGGAGCTTTCCTCACTTTCATCAGATTCTTGCGGGTTTACCTTCAATGCCAATGTTGTGGCTACCTTCTTCTTTTTGTGATCCTCCTCGCTCCTTTTGATGTTAATCTCGTATGTCATCAAGGAGCCAACTAATTCATCCAAAGTCAAAGTGCTGAGATCCTTTGAATCTTCAATTACGGTGGCCTTTGTGTGCCACTGTGGTGATAGAGATCTCAGTACCTTCCTTACAAGATCTCGGTTTGAATACTCCTTCCCAAAAGCCTTCAAACCGTTTGTAATTTCCATTAGCCTCGCAAACATTTCAGAAATGGATTCTTCTGACTTCATCATAAACAACTCATAATCTCGGACCAATAGATTTGCTTTGGTCTCCTTGACTTCAGAAGTTCCTTCATAGATCAAGCGTAGCTTGTCCCACATTTCCTGTGCAGAGGAACACATAGAGATTCGTGAGTATTCGTTTGGATGAATAGCACATTGATTTATATTCATGGCCTTAAAGTTTGCTGTATAATTATTGATATCTTCATCATCCCAATAATCTTCATTATCAGGCAACTTATAAGGATCTTTATTGATCACATTCCACACATCATACTCTTGAGCACGCAGGAAAACGTACATTCTGTTTTTCCAATAAGTGTAGTTTGTACCATCGAAAAACGGAGGCCTGTGTACTGAATGCCCTTCGGGCATCATCCCTCTGTTTGCCATGATCTAGGATCTAGCTCTTCGACCGTGAGGTCGAGTCAGTCAGAGACCAGCGCTCTGATACCAATTGTTGTGTCCCGAAGGGTGACAATCAAGAGGGGAGGGGTGAATTAATTGGCCAACTAAAAATTAATTGCTAACTGAAATGCTAGTTGGGATGAAAACCACAAACTAGAAGGAGATCTAGTTAAGCAAACACTCAACCTTATCGGAACATGATCTCTCTCGCAAGTACTTGTACATAAAAGTATGAATGCTATGACGGAGGATGAGATCACTCAGCTACACGTGAGGCCCACTCGTTCCAAAGCACGAAGAACAAACCACAAAGGAGGCACAAGAATTTTTAGGTGGTTCGGGTACACAAATGTGTCCCCTACGTCCACCCCTCACACGTGAGGATTAATGCTCCACTATGAGATGAGCCACACACACGCTGTAACAACAGTCAACACACACACGGCAGCCTATCCTGGCTACCACACACACCCACACGCTCGTATCAATGATCATGAGCACACACACACATAAATGTGATTCTATAAGTTCACAGATTACAACAAATATTCAAGCTCAATCAGCAGAGATTTGAGAAGATTAGAATAGAGAAGATTTGCAGTGATTAGAGCTCCCCCTTTCTCTTCTTCGAATGTACTTGAACTCTTTTGCATGATGAAGACCGTTCTTGAAGGAGGATGATCGATTCTTGCACGGACACTTGTTGTATCTTGGATTTCTATGCAGCTTACAGCAGAGGAACGTTTGAAGACTTGAACCTTCGTTCTTCCCATCACATTCACGCTCAGAACGATGTGGAAGAAGCCCTGGAGCTGCTACCTGCGACCTGCACTCACAAGGGTTAGAAAGCAACCACAAATTTTAGATCTTACTTCTTGATTTGGGGTTTGTGACCCAATGAGACGGTTTTATGCTTCCAGATCGGTCAAGGGACACCCTAGGGACCAGATCTACGAATCTAGGAGGGATTTGAGGCTGAAGGACCGGACTGGGTTGACAAAATAGCCGTGGACGTGAAAGTCCACAAACGCGGCTCCGCAGAGGTGTCGACACCAAGGCCAGGGTCATAGCAGAAAACTGCCGGCCAGTGTGTTCCACAGATGGTGTCGACACCAGGTGTCGACACCAGGACATGGCCTTTAGTAGAAAACTGCTGGCCAGAACAAAAAAGAGTGGGTGTCGACACCAGGTGTCGACACCAACCTCCTGACAGAAGAAACTTTCAAACGGCAGAATATTGAGAAAATGGTGTCGACACCAGGTGTCGACACCAAGCATTTGTGATACCAAAACTGCCCAAAGAACTGGAAATAAAATATACAACCTCACCGGGGTTTTTCCATTATAAATTGGGTATTAGAAGTCCTTCCTACCTGCAAGAACACCCCAAGAAAAGTAAATTTGTATTAGCATTCATAGTACAAATCCACTCATGCATTTCTCATTAATTCATGAATTTATGAATGATGAAAGAAGCTTACCCTTGTGGCTTTTGCCATGTTCTTACCTGTGCGATGGAAAGCCATAAAATCATGAACTCCATTGACCATTCATGAAGAGTTTATGCACAGATCTGCACATAAATCTGAGTGCATGTATTTATCAATCCGAACCACTTTGGAATGTGACCTAGTGATAAGCTTACACAAGTAGCATTGATTTCTCAACCCACGGGTTTCCAAAAACCATTGACAAATATTTCATAAGAGTATAGCAACACTCCAACAAGTTTGCCATGGATCGGCAAGTCCAAGTGCTGAGATCATACCAAATCCACATGACAAAGATATCAACCATTTAACACAAAGTTATGTAGGATTTCTAATCTCAAACCAACAATGAATCATGACATTCCCATTTCATAAACCATGAATTCAACGAGACAATCAAATTAAAACAATAGGCCATTTAGCAACATTTCATTTGACATCATCAAAACTCTTGGAGCCACACATCATAATCTTGGGAGCAACATACGTGAATGCTCTCTTCCCCTTGCCTTAATCAAGCATTAACAGCAAGGAGGAGAGGTTTTCTCTCCCCCCCTTCCTCCCTCTTGCTCTCTCTCTCTCTCTAGAAGCCCTTTTTCTCTCTAGAAGGGGAAAGCTTGGGGAAGATCTGCCGGGAGGATACCGTCGCTACGCGAGGATCCGTGTGAATCTATTCTAGAGGTCGTACTTCTGTGTGGCTTGGTGTTTGTGAGAATCTGCATCGGACACTGCGGGCAGCGTCGTTCCGCGCAAGGTATAAATCTGCAACCCGTAGTTAGGGGTTGGGTGATTAATACATCGATTAGAGCATGGATCTAGGATTCCATCCAACCGGGTTCGGGTAAATAAATTTTTGTTATCCACTACGTTGTCCGAACAGTGCTGGTGGAAACCTTACAGTTACAACGACTGAGTCCGCCGGGGTATCTCTATTTTTAACCCCATTTTTTGTGTGTTTTTTTGTTTACCTGAGAGCCTCTTGGTTGTCTGATAACTGGCACTGGGTGTCCTTAACTTGTTGCTGTCAAAGGACATTGCTAGTGGGATCATTGCCGATGATCCATTATGTTGATGCTGGAGTTGCTTGCTGGGAATTGACTGGTTGCCGAGCAATCTGGAGCTTCAGTGTCGACCTTCAGGCTAGCTGATCTATGTAGCTTGCAGCTGAGGCTTGGATTGAAGCCTGAATGAGTAGACCTCGATGATCCAAAGGCTGAGGTTCTGGGATGTTGTGGCATATAGACCAATAATTGACGTAGGCCGACCGAAGAGGTTTATTGGCCTAAGGTTAGGCATTTAACCGACCGGGAAGGTGTATTGGTCAGGGACTGGGTGACGTGTAGGCCAACCAATTGTGGTGTTTTGGATAGGGATCAAGTGTTTGACCGTCTGTGGAGGTGTTTTGATCAAGGGTAGGTGCAGGCCAATCGTAGAGGTGTATGGCCGGGGTGAAGGCTGAACGGCCGTAGAGGCGTATTGGTCGAGGGGGGGAGAGGCTGACCGAGATGGTGTAAGGTGATAAGTGCTATATTTTATATCATAATTTGCATCACATTTATCATCTTTGGGCATTATAAGAACAACATTATGCAATTCATATGAGTAACTCCATTCTCACACATAATTTGAGTATGCATAGATTTTACCATCATTTTTTGAGTGAAAATGATAATGTGAGGTTCAGTTAAGAAATTGCATAACTATTTTTGATCAAGAAACAATGATTATATGATTTTTCTGAAATTTTAGGAATGTGCGACCAAGGTTCAGGCGCCAATTAATGAACGCCCTTCTGAAAGAGCACCCATTCAGGAATAAATGACTTCGCAAGAAGGCGTCATTTTCAAGCCAGTTCTGAGAAGAAAGAACAAGCGGTTGTTCGTGTTGTCGTTCATTGAAGAAATAGCGACCGCTTACGCCGGCGCTCAATCCTTGTGTATGGAAAAGATAAAATACTGAAGGAAAAATTAAGAAAAATAGAAAAAGGAATGAGCGTCAGTCTAGAAAGTCGTCTATTCAATTATATAGAAAAGCCAGAAATATCAAAATATGGAGAAAAAATTGCGCCCGTGTGAAAAGCTGCTATTTTATGAATTAATGGCATTACGGTGTGCACGATTTACAGTTTGAAGCCGAAACAGAACCAAGTTGCTCTTATGGAAGTTATCTTTTCAAGTTTTGATACAAGGAGGACTCTTTGATGGCAAGAGGCCTAGTTTGAGCAAGATTTGATGCTAAAAAGTCAGATTTTGACTTGATCCAAAAGCCTCCAATCATGGAAAGCCCATGCACTCTATAAAAAGTCACCCAGAGCAAACTGAAAAAAAGATCTTAGCCCTTTCTTAGCCTCTTTACATGCTCTTCTGTTCATCTTTTCAATTTTCTTTCTTCTACAAAGTTCTTCGTTTTTAAGTGATCTTTAATTTCTTCTTCCTCCTCTTCTTCTAATTCTCTCCCTTTTTTAATTTATTTCAAGTTTTTCAAGGTTCTGTCCTACGTTTTTACTGTTCATCTGCGGTTCTACACTTTGTTCTTCTCAAGTTTTCTTCCTCTTCTGCTCTTCTTTTCATCTTAGCTTCTTAATAGAAGTTCTTCGCTTTTCCTATATCTAGATTTTGTTCTTCTTCATCTTCATCCAATTTTTTCTAGTTTTCAAGTTACAATCTCTTTTTAAAAGTTTAATTTTTTTGATTTACTGTTCATCTGCGCAAAATCACCTCTGTTCTTCCTCAGTTTTCACCTTCTTCCTCACGTTTTCTATCTCTGCACTATTCATGCACTTTCTTCCTCTCATCTAGATCTACAACTTTCTCTTCTACCACATCTTCTAATTCTCTCTGGTTTTAAAGTAATTTTCAATTTTCTCTTACTCTATTTTTATTTTTATTTTGATTTTAAATCTTCCTCTCTTCTTCTATCTTCCCCCTTCTCCATATTCTTCTCACATCCCAAGGCGAAGATTCTTCTTTCGGTGCTCATAAGGCGACGTCTACTTCCAAGACGGGCCGATCTTCCTCTAAGACTCGGCAAGGAGACTACAACGCTATTCTTCAAATTTCCTGGCTCTATTTCTTCCTTTTTCCCTTAGTTTACTCAAGTTGTAATTTTTGACTTTCATAGACATTGTAATCTTTTCTTAGCAATAAAAATTCATCTTTTACAATTGTGTTTTGCTAGTTCTTTCTCTCTCTATCTCCTATCAAATTCTCTTCTCAACCCTCTCAAATTCTTTAGATAGGTTTATTTTTAGTCTCAAGTTCATGCACTTTTACTTTTCTTTAGTTTAAATTCACTCAAAATTCAATTTTTAAAACATAAGGATTTTTCAACTTACTTAAAAGAAAAAAATTTCTTCTCTATGAGATCGACCCGTTCTTACCACTTTACTTATATTTAATATCTTTTCAGTGAGTGAGTGCGGTTATTTTTAAAATTGTGACACGACTTTTGACGACGAGTATTAGTGCACATCAATTTTTGACGTCGTTATCGGGGAATGAAAATAATTTTTTATAGTTGGATATTCTTATGTTTGGTGTGTATATTTGTATATTAATTTTTCTATTTTTATTTTACAGGAAAAAGAAAAAAATCAGAAAATCAGAAGATCAAAGAAAAAGGAAATTCGGACCTGAAAATTCACAGGAAATAATCTATTGCAAAAAATAGAAAGTGTCGCTGAAAGTCTGTATCTGTCACTATAGGGAGCAGAAAATCTGGAATTCTGAAAATCCTGAAAAATCAAGCGTCGCTAAAGGTCAGTAAGCGTAGGTACATGTTCTATTTTTTCAATTGCTAAAAAATCATAAAAAACTTAAAAAAATTCCTGAAAAATCCAGAAAATCAGACAAATATAGAAAGCATACTTTTTGGCTTTATTCTTCAGTAGGTTGCATGTTGATTCGTATTTTTAGTTGATATTTATCTTTTATCCATCTCTCTTTTTGAAAAGAAAAAAATAGAAAAAATCTCTGAAAAAATAACAAAAAATCAAAAATAGAAAAAAAATTCATGATATCATGCTTTCATTTTAGTTATATCTCTTGCTTTCATTATTGCATCTAGTGATTGTTTCTTCATTTACTTGCATCATTTGAACAAAAAAAATGATTATTCTCTTCTTCTCTTTCTCTCTTCTTAAGGGCAATAAAGGAACACTCTTCTTAGAATTGGAAGGACCCTCCATTGAGCACTCAGTCTCTTTGAATTGGAATCTCCTTTTTCAAGAACTCTATAAGTCCCCGCACATGTGGATTCTCTCACGGACGTCGGGCCGATTGTACCACGAAGCACCCCGAAGTTAGCTTGCCCTTAGAAGTTTGAAAAAAGAAAAAAAATAAAACAAAACCATCATATTACATACATAACTCATATAGTTGTTGTTGCATTTGCATCATTTTGAAAAAAAGAAAAAAACAACAAAATCAAAAATACCAAAAATACACAAACGACACTTCCCTTTGGGCCCTTTTTACATTACATGCAAGGTTGGAGATCCCTACACCCACATTTGTTAGAACCAATAGGTGAGATTGAGAGGTTAGTGCATCTTAGAACTCGCCATCAACCTAACCTCAAGGCGGACCAAAAGTAACCACAACAAATAGCTCCCAAGCAAATAAAGGAATATTTCTTGCCAAATCAATACCAACCGTCATTCTATGTTCAAGCACCCCAAAATCAAGCGGCCCAATATGAAATCAAGTCAAGCACCATACAAATGTTGCCATTCTTCTATGACAATACAAATGAAGATCCTTACAAACATCTTGATGAGTTCCTCCAAATTTGCTCAACTGTTAAGATCCAAAACTTTTCTGATGATGCTCTTAGGTTAACTCCCTTCCCATTCTCTCTCAAAGACAAAGCTAAGTATTGGTTAGGAATCTTGAGTAGATCAATAGACACATGGGCGGAAATGTAAAAAGAGTTTTTGAAGAAATTCTATCTCATAGGGCGTACCAATACCATGAGGAGAGCCATAACTGGATTCACTCAAAATCCTGGGGAACAAACCCATGAAGCTTGGGATAGATTGAAAGATTTACTTAGAAAATACTCACACCATGGATTATCAATATGGTAAATAGTTCAAGCATTCTATGAGGGATTAACTAAAAATTATCGCCAAATGATGGATGCGTCATGTGGGAGAGCTTTTATGAGTAAGAGCGAGGATGAAGCTTATGACTTATTTGAGATGTTAAGTGAGAATTTTATTAGTCATACCTCGCTATCATCTTATGAGAGAATGATTGGGCCTTCTAAGAGGGGTGGGCTTTATGAAATCAAGAATCAAGGAGAATCTGAGAATAAGATGGATATTAATGCTCTTGCGTAAAAGTTAAATAAAGTGGACTTGCTGGGGCAAAAGATGGAGAATGTTGACTTAGTGGCTCAAAAGTTAGATCAATTGTTGTCCATAAATAGACAGGAACCTTCTTTTTCTCCTGCTCAGCAATCTCAACCTTTCTCAGATTCTAACTATCAAGAACTTTGTGCTCTTTGTTCATGCCTAAGTCATGATGTTACTGATTGTCCCACGGCGGCCCAGCTTCCCCCGTTCATCCAAGAACAAATTTTCGCTGCTCAGGGTGTCTCTAAGCCTCCTTATGATCCTTATTCCAATATCTAGAATCCAGGCGGGAGAAATCACCAGAACTTTTCTTGGAAAAATCAACAAGGGCCATCCATGCAATCCAATCCCTCAAATCAATCTGTTCAAAAGGCAATCCTTCCAAGTTCCGGCTCAGTCTCATCACAATTTTTCTCAACCCAAATCTTCTTATGCATTGTTTCAACAACATCAACAATCTCAACCCCCATACCAGCATTCTCAGGCCCCGTACCCTCAAGCTCAGTCATTTCAGGGCCAGTATCATCCCCCTAATCGATTCAATCAAGCTCAAGTTCCGTATCAACCACCACCTCCTCAGCCCAACTTCGATGAAAAAGTTGATCAACTCCAACAATTAATACAACAACTTATTCTGTCTCAGAATCAATCCACTCTTTCCCATAATCAATCCATTGCTAATTTGGAAGGTCAAATAGGGCAATTAGCTGCTAGTAATATGAGGAGAAAATTTGGTCAACTTCCTAGCCAACCGGTGGCTAATCCAAAAAATCAACCTCCAGGTTTCCCTCAAAGAGCCCCTCTTCTTCCTCAACCAAACCCACCTCAGCTTCCCCCTCTTGCTGGTCCTCAATATGAGAATGCTAAGGATATTTCTACTCTTAGGAGCGGGATAACTTTAGATGATCCTTATAAAGTTAAGGGAGTAGGTGGCAACTCGGCCCATCCAGCCCGCGAAGAAAGTGATAGTGAGGAAGATGAGCCCATCATTGTTGCAATGAAGAACCCGAAAGGTGAGAGGAAGGAACTTGATAAAGACAAAGCTAAGATCGATGAAAGACCCCATGAATATGTGCCTAAAGTTCCGTTCCCTGATGCTTTAAAGTCTAAAGCTCTTAAGAAACAACCGATTCATCAAGAAGAGCTAATGGAATTATTCAAACAGATGAACATTAATATTCTATTATTGAATGCGATCAAGCATGTGTCGGCTTATGCAAAATTTTTGAAAGAGCTTTGTACTCCGAAGAGGGAACCGAAGGTAATTACTCAAAAGATCCACTTGTCTGAGGATGTGAGTGCCGTTTTGATGAATCATTTACTAAAGAAATTGAAGAACCCGGAGCTCCGTTGATTTCATGTGACATAGGTGGTGTTACTTTTGATAGAGCATTGCTAGACTTAGGTGCTAGTGTGAATCTGTTACCTACCTTTATATATGAGCAGTTTAATCTGGGGAATTAAAACTAACTTCAATAATCCTTCAATTGGCAGATCGATCGGTAAAAACTCCAAGGGGTCTATTGGAGGATGTTATTGTCAAAGTCCATGAATGCTATTTCCCTGTGGAATTCTTAATCTTGGATATGGCCTCGTCCCAGGAACTCAAGCACACGTCTATTATACGTCTGTTTTTAGCCACGGTAAAGGCCAACATAAATTGTGTCACGGGAATGATGGATATTTCTTTTGGAGGTGAGAAGGTGTCATTAAACGTTTTTAAGATATCCCAATATCCGGAACAAGATGAATGTAATGCTATTGATATTTTTGAGGAATCGATCGATGAAAATCCGGATGAAGTTAAAGATATTCTAGAAGAGGGTAGCATGTTGCAGGATTCTCTATTCTCTTTCGCACCCTATTCTAAGATAGAGCCGATTCCCGCACTTCAATCTAAACCCGCTCTTCCATCTTAAGAGCATCCTCCTGTTCTTGAGTTGAAGCCTCTCCCGGACTCATTAAAATATGCTTACATGGGCCCTGACCATACTCTTCCTGTCATTATTGCCTCCAATCTTTCTGCAGTTCAAGAATCTCAACTTCTAGAAGTTCTTAAGGAGCATAAAGGGGCAATAGGTTGGTCAGTGGCAGATTTAAAAGACATTAGTCCTGATGTTTGCATGCATTATATCTACTTAGAGGACAACGCCAAGCCAAGTCGAGTAATGCAGCGCAGGCTCAATCCAAACATGAAGGAGGTGATTAAGAAGGAAGTGGTGAAGTGGCTGGATGCCGGGATTATATATCTCATTTCAGATAGTAAGTGGGTCAGCTCGACGCAAGTTGTGTCGAAGAAATCAGGGCTGACCGTTGTGACAAATGAAAAAGGAGAAGAAGTGCCCATGCGATTACAGACGGGGTGGAGAGTTTGCAAAGATTACAGAAAATTGAATTCAGTAACCAAGAAAGATCATTTCCCACTCCCGTTTGTAGATCAGATCTTGGAGAGACTGACTGGGCAGAAATACTTTTACTTTTTGGATGGCTACTCCGGGTACAATCAAGTTACAATCTACTTGGCAGATCAAGAGAAAACTACATTCACGTGTCCTTACGGCACGTTTGCATTTAGAAGAATACCATTCGGGCTTTGCAATGCCCCTGCCACCTTTCAGCGATGTATGATGGTAATGTTTTCTAAAATGGTAGAAGAATTTTTAGAAGTTTTTATGGATGACTTCTCTGTGTTTGGTGTCTCATTTAAAAATTGCTTGGAGAACTTGACTAAAGTGTTGCAAAGGTGCATAGAAGCTAATCTTGTATTAAGCTGGGATAAAAGTCATTTCATGGTAAGAGAAGACATTGTGTTAGGCAATGTTGTTTCCGAAAAGGAAATAGAGGTAGATAAAGCTAAGGTTGATCTTATTTTCAATCTTCCTCCCCCTTCGTCTATCAAGCAAATCCGTTCTTTTTTTGGCCATATAGGTTTCTATAGAAGATTCATCAAAAACTTCTCTACCATTGCTCGTCCGCTTACTCAGCTGTTAGCCAAAGACACTCCTTTCAATCTTGATGATTCTTGTTTAGAAGCATTTCATTCTTTAAAAGCGGCCTTAGCTCAAACCCCAATTCTTCAATCTCCTGATTGGTCACTGCCGTTCGAAATAATGTGTGATGCTTTCGATTACGCAATATGAGTTGTCTTAGGTCAGAGAATTGATAAAAAACCCATGGTAATCTATTATGCGAGCCGCACCCTCACCGATACTCAATTGAACTAGACAACCACGGAAAAAGAACTTTTGGCTATTGTGTTTGCCCTGGAGAAATTCCGTTCTTATCTTTTAGGGGCTAAAGTTATTATTTATTCAGATCATGCTGCTTTGAAATATTTGCTCACCAAGAAGGATGCTAAACCCCGTTTCATTCGATGGATTCTATTATTACAAGAATTTGATATGGAAATTAAGGACAAGAAGGGGCTAGAAAATGTTGTGGCTGATCATTTGTCAAGAATAGTGATACCTGAAAGCGCTCCCATGTCTGATTCCTTTCTTGACGAGCATCTGCTTGCTGTTTCTCACTCTTCAACCCCCTGGTACGTTCACATAGTCAACTATTTGGCAGTATGACAGATCCCGAGAGGGTGGACTAGACAGGAAAGGATCAGTTCTTTTCTAAGGTCAAAGCACTATTTTTGGGAGGACCCGGAGCTGTTTCATATGGGCCCTGATCATATTATAAGAAGATGTGTCCCCGAAGAGGAGCAACAATCTGTTTTAAATTTTTGTCATAATATTGCACGTGGGGGACACTTCTCTGGTAAAAAGACTGCGACTAAGGTATTACAAAGTGGATTTTATTGGCCCACTCTATTTAAGGATGCATATGAATTCGCTAAAACATGTTTGAGGTGTCAAGCCGTGGGCAATAATACAAAAAGAGATATGATGCCGCTTAATCCCATTCTTGTTGTGAAATTTTTGATGTTTGGGGAATAGACTTCATGAGACCGTTTCCACCATCCGTTGGCAATGAATATATCTTAGTGGCGGTTGATTATGTTTCAAAATGGATTGAAGCTATAGCCATTAGGACCAATGATCATAAAGTGGTCATAAAATTTGTGAAGAAAAATATCTTTTATCGATTTGAGTGTCCTAGGCTATAATAAGTAATGGGGGTTCGCATTTCACGTACTCTCAATTCCTAGCTTCACTCTGCAAGTATGGCATTACTCACAAGCTCGCTACCCCCTATTATCCCAAAACGAGTGACCAGGTTGAGGTTTCCAATAGGGAGATTAAGAACATCTTGCATAAAATAGTTCAGCCCGATAGAAAAGACAGGTCTGATAGGCTAGACGATGCATTATGGGCTTATCGAACTGCATTCAAAACTCCTATTGGCATGTCACCTTATAGACTCATCTTTGGTAAAGCCTGCCACTTACCTGTTGAACTAGAGCATAGAGTATTTTGGGCCATTAAACAAGTAAATTTTGATCTCATTCAAGCTAGGTCCCAAAGAGCTCTCCAACTTAATGAATTGGAGGAACTGCGTAACGAGGCCTATAAAAATTCTAACATTTATAAAGCTAAAACCAAGGCATTTCATGATAAGCATATTCACAGAAAGAGTTTTCATGCTAATCAAATGGCTTTGCTTTTCTATTCGAGGCTACGTTTGTTCCTCGATAAGTTAAAGTCCAGATGGGATGGGCTGTTCATTGTTGTGAAAGCATTTGACCATGGAGCCGTTAAAATTTTAAATCCACAAAATTGTCATATTTTTACTGTTAATGGTCAAAGGTTAAAACCTTATTTGGAATATGAGCAGTTAACACAAAAAGAATCCATTGCATTGTGTGATCTAGAATGAATACTTTTTGAGCTTTCATGCGTCTGGCTGAAGACTGAAAATTTAGCGCTTCTGGGAGGCAACCCAATATTTTTGTTATTTGTTATTTTATTTTTAGTATATTTTTCAGTAGTCAAGTCAAATTGAGAAGATGATGCCGTCACTATTCACATAAAGGAGCAATTCGGCCCGCACATCAGGTTGTATCCTTCCATCCCAACCGTATTCTCTGTCACAATGTTCTAATACTTTCTATTGCATGTGCCATTAATGACAATGTCATTCAAGTTGGGGGGGAAGAAAATTTTCATGATACATATAATACAACCTGATATGAGTGTTTGCATAATGTCCTTTGTCCTGCATTAATCATATTGCCCTGCATGAAAAGTAAAAGGATGAAATCCCTAATTAAGTTTTCTTGATTCATGTTTGAATTGAAAGTAATTCTGGAATAGGAAAGACTAGGGAGAAGGATGATGAAATTTTTTTTCGATCTAGTCATGAAAAAATGATGTAAGAATCTCTTTAAAGTCCTTTAGCACTTAAAAAAAAAGAAATCACATTGCACACTAATGAAATAAGCGGGACAAGTCTTCTGCTATTTTGGATATGTTGTCTGATACTCTGCACTTCTTAAGAGATCGTTTATAAACTTTCTGCCAAGATATTTATCGAATAAGTGCAAAAGCACAATGAGAAAAAAAATGAAAAAATGATGAACATGAAAAAAAATAAAAAAAAAAGAGAAAAAGAAACACCATGAAAAATACCCCGAATCTTAGTAGTCGGGCCTGCTTCACCTAACAAGTGTTGAGGTTCGCGTCAAACGGAAAAGAGAACCTTGATCTGCGTAACTGGGCATGTTTCTCCTAAAGCAAGAGTCGAGGTTCATGTTAGACAATGAAGGGTAGTGCAGCATCATGCGTGTATAAAAATAAAAAGATCCCAAGGGACAAATAAATAAGGTAAATAAAAAGCTAGTATGTTTAATGCTCTGATTAAGAGGTGAAGGGTTGAAAGGCACTTGTTTGGAATAGCAAATGAGGGATGCAATTGTCTACGCTGTGGATTTGGTAGTTACACATGCACAAGTGCTACTAAACTTTGATTTGAATTCTTGATCATGTACCACAATTTTCAAATGTGTATTAATACTTTCGGATTCCTAATCTTTGGTTGATTCTATGAAGGAAGAGCTGGATATAACGGTATAAATTTTTACAAACTCTTGTTGGTCCTAAATTTTAATTTGTTTGCATTACTAAGGGACTAGCAATGAGTAAGTTGGGGGGTGATAAGTGTTATATTTTATATCATAATTTGCATCACATTTATCATCTTTGGGCATTAAAAGAACAACATTATGCGATTCAGATGGGTAACTCCATTCTCACACATAATTTGAGTTTGTATATATTTTACCATCATTTTTTGAGTGAAAATGATAATGTGAGGTTCAGTTAAGAAATTGCATAACTATTTTTGATCAAGAAAGAATGATTATATGAATTTTCTGAAATTTAAGGAATGTGCGACCAAGGTCCAAGCTCCAATTAATGAACGCCCTTCTGAAAGGGCGTCCACTCAGGAATAAATGACTTTGCAAGAAGGTGCCATTTTCAAGCCAATTCTGAGAAGAAAGAACAAGCGACTTTTCGTATTGTCATTCATTGAAGATATAGCGACCGCTTACGCGGGCGCTCAATCCTTGTGTACGGAAATAATAAAATACTAAAAGAAAAATAAAAAAAATAGAAAAAGGAATGAACGCCCATCCAGAAAGTCGTCTATTCAATTATATGAAAAAGTCAGAAATATCAAAATATGGAAAAAAAGAAATTGCACCCGTGTGAAAAGCCGCTATTTTATGAATTAATGGCACTACGGTGGTCACCATTTATAGTTTGAAGCAGAAACGGAACCAAGTTATTCTTATGGAAGTTATCTTTCCAAGTTTTGATGCAATGAAGACTCTTTGATCGCAAGAGGCCTAATTTCAGCAAGATTTGATGCCAAAAAGTTAAATTTTGACTTGATCCCAAAGCCTCCAATCATGGAAAGTCCCTACACTCTATAAAAAGTCGCCCAGAGTAAATTGAAAAAAAGATCTTAGCCCTTTCTTAGCCTCTTTACATGCTCTTATGTTCATCTTTTCAATTTGCTTTTTTCTACAAAGTTCTTCGTTGTTAAGTGCTCTTTAATTTCTTCTTCTTCCTCTTCTTCTAATTCTCCCCCATTTTTAAGTTATTTTAAGTTTTTCAAGATTATGTCCTGTGTTTTTACTGTTCATCCGCGGTTCTGCACTTTGTTCTTCTCAAGTTTTCTTCCTCTTCTGCTCTTCTTTTCATCTTAGCATCTTCCTAGAAGTTATTCATTTTTCCTATATCTAGATTTTCTCTTCTTCATCTTCGTCCAATTCTTTCTAGTTTTCAAGTTATAATCTCTTTTTCAAAGTTTGATTTTTTTTTATTTACTGTTCATCTGCGCAAAATCACCTCTACACTTCCTCAGTTTTCACCCTCTTCCTCACATTTTCTCTCTCTGCACTCTTCATCAACTTTCTTCCTCTCATCTAGATCTACAACTTTCTCTTCTACCACATCTTCTAATTCTCTCTGGTTTTAAAGTAATTTTCAATTTTCTCTTACTCTATTTTTATTTTTATTTTGATTTTAAATCTTCCTCTCTTCTTCTATCTTCCCCCTTCTCCATATTCTTCTCACATCCCAAGGCGAAGATTCTTCTTTCGGTGCTCATAAGGCGACGTCTACTTCCAAGACGGGCCGATCTTCCTCTAAGACTCGGCAAGGAGACTACAACGCTATTCTTCAAATTTCCTGGCTCTATTTCTTCCTTTTTCCCTTAGTTTACTCAAGTTGTAATTTTTGACTTTCATAGACATTGTAATCTTTTCTTAGCAATAAAAATTCATCTTTTACAATTGTGTTTTGCTAGTTCTTTCTCTCTCTATCTCCTATCAAATTCTCTTCTCAACCCTCTCAAATTCTTTAGATAGGTTTATTTTTAGTCTCAAGTTCATGCACTTTTACTTTTCTTTAGTTTAAATTCACTCAAAATTCAATTTTTAAAACATAAGGATTTTTCAACTTACTTAAAAGAAAAAAATTTCTTCTCTATGAGATCGACCCGTTCTTACCACTTTACTTATATTTAATATCTTTTCAGTGAGTGAGTGCGGTTATTTTTAAAATTGTGACACGACTTTTGACGACGAGTATTAGTGCACATCAATTTTTGACGTCGTTATCGGGGAATGAAAATAATTTTTTATAGTTGGATATTCTTATGTTTGGTGTGTATATTTGTATATTAATTTTTCTATTTTTATTTTACAGGAAAAAGAAAAAAATCAGAAAATCAGAAGATCAAAGAAAAAGGAAATTCGGACCTGAAAATTCACAGGAAATAATCTATTGCAAAAAATAGAAAGTGTCGCTGAAAGTCTGTATCTGTCACTATAGGGAGCAGAAAATCTGGAATTCTGAAAATCCTGAAAAATCAAGCGTCGCTAAAGGTCAGTAAGCGTAGGTACATGTTCTATTTTTTCAATTGCTAAAAAATCATAAAAAACTTAAAAAAATTCCTGAAAAATCCAGAAAATCAGACAAATATAGAAAGCATACTTTTTGGCTTTATTCTTCAGTAGGTTGCATGTTGATTAGTATTTTTAGTTGATATTTATCTTTTATCCATCTCTCTTTTTGAAAAGAAAAAAATAGAAAAAATCTCTGAAAAAATAACAAAAAATCAAAAATAGAAAAAAAATTCATGATATCATGCTTTCATTTTAGTTATATCTCTTGCTTTCATTATTGCATCTAGTGATTGTTTCTTCATTTACTTGCATCATTTGAACAAAAAAAATGATTATTCTCTTCTTCTCTTTCTCCCTTCTTAAGGGCAATAAAGGAACACTCTTCTTAGAATTGGAAGGACCCTCCATTGAGCACTCAGTCTCTTTGAATTGGAATCTCCTTTTTCAAGAACTCTATAAGTCCCCGCACATGTGGATTCTCTCACGGACGTCGGGCCGATTGTACCACGAAGCACCCCGAAGTTAGCTTGCCCTTAGAAGTTTGAAAAAAGAAAAAAAATAAAACAAAACCATCATATTACATACATAACTCATATAGTTGTTGTTGCATTTGCATCATTTTGAAAAAAAGAAAAAAACAACAAAATCAAAAATACCAAAAATACACAAACGACACTTCCCTTTGGGCCCTTTTTACATTACATGCAAGGTTGGAGATCCCTACACCCACATTTGTTAGAACCAATAGGTGAGATTGAGAGGTTAGTGCATCTTAGAACTCGCCATCAACCTAACCTCAAGGCGGACCAAAAGTAACCACAACAAATAGCTCCCAAGCAAATAAAGGAATGTTTCTTGCCAAATCAATACCAACCGTCATTCTATGTTCAAGCACCCCAAAATCAAGCGGCCCAATATGAAATCAAGTCAAGCACCATACAAATGTTGACATTCTTCTATGACAATACAAATGAAGATCCTTACAAACATCTTGATGAGTTCCTCCAAATTTGCTCAACTGTTAAGATCCAAAACTTTTCTGATGATGCTCTTAGGTTAACTCCCTTCCCATTCTCTCTCAAAGACAAAGCTAAGTATTGGTTAGGAATCTTGAGTAGATCAATAGACACATGGGCGGAAATGTAAAAAGAGTTTTTGAAGAAATTCTATCTCATAGGGCGTACCAATACCATGAGGAGAGCCATAACTGGATTCACTCAAAATCCTGGGGAACAAACCCATGAAGCTTGGGATAGATTGAAAGATTTACTTAGAAAATACTCACACCATGGATTATCAATATGGTAAATAGTTCAAGCATTCTATGAGGGATTAACTAAAAATTATCGCCAAATGATGGATGCGTCATGTGGGAGAGCTTTTATGAGTAAGAGCGAGGATGAAGCTTATGACTTATTTGAGATGTTAAGTGAGAATTTTATTAGTCATACCTCGCTATCATCTTATGAGAGAATGATTGGGCCTTCTAAGAGGGGTGGGCTTTATGAAATCAAGAATCAAGGAGAATCTGAGAATAAGATGGATATTAATGCTCTTGCGTAAAAGTTAAATAAAGTGGACTTGCTGGGGCAAAAGATGGAGAATGTTGACTTAGTGGCTCAAAAGTTAGATCAATTGTTGTCCATAAATAGACAGGAACCTTCTTTTTCTCCTGCTCAGCAATCTCAACCTTTCTCAGATTCTAACTATCAAGAACTTTGTGCTCTTTGTTCATGCCTAAGTCATGATGTTACTGATTGTCCCACGGCGGCCCAGCTTCCCCCGTTCATCCAAGAACAAATTTTCGCTGCTCAGGGTGTCTCTAAGCCTCCTTATGATCCTTATTCCAATATCTAGAATCCAGGCGGGAGAAATCACCAGAACTTTTCTTGGAAAAATCAACAAGGGCCATCCATGCAATCCAATCCCTCAAATCAATCTGTTCAAAAGGCAATCCTTCCAAGTTCTGGCTCAGTCTCATCACAATTTTTCTCAACCCAAATCTTCTTATGCATTGTTTCAACAACATCAACAATCTCAACCCCCATACCAGCATTCTCAGGCCCCGTACCCTCAAGCTCAGTCATTTCAGGGCCAGTATCATCCCCCTAATCGATTCAATCAAGCTCAAGTTCCGTATCAACCACCACCTCCTCAGCCCAACTTCGATGAAAAAGTTGATCAACTCCAACAATTAATACAACAACTTATTCTGTCTCAGAATCAATCCACTCTTTCCCATAATCAATCCATTGCTAATTTGGAAGGTCAAATAGGGCAATTAGCTGCTAGTAATATGAGGAGAAAATTTGGTCAACTTCCTAGCCAACCGGTGGCTAATCCAAAAAATCAACCTCCAGGTTTCCCTCAAAGAGCCCCTCTTCTTCCTCAACCAAACCCACCTCAGCTTCCCCCTCTTGCTGGTCCTCAATATGAGAATGCTAAGGATATTTCTACTCTTAGGAGCGGGATAACTTTAGATGATCCTTATAAAGTTAAGGGAGTAGGTGGCAACTCGGCCCATCCAGCCCGCGAAGAAAGTGATTGTGAGGAAGATGAGCCCATCATTGTTGCAATGAAGAACCCGAAAGGTGAGAGGAAGGAACTTGATAAAGACAAAGCTAAGATCGATGAAAGACCCCATGAATATGTGCCTAAAGTTCCGTTCCCTGATGCTTTAAAGTCTAAAGCTCTTAAGAAACAACCGATTCATCAAGAAGAGCTAATGGAATTATTCAAACAGATGAACATTAATATTCTATTATTGAATGCGATCAAGCATGTGTCGGCTTATGCAAAATTTTTGAAAGAGCTTTGTACTCCGAAGAGGGAACCGAAGGTAATTACTCAAAAGATCCACTTGTCTGAGGATGTGAGTGCCGTTTTGATGAATCATTTACTAAAGAAATTGAAGAACCCGGAGCTCCGTTGATTTCATGTGACATAGGTGGTGTTACTTTTGATAGAGCATTGCTAGACTTAGGTGCTAGTGTGAATCTGTTACCTACCTTTATATATGAGCAGTTTAATCTGGGGGAATTAAAACTAACTTCAATAATCCTTCAATTGGCAGATCGATCGGTAAAAACTCCAAGGGGTCTATTGGAGGATGTTATTGTCAAAGTCCATGAATGCTATTTCCCTGTGGAATTCTTAATCTTGGATATGGCCTCGTCCCAGGAACTCAAGCACACGTCTATTATACGTCTGTTTTTAGCCACGGTAAAGGCCAACATAAATTGTGTCACGGGAATGATGGATATTTCTTTTGGAGGTGAGAAGGTGTCATTAAACGTTTTTAAGATATCCCAATATCCGGAACAAGATGAATGTAATGCTATTGATATTTTTGAGGAATCGATCGATGAAAATCCGGATGAAGTTAAAGATATTCTAGAAGAGGGTAGCATGTTGCAGGATTCTCTATTCTCTTTCGCACCCTATTCTAAGATAGAGCCGATTCCCGCACTTCAATCTAAACCCGCTCTTCCATCTTAAGAGCATCCTCCTGTTCTTGAGTTGAAGCCTCTCCCGGACTCATTAAAATATGCTTACATGGGCCCTGACCATACTCTTCCTGTCATTATTGCCTCCAATCTTTCTGCAGTTCAAGAATCTCAACTTCTAGAAGTTCTTAAGGAGCATAAAGGGGCAATAGGTTGGTCAGTGGCAGATTTAAAAGACATTAGTCCTGATGTTTGCATGCATTATATCTACTTAGAGGACAACGCCAAGCCAAGTCGAGTAATGCAGCGCAGGCTCAATCCAAACATGAAGGAGGTGATTAAGAAGGAAGTGGTGAAGTGGCTGGATGCCGGGATTATATATCTCATTTCAGATAGTAAGTGGGTCAGCTCGACGCAAGTTGTGTCGAAGAAATCAGGGCTGACCGTTGTGACAAATGAAAAAGGAGAAGAAGTGCCCATGCGATTACAGACGGGGTGGAGAGTTTGCAAAGATTACAGAAAATTGAATTCAGTAACCAAGAAAGATCATTTCCCACTCCCGTTTGTAGATCAGATCTTGGAGAGACTGACTGGGCAGAAATACTTTTACTTTTTGGATGGCTACTCCGGGTACAATCAAGTTACAATCTACTTGGCAGATCAAGAGAAAACTACATTCACGTGTCCTTACGGCATGTTTGCATTTAGAAGAATACCATTCGGGCTTTGCAATGCCCCTGCCACCTTTCAGCGATGTATGATGGTAATGTTTTCTAAAATGGTAGAAGAATTTTTAGAAGTTTTTATGGATGACTTCTCTGTGTTTGGTGTCTCATTTAAAAATTGCTTGGAGAACTTGACTAAAGTGTTGCAAAGGTGCATAGAAGCTAATCTTGTATTAAGCTGGGATAAAAGTCATTTCATGGTAAGAGAAGACATTGTGTTAGGCCATGTTGTTTCCGAAAAGGAAATAGAGGTAGATAAAGCTAAGGTTGATCTTATTTTCAATCTTCCTCCCCCTTCGTCTATCAAGCAAATCCGTTCTTTTTTTGGCCATATAGGTTTCTATAGAAGATTCATCAAAAACTTCTCTACCATTGCTCGTCCGCTTACTCAGCTGTTAGCCAAAGACACTCCTTTCAATCTTGATGATTCTTGTTTAGAAGCATTTCATTCTTTAAAAGCGGCCTTAGCTCAAACCCCAATTCTTCAATCTCCTGATTGGTCACTGCCGTTCGAAATAATGTGTGATGCTTTCGATTACGCAATATGAGTTGTCTTAGGTCAGAGAATTGATAAAAAACCCATGGTAATCTATTATGCGAGCCGCACCCTCACCGATACTCAATTGAACTAGACAACCACGGAAAAAGAACTTTTGGCTATTGTGTTTGCCCTGGAGAAATTCCGTTCTTATCTTTTAGGGGCTAAAGTTATTATTTATTCAGATCATGCTGCTTTGAAATATTTGCTCACCAAGAAGGATGCTAAACCCCGTTTCATTCGATGGATTCTATTATTACAAGAATTTGATATGGAAATTAAGGACAAGAAGGGGCTAGAAAATGTTGTGGCTGATCATTTGTCAAGAATAGTGATACCTGAAAGCGCTCCCATGTCTGATTCCTTTCTTGACGAGCATCTGCTTGCTGTTTCTCACTCTTCAACCCCCTGGTACGTTCACATAGTCAACTATTTGGCAGTATGACAGATCCCGAGAGGGTGGACTAGACAGGAAAGGATCAGTTCTTTTCTAAGGTCAAAGCACTATTTTTGGGAGGACCCGGAGCTGTTTCATATGGGCCCTGATCATATTATAAGAAGATGTGTCCCCGAAGAGGAGCAACAATCTGTTTTAAATTTTTGTCATAATATTGCACGTGGGGGACACTTCTCTGGTAAAAAGACTGCGACTAAGGTATTACAAAGTGGATTTTATTGGCCCACTCTATTTAAGGATGCATATGAATTCGCTAAAACATGTTTGAGGTGTCAAGCCGTGGGCAATAATACAAAAAGAGATATGATGCCGCTTAATCCCATTCTTGTTGTGAAATTTTTGATGTTTGGGGAATAGACTTCATGAGACCGTTTCCACCATCCGTTGGCAATGAATATATCTTAGTGGCGGTTGATTATGTTTCAAAATGGATTGAAGCTATAGCCATTAGGACCAATGATCATAAAGTGGTCATAAAATTTGTGAAGAAAAATATCTTTTATCGATTTGAGTGTCCTAGGCTATAATAAGTAATGGGGGTTCGCATTTCACGTACTCTCAATTCCTAGCTTCACTCTGCAAGTATGGCATTACTCACAAGCTCGCTACCCCCTATTATCCCAAAACGAGTGACCAGGTTGAGGTTTCCAATAGGGAGATTAAGAACATCTTGCATAAAATAGTTCAGCCCGATAGAAAAGACAGGTCTGATAGGCTAGACGATGCATTATGGGCTTATCGAACTGCATTCAAAACTCCTATTGGCATGTCACCTTATAGACTCATCTTTGGTAAAGCCTGCCACTTACCTGTTGAACTAGAGCATAGAGTATTTTGGGCCATTAAACAAGTAAATTTTGATCTCATTCAAGCTAGGTCCCAAAGAGCTCTCCAACTTAATGAATTGGAGGAACTGCGTAACGAGGCCTATAAAAATTCTAACATTTATAAAGCTAAAACCAAGGCATTTCATGATAAGCATATTCACAGAAAGAGTTTTCATGCTAATCAAAAGGCTTTACTTTTCTATTCGAGGCTACGTTTGTTCCTCGATAAGTTAAAGTCCAGATGGGATGGGCTGTTCATTGTTGTGAAAGCATTTGACCATGGAGCCGTTAAAATTTTAAATCCACAAAATTGTCATATTTTTACTGTTAATGGTCAAAGGTTAAAACCTTATTTGGAATATGAGCAGTTAACACAAAAAGAATCCATTGCATTGTGTGATCTAGAATGAATACTTTTTGAGCTTTCATGCGTCTGGCTGAAGACTGAAAATTTAGCGCTTCTGGGAGGCAACCCAATATTTTTGTTATTTGTTATTTTATTTTTAGTATATTTTTCAGTAGTCAAGTCAAATTGAGAAGATGATGCCGTCACTATTCACATAAAGGAGCAATTCGGCCCGCACATCAGGTTGTATCCTTCCATCCCAACCGTATTCTCTGTCACAATGTTCTAATACTTTCTATTGCATGTGCCATTAATGACAATGTCATTCAAGTTGGGGGGGAAGAAAATTTTCATGATACATATAATACAACCTGATATGAGTGTTTGCATAATGTCCTTTGTCCTGCATTAATCATATTGCCCTGCATGAAAAGTAAAAGGATGAAATCCCTAATTAAGTTTTCTTGATTCATGTTTGAATTGAAAGTAATTCTGGAATAGGAAAGACTAGGGAGAAGGATGATGAAATTTTTTTTCGATCTAGTCATGAAAAAATGATGTAAGAATCTCTTTAAAGTCCTTTAGCACTTAAAAAAAAAGAAATCACATTGCACACTAATGAAATAAGCGGGACAAGTCTTCTGCTATTTTGGATATGTTGTCTGATACTCTGCACTTCTTAAGAGATCGTTTATAAACTTTCTGCCAAGATATTTATCGAATAAGTGCAAAAGCACAATGAGAAAAAAAATGAAAAAATGATGAACATGAAAAAAAAATAAAAAAAAAAAGAGAAAAAGAAACACCATGAAAAATACCCCGAATCTTAGTAGTCGGGCCTGCTTCACCTAACAAGTGTTGAGGTTCGCGTCAAACGGAAAAGAGAACCTTGATCTGCGTAACTGGGCATGTTTCTCCTAAAGCAAGAGTCGAGGTTCATGTTAGACAATGAAGGGTAGTGCAGCATCATGCGTGTATAAAAATAAAAAGATCCCAAGGGACAAATAAATAAGGTAAATAAAAAGCTAGTATGTTTAATGCTCTGATTAAGAGGTGAAGGGTTGAAAGGCACTTGTTTGGAATAGCAAATGAGGGATGCAATTGTCTACGCTGTGGATTTGGTAGTTACACATGCACAAGTGCTACTAAACTTTGATTTGAATTCTTGATCATGTACCACAATTTTCAAATGTGTATTAATACTTTCGGATTCCTAATCTTTGGTTGATTCTATGAAGGAAGAGCTGGATATAACGGTATAAATTTTTACAAACTCTTGTTGGTCCTAAATTTTAATTTGTTTGCATTACTAAGGGACTAGCAATGAGTAAGTTGGGGGGTGATAAGTGTTATATTTTATATCATAATTTGCATCACATTTATCATCTTTGGGCATTAAAAGAACAACATTATGCGATTCAGATGGGTAACTCCATTCTCACACATAATTTGAGTTTGTATATATTTTACCATCATTTTTTGAGTGAAAATGATAATGTGAGGTTCAGTTAAGAAATTGCATAACTATTTTTGATCAAGAAAGAATGATTATATGAATTTTCTGAAATTTAAGGAATGTGCGACCAAGGTCCAAGCGCCAATTAATGAACGCCCTTCTGAAAGGGCGTCCATTCAGGAATAAATGACTTTGCAAGAAGGTGCCATTTTCAAGCCAATTCTGAGAAGAAAGAACAAGCGACTTTTCGTATTGTCATTCATTGAAGATATAGCGACCGCTTACGCGGGCGCTCAATCCTTGTGTACGGAAATAATAAAATACTAAAAGAAAAATAAAAAAAATAGAAAAAGGAATGAACGCCCATCCAGAAAGTCGTCTATTCAATTATATGAAAAAGTCAGAAATATCAAAATATGGAAAAAAAGAAATTGCACCCGTGTGAAAAGCCGCTATTTTATGAATTAATGGCACTACGGTGGTCACCATTTATAGTTTGAAGCAGAAACGGAACCAAGTTATTCTTATGGAAGTTATCTTTCCAAGTTTTGATGCAATGAAGACTCTTTGATCGCAAGAGGCCTAATTTCAGCAAGATTTGATGCCAAAAAGTTAAATTTTGACTTGATCCCAAAGCCTCCAATCATGGAAAGTCCCTACACTCTATAAAAAGTCGCCCAGAGTAAATTGAAAAAAAGATCTTAGCCCTTTCTTAGCCTCTTTACATGCTCTTATGTTCATCTTTTCAATTTGCTTTTTTCTACAAAGTTCTTCGTTGTTAAGTGCTCTTTAATTTCTTCTTCTTCCTCTTCTTCTAATTCTCCCCCATTTTTAAGTTATTTTAAGTTTTTCAAGATTATGTCCTGTGTTTTTACTGTTCATCCGCGGTTCTGCACTTTGTTCTTCTCAAGTTTTCTTCCTCTTCTGCTCTTCTTTTCATCTTAGCATCTTCCTAGAAGTTATTCATTTTTCCTATATCTAGATTTTCTCTTCTTCATCTTCGTCCAATTCTTTCTAGTTTTCAAGTTATAATCTCTTTTTCAAAGTTTGATTTTTTTTTATTTACTGTTCATCTGCGCAAAATCACCTCTACACTTCCTCAGTTTTCACCCTCTTCCTCACATTTTCTCTCTCTGCACTCTTCATCAACTTTCTTCCTCTCATCTAGATCTACAACTTTCTCTTCTACCACATCTTCTAATTCTCTCTGGTTTTAAAGTAATTTTCAATTTTCTCTTACTCTATTTTTATTTTTATTTTGATTTTAAATCTTCCTCTCTTCTTCTATCTTCCCCCTTCTCCATATTCTTCTCACATCCCAAGGCGAAGATTCTTCTTTCGGTGCTCATAAGGCGACGTCTACTTCCAAGACGGGCCGATCTTCCTCTAAGACTCGGCAAGGAGACTACAACGCTATTCTTCAAATTTCCTGGCTCTATTTCTTCCTTTTTCCCTTAGTTTACTCAAGTTGTAATTTTTGACTTTCATAGACATTGTAATCTTTTCTTAGCAATAAAAATTCATCTTTTACAATTGTGTTTTGCTAGTTCTTTCTCTCTCTATCTCCTATCAAATTCTCTTCTCAACCCTCTCAAATTCTTTAGATAGGTTTATTTTTAGTCTCAAGTTCATGCACTTTTACTTTTCTTTAGTTTAAATTCACTCAAAATTCAATTTTTAAAACATAAGGATTTTTCAACTTACTTAAAAGAAAAAAATTTCTTCTCTATGAGATCGACCCGTTCTTACCACTTTACTTATATTTAATATCTTTTCAGTGAGTGAGTGCGGTTATTTTTAAAATTGTGACACGACTTTTGACGACGAGTATTAGTGCACATCAATTTTTGACGTCGTTATCGGGGAATGAAAATAATTTTTTATAGTTGGATATTCTTATGTTTGGTGTGTATATTTGTATATTAATTTTTCTATTTTTATTTTACAGGAAAAAGAAAAAAATCAGAAAATCAGAAGATCAAAGAAAAAGGAAATTCGGACCTGAAAATTCACAGGAAATAATCTATTGCAAAAAATAGAAAGTGTCGCTGAAAGTCTGTATCTGTCACTATAGGGAGCAGAAAATCTGGAATTCTGAAAATCCTGAAAAATCAAGCGTCGCTAAAGGTCAGTAAGCGTAGGTACATGTTCTATTTTTTCAATTGCTAAAAAATCATAAAAAACTTAAAAAAATTCCTGAAAAATCCAGAAAATCAGACAAATATAGAAAGCATACTTTTTGGCTTTATTCTTCAGTAGGTTGCATGTTGATTAGTATTTTTAGTTGATATTTATCTTTTATCCATCTCTCTTTTTGAAAAGAAAAAAATAGAAAAAATCTCTGAAAAAATAACAAAAAATCAAAAATAGAAAAAAAATTCATGATATCATGCTTTCATTTTAGTTATATCTCTTGCTTTCATTATTGCATCTAGTGATTGTTTCTTCATTTACTTGCATCATTTGAACAAAAAAAATGATTATTCTCTTCTTCTCTTTCTCCCTTCTTAAGGGCAATAAAGGAACACTCTTCTTAGAATTGGAAGGACCCTCCATTGAGCACTCAGTCTCTTTGAATTGGAATCTCCTTTTTCAAGAACTCTATAAGTCCCCGCACATGTGGATTCTCTCACGGACGTCGGGCCGATTGTACCACGAAGCACCCCGAAGTTAGCTTGCCCTTAGAAGTTTGAAAAAAGAAAAAAAATAAAACAAAACCATCATATTACATACATAACTCATATAGTTGTTGTTGCATTTGCATCATTTTGAAAAAAAGAAAAAAACAACAAAATCAAAAATACCAAAAATACACAAACGACACTTCCCTTTGGGCCCTTTTTACATTACATGCAAGGTTGGAGATCCCTACACCCACATTTGTTAGAACCAATAGGTGAGATTGAGAGGTTAGTGCATCTTAGAACTCGCCATCAACCTAACCTCAAGGCGGACCAAAAGTAACCACAACAAATAGCTCCCAAGCAAATAAAGGAATGTTTCTTGCCAAATCAATACCAACCGTCATTCTATGTTCAAGCACCCCAAAATCAAGCGGCCCAATATGAAATCAAGTCAAGCACCATACAAATGTTGACATTCTTCTATGACAATACAAATGAAGATCCTTACAAACATCTTGATGAGTTCCTCCAAATTTGCTCAACTGTTAAGATCCAAAACTTTTCTGATGATGCTCTTAGGTTAACTCCCTTCCCATTCTCTCTCAAAGACAAAGCTAAGTATTGGTTAGGAATCTTGAGTAGATCAATAGACACATGGGCGGAAATGTAAAAAGAGTTTTTGAAGAAATTCTATCTCATAGGGCGTACCAATACCATGAGGAGAGCCATAACTGGATTCACTCAAAATCCTGGGGAACAAACCCATGAAGCTTGGGATAGATTGAAAGATTTACTTAGAAAATACTCACACCATGGATTATCAATATGGTAAATAGTTCAAGCATTCTATGAGGGATTAACTAAAAATTATCGCCAAATGATGGATGCGTCATGTGGGAGAGCTTTTATGAGTAAGAGCGAGGATGAAGCTTATGACTTATTTGAGATGTTAAGTGAGAATTTTATTAGTCATACCTCGCTATCATCTTATGAGAGAATGATTGGGCCTTCTAAGAGGGGTGGGCTTTATGAAATCAAGAATCAAGGAGAATCTGAGAATAAGATGGATATTAATGCTCTTGCGTAAAAGTTAAATAAAGTGGACTTGCTGGGGCAAAAGATGGAGAATGTTGACTTAGTGGCTCAAAAGTTAGATCAATTGTTGTCCATAAATAGACAGGAACCTTCTTTTTCTCCTGCTCAGCAATCTCAACCTTTCTCAGATTCTAACTATCAAGAACTTTGTGCTCTTTGTTCATGCCTAAGTCATGATGTTACTGATTGTCCCACGGCGGCCCAGCTTCCCCCGTTCATCCAAGAACAAATTTTCGCTGCTCAGGGTGTCTCTAAGCCTCCTTATGATCCTTATTCCAATATCTAGAATCCAGGCGGGAGAAATCACCAGAACTTTTCTTGGAAAAATCAACAAGGGCCATCCATGCAATCCAATCCCTCAAATCAATCTGTTCAAAAGGCAATCCTTCCAAGTTCTGGCTCAGTCTCATCACAATTTTTCTCAACCCAAATCTTCTTATGCATTGTTTCAACAACATCAACAATCTCAACCCCCATACCAGCATTCTCAGGCCCCGTACCCTCAAGCTCAGTCATTTCAGGGCCAGTATCATCCCCCTAATCGATTCAATCAAGCTCAAGTTCCGTATCAACCACCACCTCCTCAGCCCAACTTCGATGAAAAAGTTGATCAACTCCAACAATTAATACAACAACTTATTCTGTCTCAGAATCAATCCACTCTTTCCCATAATCAATCCATTGCTAATTTGGAAGGTCAAATAGGGCAATTAGCTGCTAGTAATATGAGGAGAAAATTTGGTCAACTTCCTAGCCAACCGGTGGCTAATCCAAAAAATCAACCTCCAGGTTTCCCTCAAAGAGCCCCTCTTCTTCCTCAACCAAACCCACCTCAGCTTCCCCCTCTTGCTGGTCCTCAATATGAGAATGCTAAGGATATTTCTACTCTTAGGAGCGGGATAACTTTAGATGATCCTTATAAAGTTAAGGGAGTAGGTGGCAACTCGGCCCATCCAGCCCGCGAAGAAAGTGATTGTGAGGAAGATGAGCCCATCATTGTTGCAATGAAGAACCCGAAAGGTGAGAGGAAGGAACTTGATAAAGACAAAGCTAAGATCGATGAAAGACCCCATGAATATGTGCCTAAAGTTCCGTTCCCTGATGCTTTAAAGTCTAAAGCTCTTAAGAAACAACCGATTCATCAAGAAGAGCTAATGGAATTATTCAAACAGATGAACATTAATATTCTATTATTGAATGCGATCAAGCATGTGTCGGCTTATGCAAAATTTTTGAAAGAGCTTTGTACTCCGAAGAGGGAACCGAAGGTAATTACTCAAAAGATCCACTTGTCTGAGGATGTGAGTGCCGTTTTGATGAATCATTTACTAAAGAAATTGAAGAACCCGGAGCTCCGTTGATTTCATGTGACATAGGTGGTGTTACTTTTGATAGAGCATTGCTAGACTTAGGTGCTAGTGTGAATCTGTTACCTACCTTTATATATGAGCAGTTTAATCTGGGGGAATTAAAACTAACTTCAATAATCCTTCAATTGGCAGATCGATCGGTAAAAACTCCAAGGGGTCTATTGGAGGATGTTATTGTCAAAGTCCATGAATGCTATTTCCCTGTGGAATTCTTAATCTTGGATATGGCCTCGTCCCAGGAACTCAAGCACACGTCTATTATACGTCTGTTTTTAGCCACGGTAAAGGCCAACATAAATTGTGTCACGGGAATGATGGATATTTCTTTTGGAGGTGAGAAGGTGTCATTAAACGTTTTTAAGATATCCCAATATCCGGAACAAGATGAATGTAATGCTATTGATATTTTTGAGGAATCGATCGATGAAAATCCGGATGAAGTTAAAGATATTCTAGAAGAGGGTAGCATGTTGCAGGATTCTCTATTCTCTTTCGCACCCTATTCTAAGATAGAGCCGATTCCCGCACTTCAATCTAAACCCGCTCTTCCATCTTAAGAGCATCCTCCTGTTCTTGAGTTGAAGCCTCTCCCGGACTCATTAAAATATGCTTACATGGGCCCTGACCATACTCTTCCTGTCATTATTGCCTCCAATCTTTCTGCAGTTCAAGAATCTCAACTTCTAGAAGTTCTTAAGGAGCATAAAGGGGCAATAGGTTGGTCAGTGGCAGATTTAAAAGACATTAGTCCTGATGTTTGCATGCATTATATCTACTTAGAGGACAACGCCAAGCCAAGTCGAGTAATGCAGCGCAGGCTCAATCCAAACATGAAGGAGGTGATTAAGAAGGAAGTGGTGAAGTGGCTGGATGCCGGGATTATATATCTCATTTCAGATAGTAAGTGGGTCAGCTCGACGCAAGTTGTGTCGAAGAAATCAGGGCTGACCGTTGTGACAAATGAAAAAGGAGAAGAAGTGCCCATGCGATTACAGACGGGGTGGAGAGTTTGCAAAGATTACAGAAAATTGAATTCAGTAACCAAGAAAGATCATTTCCCACTCCCGTTTGTAGATCAGATCTTGGAGAGACTGACTGGGCAGAAATACTTTTACTTTTTGGATGGCTACTCCGGGTACAATCAAGTTACAATCTACTTGGCAGATCAAGAGAAAACTACATTCACGTGTCCTTACGGCACGTTTGCATTTAGAAGAATACCATTCGGGCTTTGCAATGCCCCTGCCACCTTTCAGCGATGTATGATGGTAATGTTTTCTAAAATGGTAGAAGAATTTTTAGAAGTTTTTATGGATGACTTCTCTGTGTTTGGTGTCTCATTTAAAAATTGCTTGGAGAACTTGACTAAAGTGTTGCAAAGGTGCATAGAAGCTAATCTTGTATTAAGCTGGGATAAAAGTCATTTCATGGTAAGAGAAGACATTGTGTTAGGCCATGTTGTTTCCGAAAAGGAAATAGAGGTAGATAAAGCTAAGGTTGATCTTATTTTCAATCTTCCTCCCCCTTCGTCTATCAAGCAAATCCGTTCTTTTTTTGGCCATATAGGTTTCTATAGAAGATTCATCAAAAACTTCTCTACCATTGCTCGTCCGCTTACTCAGCTGTTAGCCAAAGACACTCCTTTCAATCTTGATGATTCTTGTTTAGAAGCATTTCATTCTTTAAAAGCGGCCTTAGCTCAAACCCCAATTCTTCAATCTCCTGATTGGTCACTGCCGTTCGAAATAATGTGTGATGCTTTCGATTACGCAATATGAGTTGTCTTAGGTCAGAGAATTGATAAAAAACCCATGGTAATCTATTATGCGAGCCTCACCCTCACCGATACTCAATTGAACTAGACAACCACGGAAAAAGAACTTTTGGCTATTGTGTTTGCCCTGGAGAAATTCCGTTCTTATCTTTTAGGGGCTAAAGTTATTATTTATTCAGATCATGCTGCTTTGAAATATTTGCTCACCAAGAAGGATGCTAAACCCCGTTTCATTCGATGGATTCTATTATTACAAGAATTTGATATGGAAATTAAGGACAAGAAGGGGCTAGAAAATGTTGTGGCTGATCATTTGTCAAGAATAGTGATACCTGAAAGCGCTCCCATGTCTGATTCCTTTCTTGACGAGCATCTGCTTGCTGTTTCTCACTCTTCAACCCCCTGGTACGTTCACATAGTCAACTATTTGGCAGTATGACAGATCCCGAGAGGGTGGACTAGACAGGAAAGGATCAGTTCTTTTCTAAGGTCAAAGCACTATTTTTGGGAGGACCCGGAGCTGTTTCATATGGGCCCTGATCATATTATAAGAAGATGTGTCCCCGAAGAGGAGCAACAATCTGTTTTAAATTTTTGCCATAATATTGCACGTGGGGGACACTTCTCTGGTAAAAAGACTGCGACTAAGGTATTACAAAGTGGATTTTATTGGCCCACTCTATTTAAGGATGCATATGAATTCGCTAAAACATGTTTGAGGTGTCAAGCCGTGGGCAATAATACAAAAAGAGATATGATGCCGCTTAATCCCATTCTTGTTGTGAAATTTTTGATGTTTGGGGAATAGACTTCATGAGACCGTTTCCACCATCCGTTGGCAATGAATATATCTTAGTGGCGGTTGATTATGTTTCAAAATGGATTGAAGCTATAGCCATTAGGACCAATGATCATAAAGTGGTCATAAAATTTGTGAAGAAAAATATCTTTTATCGATTTGAGTGTCCTAGGCTATAATAAGTAATGGGGGTTCGCATTTCACGTACTCTCAATTCCTAGCTTCACTCTGCAAGTATGGCATTACTCACAAGCTCGCTACCCCCTATTATCCCAAAACGAGTGACCAGGTTGAGGTTTCCAATAGGGAGATTAAAAACATCTTGCATAAAATAGTTCAGCCCGATAGAAAAGACAGGTCTGATAGGCTAGACGATGCATTATGGGCTTATCGAACTGCATTCAAAACTCCTATTGGCATGTCACCTTATAGACTCATCTTTGGTAAAGCCTGCCACTTACCTGTTGAACTAGAGCATAGAGTATTTTGGGCCATTAAACAAGTAAATTTTGATCTCATTCAAGCTAGGTCCCAAAGAGCTCTCCAACTTAATGAATTGGAGGAACTGCGTAACGAGGCCTATAAAAATTCTAACATTTATAAAGCTAAAACCAAGGCATTTCATGATAAGCATATTCACAGAAAGAGTTTTCATGCTAATCAAAAGGCTTTGCTTTTCTATTAAAGGCTACGTTTGTTCCTCGATAAGTTAAAGTCCAGATGGGATGGGCTGTTCATTGTTGTGAAAGCATTTGACCATGGAGCCGTTAAAATTTTAAATCCACAAAATTGTCATATTTTTACTGTTAATGGTCAAAGGTTAAAACCTTATTTGGAATATGAGCAGTTAACACAAAAAGAATCCATTGCATTGTGTGATCTAGAATGAATACTTTTTGAGCTTTCATGCGTCTGGCTGAAGACTGAAAATTTAGCGCTTCTGGGAGGCAACCCAATATTTTTGTTATTTGTTATTTTATTTTTAGTATATTTTTCAGTAGTCAAGTCAAATTGAGAAGATGATGCCGTCACTATTCACATAAAGGAGCAATTCGGCCCGCACATCAGGTTGTATCCTTCCATCCCAACCGTATTCTCTGTCACAATGTTCTAATACTTTCTATTGCATGTGCCATTAATGACAATGTCATTCAAGTTGGGGGGGAAGAAAATTTTCATGATACATATAATACAACCTGATATGAGTGTTTGCATAATGTCCTTTGTCCTGCATTAATCATATTGCCCTGCATGAAAAGTAAAAGGATGAAATCCCTAATTAAGTTTTCTTGATTCATGTTTGAATTGAAAGTAATTCTGGAATAGGAAAGACTAGGGAGAAGGATGATGAAATTTTTTTTCGATCTAGTCATGAAAAAATGATGTAAGAATCTCTTTAAAGTCCTTTAGCACTTAAAAAAAAAGAAATCACATTGCACACTAATGAAATAAGCGGGACAAGTCTTCTGCTATTTTGGATATGTTGTCTGATACTCTGCACTTCTTAAGAGATCGTTTATAAACTTTCTGCCAAGATATTTATCGAATAAGTGCAAAAGCACAATGAGAAAAAAAATGAAAAAATGATGAACATGAAAAAAAATAAAAAAAAAAAGAGAAAAAGAAACACCATGAAAAATACCCCGAATCTTAGTAGTCGGGCCTGCTTCACCTAACAAGTGTTGAGGTTCGCGTCAAACGGAAAAGAGAACCTTGATCTGCGTAACTGGGCATGTTTCTCCTAAAGCAAGAGTCGAGGTTCATGTTAGACAATGAAGGGTAGTGCAGCATCATGCGTGTATAAAAATAAAAAGATCCCAAGGGACAAATAAATAAGGTAAATAAAAAGCTAGTATGTTTAATGCTCTGATTAAGAGGTGAAGGGTTGAAAGGCACTTGTTTGGAATAGCAAATGAGGGATGCAATTGTCTACGCTGTGGATTTGGTAGTTACACATGCACAAGTGCTACTAAACTTTGATTTGAATTCTTGATCATGTACCACAATTTTCAAATGTGTATTAATACTTTCGGATTCCTAATCTTTGGTTGATTCTATGAAGGAAGAGCTGGATATAACGGTATAAATTTTTACAAACTCTTGTTGGTCCTAAATTTTAATTTGTTTGCATTACTAAGGGACTAGCAATGAGTAAGTTGGGGGGTGATAAGTGTTATATTTTATATCATAATTTGCATCACATTTATCATCTTTGGGCATTAAAAGAACAACATTATGCGATTCAGATGGGTAACTCCATTCTCACACATAATTTGAGTTTGTATATATTTTACCATCATTTTTTGAGTGAAAATGATAATGTGAGGTTCAGTTAAGAAATTGCATAACTATTTTTGATCAAGAAAGAATGATTATATGAATTTTCTGAAATTTAAGGAATGTGCGACCAAGGTCCAAGCGCCAATTAATGAACGCCCTTCTGAAAGGGCGTCCATTCAGGAATAAATGACTTTGCAAGAAGGTGCCATTTTCAAGCCAATTCTGAGAAGAAAGAACAAGCGACTTTTCGTATTGTCATTCATTGAAGATATAGCGACCGCTTACGCGGGCGCTCAATCCTTGTGTACGGAAATAATAAAATACTAAAAGAAAAATAAAAAAAATAGAAAAAGGAATGAACGCCCATCCAGAAAGTCGTCTATTCAATTATATGAAAAAGTCAGAAATATCAAAATATGGAAAAAAAGAAATTGCACCCGTGTGAAAAGCCGCTATTTTATGAATTAATGGCACTACGGTGGTCACCATTTATAGTTTGAAGCAGAAACGGAACCAAGTTATTCTTATGGAAGTTATCTTTCCAAGTTTTGATGTAATGAAGACTCTTTGATCGCAAGAGGCCTAATTTCAGCAAGATTTGATGCCAAAAAGTTAAATTTTGACTTGATCCCAAAGCCTCCAATCATGGAAAGTCCCTACACTCTATAAAAAGTCGCCCAGAGTAAATTGAAAAAAAGATCTTAGCCCTTTCTTAGCCTCTTTACATGCTCTTATGTTCATCTTTTCAATTTGCTTTTTTCTACAAAGTTCTTCGTTGTTAAGTGCTCTTTAATTTCTTCTTCTTCCTCTTCTTCTAATTCTCTCCCATTTTTAAGTTATTTTAAGTTTTTCAAGATTATGTCCTGTGTTTTTACTGTTCATCCGCGGTTCTGCACTTTGTTCTTCTTAAGTTTTCTTCCTCTTCTGCTCTTCTTTTCATCTTAGCATCTTCCTAGAAGTTATTCATTTTTCCTATATCTAGATTTTCTCTTCTTCGTCTTCGTCCAATTCTTTCTAGTTTTCAAGTTATAATCTCTTTTTCAAAGTTTGATTTTTTTTTATTTACTGTTCATCTGCGCAAAATCACCTCTACACTTCCTCAGTTTTCACCCTCTTCCTCACATTTTCTCTCTCTGCACTCTTCATCAACTTTCTTCCTCTCATCTAGATCTACAACTTTCTCTTCTACCACATCTTCTAATTCTCTCTGGTTTTAAAGCTATTCTCAGTTTTCTCTTACTCTATTTTAATTTTAAATCTTCCTCTCGTCTGCTATCTTCCCCCTTCTCCATATTCTGCTCACATCTCAAGACAGAGATTCTTCTTTCAGTGCTCATAAGGCGGCATCTACTTTCAAGGCGGGCGATCTTCCTCCAAGACTCGGCAAAGAGACGGCGGCGCTATTCTTCAAATTTTTTGGCTCTATTTCTTCCTTTTTTTCCTTAGTTTACTCAAGTTGTAATTTTTGGCTTTCATAGACATTATAATCTTTTCTTAGCAATAAAAATTCATCTTTTGTAATTGTGTTTTGCTAATTCTTTCTCTCTCTATCTCCTTCTAAATTCTCTTCTCAACCCTCTCAAATTCTTTAGATAGGTTTATTTTTAGTCTCAAGTTCATGCACTTTTACTTTTCTTTAGTTTAAATTCACTAAATATTCAATTTTCAAAACATAAGGATTTTTCAACTTACTTAAAAGAAAAAATTTTCTTCTCTGTGGGATCGACCCGTTCTTACCACTCTACTTATATTTAATTATCTTTTTAGTGAGTGAGTGCAGTTATTTTTGAAATTGTGGTACAACTTTTGACGACGAGTATTAATGCACATCATAAGGCCGGGTGAAAATAGGTAGGTCGACCGTGGTAGTGTATTGACCTGAGTGCTGGGAGATGACTGACTGTGGTGGTGTATTGGTCAGGGACTAGGTGTAGGCCGACCGTCGTGGTATCATGGCCAGAAGAAGGTATGCTGACCCACTATTGGGGTGGACTGGTCAGGGATTTAGGGTGAGATGGTTGGATGTTCCTCGTGAGGAAGAGAGATTTTTTTTTCTCATTATCAGCTCTACCGCCTTTTTAGGTTTTCGTAGGAGCTGGCCCCCTTTTATTTTTTTCGGTGTGTCCTTGCGGATTTTCACACCGAGGGGTTACCCGATTTTGCTTGAGGCGCCCTTACATGTTTTCACCTCAGCTGGGTTTGTGGCATTTTTGCCCCTAGTAACCTCCTTATGAAGAGAACGACTGTGTCTGTCGGGGCATCTCTAATTTTAGCCCCTTCTTTTTTTGTTTTATTTTTTGTTTTATTTTTTGTTTTTGTTTTTGACTTGTGAGCCTTACGGCTATCGTCCATAGCTTGTCATTGTCAGGAGACGTTGCCTATAAGTTGCACCGTCGGCCGCTTGTGGTTGTCGTAGAAGTTGTTGTGGATTGACCCTTTAATCAATTAGCTCGAAGCTTTTGGGTGAATTTGGAGACTGACTAATCTTTGTTGTAAACGGCAGAGACTTTGAATGGGATCTGGGTGGCTTGGCCTTAAGGGGCCTGATGGCCAAAGCCGAGCTTAAACTGAGCATCTGTTTGGGTGTTATTGCCCCTCGGGATATGACATATTTCGAAGGGATAGACCTCCTAACAGGGTTGGCTAATAGCCACCGGTGAGGACCCGATGGGACTTTACTGGTGTCACCCGTTAGTGTTGGCCGGAATTCCATCGAGTCGTTGGCTGACGGCAATGGAGTTTCCCTCGAGCTACTGGGTGGGTTTCGGTGGGATTCTCCCCGAATCGTCAATTGACATTGGCAGGGTGGGCTCCCAAGTTACTGGTTAATGTTGGTAAGATAGCATGCGAACACTTTTACTATGTTATTGATGATCTGCATTACCCTTTCCCCCCTTTGGGGTGCTTCTAAGGGTGGACTAGTGCCCCCAGTCTATCAAGAACTGAAGTACACCTTGACAGGACCTTCACTGGGTAGTAAGATCTTGAGCTGACAACTACTCTGCCAGATTTTGAGCTTGGCGCGATTCTGGTGAGTGGATGGGTTTCTTGAGTCGTGCCCTCCAAATGGGATGGGCCTCTTTTCTAATGACCCATATTCATTTGAGGGAGGATCGATGCTCCTCCTTGAAGTTGCCCCCTCGCTTGGGATCGGAAGGCTAGATACTGGACGGGGGCGGTTGCCCCGGTGTGTTGTTGGCGTATCAGCTTCTTTAAGTCTCGCCTTGTCTTCCGAAGGCAGGGGCGGCGGCGGCGGGTCACCCATGGTGCGGACACCCGAGCAGTTGAGCGGCGCGATACGCCGAGCCACCGGTACCGCACACGGAGCACGACTCGAGCCACCTCAGCATCTATTTGGCTCGGAGACAGCCTGGAGACGCCCCCCTGGGTCCCGGCATTTATCATATTTAGTTAGACTTTATGTGTGTGTAATTTGTGTTTATTTCATTGTATGCGGTTTGCTATTTTGATTGTAAGAGGGGCTTATGTGCAATTTGGACCCCGTGGGCCCCACGGGCCCCCAGGCCCCATCCCATTGAGCCACCTCACCCATGGGCCCCATGTGGGGTCAGTCAACATGTCAAATGGAGGCTTCTAGATGGGTGGGTCAAGTGGGGGACAAGGGGCTTGGAAAGTCCACATTTGGCCACCCACCCCCACCTACCAAGTCCACCTTCTACACCTAGTCCAAGGGCCGCCCCCCTCCTTGTAGTTTTTTATTTATTTTTTGTGTGTGTGTCACACTCCATCCCAACCCTCCATTCCCATCCCCTAGATCCAATGGTTGTGGATGGATGTGAGATGTAACCTATTTAAGCTTGTATTTTCTATTTTGGTGAAATAATGCCATTTGATTCAAACAAATTCAAGAGCAAGGGCTGGTGCGCCCCCCCTCCTCTCTCCTCCCTCTCCCCCTTGAAGCTGTGAAGGCTTCCATTCTGAGGTGTGACGCCTCGTGTATCGGTTCCGACGATCGTCGCCGCCGCCACGAGCCGCCACCGCACCGCCACCGCCATCAACGGAGTTCTGCCCGCGCAGTACCACAGAAGCTTCCATGAATTTCTTGTCTCAGCCACGAGCTCAGATAGATCTGGGAATTTTAGTGGATGTTCCAGAGGTGTCAAGGACATCCCACAAGTTTTGGTTTGCCATTCAGATCTCGTTTCATATTTTTTGATTTTTGTCCACTCTTCTATTTCGGTTCTGCCAGAGTTCTGTCCAGATTCATCCCCGCCCTGTGTTTCATGTCTTAGAGCCACTTTTTGATTTCTGTTGGTTCGCCCAATTTTATTGGAGATTCCACCCATCCACCCCTTCATCCAAAATGTTTCTCAATTTTTGATTCGCCCATCTCATATTTTCTAAAAATCGTTCTCAGTCCCATCTACAGTTCTGTCCTCCTGTTCCCAGATCCGACCACCAGTCACCCTAAAAATCATAGTAAATCACCACCACCTCCGAATCAAATTCCAAAAATCGTCCCAGTTCCGTGGTTTGATACCCTACAACTTTGAAGAAGAGCTCAAGAGCTGAATCGGAGGTTTACTAGGCGGTCAACGGTGGTTCTCAGACAAGTACCCTGCAAATCTGAGATTTCGGTTACTGCACAACAGGGACTTGTAAATTCAATAAAGTTCTGATCCGACCAGATCCAGCAGATCTCTATGGGTCTAGATCGAAGCATTTGAAGAGAGCTTTCCAACGATAGCTCATGCGTCCCGATCCGACGTCGGGATTGCTCGCAGCGGCCATTTTCGCCGGAGCGCGCGCCGGAAGATAGCAACCAAAATCCGTGGACAGCTAGTGCAAGACTTGGGAATCGGGACCGATCGACCCCCGATCGGTGTTCCCGGCCGACCGCCGTCCGTGGAGGCGCGCCACCAGGGGTCCCCATCATAGTGGGTCCCACCCCCGCAGATCCGGAGGACAGCGCCATCCGTGGGCCCCCCGGGCCCGCAGAACCCGCCATTCGGAAAGCACGAAAACGTGGAGTTCGGCACCGCCGGGCGACATCAAGATGCTGCCCGTCAACCCGAGTTGCGTGATTCCCGGGCTCCACATGTGACCTTTTACCTCCCTGCGTGGAGTGGGTCAAATCTTTGTATTGCTGTGATATTGTTTAACCGGGAGTCCGTGATTCGGCCGGGGTTGTCTTCGCCACGCCGGGTGCGTGGAGGTAAAGGTCTTAACTCCTTGGCATTACATTGCTTAGCTAGTATACGGTCTTAGGCCGCTGCCGAGAGTGTAGGTACTAGCCCGTGTGTCCATGTCACCGCTGTGAGAGTGAGAGTGACCCGTCCCGCGACTCGATCCGAGTCCGGAAGTTGAGTCGGACTACCCTTGACCTCCGCCGGTTCCTTAACCGCGCACGGTCCGCGCTTTCCCTCGCTTGGGACGACGAGTGAGCTTCCACTTCTGTTAGCGACGTTTCGCCACTAGGAGCTCGTAGTGTCGGGCTTAGTGTCTCCCTGGTGTATGTTGCTGGTCGTGTCTTCATCTAAAGTCCGAGGGTGGCACCATATAGTGTCGTCTCCCGTGTCCGTCCCGCATCAGCTTGGTATCAGAGCGAGTCGAGTCTAGGGTAGTCATTGCATAAGTCTTGCATGCATCATAGTCTAAGTCAAGTCTAGGATCATCATTATTTTCAAAACAAAAAAAGTGTGTTTTAATTTACATTTCATCCCGATAATTCGGTATCTTAAAAGGTGTTGTCCGAACGTTAGGCTACGCCTACCGGGAGGTCGCACACTTGCGGGAGTGGTCTTCAGATCGATTAACTCCGCCCCATACCGGATATTGGTTTAGGTCTAAGTGCATCATTTAGTGTGTGTTTGTATTAGTCGGTGTCCTCTAGGTCGTGTGTCAGTTGCATGCCCACCCGTCGAGGTACCCAATACTCGCCACCACCACCTATGGCGGATTCCCGGGCCCGTAGCTCCGATGAGTCCTCGACGGCCGAGATGTTCCGAGCCATCATGGATCGTTTAGACACGCGTATGGATGGTCTTAGTACGCGTATGGATGGCATAGGGACGCGTCTAGAAGGGCGGATGAAAGCCCTCGAGGATCGGGCCGAGAGTTCGGATCAGTCCATTCAGGGCCTAGTTGGGAGGATCACTGTCCTAGAGAGGGGCCCAGTAGCGGCGCAACCCGCGCCGACGAATGGCCAACAAGAGCCGGTGCAGCAACCCGCTGTGCCAAGGGCTCAAGTGGAGAATGTTGGGGTTCAACAGGTGCATGTGGTGGATGATTATGCATCTGATAATGATCAAGGGGGTAACGGTCGTCGTCATCAACGACGGAATCGTGATGACGAGGATGACGACCGCATTCTTAGGGGTGTGCGTGCGGACCCTCCCACTTTTAGCGGGTCCTTGGACCCTAGGGTGTATTTAGATTGGGAGGCCGGCATGGACCGGTACTTCGAGTGGTTTGAGATGACGGACCACCGAAGAGTCCGATACGCAAAGATGAAGCTGCAAGGGCAGGCCCAAACTTATTGGATCAATGTGGAGAGCCTGCTCAACCAGCGACGTCAACCCCAAATCGGTACTTGGGATGATATGAAAATCAAATTGAGGGAGAAGTACCTTCCCGCCTCATATCGCCAGCGTCTTATAGACAAGTGGCAAAGCATCTCCCAAGGGAACCGATCCGTGACCGAGTACACCGCCGAGTTCGATGAGTATTACTTACGGTGTGGGGTCACGGAAGAGAGCACCATGACTATATCCCGCTTTCGAAGAGGTTTGCGCCCAATTATCAATATGAACTCTTTCGCCGCAATGCAACCACTTTGGAGCAGGCATATCAGATCGCTCTCGAATTGGAGCAGTTCGAGGCCGAGTTCGAGTCACCCCATCGGTTGGGCTCTTTTCCCCTTCGTAGTGTCGAGCCCCGTGGCTCATCTGGCACGTATCCGAGGGCCCCCATGACTCGACCTCAGGAGCCCGCTCGCCCCGAGCCCTTTGCTCCTAGGCCTCGTCCTCCACCCCCGAGGGACCTTCCTCGTCCCCAGCATCTTACGGCCCCACCCACAGCCCGTCCACCGGCACCCGCACCTCCTGCACGTCCTTTGTTGCCTACGCCTCCTATCCGTCGGGAGGATAAAGGTAAAGGACCTATGATTGGGGAGCCTAGTGGATCACGGCAGCAGTGTTATCGCTGCAATGGGTTTGGCCATTTCGCCAACCAGTGTCCCACCCGCCCATCTCTTCACATTGGGGACACACAGGCCGAGGATACCACCCCTACGGGCCTCGAGTTAGTCAGCTATGAGGCCGATGAAGAGCTAGCTGACGAGTACTATGAGATGGGAGGTGAGGCCCAGGATGCCCAGCATTCGGACGACACCCACGTGGGGGTCGTCAGATGTATCCTCACCCAGCCACAGGTCAGTGATGACTGGCGACGGACTACTATCCTTCATGTATTCTGTAGGCTGGGAAAGCAAATTTACAAGGTGGTCATCGATAGCGGGAGTTGTATCAATGCAATCTCCACGAACGCTGTCACTCGTCTTGGTCTCACACCCGTATACCACCCTTGCCCCTATCAGGTATCATGGGTGGATACCACTTCCATTTTGGTCAGGCTGCGGTGCTTGGTCCCGCTGCAGCTCCACTCCTACCATGACGAGATCTGGTGTGATGTTCTCCCCATGGAAGTGGGCAGTATCATCCTTGGTAGGCCATGGTTATTCGACCGGGATGCCACGCTCCATGGCCGGTCGAACACCTGTACCTTCGACCACGCTGGCCAGCGGGTCACCCTCCAACCCGTTCGGCCCAGGAGCCCATTAGTCAGGGGTCCTACTGGCCCTAGTACTCCGAAGCCTTCCGTTCCAGGGCCTAGTACCCCATCCCCAGCTCGGGCTATGACCGTTACCTCTGGCCCAGGAGAGCCCTCGACGAGGAGATTGATGATGATTAGCTCCCGGGAAATGGAGCAGGAGCTTAGTCAGGGCTGTCCGGTGTTTGCCATTACGGTCCGAGAGGTGGAGCGGGACTCCGAGGGTGAGCTCCCACCCGAGGTTGTTCCCATTCTGCAGGAGTATGCTGATGTCTTTCCCGATGAGCTTCCCGAGGGACTCCCACCTATGCGGGATATTCAGCATGCCATCGACCTTGTTCCGGGCTCTTCTTTGCCCAACCTTCCTCATTATCGCATGAGTCCCACGGAGCATGCCGAGCTTAAACGGCAGGTCGATGAGTTAGTGCAGAGAGGGTATGTTCGGGACAGCATGAGTCCATGTGCTGTGCCCGCATTACTCGCCCCGAAGAAGGATGGCACGTGGAGAATGTGCATTGATAGTCATGCCATCAACAAAATCACCGTGAAGTACAGGTTCCCTATTCCCCGTCTTGATGACAAGCTAGACATGATGGCAGGTGCCACTATCTTTTCGAAGATTGATCTTAAGAGTGGTTACCATCAAGTGAGGATTAGGCCAGGTGATGAGTGGAAGACCACATTTAAGACCAAGGATGGTCTATATGAGTGGTTGGTCATGCCTTTTGGGTTGACCAATGCCCCTAGCACTTTCATGCGGCTCATGACTCAGGTCCTTCGACCTTTCATTGGAGTCTTTGTAGTGGTGTATTTTGATGATATCCTTATCTATAGCCGCACCACAGGGGACCACTTAGACCACCTTCGGCAGGTTTGTCTACTTCTTCGGCGAGAGCAGCTGTTTGCGAACCCACAGAAGTGTGCCTTCATGACACCTCAGCTTACCTTCTTGGGTTTTATCGTGTCTAGTACTGGGGTCTCCGCCGCTCCGGAGAAGGTCCGGGCCATTGTTGAGTGGCCGGAACCCCGTACGGTTCATGATGTCCGCAGCTTTCATGGCCTTGCGACGTTCTACCGTCGCTTCATCCGCGGATTTAGCTCCGTCACCGCCCTGATCACGGATTGCATCCGGAAGGGCACATTTGTATGGACGAAGGCCGCATCTGCCGCCTTCAAGGACATCAAGGAGCGCATGACCCAGACACCTATCCTTTGATTGCCTGATTTCTCGAAGGTGTTTAAGGTCTCTTGTGATGCATCGGGTGTTGGGATTGGAGGAGTTTTGAGTCAGGAGTCCCACCCGATCGCATATTTCAGCGAGAAGCTGAATGACGTGAAACTGCGATATTCCACGTATGATAAAGAATTCTATGCAGTTGTTCAGGCTCTTAGGCATTGGAGGCACTATCTTTTACATCAGGAGTTTGTCCTATACTCTGACCACGAGGCATTGAGGTACCTCCATTCGCAAAAGAAGCTTAACTCGCGTCATAGTCGTTGGGTCGAGTATCTCCAGCAGTTCACCTTTGTGCTGAAACATAAGACTGGAGTGGAGAACAAGGTGGCTGATGCCTTGAGTCGGCGAGCATGTTTGCTTACCACCATGAGTGCCGAGGTCATAGGGCTAGAGAAGATGAAGGAAGCCTATGTTGACTGTCCTGACTTCGGTCAGATTTTTGCCACTCTCCAGGCCGGACCCTCGAGAGATCATGATGATTATATGCTTCAGGAGGGTTACCTCTTTTGAGGTAGCAGGCTATGTGTTCCCCGAACTTCGGTACGAGATTTCTTAGTGTGGGAACTACATGCGGGAGGTCTAGCCGGCCACTTTGGTCGGAACAAGACTATTGAGGCAGTGGAGCATCGATTTTATTGGCCGAGCTTGAAGCGCGATGTTGCTAACATCGTGGCTCAGTGCCGTACATGTGCTACGGCCAAGATGAAGAAGCAAAGCTCGGGCCTTTATACGCCTCTACCCGTGCCTGATGCCCCGTGGCAGGATGTTAGTATGGACTTTGTTTTGGGATTGTCACGTACCTCCAGGAAGCATGATTCGGTCTATGTGGTGGTTGACCATTTCTCGAAGATGGCCCTCTTTATCCCTTGCTCGAAGACTTCGGATGCTTCTAGGGTAGCCCGCCTATTCCTTACTCATGTGGTGTGCAAGTTCGGGTTACCTCGCACTATATTGTCTGACCGTGATGTTAGATTCACTTCCTATTTTTGGAAGACACTATGGCATATGATGGGTACTCACCTCAAGTTTTCTACTGCATATCATCCCCAGACAGATGGTCAGACCGAGGTGGTCAATAGGAGTCTGGGAGATCTTTTGAGGTGTCTAGTTAAGGACCGCATTGGGGATTGGGATCTCATTTTACCTATGGCTGAGTTTGCATACAATGATTCGGTGAATAGGTCTACCGGCATGAGTCCATTTGAGATTGTCACAGGTCGTAGGCCTGGGAAACCCGTTGACCTTGTCCCCATGCCTATCCATGCTAGAGTGTCGGAGTCGGCCGAGTCGTTTGCTAGGCATGTTAGGAGTTTGCATGACGACATCCGTCGTCACATTGAGGCCAGCAATGCACGGTACAAGGAGTTAGCCGATGCCCACCGACACCACCGAGAGTTCCACGAGGGCGAATACGTCATGATCAGGGTAAGACCTGAACGGTTTCCCTCTGGAACCGTTAAGAAGTTGCAAGCTCGCGGAGCCGGTCCATTCAGAGTGTTGAAACGCGTTGGATCCAATGCGTCCGTTGTGGACTTGCCCGAGGAATATGGTATAAGCTCTACCTTCAATGTATCGGATCTTGTTGCATATAGGGACCCAGCGGTGATCCCTAGTGAGCCTTTTGAGCCATCTCCTCCCCTTGAGAGTGATCCCACACCTGAGTGTCCACTTCCACCTCCAGCCCCTTTTTCACGGCAGCGTGAGCATATATATCGTATACTGGACGAGCAAGTGATAGTTACCAGGAGTGGATCTTACCCGCGCTACCTAGTGCGATGGAGAGGACGGCCCGCTACTGAGGACACATGGATCACACATGGCGAGTTGCAGCGGATCGATCCGGACCTTTTGGAGCGATACAGGAGCGATGCAGACCCTTACTCGACAGGGTCGAGTTTCTCCCACCCGGGGAGAATTGGCGCGAACACCCGAGCAGTTGAGCGGCGCGATACGCCGAGCCACCGGTACCGCACACGGAGCACGACTCGAGCCACCTCAGCATCTATTTGGCTCGGAGACAGCCTGGAGACGCCCCCCTGAGTCCCGGCATTTATCATATTTAGTTAGACTTTATGTGTGTGTAATTTGTGTTTATTTCATTGTATGCGGTTTGCTATTTTGATTGTAAGAGGGGCTTATGTGCAATTTGGACCCCGTGGGCCCCACGGGCCCCCAGGCCCCATCCCATTGAGCCACCTCACCCATGGGCCCCATGTGGGGTCAGTCAACATGTCAAATGGAGGCTTCTAGATGGGTGGGCCAAGTGGGGGACAAGGGGCTTGGAAAGTCCACATTTGGCCACCCACCCCCACCTACCAAGTCCACCTTCTACACCTAGTCCAAGGGCCGCCCCCCTCCTTGTAGTTTTTTATTTATTTTTTGTGTGTGTGTCACACTCCATCCCAACCCTCCATTCCCATCCCCTAGATCCAATGGTTGTGGATGGATGTGAGATGTAACCTATTTAAGCTTGTATTTTCTATTTTGGTGAAATAATGCCATTTGATTCAAACAAATTCAAGAGCAAGGGCTGGTGCGCCCCCCTCCTCTCTCCTCCCTCTCCCCCTTGAAGCTGTGAAGGCTACCATTCTGAGGTGTGACGCCTCGTGTATCGGTTCCGACGATCGCCGCCGCCGCCACGAGCCGCCACCGCACCGCCACCGCCATCAACGGAGTTCTGCCCGCGTAGTACCACAGAAGCTTCCACGAATTTCTTGTCTCAGCCACGAGCTCAGATAGATCTGAGAATTTTAGTGGATGTTCCAGAGGTGTCAAGGACATCCCACAAATTTTGGTTTGCCATTCAGATCTCGTTTCATATTTTTTGATTTTTGTCCACTCTTCTATTTCGGTTCTGCCAGAGTTCTGTCCAGATTCATCCCCACCCTGTGTTTCATGTCTTAGAGCCACTTTTTGATTTATGTTGGTTCGCCCAATTTTATTGGGGATTCCACCCATCCACCCCTTCATCCACAATTTTTCTCAATTTTTGATTCGCCCATCTCATATTTTCTAAAAATCGTTCTCAGTCCCATCTACAGTTCTGTCCTCCTGTTCCCAGATTCGACCACCAGTCACCCCAAAAATCATAGTAAATCACCACCACCTCCGAATCAAATTCCAAAAATCGTCCCAGTTCCGTGGTTTGATACCCTACAACTTTGAAGAAGAGCTCAAGAGCTGAATCGGAGGTTTACTAGGCGGTCAACGGTGGTTCTCAGACAAGTACCATGTAAATCTGAGATTTCGGTTACTGTACAACAGGGACTTGTAAATTCAATAAAGTTCTGATCCGACCAGATCCAGCATATCTCTCTGGGTCTAGATCGAAGCATTTGAAGAGAGCTTTCTAACGATAGCTCATGCGTCCCGATCCGACGTCGGGATTGCTCGCAGCGGCCGTTTTTGCCGGAGCGCGCGCCGGAAGACAGCAACCAAAATCCGTGGACAGCTAGTTCAAGACTTGGGAATCGGGACCGATCGACCCCCGATCGGTGTTCCCGGCCGACCGCCGTCCGTGGAGGCGCGCCACCAGGGGTCCCCATCATAGTGGGTCCCACCCCCGCAGATCCGGAGGACAGCGCCATCCGTGGGCCCCCCGGGCCCGCAGAACCCGCCATTCGAAAAGCACGAAAACGCGGAGTTCGGCATCGCCGGGCGACATCAAGATGCTGCCCGTCAACCCGAGTTACGTGATTCCCGGGCTCCACATGTGACCTTTTACCTCCCTGCGTGGAGTGGGTCAAATCTTTGTATCGCTGTGATATTGTTTAACCGGGAGTACGTGATTCGGCCGGGGTTGTCTTCGCCACGCCGGGTGCGTGGAGGTAAAGGTCTTAACTCCTTGGCATTACATTGCTTAGCTAGTATACGGTATTAGGCCGCTGCCGAGAGTGTAGGTACTAGCCCGTGTGTCCATGTCACCGCTGTGAGAGTGAGAGTGACCCGTCCCGCGACTCGATCCGAGTCCGGAAGTTGAGTCGGACTACCCTTGACCTCCACCGGTTCCTTAACCGCGCACGGTCCGCGCTTTCCCTCGCTTGGGACGACGAGTGAGCTTCCACTTCTGTTAGCGACGTTTCGTCACTAGGAGCTCGTAGTGTCGGGCTTACTGTCTCCTTGGTGTATGTTGCTGGTCGTGTCTTCATCTAGAGTCCGAGGGTGGCACCATATAGTGTCGTCTCCCGTGTCCGTCCCGCATCAACCCAGTTATGAAGCCGCTATCGCACTTTTTTTTTTGACGGTGCCGAGGTAGACTCAGTGTCGATGTGGTGGTCCGAACGAACCTAATCCAGGGCTGTCTGAAGCATGGTGTTTCTCGTGAATGTTGGTGTAGCCGAAACTCGAGAGTTCGATACTTGTGTTGGGGCCGATAGAATAGCGACCTAGAGCTTGGCGTTTACTCAGGCCGTTGGAGTTGTTGCCGGAACCTGGGGTTCGAGACCCATGTTGTGAACTAAGGATGTCGGAGGAATGGTGACCCAGAGCTTGATGCCCGTACTAGGTGTTGACGAAGCAAGTACCCGAGGCTAAAAGCCTATGCTGAGAGCTGATGACGCTGGGACCTGTGGCTAGAGACCCATATTGGGTGCTGACAAAGCTGGGAGCCAGGGATAGAAGCCAGTCTTGAGTGCTGATGGTGCTGGGACCCAGAACTAAATGTCAATCTTGGGCGTTGACAAAATCAGAACCCGAGGTTAGAAGCCCGTCTCGGGTACTGATGAAGCTGGGACCCGGGCTGAACGCCCGTCTTGAGTATTGAGTATTGATGATGCTAGAACCCAGGGCTGAATGCCCGTCTTGGGTGTTGCTGGAGCTGGAACCCGGAGCTGAACAACAATCTCGGGTGCTGGTGAAGTTGGAACCCGGGGTTGAACGCCCGTGTTGGGTGTTGATGGAGCTGGATTCTAGGGCTAGACGCCCATCTTGGGTGTTATTGGAGCTGAGACCCAGGGCTGGAAGCCCGTCACGGGTGTTGATGGAGCTGAGACCCAGGGCTGGAAGCCCGTCACGGGTGTTGAGGTGGCCACGTCCTGGGGCTTGGTGCTCGTGTTAGGAGATGATATGGCCGAATCCCTGGGCGTGATGCCCCCACAGGCCGTTGTTGATGTTGCCCCGAGTATATGAGGCTGGAAGCTTGTGTAGGAAGCTGGTGTGGCAGAGACCAGGGGTTTAGTACCCGTATTGAATGTTGTAGTGCCGAAGACCCGGAGCTCATTGTCCATGTTGGAAATCGGCATGGCTGGGGACCCAATGCTTGATGCTTGAATGGGTCGGTGGTGACGTTGTACTGGAAACCCCAGGCCGGAGGCCCGTGTCGAGTGCTGGCGGAGCTGGGGACCCAGGGGTCAATAACTGCGTGGGTCGTTGTTGTTGTAGGAGCAAGGGACCGGGTGCTTGCATAGGCAGTCACTGGACTGGGCTACTCGTCGGCCACGGCAATGGCGCCGAGGATCAGGGCGAGCCGAAGGTTGGGGAAGAGTTGCTGAACACGATTGGCGTCGCCAAATGTCTGTGCCCAGCGTGGAAAGCGATGACGATTGGGCCATCGGTCACTATCGCCACCGGTTTATTGTTTATATTGCTCGTGCAGATTGGTCGTTCGACGCTAACTGGTCGCATGTTGCAGCCTGGACAGGGCCCTCCTCTTCCTCTCTAAGAAGAAAAGGCGAGGGCATCGCGGCGTATACTTGGCAGGTGTGACTCTTCTTCGGCAGAAAGAAGAAAGGTAGAAGACGTCCCACTGGGCATGCCAATTTGTTCGGCTCACGGAAACTTCTAAATTTCTGCGACGATGACACACACTCGCCTTTTACGAAAGACCGAGATAGGTCGACTTGGCACGCGGGGATTCCGGAAGTATTGACAGAGAAGTGCAAAGAACGATAGGAGCGCACAAGAAAGTATGGCGTAGGGTTAATCGTTCTGGAAGACTAGGTCAGGGATGGCTGGATAGAATGCGGGCGTGCAAGTCGATTTCTCGACAATCACCTACGGAACCAAGTTTTTTTGACTAGGGATGTGCCACCAGGGCACGACACGTGGGCACAAGATGTCGCGCGCCACGTGAGAGAAGAAGGTTCCGCGGGTACGAGTGGAGGCGATTGTGGGGACTCGTGTACTAGACATCTTCCCCACCGACCGCAAGCAATCGATGTTTATTTTACATCGGACGGAGCCCGAACAACTTTGTTTCTTCTGCCGAAGGAAGAGAGTCAGAGACCCTGGGAGTCGCAACATCGGGAGGGCTTGGTCTATGCAACAGTGACAGGGCAACAACAACATAACAGGGATGACTGGAGACATAGAGACTAGTCTCAGTGTGGGCACTAGAGAGGGTACGAACTCTGGAATTATGAGAATGAGGCATTGGCTCGCAGGTTCTGACTCGGGCGCAGAGTGATCGACACTGGCTCGACAAGGAGCAGGCAGGTCCTGGCTCGGGTGGCTGGTCCGTCCAGCTAGAGGAGTTGGGACCAGCTGGGAGACAGATGACAGTCTGCTGGACGGGGTTGAGACTGGTAGCTAGCGAGGATGGGAATCAATTCTCCAACTGGATTATATCACTATATGTCATGAAAGGCGTTATATGGGGCGTGGAAAGCCCGATTACAAGTGTGTGCAAGCCACGGGACAATTTCGTCATTTGTTGCGGTCCCCGAGTCATTGCATTGCTATGCGGGTATTTCCACTTTTTGTAGATAGTGTCCATCGGAAGGCTCGTGACTCGGCAGGAAGCCGCCCGAGGGATGTCACGAGGTATTCCCGATATGGGACACCGTCGAAATCGGGGAAGTTAGGGTGCCGCGGGCACTGTTGTGCTAGAGCGGCGGGGTGCTGGTGAGACCGGGGTGACCGGATGGCGTGGGCGTCACGGTGATCGTAGCGGCTGGGCGCCATTGAGACTGGGGCGGCTAGGCATTGTTGAAACTGGAGCAGCTAGACCGCGCGAGTACCACCATGACTGGAACAACCAGGTGCCGTTGAGATTGGAACAGCCGGGTGCCATGGGCACCGTTGTGACTGGGACAGTCGAGGCCGCAGGCGTCATTGTGACTAGAGTAACCGAGTGTCATTGGCACTGTCGTGATTGGAGCAGTAGGGTGCCATAAGCACCATTGAGATTAGGGCGACAGGGCACCGTGGAAACTAGTGGTCGGGTGCCAGGGGCACCGTTGTGCCTGAGGGAGCTGGGCGCTATGACACTCTGGCGATCCGGCACAGCCGAGACTGGCAATCGGGTGCCTGGGGGACCATTGTGACTGAGGGAACTGGGCACCGTAAGACCCTGGTGGTCGGGCGCGTCTGAGACTGGCAGTCAGGTGCCGAAGGCACCGTTGTGACTGAGGGAGCTGAGCACCATGAGACCCTAACAGTCGGGCGTTGTGACTAGTAGTCGGGTGTCGGGGGCACCATTGTGACTGAGGGGCTGGGCACCGTGAGACCCTGATGGTCGGGCACTGTTGAGATTGGCAGTCGGGTGCTGGGGGCACTGTTGCGATTGAGAGAGCTGGGCACCATGAGACCCTGGCGGTCGGGCGCTATCGAGACTGACAATTGGGTACCGGGGGCACCATTGTGACTGAAGGAGCTGGGCGCTATGGGACCCTGACGATCGGGTGCTATTGAGACTAGCAGTCGGGTGTTGGGGGCACCGCTGCGACTGAGGGAGCTGGGCGCCATGAGACCCTAGCGGTCGGGCGCCCTTGGGACTGGCAGTCGGGTGCCGAGGGCACCATTGTGAGTGAAGGAACTAGGCTCCGTGATACCCTGACGGTCGTGTTCGGGGCACGTTCATAGAGGTATGGGCCTGACACTTCATCTTGCATCAAGACTCGTCAAGTATGCCAGTTGCCCGGGTAACTGCGTTTAGGGCACGCTCTTCAAGGTGACAGTGACGCACGATCATCGAGGTAGGGACTGGACAGGGTGCTTTCCCCAAAACAACATTCGGGCAGTGCATGATCATCGAGGTAGGGACCGAGCATGGAACTTTCTTCAAAGCAGCATCTGGGTAGGGCACGATCATGTAGCGGCATCCGGACAAGGCACATTCATCAAGGCAAGGACTTAATACTCCATCTTGCACCACTTGCGAACATGCTCTCGTCCGACGTGGAGGCTCGTGTCTTGGCTAAACGCCGTATGAGAGATGATCATGCAACATACCCTCGACGTGTGTTTAACCGAACAAAGCCTTCCGAGCTCCGCGCGCCAAGTGCTCCTTGCATGTGCTGGGTCTGGGTGATCAATCCATTTTTCAATCTCTCCCTATCCCTTGGGATTCCTAAGGGGGATTTTATAGAGGAAGTTGAAGGGCCAGGTGGGTTTACACAGACCAGACTGGGGGGGCCAGTCTGGACCGCGTAAACCCCCCCCTAAGGGGGTTAACCCGGGATGGGTCTGAGGTTTTTTTATTTTTTTTTTAAGTTTTCTTATTTTGAAAAGCATGGGTTTACGCGGACTATATTGTGGAGGCCAGTCTGGACCGCGTAAACCCCCCCCCTAAGGGGGGTTAACGCGAGCTAGGTTGGGGCCGAGTGGTATGGGCATGAACGCGGTCTGGTAGGGGGCCGCATTCTGGGGAACACGGTTTGTGGGGTGACCGCTTTCTGGACTGGCAAGTGGGCCCGGGGTTTACCTGGACCAAACTGGGGGGACCAACCCAGTCCGGGTAAACCCCCCCTAAGGAACGCGGTCGCCTTGGTGGCCGCGTTCTGATGAACATGATCGTTAAGGTGACCACGTTCAGGACCGGCGGGCTGGTCCACGTAAAGGGGGTTTACGCGGGTTGGAGTGATTGGAGGCTTCCTGGTCAGGGTAAACCTCCCCCCCCCCCAGGGGGTTTGGGTGGACCAGAATGGTTGTGTTTGACATGGAGGAGAGAGAAAGATCATGTGGGTCCCATTGGGGGTTAAGGCGGGCTGGCTTGAGAGAGACAAGGAGGCACAGGTCCCACTTGGGGTTTATGCGGGCTGGGCTTTCTTTTCTTTACCCGATTTCAACGGGTTGGAGTAGAGGGTTTAGGCGGGCCATGGCTGTATGGGCCCGAGATTTAGGTGCGCTAGACTGATTGGCTAGGTTCAGGGGTTTATGGGAGTTAGGTGAGCCGGGGTTTACGAGGATCAGGTGAACTGGGTGAAGAGAGAGCTTACTTGAATCTAGACCCGGAACGGCCGAACTCGACGTTCGTCCGAGCTCTGTCTTGAACGTTGTGGACCCTGATGTGATTTGACTGTTGGAGTCGCCGATGTCAAGCCGCTTGTAGAAGGTGTGTCGAGAGTTGTTCCTTGCCTTTCTGTCATGCATCACGTAACGCGATGGGTGGCTGGGAGTCCAAGGTTGGCCCGGCAACTGGGATGTCGGCATGATGATCCCGTGTGTCTGGTAGTAGAGGCCACCCCTGCTTCTTGGCAAAGAGCCGTGTGGTATATCATGTTATTCCGAGTCCCGGGTTAGCCCAATTGTTGAGATGCTGACGGTGTGACATCGTATACAGGGTATACGGGTGATCCCCGAATCTTTACAGAGTGTCGTTCGATACGGCAGATTGTCCCAAACTTCGGATCCAACCCGATTGTCGAAAAACTACTTGGCATAATACCCTTTGCTCGGAGATGATCCTCACTTGTTATGTTACACCGTTTGACCTAACGAAATGTCCCGATTTTCAAACTCAACTTGACTGGCAGAGCACCATTGATGTTATACTGTTTTGCTCTATTTAAAGAGTATTTCCCTATGTTTAAATCCCAATTAATTTAAAAAAATAAACGGGTGTCAACAACAGTCATGCCATCGCACCTGTAACCCCAATGTTTGGCACCTACTTGATCACAGTCTAAGACTCCTAAGTGATCAGCGGAAATTGTGAACCAGCAGAGATTACATTTTTGTCATGACGGTTGCCCCTCATCAACTTTCCATGACCTTAGCTTCTTTATTTTGTTTTTGTTCAGCTACTTATTAAGGTATCGTGGTCTAATATCTTTATATGACTCAGAAGCCATAACCCAACAACTCCAGTTTCTTTTGCCAAGACTCACTGGACTCTGCTGTTGTTTGCTTCTAATGTATAAGCACAACCTCTCAGAGTTGTATGTCATGGACAAGGTCCAAAATATCATATACCTTGTGTGAGAAAATGCAAGAAAAAATTATGTACAACCCGTAAGAGTTGGATGTCACTCACAAGGTCCAAAACTCTCGAGAATAATCCTAGTTCAATAGCCAGTTCTTATGTCTCTTCAATGATTTGATTGATACAAAGCCGCAGTTTTTGAGAAGGCTCCTCTTATTTGGTTTGTGGCTAATATGGGGTTATGGTTGATATACATCTTAAACTTTTCGGCCAAGGGCCCGAAAATTTTTGGACCAGAAAAACAGAAAGTCAACGTTTTCAGCAAATACAGAATCTGACAAGGAGCTTGAGCCCTCTACCTAAAGTCAACCATATAGTATGATAAAAATGGATATAAAAGGGGCTTTACAAGGAAAACAAAAAAGACAAAAGGGCAATTCCAAGAATTGAACTCGGGACATCTCACACCCAAAGAAAGAATCATACCACTAGACCGAATGCGCAACTGCTGTTAAAACAATTTGTACTAATGAAGTGACAGATCCCAAGTACAATCCTTGCAAGAAGAATCTATGTTCAATAGTCAATACCATATACCTATTAAGTTGTTGCAAAGAGGTAGTTTCGTTTTCCTTTTTTGCCCCTAAAATAGATCACAGTCACCGCTTTGATTTAGAGCCACTATGAGGACATTACAAAAATTAGTAAGTCAGCATTTCAGCAAATACAATATCAGAATGGTGAAAATTGATCCTACACCCATAAGTCAAAATCTGAAAGGGAACTCACTCTTAGTCGCCAAAACTAATCCTGAAGTTGCAATACAGAAAAATAAACTTTTTTTATCTCTAGTGTTAAATCACTTGGAATATATTGTAATGTTTAAGGAAATTCAGAACTTTTTGCATGAAAGACATCTTTGAATAAAAATGCCCTGGGTAGCAACATTCAAATGCAAGAACAGGTCTCAGATTGCTAAATAACAAATACTTTGTCTTATGATTTCAAACAAAACCTTCAATTTTCCTCTATAATCCACAACCTTAAGCATGACAAATAGCATCAATACGAAGAAAATCATAGAAACCCAGTACATAGCATGTACCACCAGACCACCCAGCTAGCATTATCTAATTGATGCCATACTAGTAAGCTCCGAATATGAATATTTGACTGGAAAAACTTGCCATGGCCTTAGCTTCTTGATTTTATTATTGTTCAGCTAATTATATTGTAGTCTAACCCGTCTTACATGACCCAACAACTACAGCTTCTTTTGCCAAGATTCACTGGACTCTCTGCTGTTGTTTGCTGGACTCAAGTCTGAATTGCACAAAGGAATCATATACTTTCAGTATGCAAATGTCAAGAATATAAGTACAAGCTCTCAGAGTTGATGTCAATCCAAAACTTCATTACCTTTGCACATGCAAATGTGAAGGGGAAAAAAAGTAAAACCCGTCAGAGTTGTATGTCCCCAACAAGGTCCAAAACTCAAGAATAATCTTAGTTCAATAGTCATTTATGTTTCTACTGTGATTGAATAGATACAAAGCAGCAGCTTTTGTATTTTTTTAATAGAATAGACTTCTCTTATTTGGTCTGTGGCCATTACAGCGTGATGGTTGACATCCATCTTAAACTTTTCAGCAAAGCTTCTGCCAAAACTGCAAGTCAACAATTTCGGCAAATATGGAATCTATGAGCTTGAGCCATCCACCTAAAGTCAACCATATAGTATATAACAAAAAAGGATATGAAGAGGGGGGCATTCCGAGAATTGAACTCGGGACCTCTCGCACCCAAAGCGAGAATCATACCACTAGACCAAATGCCAAATTGTTGTCAAATTAGAATGCGCAACAATGATAGATCTGAAAGACAGCTCATTTTCACTCACCATATGTAAGAGAAGCTTAATCCTAGGGTGTTCAATTGCTTGTAAATTTTCTTAGGGGTATAAGAATGTTTAGAACCTTACAGTACAGATCAGCACTCAAATGCCTTGGCAGGCCTGAGATTGCTCAAGAACAAATGCTTAAGGAACCATACTGATAATTTAGCTCATAATTTATCTATGAACTGTAGGTGCAGGGAAAAAAAAGAATCCTCCCAACAAGGGAAAAAAAAAGAGGGACAAGAAAGGGAGACAACCTCAGGACATTATATTGAAATGCAAGAAGGGGAGGATGTATTTACTCTCTATATTTGTAAAAAAAAATAGAACATAGAGATACATGTAAAGAAAACAAACCACGAAGACTGCCTCAGTCTCACACAAAGAAGACAAAAGAAAGCTTGAGCCCTCTTAGATGTTCATTTTTCTGGCCAAGAATACTGCAAGCCAATTTCTAGCACGTATAGACTCTGATCAGGAGCTTGAGCCCTCTAACCAGGGTCAACCATATGGCATAACAAATAAGGCCATGGAAAGAGGGGTAGGTGGGGTATGATGGACATCCATCTTACACTTTTCAGCCAAAGGTGTGGTAAATTTTGGGCCTGGAAAACTGCAAGTCAATGTCTCAGCAAAAACAGACTCTAGTTAGAAGCTTGCGCCCTCAACCTAAAATCAACCACATGGTATGACAAGAAGGGTTATGGAAGAGGCATTCCGATAAATAAATATATATATATATATATATATAAGGGGCATTCCGAGAATTGAACTCGGGACCTCTCGCACCCTAAGCGAGAATCATACCACTAGACCAAATGCCCAGCTGTTGTTAATAACTAGGCACATGAGCTTAAAGAAAGCTCACGTTCACTCACCATATACAATCCCATAGTATACCTAACGACAGCAAACTTCATCTCCAGCATTCAATTGCTTGGAAACTTTTCTCAATGATATCAGAATGTTTGGAACTTCTAGCAGTAGAAACCAGCGTTCAAACACTTCAACAGGTATTAGATTGCTCAAAACCTGAAAGAGATCTCCCTTTTAGTCACCAGAACTAATCCTGAAGTAACACTACAGAGGAATAAACTGTATATCTTATGTTCAATCACTTGGAATATATCTTACTGATTAAAGACATTCAGAACCTTTTGCATGGAAGACATCATCAAATAACAGATGCCCATAGTAGCAACATTCAAATGCTTAAATAGCCTCAGATTGCTTTAAATAACAAATATGTTCCTCTTTATGGTTTCTAACCAAATCTTCAATTTTCCTCCATAATTCATAGCCTTAAGCATGACAAATAGCATCAATATTAATAAATCATAGAAAAACAGTGCATAGCACGTACATCCAGACCAGCTAGCTATCATTTTCTAATTGGTGCCACACAAATTAGTCTGAATGTTTGACTGGATAGAACTTGCCATGACCTTAGCTTCTTTATTTTATTATTGTTCAGTCACTTATTAAGATATTGTAGTCTAACAGTCTTATATGACTCAGAAACCATAACCCACCAACTCCAGCTTCTTTTTCCAAGAATCACTGGACCATCTACTGTTGTTTGCTTGATTCAAGTCTGAATTGCACAAAGGAATCACAGAATTTCAGTATGCAAATGTCAGAAATATAAGGACAACCCCTCAGAGCTGTAGGTCATGAACAAGGTCCAAAGCTTCATGAACCTTCACGTATACAAATGTAAGAAAAGTGAGTTGTATGTCACCGACAAGGTCCAAAACTCTCAAGAATAATCTTAGTTCAATAGCCAATACTTATGTTTTTTCAATGATTGTATTGATACAAAGCTGCATCTATGCATTTTAAATAGAACGAGCTTTGCCTTATTTGGCTTGTGGCTATTATGGTGTTATGGTTGATATACATCTTAAACTTTTCAGCCAAGGGCGGGGAAACTTCTGGGCCAGAAAACAGCAAGTCAATGTTTCAGCAAATACACAATCTGCCAAGGAGCTTAAGCCTTCTACCTAAAGTCAACCATATTGTATGATAAAAAGGGATATGAAATGAGCATTACAAGGAAACGGAAAAAGATGAAGAAGCATTCCGAGAAAATATATATATATATAAGGGGGGCATTCCAAGAATTGAACTAGAGACCTCTCGCACCCTAAGCGAGAATCATACCACTAGACCAAATGCCCAGCTGTTGTTGTTAATAACTAGGCACATGAGCTTAAAGAGAGCTCACGTTTACTCACCATATACAATCCCATAGTATACCTAACGACAGCAAACTTTATCCCCAGCATTCAATTGCTTGGAAACTTTCTCAATGATATCAGAATGTTTGGAACTTCTAACAGTAGAAACCAGCATTCAAACACTTCAACAGGTATTAGATTGCTCAAAATCTGAAAGAGATCTCACTTTTAGTCACCAAAACTAATACTGAAGTAACACTACAGAGGAATAAACTGTACATCCTATGTTCAATCACTTGGAATATATATTACTGATTAAAGACATTCAGAACCTTTTGCATGGAAGACATCATCAAATAACAGATGCCCATAGTAGGAACATTCAAATGCTTAAATAGCCTCGGATTGCTTTAAATAACAAATATGTTCCTCTTTATGGTTTCTAACCAAACCTTCAACTTTCCTCCATAATTCATAGCTTTAAGCATGACAAATAGCATCAATATGAAGAAATCATAGAAAAACAGTGCAAAGCACGTACATCCAGACCAGCTAGCTAGCATTTTCTAATTGGTGCCGCACAAATTAGTCTGAATGTTTGACTGGATAGAACTTGCCATGACCTTAGCTTCTTTATTTTATTATTGTTCAGTCACTTATTAAGATATTGTGGTCTAACAGTCTTATATGACTCAGAAACCATAACCCACCAACTCCAGCTTCTTTTTCCAAGAATCACTGGACCATCTACTGTTGTTTGCTTGATTCAAGTCTGAATTGCACAAAGGAATCACAGAATTTCAGTATGCAAATGTCAGAAATATAATGACAACCCCTCAGAGCTGTAGGTCATGAACAAGGTCCAAAGCTTCATGAACCTTCACGTATGCAAATGTAAGAAAAGTGAGTTGTATGTCACCGACAAGGTCCAAAACTCTCAAGAATAATCTTAGTTCAATAGCCAATACTTATGTTTTTTCAATGATTGTATTGATATAAAGCTGCATCTATTGCATTTTAAATAGAACAAGCTTGCCTTATTTGGCTTGTGGGCATTATGGGGTTATGGTTGATATACATCTTAAACTTTTCAGCCAAGGGCGGGGAAACTTCTGGGCCAGAAAACAGCAAGTCAATGTTTCAGCAAATACACAATCTGCCAAGGAGCTTAAGCCTTCTACCTAAAGTCAACCATATAGTATGATAAAAAGGGATATGAAAGGAGCATTACAAGGAAAAGCAAAAAGATGAAGGGGGCATTCCGAGAATTGAACTCGGGACCTCTCGCACCCAAAGCGAGAATCATACCACTAGACCAAATGCCCAACTGCTGTTAAATCAATTTGTGCCAATGACGAGACAGATCCCAAGTACAATCCTTGCAGTTCAAACTCACAAGAAGAATCTATGTTCAATAGTCAATAACCTATACCTATTAATTTGTTGCAAAGAGGCAGTTTCATTTTCCTTTGTTTTTTTTTTTAAAACAGATCACACTCTCTGCTTTGATTTAGAGCCACTATGAGGTTATTGTGAAAACATATTAGAAAAATTGATAAGTCAACATTTCAGCAATACAATATCAGGTTGGGGAAAAAATGATCCTACAACTAGAAGTCAAAATCTGAAAGGGAACTCACTTTTAGTAACCAAAACTAATCCTGAAGTAACACTACATTAAAAATAAACTTTATCTCTAGTGTTAAATCACTTGGAATATATATTGTAATGTTTAAGGAAATTCAGAACTTTTTGAATGAAGAACATCTTCGGACAAAAATGCCCTTGGTAGCAACATTCAAATGCTTGAACAGGTCTCAAATTGCTAAATAACAAATACTTTATTTCTTATGGTTTCAAACTAAACATTCAATTTTCCTCTATAATTCATAACCTTAAGCATGACAAATAGCATCAATACGAAGAACATATTAGAAACCCAGTACATAGCATGTACCATCAGACCAGCTGGGTAGCATTTTCTAATTGGTGCCACACTAGTTAGCTCTGAATATGAATGGTTGACTGAAACAACTTGCCATGGCCTTAGCTTCTTTATTTTATTGTTGTTCAGCTACTTATTAAGATATTGTGGTCCAGCAGTCGTACATGACACAGAAGTCATTTCCCAGCAACTACAGTTTCTTTTGCCAAGATTCACTAGGCTCTCTGCTGTTGTTTGCTTGATTCAAGTCTGAATCGCATAAAGTAATCATGTACTTTCAGTATGCAAATGCCAAAAATATAAGTGCAACCTCAGAGTTGTATGTCACCAACAGGGTCCAAAACGCTAGAATAATCTTAGTTCTATAGTCAATTATGTCTCTACTATGATTGGCTTGATACAAAGCTGCAGTTTTTGTATTTTTTTAATAGAGTAGACTTCTGGCGATTACGGAGTGATGGTCGATATCCATCTTAAACTTTTCAGCCAAGTGCCTGGAAAAACTGCAAGTCAACAATTTCGGCAAATACAGAACCCATGATCTTGAGCCATCTACCTAAAGTCAACCATACATTATAACAAAAAGGGACGTATGAAGGGTGCTTTGGCTGAAAAGTTTAAGATGGATATCGACCATCACTCTGTAATCGCCAGAAGACTACTCTATTAAAAAAATACAAAAACTTGAACCGTATATATAAAGTCAACCATACATTATAACAAAAAGGGATGTATGAAGGGGGCCCTTCATACATCCCTTTTTGTTATACTGTATGATTGACTTTAGGTAGATGGCTCAAGATCATAGGTTCTGTATTTGCTGAAATTGTTGACTTGCAGTTTTTCCAGGCACTTGGCTGAAAAGTTTAAGATGGATATCGACCATAACTCCATAGTCGCCAGAAGTCTACTCTATTAAAAAAATACAAAAACTTGAGCCATCTACCTAAAGGCAACCATACAGTATAACAAAAAGGGGATATATAGAAGGGGGCATTCCGAGAATTGAACTCGGGACATCTCGCACCCAAAGCGAGAATCATACCACTAGACCAAATGCCCAGTTGTTGTCAATTCAATATGCCCCGGAAAGATAATAGATTTGAAAGACAACTCACCTTCACTCACCATATATAATAGAAATTTAATCCTACAACGTTCAATTGCTTGTAAATTTTCTTGAGGGTATCAGAATGTTCAGAACCCTTTTACAGTACAGATCAGCACTCAAATGCTTTGGCAGGCCTGAGATTGCTCAAGAACAAATGATCTATGTTGGATTGGACGTTCAATGCCCTCATGCTGGGTAACCTCAAGCATGCCAAAGAGCACGGATACGAAGAGAAACCCGAGAGACCCAGTTGGATAAGCCATGAAGACATGAAACAAAATAGTGCATCAAAGACGGATTTTTTCACTTGGTGACAGCTAGCTAGTTTCTTGAAGGTATCAGAACGTTCAATACCCTTTCACAGTACAGATCAGCACTCAAATGCTTTGGCAGGCTAGAGATTGCTCAAGAACAAATGATCTATGATGGATTGGACGTTCAATGCCCTCATGCTGGGTAACCTCAAGCATGCCAAAGAGCACGGATATGAAGAGAAACCCTAGAGACCCAGTGGGATAAGCCATGAAGACATGAAACAAAATAGTGCATCAAAGACGGATCTTTCACTTGGTGACAGCTAGCTAGGTACTTTTTATTTAGCATCTGACTCATTATGTCAGAATATTTTACATAAGAAAACAGAGAAGGTAGCCCCCGTGGGGTGCCAGGTCCCGTTTCCGAAGGGAAAGAAAGGGAAAGTGAAGGAGAACAGCAGGAAAACCTGGAGCGTCCGCGAATGCCGGCGGTCCCGGCGGCAGCGGCGAGGAAGCAGGAAGAGAGGACGACCGAGCAGGGGGGGTCGCACAAGAGTGAGATGGTTCCTCGTCTCTTCGGTCGCTGTGGCGCCCTGCGGCCCCACTGCTGCACCAGCTCGCTTTGTTCTTGTTTTCTGCCACCACCGCTCGTATGCGGCTGTGGTAATATTTATAAAAAAATGATATTTTTATTTTTTAGTCTTTTTAAATAAGTGTGTTTTTTTCATCCCTTAAATAAAACTATTTGTTTCAAATTATCTACAAATTTTTGACTGTTATTTAAAAGTCACTGCAGTTGGTCCACAATAGAAAAATAGAATATGTAGTTTAAGATCAATGAAATATTTCATTTAGGTAATAAAATTACCAAAACAACCCTCCCTCTATCTCACCCCACCACTCGATCCCACGCTCCTGCAACACCCCGCCATCCCTGATGATATCGGCACAGTCACCTCACCCAACATCGGTGACACCGCCACCATGTTGTCATCACCTATGGTGCGATGAGAGAGAGAGAGGTTAAGGCTGATGCTGTCGGGGAGGTTATTCTGACCGAGGTCGGGGATGATGCCCCTCGCTCTTCACGCACTGTCGCACCAAGGCTAGGAGGTCATCGACATCATCTCTTGCGATAATGGCACCCTCAAGTCCATCACTGGTCGGAGATCCTCCATTCCCATCTCCGAGCAGGTGAACAAATACCTCTCCGCCAAGTTCTCTCCTACCCCCGTCAACACTCGAATTTGTTGTTATCGTAGCGGCAACAATAGTCAAACCTTGAGACACCAAAGCTACTGCTGGAGAGCAGAAAAAGGCCCGCCACGAGCACGTAAAAGTCTGTTGTGAGCGAGCCACCGGATCTGGAGCAGGCGGGGTTTCCTTCTCCACATGTAATATTGGATCTGCTACGACGAAAGACGAACTAGTCTGAGCAAACAATGGAACCACTAGATTTCCAGAAGAACCCTGCAAAGCTGGAGGAGGAGGCTGCGAAGGGCATGTGGCGGAAGATGTTTGTAGTGCCCGAGAATTTTGTCGTAATTCATGAGTAATATATGATATTTTGGTTAATGTGTGAAATATGTATTGTTTGTGTTTGACTAATATTTTGTTGAATTAAACTTAATAGTAAAGGAGTAGACAATTTCTCCTGATTATAATTTTTGAGTAATTAAAATTTTGTAACTTAAATTGCTTGGGTGTATATATATATTAAGTTAGTTGTTGTTGGTAGATAGTGTTAAGTGGGTTTTAAATGAAGCTCACGTAAACATATACAGGTACAACCGAAGAAACGGGGGAGAAATAATGAGTTTTAAATGCCCCACTGTTCATAGTATTCATTTTAGGGGTGATTTTCATTTCATGGGTTTTTATTTATTTTATATTTTTTTATGATAGAGTAAATCGAGGTGATTAATGAGTAACAATTAGATTTTTTAAATTCTTGTTATATTGTGAGATATCAATTTTTAAAGTGACTAATGAATAGTGATAATCGTTTATAATAGGAGAACGGGTGAGAGATAGTGGATTTTAAATGAAACTCACGCAAATGAATATAGGTATAATAGGAGAAACGGATGAGAGATAGTATATTTTAAATGAAGCTCACGTAAATGTATATAGGTACAATCGGAGAAACGGGTGAGAAATAGTGGATATTAAATGCCCCACTGTTCATTTTGATGAGGTTACTATTCATCTTGGGGTGATTTTTATTTCATGTGTTTTTATTTATTTCATATTTTTTATGATAGAGTAAATCGAGGTGATTAATGGGTAATAATTAGATTTTTAAATTCTTTTTATATTGTGAGATATCAATTTTTAAAGTGGCTAATGAATAGTGATAATCGTTTATGCGTTACTGTGTGTGAAATTCATTTTACCGATAGCAGGATCCTTGCGTGCAAATGATCGTTTCAGAGTTTCCCCTTGCCATTAGATTTAGGTTAATTTGAATTAAGAGTTGAGAATTAAAACCCCTGATATCAACTGTATGACCCTTTAAAGGATCGGATTGGAAAGGGAGTTGGCACTCCTTTATCTTCACTTTCTCTACAAGTCATGGGAAGCTTCTGTGCTTCCATTTTCTCGGTTCTGAGAGAGAAAGGTGTGAGCACTCGTACTATTTTCCTGCTATGAGTGAGGGAGGTTTTGGGAAAGGGAAGTAGTGCAGGGGTGTTTTCTTGGAGGACTTCTGGATTGTTGCAAGCGTTGTAGCAGGTGGGGGTCAACGAGGAAACTATATCGAGAAGCGTGTTCTTTTGATCTGTCATTTTTCTTTGCTTAAGACAAGTTCCTAAGGTTCAAAACATCCTTTTGGCATGTTCTAAAATGCTTTTAGAGGTCTTAGGTTAAAAGAAACTATGCATAGTCATAAAACATATCTCATGGTACTTGTTTTGGTTTTGTTCCAAACTTCCATTTATGTTTAACTAGTATATCATGCAGTATGTCAACACATCCATGCAAGATCTGAAGTCTCAAAACCTCCCTTATGTGCTTGAGATCTTGAAACTGGGTTTTGAATCATGGGTTGAATGTGAAATACGATGTTTCTACTTTCACGAAGTTCGGTTTGATTTCCGGGTACTCGGACATTGGCGAAGGTGTGCAGGATAGGGTTGTTTTCTGGACAAAACTGTATTACCTTCTGGATGTAGGTTTAAGTCGACCTAAGGCATGCTTAAGTTGACTTATCCTGTGACCAGAAAACCAGTCCAGTTCTGTTTGCCAGTTTAATTCGACCTAAGGCCTGCTTAAGTCGACTTAGCCTGTGACCAGAAAACCAGTCCAGTTCTATTTGCTAGTTTAAGTCGACCTAAGGCCTCCTTAAGTCGACTTAGCATGTGTGTTCTGCCCCTGTTTCATTTTTCCAGAAGATAGAAAAAAGGAGATTTTGGAAGGTCATTTTGATTCATAAAAATCAGAAAAATTGTAGAATGTTAAAAAACTAAGTTAGTAACTCGCTGTAAAATTTTCATGCTCACAGAAATTCCGTACTTACAATTATGAATTATTTTCTACGCATGTGCAACCCAGAAACAACCCTGTTTTCTGTACAGAAACTTGAAATCCTCTTGTAATGTTTATTTCTGAAAACTTCAGTGAGTAAGATACCCTGGGCAGTTACTGAGGATTTTTTCAAGGGGTAATTGAAGTTCAAACAAATTGGTGAAAGGAATACAATGTGATATATGGCCTTTGGTGCATCATATGTATATATATAGAACTATTATATGGGCTATATGGACACTGCTGCCATAGAAGGTTCTGGAGCCAAGCTATAGAAATGCCCCTATGGGGAAGCTCACTCTGTTCTAACCTCGAGGGCACGAGGTAAAATCCTGGAGGTGGACAAGTTCCACTGGTTAAGGTGGGGAGACCTTCCCCCGGTTCTGCACAGTAACCAAGACTCGTCACCATTGCCTAGGCGACTGAGTATCTGTCTGTCTGACCTTCTAATGGTGGTTTGGGCACTGTGTCTGGGCCATATGTTATCTGAAATTCTATCTCTGTATCTGAAATTTGTAAAGACATATGACTTCTGAAATTGTGTAAATTCTGAAATTCTATTTTCTGAAATCTGTTCAGTCATATGAATTTCTGGGAATTTCTGTTTCTGTTATCTAAACATCTGAGCAGACAAGTGGGTTCTGAAAAATGAAGTTATAGTCATATATGCACATATTTTCTGCTACAGACTTGTCTTTCTGTCCCCAACAACCTGATTTCAGATATTCTAAGTATCATAAATTTATGTAAGTTTAATTATCCTCGAAGTATGTTAAGCGTGGACAAAAGAAAAACAATTTGAATTTAGTAGCTTGTTAAGTCTATTCCTAGACTCATGCTTGCTAAATATTTTCAGGTGATTCCCTTGGTGAGGATGAGGAGTTAGTGCGTAGTGACTCTGATCGAGAGGATTTGGTGTAATCTTTAGAGATCTTTTCTTTCCAGTTGAGGTGATTATTGTTAGAAGGTTTAAATTTTGTAATAATGGACTGTTGTATAGAACTTTTACGTATTATCAGGTTTGGACTATTGTGATCTTGGGTATGTGATCTAATTGATGAAAATGAAAATTTTCTTCCACTGTCAACTGTTCTCTTTATTTATGTAATTCATCAACCAATTCTGTTCTGCTGGGTTGTTCCCACTGTGGCATTCCCCTTAAGTCCGAAGAGAGTTGGAAACTGGACCGGATTCTAAGGTGGGGTGCTATAGAGAGTGGTATCAGAGCCCAAGGTTGAGAATTTACATAAGTAAAGCATCAACTAGCTTCATATCCCAAGATCTAAATAGTTTCATAAGTTATATGAGCCGAAAATATACATACGAAGAAATATAAATCAGTAATAATTAGGAGCTCAAGCTTATTAATCCATTGTTTTATAAGGTTATGGCATCTCGTGGTCGCCGTGCCACTGGCCCTGCTCGTGAAGAGGAATCGAGGAGAGATGTGGAGGAAGGTCAACAAGGATTGCATGTGCCGCCGTCGCCGCCATTGGTTGATTATGGTGCTTTCATGCAAGGGTTGGTGCGAGTAATGCAAACCCAGGCGGACGCGCATGCAGCATTGCAAGCCCAAGTTCAGGCTCAAGCTCAAGTATGGTGCAAAACGATTGGAGTTGCATATCTTAAATTGAATGGGCCTTGTGATTAACCTACATTATTCGTGGCTTAGGCCCCACCACACCCAAAGATAGTTCAAAAGGTCATTGACAGGCCATCGGTCATGGAACGGTTCGGAAGAATGAACCTGTAATGTCCTAGATTTTTTGGATATTTTTTGGATCTGGATCTGTGAGTTTCGGATCACTTTTGGGGGGGCCGGAGCGTGTTTTGTGTTTCACGCGTGTTTTTCCCTGACGAATCTTCGAAACCCTTTATAGGACGAACCGTTGCGTTCTCCTACTCCGGGACTGTACCAGCGCGTTGAGCGTGTTCCGAGGATCGAGGAAATAATTTTTCCTAATTTTTTACAGTTTTTGGATTTTCTATAAAAACCCACCCTTTTTCTTTTTCTTTTCTCCTCCTTTTCTTTCCCCCCCCCCTTCCAACGGCCGACTCCTCCCCTCTCTTCCTCTCCCGTGCGTGGACGCGGCGGCGACCCTCCCCCCGGCTGCAGACGGCGGCGAGGTGACGGCGCGGCGACGACGGCGGCGACGAGACGATCGTGGAGGCGTGCAGAGCTCGTGGGAAGCTCGTGAAGAACAGGGGTTTCAAGCGAAGTTTTGAAGATTGGCTGCGATCCGCCGCGTTTCGGGCGACCCTGAGGTAGGGTGACGGATCCTTAGCTCATTTACTATCTTCCCTGCGATTTCTAGGCCGAGAGGAGGTCGAGAGGGGTTCATTTGAGCCGGGGAAGGGAAAACCATACTTTGGGGTTTGAGCGTCGGATCTATAATTTTAATGCGTTATTTTGTGGTTTGATGGCATCAAACGATGCCTTGGGGCATGGGGAAGAGCTTCCCCTTTGTTTCCCATTCACCTGGGGGTGATTGGGGTGTGGAATGGCATTTTTGGGCCATTCCCGCCGTTCTCGATTTTTCAGAATGAAAACGGTTCTTCCAGGAACCGTTTCTGAAAGAGGCGGCCCTAGATGGGCCGTTTTCTAAGCTGGAGTGTCAACAGTGTAAGCGATCACGCGATAGACCACCGAAGCCCAGCGACGGCCAGGCGGCCGACCGCTAGCCCCGTGGAGCCAGCGTGACTCCCGAGGCCTTTTTGACCGTTGCGTTTTGACCGTTGGAAAGTCTTTGGGAGTGGCGGTCATGGGATGACCGTTTAAGCCCGTTGTGCGGTCCCAAGGGAGACCGTTTGGAGTCCCAACGGTCACAAGACGACCGTTTTACTTTCCTCGCAGTCCCAGGGAGTTGCAGTCCTCAGGAGACCGTTTACACCCTGAGGCGGCCCATGGTGGACTGCTTCTATTTTAAATGGTCTGCAGGAGACCATTTTCTCTCCTGTTGAGTGGCGGCCTATAGGGGACCGCCTGGTCTGCTCCAGCGGTCCAGAGAGGACCGTCTCTTTTTGGGCGGTCTAGTGTGGATGTTGGGATCGTACCAAGGAGAGAGAAGGAAAGGGGACGAGGATGAATTACATGGTAGTATGAGAAAGGTAGTGGAAAACACGACATGAAGGAAGTGTTCTAGTGGAACACGAGAAATCTAGGCTTACCCACCTTCCGGTACGGGGCAGAGATAGAGATCCAAAGATCTTCTCACGCAAGCTAACTACCTCCTCAACAGGCGTAATCTGTCGTTTCGGGAGTAGCTTTAAAGATACCGGATGCTAGGATAGGATATGCTGGGACTCTAGGTAACGAGGGAATGCATGGTGTTGACACGAACAACGGCGATGATGAAAGTAATGACACAAGAACGAGGAATAGGGGGTACCAATTGGATAGTGAACGCTGGAGAATACCCGGCGAGAGTTGTCTCCACCGGATTCAGGAATGGGGGGCAATCAAAATAGGAATACCAAATTACAACAGAATGTCACTCATCATGAAATCATAACAATAATATGAACAAAACGAACTAGAATTATAGCAAGATATCACTTAACAGGATAACATAACAGTAATATAGAAAGAGCGAACCACCACAAGACATTGGTCTTTGCGGGGTTTTTATAGCAATATATATAGCAATAAGTATATACACGTTTAACAAACCACCACTAGACGTTGGTCTTTGTGAGATTTTTATAGCAAAGATAAAAATAATGGGAATGAATGACAGATTGAAAATTATGAAAGGAAACCTCCGTGAGGAACTTGTTCCATCCAGCGGGGTTAAAGTGAAGATTATAAAATAAAACCACCGCGAGGAACTAGTTCCGTCAACGGGGTTCGAATGAAAGACAGAAGATAAAACCTTCGCGAGGAACTATTTCCGTCAACAGGGTTCGAATGAAGATTATAAAATAACACCGCCGCGAGGAACTAGTTCCGTCAATGGGGTTCGAATGAAAGACAGAAGATAAAACCTCCGCGAGGAACTAGTTCCGTCAATGGGGTTCGAATGAAGATTATAAAATAAAACCGCCGCGAGGATAGTTCCGTCAACGGGGTTTGAATGAAGATTATAGAATAAAACCACCGCGAGGAACTAATTCCGTCAACGGGGTTTGAGTGAAGATTATAAAATAAAACCTCCGCGAGGAACTAGTTCCGTCAACGGGGTTCGAATGAAAGACAGAAGATAAAACCTCCGCGAGGAACTAGTTCCATCAACGGGGTTCGAATGAAGATTATAAAATAAAACTGCCACGAGGAACTAGTTCCGTCAACGGGGTGCGAATGAAAGATAGAAGATAAAACCTCTGCAAAGAACTAGTTCCGTCAACGGGGTTAGAATGAAGGACAGGAAATAAAACCTCTGCGAGGAACTAGTTCCGTCAACGGGGTTCGAATGAAGATTATAAAATAAAACTGCTGCGAGGAACTAGTTCCGTCAACGGGGTTTGAATGAAAGTTACAAAATAAAACCTCCGCGAGGAACTAGTTCCGTCAACGGGGTTTAAACAGAAATTAAATGGGGAGGGGAACCGCCACGAGGAGTGATCCTCCGCACGGGTGAGGATAAAACAAAGAACTAAAAAAAATGAAAGTAAGGGGGGTGTGATCGCCAGAGGTAGTGTACCTCGAAGTGGAAGGGAATGATCGCGTCTAGTCTCCGGACTGTGGGATTACGTGGGTTCTTCTTCCTCTTCCTTCGGCCGGCCGACGAAGAGGGCTTCCTTTGGTTACCCTTACAAAATGAAAAAAAGACGTAACAAATGGCAAACGGATTAGAGTCGGAAGAGCATAGTATCAGTCCCTTGAACTGAAAGTAGGCAATGTAATCATCTTCAAATACGCACCTAGTTGGTGTGGTTTGAAACCCCTTTTGGACACAAAGGGTACTAAATGAAACGATGATGAGACGAACAACGTTCTCTCAGAGAGAGAAATGCATTATGGACGACAAATGATGCATGCAATGCATTTAAAAATCAAACAAGATAAGGGAGATGAGAAAGCTTATTGAGGATATTGTTGATGGGCTTTGGACGAGCTTCTCCAAGATGAGGATGGAACGAGCATATGGTGAGACGTGACAGCTTCTCATATACTCCGACGCCCAAAAACTCGGCAGGACCTTCCCAATGTCGGTGCCGCCCTGAAAAGGAGAAATAGAGAGAGAGATCGAGGGAGAGATCCTCCTTTTTTTATCTTTTTTTTAGAGTAAAAGAAAGTACAAGAATAAAAGAAATAAAATAGAATAGAATGGATAATAAGATTATATATATATATATATATACAAAGGAGGGAAAGATAGAAAAATGGAAAGAGAAAGGGTGGAGAGAATACAAAAATAAAAAAGGAAAGAGGGGTGAGAGATCGAGAGAGGGAGAGGGTGAGAGAGAGAAGATAAATTAAAAAAGAAAGAGAGATGGAGAGAGAGAGATGAGATCGAGAGAGGGAGAAATAGAAAGGGAGAAGGAGGGGGTGAGAGGCACGTGAGAGAGGGAGAGAGGGAGAGAAAAAGAGAGAAAGAGAGAGAGATCGCAGGGGGGAAGAGAGATCGAGAGAGAGAGTGAGAGAGGGAGAGAAATAGAGAGAGAGAGAGAGAGGAGATAAAAAAATGAAAAAAAAAGAGAAGAGATGAGAGAGAGTACGAGAGATGGGGAGAGAGAGAGAAGAGAGAGGGCGTGAGAGCAGTTTACGGGAGAGAGAAAATTGGGGAGAAGAGAGAGATCACGACAGGGAGAGAGAAAGAGATGAGATGCGGGAGAAAGAGATCAGGGGAGGGAGAGAGAGAGAAGAGAAGAGAGAGAGCGGGCGACGGTGACGGGGGGGGCGAGCATGGGGAGGCGGCAACGGCGGTCGGCGGACGGAGCCCACGGCGATCGGAGGATGGCGACGATGACCGGCGGCGAGCGACGGCCGGCGGCCAGCGGTCGGCGGGAACCTTCGCGGCGGCCGGGCGGTGTGCAGACGGCGCATGCAGGGGGGTGCTGCGGACGTGGCTCACGGTGAGGGTGCCGGAGGGGCTGGGGTGGGCGCGAGATGGCGGGCAGCTCGCGACGAGGGTGGTGGCCGACGGCAGGCGGACGACCGCGTGTCGGTGGACTCGCGGTGGTCGGAGGGCGACGGCGGCGAGGGACGCGGGTGGTGGCGGTCGGTGCGCATGCAGCAGGGGGGTGCCGTAGGTGTTGTCTGCCGGTGGACTGGAGAGGGAGGTGAGTGGGTTAGCACGATGGTCGCGGCGGTTGAAGTGGAGTTACCGTGGGACGTGAGGGGCGCTGCGACGTGGGCTTGCAGAGGTTGCCGACTGGGTGCTGGCGGGGGGTTGAGAGGGAGAGGAAAAGAGAGCTGAGGGAGAAGTTGGGAGGTGGCCGCGGCTAGGTGAGGTGGGGTGCTCGGTGGTGCATCGGGTGACGGCCCGAGATGGCAGGTGAGGGTGGCCGGAGGTTGGGGAGTCTAGCAGTGTTAGAAGGTGAGAGAGAGGGTGAGAAAACCATAGGAAGGCTGCCGAATGGAGAGGGAGTAGCGTGTGAAAGAGAGAGGGATTCGGATGGTGTTGGCGACGGTGGAAGAAGAGAGTCTGGGTGGTAGAGGTGCAGTGGCTGAGTATGAAGGGGAGAGGGGTGGGAGCTTGCGGTTGTGGTGGTGAGAAGGAGAGAGAGATGTCCAAAGGGGCTGCCGTCCGTCTGAGAAGAGATAGGAGGGGGACAGGTTGCGGTGGAAGCCACGTGAATATGCTGTCCGTGTGTGCTAGAGAATATCGAGAGAGCCAGAGATAGAGAGAAGTATTAGAGAGATTAAGGGAGAAAGGGTCTCGGGCTAGCGGTGGGACACCGGTGGAGGGGGGCAGCTGGCGTGCATGGGCCTTGCAACGCCCTTGTGTCGGTTGTCCGAAGGGCAGAGGAGAGAGGGAGTGGGAGATCACGTGTAGTGTTGCGACCGGAAGAGAAGTGGGGGAGTTCGCTGCCACCACATGACAAGAGGAGGGACATGAGATCGAATGGGTTCTCTGCCTCTGTCCGGAAAACTAATAATGAGGGACGGTGGATTAAAGAGGGAGAGAGGGTAAGATCCTACGAAGGGGGGAGAAATTACGGTGAGTTAAGGGATGGGGGCCAAGGGAATAAAGAGATGAGGGCCAAGGGTTTTAATTAGAGGAGTTAAGTTATATATATATATATATATTATAGTATATGAATTAAAGGGGGGGCCAAGGGATTTAATTATTTTTATTATTATATTTTATTTATTTTTGTTATGGGAAGTTTTTTTATTTTTTATTATTTTTTTTAGGAGCCAAATAATAGAATGTCTCAGATTTCATTTTTTTTATTTTAATAAAATTTTTATTTTTAATTTAAGATTTTTTTGGTGAAATCGAGACTTATCGTATAAAATTTTATTAAAGCTTAAGAAACACACAAAAAAATGGGAAGACTATCGGAAACATGAAAATTCACCCAAATAATTCAATCGGGAGAGCCGCTTTGGAGTGTCATAATATAATATGAGATCTACTCACAATAATGTCAAAAATGGCGTGTCTACAGCTGCCCCGCCTTGGCGTCCACTTTGTAGGGAAGGGACACGTAGTGGAATGAAATGAAGTGTAGTGAAACACAGTGGGGTGGGCCGAAAAGTGGATGCCAAGGTGTGATGAGACACGCTTTCAACATTACGTGATTGGAATCTTTCCCATGTTCTAACGAAACAACCCTGAAGAGGATCCTCCGGAATCAACGATTGTTTGGATGGAAATAAGGAAGGAGACAATGTGCACTTGGGCACGAATAAAAAGGGGGCCAACTTCTCTACGCGAAAGTACCTGGGTCGTAGACCTGCAGGTTTCACCTTAGGGAGCAGTTACCAGCCAAAGTGAAAGTGCTGCAGCCAAGGTGGGTCCAATAGAACAAAAGAAAAAGGATAATTGATAAATCCAAACAAAGGTCTCTTCGAGAGAACCAACCCAAGATAATCTCGAGGAAACTGAGTACTCGACTCAGAATGGAGTATCTCATATTATTCAAGAATTTAGGCACATCGGCTCTCTCAATCAAATTAAGTGAGGACCGATTTGATAACCGGTTGGTCGGGAGACGGTCGGTGGCTTCGTGGGGCGGGCCGCCTCCCCCCCTCACACCCAACGCCCGGTTAGGGCTTATTCGACCTTGTTGGTCGAATAAGGCAGCCCTAACCGGTTTTCAAAGGGGCCCTGAATGATTATTCACAATGACATCAAAGTCCTACATGAATGCATGCTGGGTTTAAAAGAAAAATTAAAACAAACTAAAAGTAGAAAATAGCCAATGATAATATTGTTAAGTTGCTAAGGATGGGTCAGGATACCAATCCTGTGAGCCGATACTGAGCCGAGGCCCGTTTATCCACGCATCAACCCACGGAACGGAACCATCGTCCCCAAACTATCACAACCTAACGGCCTATCCGTACGTCTTGAACTCCTATAGAGTTATCACTGTTTTTGTTGAAGGGGAACTCAAACTCCAGATTCGTCCAAGACATAAGGTCCTTGACATGCTCTACTAGCGTAGATATTATATAGTAAGATGCAAGACGTAGTGGGGTCAGTCACCGTGGTGACTGGGGGGTGGGACACTGATATCCCCTTTTTTTTCTTTCTTTTTTTGATACATGCAATCAACAGTTAGCACACAATTATTGCATAAGAAATAGAATTGCATTCCACTGTACAAAGAAATCCGCACACCAAAGTGATTCACAGAAACTACCAAAAACATAGTGCAAAGCAAACAATATTCCCTCGGTCAAAGTCCATGATGGTAACTCATCATTAATGCTTTACATTTACCGTTTTACCCCCTTTTCTCCTATAAGTACCCCCTAATCCTTAGCCAAATGTCATTACAGGTGGCTTCGGTGAAGTGGATTCCTTTGAGATGGGAAAGGAGAGATCTTGGTCTTTGGAGATGGAGGGTGAACCTTCCCGCCCTACCAAGAGGGGGAGGTTCGACTGCAAATTCAAGAAATTGACCGAGATTGAAGGTCATCCGAGCGAAAGGATTCGCTCACGGATGGTGAGTTGGCTCTTTCCTCTATGTTTCCTATATGAGTTATTTCTTACCCCTCCATTCTTTTCTTTTCTTTCCTTCTAGCCGTATCCTCTCTTTTTGGGCCCGAGAAAATTCTCCAAGCTGCCCTGGCTGTCGAAGCTCACATCCAACATAACTATCGACATGAGGGTTATTATTTCAAAGTGGCACCTTCAAGGCCTGGTCATTCACGCCAAACACTATAACAAGATTTGCATGGATTGGGCGGCGATGGGCGCACTGGTAGAGATTTGGCACCCTGAAACTCACACCGTCGTCTTTCCTACTTTTAAATCGACGATCCTTCTGGAGGAGGCAGAACTTCTGCTTGGCTTAAAAAGATTCAGGAATGATGGCAAAATAAAAATTTTACCCATGAGGAAGAAGGTATCCTCTGAGGAAATTCTAGGGAGCTTCATGCCCTGCGGAGCCATTAAAGGCGTTCAGACCCAGAGGGGAATCAACTTACAAAAGCTCGCAAACTGGACCACGAGCGCTTTAGAAAGATTGACAGGTGATGAACACTTAGAAGGACTCATGAAAGGGTTCGTGATCTGTTTGGTTGGAGCTCTTCTTTTCTCCTGCACCGATGACATCGTGGAGGAAGATCAGTTAGGCGCGATTTGCGGACTCTGGGAGGGCAAGAGAGTGGGGCCCGCCGTCCTTGCGTACCTCTACAGTGGTCTCACGGCTTCCAGCCTGGGCAGGCCTCCTTACGGGTGCATGCTTCTCCTCAATTGCTGGATTGATCTTCATTTCAAATTTGATCAGCACAAGGGGTACAGACCGCCTCCAGGATCTTCGAGCAAAGCCCTCTTCATTACATGGCTGATGTGTTGGGTTTTAGCGGCAAGGTGGTCAATCGCATGCCCCGGCTAAAGACACGCGGAGACTGGCGTGCTCATTTCAACACCTTGGCGCGGAATATGTTCACTTGCACGCCAGCATGTCTACTTTCGCGTGAGCTTCTCACGAGATCTCATCCTGATGTGGAACTCCAGCTTATAGGTGCAACCGAATTTGTTCTTTACAGCTCGCACCGATGTTGCCTGCAAATCGGTCATCCTCGACATTCTTTTCCTACACTATCCAACCTTCCTTTGATTAAAGAAAGGGAGCTAGGCACAGAGGGTGATGCGACAGACGTGAAGGCGATCAAGGCATCGTGGAAGGCAAGCGTTCCACGGAAGGCGATGTTGTCTGTGAGTGAGGACAGGGAGCTATGGAAGGCTTATGTAATTGAGCTCGGGAAATTGAGGCTTAAGGTTCCCAAACCCTAATGTATCTTATTTTTTTGAAATAAACATGAAGCCTTAATGCCATTGCACGCTCTTTGAGTCTCGCCCCTCCCTTTTTCCTTTTATAGAGGTGGCTTAAGTGGCGAACGCCGGACAGTAGCTGGCTGTCCCAGACAGGAGCTGGAGGATCGGGGCAACTACAACATGAGGAGTCGCCCTGAGACGTCCTAGAGCTTAAGGTTTCTCTCCAGGTGTCGAGGAGAGAGGTAAAGCGGGAGAGAGTAAGGAAAGAGAGGAGGACAGAGCGGCATCGAGGTTGGTACGAGAGGAGGGCACTGGAGGCCTGGGCGATGGAGCTCTGGGAGAAGCAGCGATTGGCTACGTCGCTTCCTCAAGGTCACTGCAGATTGGAGGAGAGTTAGAGCTCACGGTGGGGGAGCTCCTGGAGCTGGCGCGGTCTCTTTCGACAGAGCAGAGGGCTGCTTAGCCAAAGGCCTCGGGTTCGAGAGCTTCGCGGCCGTCGGGGTCGCGAGAGAGGCTGGAGGACGGCGAGGAGCACTGCCGAAGGGTGGGCACGCATAGCGCGATAAGGCGATTACTGCGTCGCAGAGCTCCAGGAGGCCTCTCAAGGACTTCCGTCTAGGGAGAGAGAAGAGAAGTAACAGGAGGGTGATGTAAGATAGTAAGTTGCTTGTACACCCACTCTCTCCTGATGGAGAGCACCAACCCTTATATAGATGTGTGAGTGGAATGACTCGATTTAAACACGGCTGGTTTGCCCTTGATGCGTTCCTTCTGCTCTACGCCTCTTCTCTACCACATGGGTTTCCACGTGATATGCTCGGTGAGATTTCTCCTTAAAACATGGAGTGATGACTCACCGTGGCCATGATTTTCAAAGGGAATCGACTACAGATTTCAACAACGTCGGCCCCTAGTCCTCTTTTCCGCGTGAATGTCCCTCATTTTCTTCTTTACGCTAAAAGTAGTCGCAACAAGACAATGTACACGGGGAATCTTTAGGCCGTATAGGGGTGGCGAGTCAACAAATCACGCCTCCAAATCAATCACTCCACATGGCGAAATGACTCGCGAGGGTACCGTGGCCATTGTTTTCAAGAAAATATACCAGCAATTTCAACAACGTCGGCCCCTGGTCCTGTTTTCCTACGTGAATGTCCCTCATTTTCATCTTTGCGCTAAAGGTGGTCGCAAAGGGACAATGGACACGGGGAATTTTTAGACAGCATCTAGGGACGACGGGTCAACAAATTACACCTGCGAATCAATCACTCCAGATGACAAAATGGCTCGCAAGAGTAGAGGGATAGTGTCTCATTACAGAGCCACTGCTAGGGGTGATGGTGCCAGATCCAACTCGTCTCCCTTCCAATCCTATAAATACATCCTCTTTCACTCGACCTGAAAGCACCAAAATCGTGAGAGCCAATTTGAAGAGTGAGAGTTCATAAGAAGGGGAGGTAGTGAGAGTTGCTTAATTTTCAGGATGGAGGGTGAATCTAGCTTCAGAGCAGAAGGTGAATCTTCCCGCTCCTCGAAGAGGAGCAGATCCGACAGCAGTTCCAAGAAACTTTCAGAAGTCGAAGGGCAGCTCAGTGAGAAAACCCAATCACAGCTCGTAAGATGAATCTTCTCGTCCCTTCTTTCGTTCTTTCTTCCTTTTTCTTCCTTGGCAAAGCTCCCCTTTCTTACTTCTTGTGTATGTACAGAGCATGATGAGATCGCACATATCCTGGGAGCTTGTGGTTGCCGCATATCGTGGTCTTCCAGACTTCCAGAAGGCCAGGCTAGACGTGATGGGGTTTGGGGCCTTTCTTCGGATCAAGCCAATCAAGCTCGACCTGGTCCTTATCCAAGCCTTGCGCGAAAGATGGGACCCAGTGAGTCGGGCATTCTTGATGCCCTGGGGGCACATGGTGCCCAGTCTGGAGGATATGGTCCGAATCACGAGCCTCAGAGTGGATGTGGAGGTAGTGACCGGAGTCACCTATGCGGATTACCGAGAAGGTGCCCAGAAGCTACTGGGGTTGGACCTAGATGGTCGGAAGAACCGATCAGTAGCCAGAGCGTCCATCATGAAGGCATTGGGGCTTACTGATACTCGTCCATGGGATGACGAGTCCCTGGAGGAATTCATGGAAAGGACTGAAAGAGGGTCCCGTGCTGTGTACTACACAGATTTTGGCAATTGGGAGAGGTCTAACATTGATTTGAGGAGATTTCTCCTCTTTTTGCTAGGAAGGTTGCTACTGAGCTCGAAGGGAGGCAGCATCGACTGTCGATTCCTGGAGCTGCTAGTAGACCTAGAGAGAGTAGGGCAGTATGCCTGGGGAGTTGCCGTGCTGGCACATCTGTTTACAGGTCTGTCCCAAGAGGCAGATCGAGAGGTGACTGTAAGTGGCTTCACACCATTCATCCATGTATTTCTATTTTTGTTTTGTTTCATTTTCCTGTTTGTTTTTGAAATCGTTTACTTAAGGCACTTATGGCATATAATGATGCATCTATGGAGCTATTATTATCTCCCGATGGGGAGAGCTCGGCATTGGCAACCAGTGACGGTGCCGCTAGCAAGACGGTGGCAACCCATTATGAGTACAGCACATCTATCCTACCAACTGATGGTGTTAAGACGTGAGCTGCAGGAGTTCCCGACAGCGATGGTAGGATTCTTTTCTTCCTCTTTTTTATTTTTTTTAGTTCTTTTTTGCTTCTACATTTGACAAGCTAAAAGGATATATACAACCTAACCCAGGTAAACTGGAGACCCTACTTGGTATGGTCGATGTCGACCAGCCGTGGGTTACAACAAGTCATGCCCGGTTTGGACGGGACCTTTGGATCCACTGCCTGAATGAAATCGAGCCGCTTCGGCTACGATTAGTTATGAGGACCCTAGGACTGGCCCAGGAATGGGTGGATACGACTGCACCACCTCGCGTCGGGAGAAAGACACGCGGGCCAGCAACCTGCATTGATTGGCGAGTGCGGTTCCCCGAATAGTATGAAGACTGGCAACGGGGTGGCACAATCGTGGAGTTGCAGGTGCAGGATAGTGAAGACTATCTGCGTCTGTATAGGGCAATGTATGCAGAGCGACTCCGGCCCGGGGGACTTGTGGAGGTAAAATCTCCTTTCCTTTGATTCTTTTTCTTATTTTTTTGTTCTTTTTGTTCTTATTTATTTATTTATTTTTTATGTGAGAATGCTGACTCCTATAGCATGGCTGCAGGATGCCCGTGATACCATGATAGCGAACCTGCAAGCTCGCTTGGCAGAGACAGAGCAACAGTTGGGTGACACCCGTGGAGCCTTGAGTGCCTCGGTGGGTGTATATATAATGTACACTCCTAATTATGACCCTAGATTCATGGTGCTCAGCCACTAATTACCACCTCATGTTGTTATAGCGCACCCAGATTGACGCAGCCTCATCAGCGATGGGAGCAGATGGCGTCTCTTCCAGCTTATGGATCCCTACCTCAGAGCTTGATTTGCTTCACGAGCAACTGGCTCGTGCCACGCAGTGTGCCGCGGAGGCAGAAGGAATGCTCTCTATACAGGTAAGAGTTTCATTGTTGAATTTTTCCTATTCATGCCTTCACACGCATCTAAGATGGTATATCTGGCAGGAAAAGGAGACGCAAGAGGCACTTGCCCAAGCTGCACAGAGGGAGGCTAGAATAGCGGAGCTGTAGGAGGAACTGCGGCATCGTCCAGATGATGACTCTTCTAGGGATGCTGTGGAGCTGAGGATCACACTTCAGCTGGAGAGAGAAGACCGAGAAAGAGAACGGGTAGAGAAAGAAAGAGATAGAGAAAGAGAAAGAGCCGACAGGTTGGCTGAGAGGGAGGAGCAAAGGGCCATGGAGGCCCAATTATTTGAACTCTGAACCAGCCTTGGCCTTGCTGAACAATGGCTGAAAGATGGTGAGGAGCGCTATCGAAGAGCACGAGAGCGTGGCTTTCATGTTAGTAGCTTCTTTGCTGTCCCCGCAGATCAATGCCGGGGTGTAGGGATGGGAAGAGGACTACAGAGCGGTAGAAATATCACTTTTCGTAGTTGGGTAGCACCCTCTAGGGCGTCTTGCCCGGAGAGCGGCGGGACGAGTAATGTAGAGAGAGAAGGTAGAACTTAATGTACAATTTCTTATTTTGGAATGGAATAAAAGGTTTGTTTTTTTTGGTTTTCATCTCTTTCTTGCTATCTGGAATCCCTACACACATCACTAAAATAAACAAGTCAAAATTTTTGCTCTGACTTGGCCCATTGCTCAATAAGCAGGTGTTTATTTCAACTGTCCTTGATAACGGGTCAAGGGGCCAAGCCTTTATTAATGAAGGTAAGGTAAAGATATGATGATGAATGCGGCACACAAGCACACGAATGCAAACGAAATTTAAAAGTGGAATATTGCATACAAATGCAATCATGCGAGATGCATTTTTTTTGTTTTTATTTTTCTTGCATTTTTTTGTTGTTTTGTTGTTATTCCAATTTTTTTATTTTGCATATATCTACATTTTTTTCTTTTTTCTTTTTTCTTTTTTGTTGTTGTTATTGTTATTATTTTTTTTGTTGCTAACGCCTGGTAAGTACCCATATGGCGCCTAACCTACATGAGAACAGGGGTTTCTTACTAACCTCCCAGGTATCCTAAGCACACATCTAGGTTGATTTGGGCCTCTAGACTCCTCGAATGATAATCCCACCGGCTAAGACTTATTCTGATGACAATACCGTCATGCCATGCTTAGGCTCCCAGTCGCTTCCGACCACAGGGATTCACCCAAAAAGTGTTTGAGGTAAATGATTTGCCCGACCCGGGTCTATTTCCTCACAAGTCTAGATGGTATATAATGGAACACCTTGGAACCCTAATGGCCAACCGCGCGACGCTGACCCGGAATCAGACGCCGTCGCACCCGTAGGTGACGCGCTTGCATTGGCCTACGCCCAAGGTTAGATAAGAAGACATTAAGACAATAGACAAGGGTCTTGACCGGCCAGAAACACAGAGACTTTTTCGCAGCGATAGCTTTTGCTTTTCAAAGTAGACAACCATATGTGTGTTAAAATAACGTTGCAAGCCTTGGCGGGTCTCACCCTTCAAAAACTCCATTTAGCTTTCATCTTTGGGGAAGAAGGAAGAGCGTAAGGAGTAAACCTCCTGAGAGGACCGGCAAAGCCGTTAACTCGTCGAGCCAATAGGGATCCACTTAACTCTTCCCCTTTCGGGCAATTTCAGACCAAATCTCGAGCATTTACATTCCATAGGCCCCTTTTCGTGGATTTTGACTTTTGCTTTGAGGGATTTCATTTATTAAATCAAGCATGGTTACGACCAGGCTTTTCTTTTGATTTTGATTTGTCATTTTTTTTCGAGGGAAATATAGTCATTTGACATTGTAGAATCCCTTTTGCATGTCTGCGGGGACACTACCCTCTTCTCGTGCTCTGACCGATGCTCGAGAAAATGGATCCTTCTCTTGCCTTAAGGGGTTTGAGTTTCTGTTTCTTATGCTCAGCGTTTTAAGGGCACCGACTGTCTCATTTGGTCGAAGAGGAAAAGAATAAAGATTACAACCTCTGAACACCTTCTAGGCGAGGCCCCACCGTAGGTGATGCTACCGATTTTTGGATAAAATACGTACGTGTATACATGTTGGCTTCCTTTGAGTGGGCATAGGCCGATGTGGCCGGATAGGGATCTCCACGGTTCTGGCAGACCAAGACTCGGAACATACCAAGTCTTAATAGGCCATGTCCCAACATGGAGGTTGAATGCAATGACTTGACTACAGGGTGGTCTCCAGGCATTAGCATTTTGAATTTTCTATTTTTTTTCTTTTTTTTGTTTTCTTTTCTATTTTTTTTCTTTTGTGGTTGTATATACATATTTTTGTTGTTTTCATTTTTTTCTATTTTTTGTTGTTGTTTTCATATATATTTTTTGACACTATGTACACCTATCTAAGGGTAGTACTTCTTAAGATAAAGCCCATTCCAAGGGTGTGATAACTTGATCCCCTCAGCATTAGCTAGCTTGTAGGCGTTGCCAGGATGCACAGCCTGAACCACGTACGGTCCTTCCCAATTGGGTTGGAGTTTAGAACGCGGCCCACCAGGTTTTACAAAAATTCTTTTAACTACCATTTCACCAACTTGAAATTTCCTTTCAATGACCTTCTTTTGATAAAAACGTGTGAGTCTGTTCTGATATACACGTGCATGCTCGGCAGCGGCCAGCCGTTTCTCATCTAAGAGTTCCAATTGGGCAAGGAGTGAATCACGACGTTCGTCGAGGGGAAGCTCCTTGTCCAACTGTACCCTGAGAGAAGGAACCAAGATTTCATACGGAACTACCGCCTCCATCCCGTAGGTAAGGGCGAACGAAGTTTTCCCTGTGGGAGTACGGATTGAAGTGCGATAGGCCCATAGAGCTTCAATCAGCTTTTCTGGCCAATCCGAGAGCTTGTTAGACTCACAGGTCTTTTTTATGATTTTAATCAATGTTTTATTAGTGGCCTCTGCTTGGCCATTTCCTTGTGGATAATAAGGTGATGAATGATGCAATGTAATTTTATATCTTTTACAGAGGTCCTGAAGGTCCTGAGAAATGAATTGCGGCCCATTGTCGGTGATGATAGTTCTTGGGATGCCGAACCTGGCGATGATGTTCTTCATGATGAATTTGCAGACTGTTGATGCCTTGATTTCTGCGTAAGTTTCAGCTTCGACCCATTTGGTGAAGTACTCCGTTGCAGTAAGGATGAATGATTTTGCATAGTGAGGGAGTCGAGATTACCAAGGGGTCCAATGATATCAAAAGCCCACATGGAAAAAGGTCATGGGGAGGATATTGGATGAAGTGAAGAAGACGGAGAGTGGATCTTGTCGGCGTGAAGTTGCCACTTGACACACCTACGGACATAGACAGCACAATCCTCTTCCATGGTGGGCCAGTAAAAGCCTTGTCGAAGGATTTTCTTAGCAAGTATTTGGCTATTCACATGGCCACCGCACACACTAGAGTGTGCTTCCTCGACACATTTCTAGACCTCCTCTTCGTCGAGACATCTTAGAAGAACACCAGTAAGGCTTCTCTTGTACAACACTCCTCCGACCAACACGTATCTCTGTGCCACTCTCCTTATGGCTTTCCTATCTTCCGGTGTGGCTTCTCCAGGGTAGGACTGATCTTTGCAATACTTAGCAATTTCATAAAACCATGGCTTCTCCTCATCAGCCAATTCTTCTTCTAATTCTATCAACATGATTTCCCTCTTCTCAAGGATTTCTTCCTGTAGGGCCTTCCTTGCTATCCTGTCCTTGACATCTACGTAGGAAGCGTCATCGATTGTAGGGGCGTGACGCTTGTAGATGGAAATGGAATCAAACCATCTTCCTAGAGGGAACCTTAAAGATGATGCCAACAAGGCGAGGGCATCGGCCAGAATATTCTGATGACGAGGGACATGGACAAAGATCAATTTGGTGAACAGTTTGGCAAAGGCATCAGTGAGTTCTTGGTATGGCTTGAGCTTGGGATCGCGAGTGCGATATTTGGTATGCACCTGGCGAAGAATGAGTTGACTATCACTTACGACTCGTAATTCGGTGATACGAAAAGAATGAGCGAGTTCCAGGCCAGCTAGAAGAGCTTCATATTCGGCTATATTGTTGGTAACTGAGAATTTGAGCTGGTATGCCAGTGGGAATGTAAGGCCCTCAGGTGACAGGAGGGCAATGCCGATTCCTTTCCCCTGGGAATTCAGAGCTCCATCAAAATGTAACGTCCACATGTAATAATCTGATTGGTTAATGGACATTAGTTCCTCATCTGGAAACTCTGATTGGACAGGGTCGAATTTGGGAAGAGGATGGTGAGCGAGATGCTCAGCTATGGCATAACCCTTAATCACCTTTTGCTGAATGTAGGTGATGTCAAACTGAGAAAGAAAGCTTTGCCAGCGTGCTAATCTATCTGTAAGTACATATTTTTCTAGAAGGAACTTGATAGGGTTCATTCGGGCAATCAAATGGACTTCATGAGCTAAGAAGTAGTGTTTCAATTTCTGCACCACCCAGACAAGGGCGGCACAGGTTTTCTCCATAGCCGTGTACTTCTGCTCACAGGGGTTGAGGAGTTTGGACAAGTAATAGGTCGCCCTTTCCTTGCCCGCTTCATCGGCTTGTGCTAGGACAGCTCCCACGGAGTCGTCCAGGACTGAGATGTAAAGGATTAAAGGTTTACCTGGCGTGGGTGAAATTAGGACGGGTGGATTGGCCAGATATTCCTTCAATCCTTCAAAAGCCTTTTAGCATTTAGAATTCCAAAGGAATTCTACTCCTGACTTAGTCAACTCGTAGAAAGGTTTGCACCTTTGCGAGTGCTGGGACACAAACCGACGAATGAATTGTAACCTTCCGATTAACCCTCGAACTTCTCTCAGATTTCTCGGAGGTGGCATATCCCTAATTGCTTTAGCTTTGTTGGGATCTATTTCAATACCCCTCTTACTCACAATGAAACCAAGTAATTTGCCCGACGAAACACCAAATACGCACTTCTTTGGATTCATTTTCAAATTGAACTCCCTTGATCTTTGCAGCACCTTAGCTAGAACTCTCGAGTGTTCTGCCCTAGTCCTGGATTTCACCAGTAAATCATCTACATACACCTCTAAATACACATGCATCATGTCATGAAATATTTCCATCATAGCCCTTTGATAAGTAGCTCAACATTCTTCAAACCAAATGGCATGACCAAATAGCAATAAGTTCCCCAAGGTGTGATAAATGATGTCTTCTCCTGATCCTCTTCCGCCAAACGGATCTGATTATACCCCGAAAATCCATCCATAAATGAGAGAGTTTCATAGCCTGCTGTGTTATCAACCAACACATCGATGTGAGGCAAGGGGAAATCATCTTTTGGATACGCGCGGTTAAGGTCCCTAAAATCGATACAGATTCTCACCTTCCCATCCTTTTTCATGACCGGGACAATGTTTGCCACCCATTGAGGATACAGGATGACTCTAATAAACCTGGCTTTGTGGAGCTTATCGACCTCCTCCTTCATCTTCAAAGCCATCTGGGGGTGGAAACGTCTTAACCTTTGCTTTACCGAGACGGACCCTGGTTTTAGCGTTAGGCGGTGTTCGACCAGGGTGGAATCCAATCCCGGCATATCCTCGTAACTCCATGCGAACGTATCCCTATACTCCTTGAGAACCTCAATCAATGCCTCTTCTTCAGACGATGGCAAATTATCACTTATGAGGACGATCCTAGGGTCTTCCTCGGTCCTCAGGTTGATCTCTTTGGTGGGTTCTTCTATAGTGGCTGATGGTTCGTCAAACCTCCTCATTCCGCTAGCATATGCATCAGTCGCGTCCTCATATTCTTCGTCCCCTTCTTCAATAGGGTACTCTTCATCTGTGAGCTCATAAACTCCATATCCCTCATCAATTGTGCAATCCTCCTCACATTCTAACTCCGGTAGATGGATCGGATTTTCTAGCAGCTGAGGAATAGATAGGCATGCCTGGCACCTATTGGCTAAATCTAGAAGAAATCGATGAGAAATTTGCCTACCCTTAGATTTTCTTCTAGGCACTACCCTTGACTCATTATTGTTAAATTGACCTACATGTCCTACAGACGAAGGGGAAACTGAAGAATGTACAGGAACAGCCCCTCAGTGGAGGGGTAAAGAAGGTCACTCATGGGACCTTGAATGAGTGGCCCGTAAGTCGGGGCACACTCGTGAAAGATGTAAGAGGTCTCCTCAAAGGAAATGCACCGTTGAGGAATTTAGAAATTAGCATTTTTGTTCATTTTCATTTTCAATTACAAAACAATTGAAAGAAATTAGGGAATGAGAGAAGGGAACTATAGCTAAGGGGTTGTAAGACTCATGGAGCAGATCATGGTTGAAAATTTGGAGCGGGTTGAGAAACCCGCGCAAGAATGTGAGTAGAGAAGGGGACCTGGGAATATCATCAGACAAACGTCTGGCCCAGGAAAGAGTCAGCAGCAACGGCTGGGGAGAATGATTAGATAGAGTGACGGAAAGCGATCCGTCAATGGCAACATCCTCTTGGCGAGGAAAACTTGGAGTTTTGATAATGTCAACGACACCTTTTGGTATCTCAGAGATCAAAAGTGGCCCCTCTAAGTCCGAAGGTGAGAACATCTGCTATAGTGCAATGGAAATATCATGTATATCGAACCACTTGTTCCACTCGCAGTCCGGGTCATCGTGCTTCCCCTTCTTTGCAGCCCTCGAGCAACTTTCAGCTAAATAGGCAATCTGTAATTTCCCATGTGATTCTTGCGGGTAATCCCCCAACTGTATAACCGGCCCCTTCCTGAAATGAGAGTACAAGGTCCATGTAAGAGGTTCCTCATATGCTTCAAGTGGCCCTTCAAAGCCTAGGCCGACTCTAAGGGTTAACCTTGTCTTGTTTGGCAGTCTCAGTCTCCCTTGTAACTATGCACCCAAGCCTTTGCCCTGTTGGTAGCCAATGTTTCTCATGATCTCCCATCCCTTAGAATGGGAAGGGTGACAAGACTTTGATGCCTGAAACGGCTTTTGTGCTAAAGGGGCGCGACGAGGGTCACACACATCTAGCAGTGAAAGAATTGGCCGGTGAGTCGGCCAAACAGAAGGCAAAGAGGTATTAATAGCATCCACTGTAGAAAAGATGGGCATGCTATTTACCTTGATAATCCAAGCCTTGTATGGAAACTTTAAGCACTGATGATTGGTGGAAGGCACAACATTCATAACTTCAATGTAAGGGCGGCCTAGTATGGCCTTGAATGTGGGATCCATATCAAGGATATGGAATTCCGCAAAGACTGATGCAGGGTCCAATTCTACATTCAAGATGACCATCCCCATTGGTGGCTTTTTACTATTGTCATAGGCCGTAGCCGTGATTGATGAAGGCCTTATCTGTTCCGTATCAACCCCACATAATTGGAGGGTGCTCATAGAGATCACGTTTATAGACGCACCAGTGTCCACCAAACATGGGTCTATAGACGCCCCATTGATCTTTACTGCAATACACAAAGCATATTTTCGAGCCTCCTTGGGGGCAAGCTCATGGTGGTGAAATATAATAGCCGGTTGTGTATCAGTCGGCGTCAATACCGACGAGATCTTCTCCACTGGGAGATCCCCATTTACCATAACCTTTTGAAGATACTCCATCAAGGCGTCCTAATGGGTTTTCGACCTCTTGATTAGCTCGAGAATGGAGATCCGAGCTGGTGTTTTATCCAAGTGTTTCAACAGGTCATATTGTGTCCCGGGGATAGACTCCTCTGGCTGTTCTTCGATGTCTTTCTCTGGCTGAGACTGCTCGGGGACCTAACTATTTTGGGGAAAAATCTGATGGAACATCCTTCCACTATGAAGCACCATGGCTTGTGGGTTTGGTGGCACCTCTATGAGGTTAGGTATGAGATTTAGCAGGGGCTCGAGGGGTATTGGTGGAGGAACAGTTAACGAAGCAGGGGCGATGGCAGGTGTAGGGGCTCTGATGAGTGGTTTGTTAGGTGGAGGTATGGTGGGAGTGGATGAGGTCTCAGATGGACGGTGGATGATTAGGGGTTTGGAAGGTGGAGGCATAGTAGAGGTTGATGGGACCTCGGATGGGCGGTGGGTAATGAGAGGTTTCGAGGGTAAAGGGGTTATGGTGGAGGTGGATGATGTTTACTGAGGACTCAGTGGATGGTTAACAGTAGGGATGCGGATGAGAGGACGTGATGGCGGTGGAAATGCGTGAGGCATTGTTGCAAGTTGTGCTATGGGTCGAGGATAGACAGGTGCGGGACGGATAAGGCAAGGGGATTGGTTAGGAACATGATTGGCGACAAGGACAGAGCTGCCTTCCGTATGCCAACCTTGCTCTCTTCCAACTTCGGGGAAGGAAGAGATGGGGTTGACTTGGTGGTTGGGTTGTTGGTGCATCAGTAATGGATTTTGGAGGATGCCCATGTTTGGCTGTTGTTGTGGTGCCTGCTGAGGCTGTTGTTGTTGTTGTGCTTGTTGTTGTTGTTGTTGCTGCTGCTGCTGTTGTCTAGGAGGAGGTCTCCTGGCCTTCATCATGGCGACGTATCATCTCATTTCATCTCAATCTATTTGATGTTCATTATTCATATCATAGATATAATCTCTGAAATGGAAACAGTTTTCCACTGTATGACCTGGCTGTCTATGAAAGACATAATATCTGGAAGTGTCAACGTTCGGGGGCCATATGGCTCTTTCCTTAGGCAAGGTGAGTGCATTAGCAGCCATGAGAGCATTAAAGATGTCCGGCAATGACTCCGGCAAAGGTAAGTAGTGAGCTCTCCTAGGGCCGATCGGCCTCCTCTGTTGTTGGGGGCCATAGTCCCCGGGTGGTGGAACCTGATTATATTGAGGAGGTCGCTGTTGTTGTTGTTGGAGATGGAGTGGTTGAGGCATATTATTCTGGAGGAGGTTGTTTTGTGGGGGAGGACGATAGGGTTGTTGACCTTGTTGGTGCTGATGGAAGGGGAGTTGTAGGACTTGTAGAGGCCTAGGGTTGGCTTGCTAGTTGGGATTGCCAACCGCACTCACCTGCTCATTCGTTACGACCCCTTCTGTCACCCCACCTTGGGCACGAGTACTTGGCTTCCTAAACACTCTTGGCTTTGATGGCTCGAACATATGCATGAGGGGAGAATCTTTCAGCTGTGTTTGGATATATCGAGCCCTCTCATACAGTTCCTCCATAGTGGTGAGCTTGTTCATTGCCAGGACATGTCTGAATTGCGGAGTGGCATTAGACACGATCATCTTCACTTGTTCTGATTCCGAAATGGGGTCTCTCACTTTCTCTGCCAAGGATCTCCATCTATCGGCAAATTGGACGAAATCTTCATCCGGCTTCATTTTCTCGGCCACCAGGTCGGTAATAGAAAGGGAGGGACCGACCCTATCCCGATATTTCTGTAGGAATTTCCGTTGCACTATGTCGATGTTCTCAGCCTCACTCGGCTCTAGGGAATAGAACCATTCTAAGGCGGGCCATCCAATGATCTCCTGAAGAGATATGCCAGGGATCTTTGATCGTTCTGCCAAAACGAGGACTCATACATAAAGTCCTTTAGATGAATGAAGGGGTTGCCTGTGCCGGTGTACCGTCGGTACGTTGGCATTTCAGAAGGAGGGAGATGGAATACCGGAAGGATTGGTAAAGAGATCTCAGACGCGGATTTGACATCCACAATCTTTTTGAAATCTCGAAATTGTTCGTCCATCTTGTTCAGCCTATGAAGGAGAGATTGAGTGACCTCATCGTAAGGAGCAGGTTGTGGTGGCCACTGAGGCCTCGCGGAAGCCTGAGAAGGGAATTTCGGATGAGAGGGACGTTGTGGCATGTCAGTAAATGGAACTGACTGAAATGTTGTATGAGGAATTGGTGGAACTTGAGACTGGGGAGGTAATTGGAAAGAGGGAGGTTGCAGACTTGTCTGCGCGAGAGGGAAGGAGGAAGGGATTGCATGTGCAGGCTCTTGAGTAGGGAGAGCAACTGGTGTTGGGTTTTGGGGAGTAGAAGCAACAGATTTCCCTTTTAGGATGGCCTGAAAGGCTCGGACCTGCTTGGGATTGAGCTGTGGGTTCGCGAGGACACCTAGCAGGGAGTAAATATCTTGTGGCGGGGATGTTTCCCCAACGGTGGTTCGCACCTCATATGAGGGCTCACGGGAGGAACCTGCGTCCTCAGCATGGACATGTGTCCCCTGGTGACTCGGGGTCGGATTCTGACCGTTCCCGGACATTTCTTGATCTTTTTCAGAACGCGAGATTTTACAGGAACGCAATAACATACACACTCAAACCAATAGCAAAGATTAACAAATAAGTTGATGTTTAACGCCCTCTTTTATTTTCTTTTTATTTTCTTTTTTCCCTTTTTCTAATCTAATGTTCACACCACAGGAGGGACCTTAGTTGCAATATTGGTTTCCGCCGTGTCATCTAAGGACATTCAACTCACCACGAATGTGTTGACTATCTCCAGGGAACTTCAGTGGTACAACCAGCCCAGTGAACGAAGAGGGAATCCTTCGATGTCGGGGACTTACAGAGGTCCCGATGGAAAAGATCCTAGTCCGTCGAGAGGAATTCCCGACGGAGAGTCCTTCCTTCAGCGAGAAAGAGTGATCCTTAGAAAAAAGAAAAATAAAAATAAAATAAAAATAAAATAAAGGGGAGATGATATGTAATGCAGTGCTAAATTTAACAAGAGATATGTAAACAGACAACAAATATATACAACAAAGGAAATTAAACAAACATCACAACACTCCTTTTCCGTAACGACGTGAATCTCTTAAGATCTCACAAGGGACGATGGGGTAATGCAGGTAGTGCACGAGGGATGAAACTGGAATGCCAAGAGTGCTACTGGGAGCATGAATGTAGCGCGCGGGCGCAAGCAAGAGGGGCACACGCGGTGCCGAGTGGAGCGGCACACGTGGGTGCCGATGGCAAGAGTGCTACTGGGAGAACAAATGTAGCATATGCGGGCGCAATCAGGAGGGGCACACGCGGGTGCCGAGTGGAGGGGCACACGTGGGTGCCGATGGCAAGAGTGCTACTGGGAGCATGAATGTAGCGCACGCGGGCGCAATCAGGAGGGGCACACGCGGGTGCCGAGTGAAGGGGCACACGTGGGTGCCAAAAATATTTAGGTAACCAGAGAAAATAAAAGACATCCCACCGTGATCGCCAAGAGATGTGGACGTTGGGATCGTACCAAGGAGAGAGAAGGAAAGGGGACGAGGATGAATTACAGGGTAGTATGAGAAAGGTAGTGGAAAACATGACCTGAAGGAAGTGTTCTAGTGGAACACGAGAAATCTAGGCTTACCCACCTTCCGGTACGGGACGGAGATAGAGATCCAAAGATCTTCTCACGCAAGTTAACTACCTCCTCAACAGGCGTAACCTGTCGTTTCGAGAGTAGCTTTAAAGATATCGGATGCTAGGATAGGATATGCTGGGACTCTAGGTAACGAGGGAATGCAAGGTGTTGACACGAACAACGGCGATGATGAAAGTAATGACACAAGAATGGGGAATAGGGGGTACCAATTGGATAGTGAATGCTGGAGAATACCCGGCGAGAGTTGTCTCCACCGGATTCAGGAATGGGTGGCAATCAAAATTGGAATACCAAATTACAACAGAATGTCACTCATCATGAAATCCTAACAATAATATGAACAAAACGAACCAGAATTATAGCAAGATATCACTTAACAGGATAACATAACAGTAATATAGAAAGAGCGAACCACCACAAGATATTGGTCTTTGCGGGGTTTTTATAGCAATATATATAACAATAAGTATATACACGTTCAACAAACCACCACTAGACGTTGGTCTTTGTCGGATTTTTATAGCAAAAATAAAAATAATGGGAATGAATGACAGAATGAAAATTATGAAAGGAAACCTCCGCGAGGAACTTGTTCCATCCAGCGGGGTTCGAGTGAAGATTATAAAATAAAACCACCGCCAGGAACTAGTTCCGTCAATGTCAGGCCCCGAGCCTTTATTACAGCAGAAGACTCGCTCGAGGACATGAACAGCCTGCATGGTAAGCCTCTTGCGAGCAAGAACGATCAGAGCGCGAGACAATCACATGCATAAATGTAATTGCATAGTATTTAATCAAACTCCAACTTTATTTCATAAATGATCAAAGTATTCTTTTACAACAACCTTTTTATCATTCTACTAGACTCAAGAAAATAAGGAAATTACATTGACTCGATCTAAACAATATAGACTTCCTAAGTCTTCACTCTCATCTTGAAAATACTTTCATTCACTCTCGGACCCGCTACTTGTATAACCAGAATCCGAATTCGAATCACTTCCATCTCCTGAAAAGATTAGAAATAGGTAATGAGCACACTTGCCCAGTAGGTATCTTCGCATCAACATGAAAGCATTATTAAAGTAATTAACATTTTTGCTCTAGAAAAATAAGGTAAAATCATGCGAATGCGATCAATCACTCGATTAAACCAAAGTAACAAGATAATCATATAAGATAGAATGAACTAGCATGAATATGACAAGAACATGAGATTGGCCTTTCATGATCAAGAATGTAACGAGAATGTACTAGCAAGCCACATAATCAACACTCCAGCATCTTTTGCTTATGAGCAAGTGCTTCGTGAATTTCTGTGGAATATCAAGCAAGAAAGTAATGTATAAGAATGTCATGTCGTGTCGTGGATCTTCTGATGAGGACATCTCCCGGCATTCCCTATGGCACGAGGCGACTCCGACTTCGTGACCCCTTGGAGATGTGGTCCTCATGGCTATCTTTATTTGTTGCTTATGTAGTTTCTTTATTTGAGTCATATCATGTGTAATTTTCCTTTATTTGAGTCCATTATCTAGGTCTTAGAGTTAATTATCCAAGTCTTGAGTCATTTGGACCCTTAGTTGAGGACATTGGGCCCAGTTAGTGGGCTTGGCCCATGGGCGCCCCCCCCTGTCTCTTGGTCTTTTGCATTTATGCACTTTGTTAGGGGGTTTTGTGCAAATGGTCCAACTCTATATAAGGACCCCCCCCTCTCCCATTTGTAAGAACTTTTGATGAATTGAAAAATTAAACCCTCAAGTATTCTCTCTCCCTCTCTCTATAGTTCTCTCTCTCTCTCTCACTACTTCTCCCTCTCTCTCTCTAAATTTCGAAATCCCCTCTCTCTCCTCCCTAATCACCCTTCTTTAAGACCCCTCCCCCTTCCCTATACACTCATTCAATTCCCCCTCCAACCCCTAGGTGGAAACCCCTTCTCCTAGGCACCCTTTCATCTTCCCAGGCACCCTTTCACCTTCCCAAGGCCACTCCCCACCCTTCCCAAGCCATATTCCTCCACCCAAGACCCCTTTCCCCTCTCCAAGGGACCCCTTCACCTCCCTAGGTCGTCCATCCCCTTCCCCTCCCTCCTAGGGTCGCACCCCCCTCCATCTCCACCCACATACACCACCACCACCTTAGCCTCCCCTCCACAAATCCATTCCAGCCCGCAGGCAGTTTCTGGCCCCAACTTGCAGAGCATTTTCCAACCCGTTCCAGGAGGATTCGGCATCCAAGCGCTTCAGCAAACTTGTGCATCCACGAGTCTTCTCCGCAGGCGAGTTGGAATCGCTCCGTTCCAAGATCGTGGCCGGCCGCTAGCTCCGTTCTACCGCGACTGCGCACTGGGGGCTCAACCAGAAGGCCATCTCTGTTCGACCCTCGTGCAGCGGCCAAGACTGGAGGAATCGGTCATCAAACTCTTCATCAAAATTCTTCCTCCCCCTGTCAGCTTTCAGAAGCCGAAGACGGAGCATCGTTTGAACGCCGTAAGTGGAAGTTACCATTTTTATACCGCCGGGCGTTCGTTCTGCCTCCTGTCTGTCTTCCCCGACCTGTCCCCCTTCAACGGGACCATCCTGTCCACACGGACTTCAGACAGTGGCGAGGCCGGCTCCGTTGGAAAGTAGACTTCCCCACGCTTCCATCGACACCGGCCGTTTGCAAAACAGAGCCCGGGAGCGTTCGTGGCGTCCTCGGCAATCTGCTGTTCAGAAGCTGAACCTGTGCAGGTCCTGAACAGGGACCCCGTTCGGTCGTTCGTGGCAGCCCGGCTCGTGCAGAACGAAAATCCATAAAATTTGAGGCGCACCCCTATTCTGTTACGAAGCCAACGACACCGACCGCGCCTCCGGCAAAATTCCAGAAAGTGTTCTACGGCTACATCAGTGACTGCTGGTCCAGAATCCCAGAACCGGACAGGTTTCGGTATCGACCGCCGGTGTGATAATTAACCAATTTTCCCCACCCCGCTTGGCCGGCTGAAGGCCCCACCCTGCGTGGTGGTAGTGTTTGGTGTAAACTCCATAACCCCCACCCCGAGATCCCCCCTCCTGCGAGAGGCGTAGTTGTGTAATTAACTAACCAGCAGGTCAAGCTACCCCACCGCGGCGTTCGGGTGCATACCCACGCCTCCCGGCGCGCCCATCGTCTCCGGCCGGGATCGGTGTCTTCACACCGATCAGGTGAGCTTCTGGTCCCTCTCCTGGTCCTCATTTACTTTGCTTAGCTAGTATCGTTTCCTTAGCTCGTTGGCGGTAATTGAGTGCCCGGACTTGATTGTTTGTGAAACCACGAGCGCACCACCGTGGCAAGTGAGAGAGCGCCACCCAAGCCCACGCGCCAGCGTGCTAGCCCGCCCATAAATTGGGTATCCCAGGCCCATTAGGGGTCAGCCATAAGCCCACCAACCGGTGGAAACCTTAGGGTCCCACCCCGGATCCTCGCCGGCATCACTCGGACCCACTGGGAGCGCATGTGCGTCGCGTGAGATAGGTCGCACGGTGAGCCGAATTGAGAGCTTGTATGCTTGTGGATGCATAGGTCTAAGGGTCATTATCATCCTAGGTAGACCGTGTCACATCAAATGGTATCAGAGCAAGTTTTAGACTTGTCTCTACTAAGTCTAGTCCTAGGGCGCATTGTCATCTAGTTCATGAATCATGGCTACCACATACCCATCCCACTCGGCCCACTACCGGGATCCGATCAACCCAATACTTTGGGACATTATTCGAGATGAGGGTGTTACCTTTGATGGGTCGCATGCTAGTGATTACCTCAAGTGGGAGGCTGCAATGGAAAGGAACTTTGAGAGGAATCGGGTATACGGACACACAAGAGTTTGTAGGGCCAAGGGACAAATTCGGGGTCAAGCCAAGATAGAATTGGAACACATAGAGGCCATAAGAAGGATTGAGAGGCAAGAGCCCATTCACTCGTGGGAAGAGATGACGAGAGAACTTAGGAAAATCTACATTCCAAAACCTTCCTACTCTTCCTACTCACACACCCCTAGCCCGAGGAGCACCACCACTACTCAATCCCAACCCGGCCAACTTAAGACCATCCATAGGACTCCGCCCCCACCACCCCTAACCGATCCCCTCTCCACATTTCGCCACCAACTCCTCTCCCTTAGAACCCAACTGTCCCAACTACCCACCCCTCCACCTAGGCCCCCAAAGACCACCACCCTCCAACCCACAAATCCCTACCAAACCCCTCCACCCCAAAGAGTTGAGAAAGTGATTGAAGTTCATGAAGCTCCCCTTGAATGGGAGGAAGAATTTGAGGCACAATGCCAAGAGTCAAGTCAGGAAAACCCAATCCCCACCAACCTTCCCCAACTAAAACTCACTTCCATAACCCTCACCGTTCAAACCCAAGTGGATCCCGTGCCCACCCCTCCACCTAGGCCCGCACCGGTCACCACCCCGCAACTCACTATTCCCCATGAGACCCATACTCCCCAAACCCCCGTAGCCCCTACTACTACCCCTCCATTATCCCCTATAAGGGATGCCCCACCCAAGATCGACCAATCCAACTGTCTTCACCCAACCCACCTTCCACTTCCAACTACAAACCTACCCCAACCTAGACTCCCACTACCTCCACTTCCAACCCCAACCCAATTCCGACCTTGCTCATCACCTTGGGGGCGCCATGCACCTACCATCACCACCCCACCCCGAACATACTCTCTCACCTCTTTGGAGGAGGAACCCATACCCGACCCCAAAGTGGTGAACACCCCGGACCCAATTCCCAACATGGAGACCACACATGTCCAAATTGAAGAAAAAAACTCACATGGTAACCTTCACCCTACACCACCCTCTCTAGATGGGACCGAGCTTATTTTAGGAGAGACCCTTGTTAGCTGGTTGATGGGTAGCCCAATTAGAGAGATAATGGCCCATGCCTACCCTCCCATGGAACAACACCTCCCCATAGTCCCTCTCTCCTCTTATCACACCACTATCCAATCCTCCTATGAGGTTGAGAGTTGGGATGACCTTCTTAAGGGCCTAGCATGGCAAATAGAGTTGACCGACATGTTGGCCACAATGGCTGACCAACCTAGGAGCGTTGACCTCCTACATCTATGTGTCGGATCCATCACCACAGCTTACACTGTAGGTTGCTACACTAGCGACCTCCTTCTAATCCTCCCTACACCGGATGAGCCTGCTGCTCTCCATGAATTAGAATTGCTTATCTCGGGTAGAGTGTCAAACCATCCCTTCCTGGCTGATCCACCCACCAAAGACTTCGGCCCAATTATTTCTTTAGAGAAGGATGACTCACCGCTACATGAGGACCTGGAGTTCCTCTCCCTAGGGGACCCTTACCATGACCCCTTTGACCCCTTCCTATGGGAGTCTAGACCCCCATGCAACCCACCCCCCTTACCCACCACCCACCCTTTCCTACCCTCACCCACCTTAATAGACCAGGCCCACTCTATTTTCCCAGACCCATTTGACCCCTATGAGAGGAAACTCCCACACCAAGCCATACACATTAGGGATGCCATTTGGGAAGGAATGCATGTGTCTAGACACACCACACCGCTTGACATGATTCATGAGTCGGGTCCATTCATTCAAATCACCCACATGACATGTAAGAAGTATGAGTGGTCTATGTACGGATGTAATGGCCCACCCTCGTTCGTCGCAAGTCTTAGGCATGAGAGAAATATTCAAGGAAGTTCGGGTTCCCCGGTAATTATCACCACCATGCATGATAGATCCATCTATGGTTGTCCTGGCCCACCTAGGTCTATTAGGGCCTACATGGCATGGCATGATAGGTCCCTTTATGGGTTTTCCGGGTCTTCCATCCCCACCCCCTTTGACAAGACGCATAAGCCTCCTAGGTCTACCAAAGTCTGTGTAGCACCACTGCATGATAGGTCCACTTTTGGTTGTCCAGGACCCCCATTATCTCCTAGTGAGTCAACATCCACAAAGATACATGAAAACACCCGCAAGCATATAGGCAAAAGCAATGAGGCTTACAAAAGGCAGGCCGATGCTCATCGTCGTCACTATGAATACCAAGTGGGAGACCATGTGATGGTGAGAACGGAGCGGCTCCTCCCAGGGCCCGCCTCCAAATTGAGGACACGGGGTTTGGGACCCTTTCGGGTTCTAAGACGGGTTGGTACCAATGCTTATGAGCTCGACTTACCTAAGGGCTTTGGGGTTCACCCCACTTTCAATGTGGCGGATCTGGTTCGCTATAAGGGCCCCATGGTGGAACCCAGTCAGGATCTCGAGCCTTTACCCCCCCTTGTGAGTGACCCTCCCGGAGCGAAACTACCACCCCGATTGAGAGGCCGACTTGAGCAAGTGGAGGCAATACTGGATGAGCAGAGCACACTTACCAGGAACAGGGTCTACCAGCGCTACCTCGTGAGGTGGAAAGGCCGTTCCCCGACCGAGGATGCTTGGGTAAGCCGAGAGGACTTGATGCGCCTAGACCCGGACCTGCTGGTGCAGTACGAGAGCCGATTGGACCCCTACTCGACGGGGTCGAGTTCTCCCCACCCCGGGGGATTTGATGAGGACATCTCCCGGCATTCCCTATGGCACGAGGCGACTCCGACTTCGTGACCCCTTGGAGATGTGGTCCTCATGGCTATCTTTATTTGTTGCTTATGTAGTTTCTTTATTTGAGTCATATCATGTGTAATTTTCCTTTATTTGAGTCCATTATCTAGGTCTTAGAGTTAATTATCCAAGTCTTGAGTCATTTGGACCCTTAGTTGAGGACATTGGGCCCAGTTAGTGGGCTTGGCCCATGGGCGCCCCCCCCTGTCTCTTGGTCTTTTGCATTTATGCACTTTGTTAGGGGGTTTTGTGCAAATGGTCCAACTCTATATAAGGACCCCCCCCTCTCCCATTTGTAAGAACTTTTGATGAATTGAAAAATTAAACCCTCAAGTATTCTCTCTCCCTCTCTCTATAGTTCTCTCTCTCTCTCTCACTACTTCTCCCTCTCTCTCTCTAAATTTCAAAATCCCCTCTCTCTCCTCCCTAATCACCCTTCTTTAAGACCCCTCCCCCTTCCCTATACACTCATTCAATTCCCCCTCCAACCCCTAGGTGGAAACCCCTTCTCCTAGGCACCCTTTCATCTTCCCAGGCACCCTTTCACCTTCCCAAGGCCACTCCCCACCCTTCCCAAGCCATATTCCTCCACCCAAGACCCCTTTCCCCTCTCCAAGGGACCCCTTCACCTCCCTAGGTCGTCCATCCCCTTCCCCTCCCTCCTAGGGTCGCACCCCCCTCCATCTCCACCCACATACACCACCACCACCTTAGCCTCCCCTCCACAAATCCATTCCAGCCCGCAGGCAGTTTCTGGCCCCAACTTGCAGAGCATTTTCCAACCCGTTCCAGGAGGATTCGGCATCCAAGCGCTTCAGCAAACTTGTGCATCCACGAGTCTTCTCCGCAGGCGAGTTGGAATCGCTCCGTTCCAAGATCGTGGCCGGCCGCTAGCTCCGTTCTACCGCGACTGCGCACTGGGGGCTCAACCAGAAGGCCATCTCTGTTCGACCCTCGTGCAGCGGCCAAGACTGGAGGAATCGGTCATCAAACTCTTCATCAAAATTCTTCCTCCCCCTGTCAGCTTTCAGAAGCCGAAGACGGAGCATCGTTTGAACGCCGTAAGTGGAAGTTACCATTTTTATACCGCCGGGCGTTCGTTCTGCCTCCTGTCTGTCTTCCCCGACCTGTCCCCCTTCAACGGGACCATCCTGTCCACACGGACTTCAGACAGTGGCGAGGCCGGCTCTGTTGGAAAGTAGACTTCCCCACGCTTCCATCGACACCGGCCGTTTGCAAAACAGAGCCCGGGAGCGTTCGTGGCGTCCTCGGCAATCTGCTGTTCAGAAGCTGAACCTGTGCAGGTCCTGAACAGGGACCCCGTTCGGTCGATCGTGGCAGCCCGGCTCGTGCAGAACGAAAATCCATAAAATTTGAGGCGCACCCCTATTCTGTTACGAAGCCAACGACACCGACCGCGCCTCCGGCAAAATTCCAGAAAGTGTTCTACGGCTACATCAGTGACTGCTGGTCCAGAATCCCAGAACCGGACAGGTTTCGGTATCGACCGCCGGTGTGATAATTAACCAATTTTCCCCACCCCGCTTGGCCGGCTGAAGGCCCCACCCTGCGTGGTGGTAGTGTTTGGTGTAAACTCCATAACCCCCACCCCGAGATCCCCCCTCCTGCGAGAGGCGTAGTTGTGTAATTAACTAACCAGCAGGTCAAGCTACCCCACCGCGGCGTTCGGGTGCATACCCACGCCTCCCGGCGCGCCCATCGTCTCCGGCCGGGATCGGTGTCTTCACACCGATCAGGTGAGCTTCTGGTCCCTCTCCTGGTCCTCATTTACTTTGCTTAGCTAGTATCGTTTCCTTAGCTCGTTGGCGGTAATTGAGTGCCCGGACTTGATTGTTTGTGAAACCACGAGCGCACCACCGTGGCAAGTGAGAGAGCGCCACCCAAGCCCACGCCCCAGCGTGCTAGCCCGCCCATAAATTGGGTATCCCAGGCCCATTAGGGGTCAGCCATAAGCCCACCAACCGGTGGAAACCTTAGGGTCCCACCCCGGATCCTCGCCGGCATCACTCGGACCCACTGGGAGCGCATGTGCGTCGCGTGAGATAGGTCGCACGGTGAGCCGAATTGAGAGCTTGTATGCTTGTGGATGCATAGGTCTAAGGGTCATTATCATCCTAGGTAGACCGTGTCACATCATCTTCACTTATTTATAGAAAAAGTAATCCCAGCGTAATACGATGCCAGTAGCATCATACCCCATGGTTTATAAAATAGTATGTTTCCGGCAATCAGCCGAGGGGACTAGCATAGAGCCCTTGAACACAATCAGTGCTCGATCGCATCTTCAATTATAAATCAAGTTACTTCCACGCATGTAACAATAAAGTATGGCCAAGAATGTACAACTCAATAATTCATGATAACGATCATCAATGGATGAATGCTTCAATTAAAGAATGCATGAGTCAAAAGAAGATTTAAACAATGTTATGCTCATGAGAATAAATCGGCAGCAAAACGGTACATTCTTTTACTTCCATTCATTACATTAAGTTTCTTGATCAATTTTATAAGTTCTAGACTATCATTAGTTCATCTAGAACCTTTGGAATATCAACCCTTGGGTCAAACCTTGGGTTAAGTACTTAAGAAATGTGACGGTTGTTTACTGGGCCGTTACATCATTTAACGCTCCAGTAGTGGGCTGTTACAATGATCCGAGTCCAGAATAATAAAAATAGACTCAGAGAAAGGTGACGGTCATGCCTAGGGCCGTTACATTATGTGACGGTCCAGGATGAAGCCGTTACACTAGTCTGAATCCCGAATCAAGAATTCAAATTCAGATGAATGTGACGATCTTATATTGGGCTGTTACGTGTGCCTGACGGTCCAACATAGAGCCGTTACATTACTGATAATCAGAAAATATCGATGGTGTAATCTAATCAATGGGCTTTAAGGGTACAACCAACTCGGCATCCTAGTGAGAATCCCAGGCTCGCGGAGAATTACGGAGGCCTTGAAACAAGATTCCCTAGTCCATTGGAAGGAATATCCAATAGAGAGGTCCTCATGTCCAAGAGTATGTTCCTATAGTGCAAAGTGAACTAATGGACAACATACCGGAATATGTGCCATGTACGTATATAAACTACTCTATTGATAAAGAGAGAATGTATACTCATTGTGAAGCCAAGATAACTCCGTTAATACAACTTTCAAAAATCTTGATTTAATTATAAACTATAGAGTTTTGGCTCATGAAATTAACATAACTTAAAATAACTCAAGATGCCTAAGTCATGCAAATTCCAATATGAAACATTAAGTAAACATAAAACCATAATAACAGGTCAAAACTTAGCTATCTAAGTTTAATTATAAGTAAACTTAACTGGTTACTATTCTGCCATAGGTTGACAGAACACAGAGTCTAACGGTCTAACAGGGGTGCGTCACAGTGGCTGTGACGGTCTATCGAGGGGCCGTTACAGTATGTAACGCTCCTGTCCAGGTGCGTTAGAGATAACAGTGAAAATAAAAATGTAACAGAGTGTGTGACGGTCTGTCGCAAGGCCGTTACATGCCTGTGACGGTCCTACCATGATCCGTCAGAGAATTTGCTAATCAGAAATCCGTATGAAATACAAGAGATTAACTCACATCATGTCTATAATCAAAATACCATGTAAATCAAAATACCATGTATTCTTAGACATGATAACGAAGTATAGACCAACTACATGCATATGTATCAGTGAATAGACAAGGTAACATCTTTTAATCTTCCAATTAGGACTAAGAGATGCATGTAATGCATAGAACTATTAAAACATGAAATTGATGATCTACAATGCATGAAACTCATTCAAACCAGAGGGCTTTTAGTCTTATCAAGTTGTTTTTGCCATTCATGAGATGACCTACCTCTTAATTTAGGCTTTAACCTTCCAATTAAGGTCTGAAAACCGAGCCCTAGTTCTTTTCTTCCTGTGACTTTTCAACAACTTCCTTGGGCTCTAACTCCACGACCTCTTGACCTAAAGACGTGAAATTTAGAGATGAGTTAGTCTAAAGTATTGTAAACAAATACTTCTAAAGAACTTACTCGAGATTATGCCTCCTTACCTTGATTCCTTGCGAGCCAAAAGTATGGGTCGCCCAGTTCAGAACTAGGTCCTATTTATAGAGTTCTAGCTAGGGTTTGAGGATTAGATCAATTCTAGAGTCCTTATTTCATCAAAACCTGATCTCTAAGAGTCCCTAGTAACTTAACATGTCTTTCTAGTTAGGTCTCTTGTAGATAGGGTTCAAAAATTCTAATCTTTTTGGGAGTTCTTTGACTTACGGAACTCGCAGTATGTAACGGTCGTGCCCAGGCGCGTTACCTGGCTATGACGGTCGCCCGATGGACCGTTACAGTCAAAGTGTATGGAGTTCTAAGTTAATAAAACTCTTTTATTCGTTTATCCCTATAATTATCTTAGATAAATAGTATTTATCTTATAAATCCGTGAATAAGCTAATTATCCTTCTAGAATATGGGCCAAACTTAATGGGCTTGGTCCATTATCTTTTTGGATAATCATTAATTATGCTAGGTTAACTATTTAACCCAATTGGGCCATATAATGACTCATTAATCTAATAATCCCTTCATAAATTTATTTAAGCCTTTATAATTTTTAAAAAATTGTTTTAATATTCAAAAATTATATATATAAATTCTGGGGCACTACACCCTCCCCCACTTAGAAGAATTTGGTCCCCAAATTCAGTACATGGATTATGGAGAGTGTACTTACAGTTAAATAATTCTGGAAATCTTTTTCGCATAGCTGCTTCGGTTTCCTATGTTGCTTCATATGGCCATGTCTTCTTCCATTGGATCTTGACCATAGGAATAACTTTATTTCTTAGCTATCACACTTCACGTTCCAATATCTTTATTGGCGTTTGTTCGTATGTTAAGTCCTTCTGAACCTCCAGATTGTCATAAGTGATAATGTGATCAGGATCATATACATACTTCTTTAGCATGGAGACGTGAAATATGTCATGAACTCCTGCTAATTGTGGAGGCAAAGCTAATATATAAGCCACTTCACCGACTTTTTTGAGAATTTCAAATGGGCCAATAAATCTAGGAGTCAACTTCCCTTTAATACCAAATCTTCGAATACCACGACCTGGAGAAACCTTCAAATATACATGATCTCCAACCTGAAATTCTAAGTCGCGCCTTCGATTATCGGCATAAGACTTTTACCTATCTTGTGCCATTTTCATTCTTTCCTGAATGAGTTTTATTTTCTCTATAGAATCTCTGATAATATCGGGGCCTAAGAATTGTCTTTCCCCTACTTCACTCCAACATATTGGCGATCGACAGCTTTTTCCATATAAGGCTTTAAAAGGTGCCATTTGTATGCTTGCCTGATAGCTATTGTTATAAGTAAATTCTACTAGAGGTAAGTGATCATGCCAACTACCTCCAAAGTCAATAGCACAAGCCCTGAGCATATCCTCTACTACCTGATTTGTTCTTTCTGTCTGACCATCAGTTTGTGGATGAAAAGTTGTGCTGAAATTCAATCTAATCCCTAGTGAATGTTGTAGGCCCTTCCAGAATTGTGATGTGAATCGAGGATCTCTATCAGATATAATAGTGACTGGGACACCATGTAATTTGACAATTTCCTTCATGTATAATGCTGCTAGAATATCCACAGACCATCGACTCTTAATTGGTAGGAAATGTGCAGACTTAGTCAACCGGTCTATGATTACCCATATTCCATCGTGTCCACCTCTTGTCTTAGGTAACCCCATAATGAAATCCATCCATATACTTTCCCACTTTCATTCGGGAATACTTAAGGGATGTAATTTACCTGCGGGTCTGAAATGTTCTGCCTTCACTTGTTGACATGTGAGACAGTGAGACACAAAGTCAGCTACTTCCCTCTTCATATTGGGCCACCAAATTTTTTTTTGAGATCTTGATACATCTTTGTACCTCCTGGATGAATGGTGTACTTGGAATTATGTGCTTCATCTAGGATTAGTTTCTTCGTAGCCTCATGATCTGGTACACATATTCGGCCTTTGAATAGTAATCTTCCATCATTAGAAATAGAAAAATCCGGCCTTTGTTCAATATTGGCCTTAATCTCCAATAATGCAGGATCATCATTTTGCAGCTTGACTAGATCCTTTATCAATGTAGGCTGAGCTTGAATATTTGCTATGAAACAACCTTCTTCCTTCCTGTCAATATCTAAATTCAACTGTGCAAATTGAGGAACAAGGTTAGTTACACTAATCATAAGACTTGATAGCATACCCATTGGTTTTCTGCTGAGTGCATCTGCTACAGCATTTACCTTGCCAGGGTGATATTGAATAGCAAAATCAAAGTCCTTGAGATGTTCTAACCACCTTCTCTGTCTCATGTTTAAATCTTTTTGAGAGAATAGGTATTTCAAGCTCTTGTGGTCTGAATAGACCGTAAACTTTTCTCCATAAAGATAATGACGCCAAATCTTTAAGGTGAAAATAACTACTGCTAGTTCCAAATCATGCACATGATAGTTTTCCTCGTGTCGTTTCAATTGTCTTGAAGAATAACAGATTACCTTTCCATTTTGCATAAGAACACACCCTAAGCCAATGCCTGAGGCATCCGTATATACTTCGAATCCACCACCTTCCATTGGTAGTGACAAAATAGGGGCTGTAGTAAGATGATTCTTAAGATTTTGAAAGCTCTTTTCACATTCTTCCGACCAAGCAAAGGGAATTTCTTTCCTTGTAAGTCTAGTTAAAGGAACTGGAATCTTAGAGAAATCTTTAATGAATCTTCTGTAATAACCAGCTAGACCCAAAAAGCTTCGAACTTCTGATACGGTCGTTGGCCGACTCCAGTTCTTGACAGCTTCTACCTTAGAAGGATCCACAGCAATACCTTCTTTTGAAATAATGTGGCCTAGGAATGAGACTTCCATGAGCCAGAATTCACACTTATTGAGTTTGGCATATAGCTTGTGTTCTCTAAGTGTTTACAAGGTTATCCTTAGATGTTCTTCATGTTCTTCCTCTGTCTTGGAATATATTAGGATATCATCGATGAAGACGACAATGAACTGATCCAGATATGGCTGGAAAACATTATTCATAAGCTGCATAAATGCTGCTGGAGCATTAGTTAACCCAAATGGCATTACCATAAATTCATAGTGGCCATAATGACTTCGAAAAGTCGATTTATAAATATCTTCTTCTTTGATTCTAAGTTGATGATAACCAGATCTGAGATCAATCTTAGAGAAATATTCTGCTCCCGAAAGCTGATCGAAGAGCTCATCAATACGCGGCAACGGATACTTATTTTTGATTGTAAGCTGATTCAGTCACCGACAGTCGATACATAGCCTGAGCGAATCATCTTTCTTTTTGACAAATAGAACAGGCGCTCCCCATGGGGATGTGCTGGGTCTAATGAAACCCCTGTCTAGTAGTTCCTGCAACTGCCTCTTTAGTTCCTTAAGTTCAGTGGGGGACATCCTGTAAGGGGCTATAGAAACAGGTGCCGCACCAGGAATGAGTTCAATAGTGAAGTTCACTTCCCTCTCGGGTGGTAAACTAGGTAGTTCAGATGGAAACACGTCTGGGAACTCATTTACAATAGGGATGTCTGCTATGATAATTTCCTTGGACTCTGTAATAATGACAGAAGCAAGAAAAGCTTCACATCCTTTCGAGATGAGTTTGCAAGCGTGAAGAGAAGATATAATAGTGGGGTGTTTCTTGTACTTGATGCCAAGAAAAGAGAATCTCGGAAGACCGGGCTTTAGAAAGGATATACTCCTATTTCGGCAATTGATGTAAGCATCATGATCTACAAGCTAATCTACCCCTAAAATGGCATCATAACCTTTCATATCGAGACATACTAAGTTCGCGGGGAGATTGTGTCCTTCTACCACTACCTCACAATCAGGATAATAGTTAGTAAGTTTTGTTCCAGAACCTAAGGGTGTGGAAATAGCAAGATCTGAAGGTAAGGGAACTGATGCGATTGGTAAGGTTCTGGCAAAAGCAGTGGAGATAAAAGAATGAGAGGCACAAGTATCAAATAGCACAAATACAGGATGTGAACAGATTTGAAGAGTACCTTCCATGAGTCCACCATCCCAATCCCTGGGTGCTTCTTTTTCGTCTATAATAGCATTGAGGCGAGCCTGCCTCCTACGTCCTCCTCCTGATGGTTGATCTTTCATAAGGGGGCAATCCGGCATGCGATGCTCCCTACTTCCACAATGCAAACAAGCACCAAGGCGTTTCCAGCATTCTTCAACCAAGTGGTCGAATTTCTCGCAAAAAGTGCACACCGAGGCGACTTGCTCCTTCTCTTCCTTGACCTTCTTGTTCTTTTGGGAACTTCCACCATTCCCGCTTCTTGATATCTTCTTGCTATCACGGCTTTTATAGGGTTCCGTGATGCTAAATTTTTCCTTCTTATAATGCCGATCAGAGCGTCGGCCTGATTCTTCTCCTTTTCCTTTTAATTTCTCGACCTTCTCCAAGGTCCTTTCGCACAAATATGCCCGCTGAACCATCTCCGCATAAGTCCGGATGTTCCGGGTCCCGAGTTGTTGAATAAAATCGGGCCGTAACCCGTCCATGAACCGATTTACCTTTAATAATTCAGTACTAATCAGATGTGGTGCATAGGGTGCTAGCCTTGAAAACTGCAGCTCATACTCTGCCATCGACATCATCCCCTGCCGAAGTGAGGCAAACTCCATAGCCTTTCTTTCCTTAACGTGTTCGGAGAAATACTTGGAATGGAATAAAGTAAGAAAACCATCCCACGTATGGGGTGCATCGGCCGGAGGTGCCGGAACTGACTTCCACCAAGTACGTGCATCCTTATTAAGTTGAAACGCTGCCAAACGCACCTTTTTTTGATCGGTGCATTGGATAACATCAAAGATATGATTCATTTCATCGATCCAATTTTCTGCTTCATCCGGATTGGAAGAACCATAGAAACGCGGAGGGTTTAAACTCCAGAAATTGCGACGTAGATCTCCAGCCCGTGCTCCTGCGCCGCCTTGCGCAATAGTTTGTAATGCCTGAGTAAGGCCGGCAACTGTTTGTTGCATGCCATCCCAATCTACGCGATGAGCCATGATAGTAATAAGGTACCTGAGAGAAATATAACAACTTATTGTTTCTCGTGAGACTGAAAGAAAATCAATCTTAAAGCTAATAACTATCTCATCCCGGGCTCTACCCAATTCTCACATGGGTATGAAATTTTTCTTCCTTAGTTCATAGGTAGGGGTCCTTAAACCTTGGACTTATCCTATGACATGATTCTTTTTCCTAAGTCCTGAGACTTAGGCTCTGATACCAACTTAACTATCACGCCCCGAGCCTTTATTACAGCGAAATACTCGCTCGAGGACATGAACAGCCGGCATGGTAAGCCTCTTGCGAGCAAGAACGATCAGAGCGCGAGACAATCACATGCATAAATGCAATTGCACAGTATTTAATCAAACTCCAACTTTATTTCATAAATGATCAAAGTATTCTTTTACAACAACCTTTTTATCATTCTACTAGACTCAAGAAAATAAGAAAATTACATTGACTCGATCTAAACAATATAGACTTCCTAAGTCTTCACTCTCATCTTGAAAATACTTCCATTCGCTCTCGGACCCGCTACTTGTATAACCCGAATCCGAATTCGAATCACTTCCATCTCCTGAAAAGATTAGAAATAGGTAATGAGCACACTTGCCCAGTAGGTATCTTCGCATCAACATGAAAGCATTATTAAAGTAATTAACATTTTTACTCTAGAAAAATAAGGCAAAATCATGCGAATGCGATCAATCACTCGATTAAACCAAAGTAACAAGATAATCATATAAGTTAGAATGAACTAGCATGAATATGACAAGAACATGAGATTGGCCTTTCATGATCAAGAATGTAACGAGAATGTACTAGCAAGCCACATAATCAACACTCCAGCATCTTTTGCTTATGAGCAAGTGCTTCGTGAATTTCTGTGGAATATCAAGCAAGAAAGTCATGTATAAGAATGTCATGTCGTGTCGTGGATCTTCACTTATTTATAGAAAAAGTACTCCCAGTGCAATGCGACGCCAGTAGCATCATACCCCATGGTTTATAAAATAGTATGTTTCCGGCAATCAGTCGAGGGGACTAGCATAGAGCCCTTGAACACAATCAGTGCTCGATCGCATCTTCAAGTATAAATCAAGTTACTTCCACGCATGTAACAATAAAGTATGGCCAAGAACGTACAACTCGATAATTTATGATAACGATCATCAATGGTTGAATGCTTCAATTAAAGAATGCATGAGTCAAAAAAAGATTTAAACAATGTTATGCTCATGAGAATAAATCGGCAGCATAACGGTACATTCTTTTACTTCCATTCATTACATTAAGTTTCTTGATCAATTTTATAAGTTCTAGACTATCATTAGTTCATCTAGAACCTTTGGAATATCAACCCTTGGGTCAAACCTTGGGTTAAGTACTTAAGAAATGTGACGGTCGTTTATTGGGCCGTTACATCATTTAACGCTCCAGTAGTGGGCCGTTACAATGATCCGAGTCCAGAACAATAAAAATAGACTCAGAGAAAGGTGACGGTCATGCCTAGGGCCGTTACATTATGTGACGGTCCAGGATGAAGCCGTTACACTAGTCTGAATCTCGAATCAAGAATTCAAACTCAGATGAATGTGACGGTCTTATATTGGGCCGTTACGTGTGCCTGACGGTCCAACACAGAGCCGTTACATTACTGATAATCAGAAAACATCGATGGTGTAATCTAATCAATGGGCTTTAAGGGTACAAGCAACTCGGCATCCTAGTGAGAATCTCAGGCTCGCGGAGAATTACGGAGGCCTTGAAACAAGATTCCCTAGTCCATTGGAAGGAATATCCAATAGAGAGGTCCTCATGTTCAAGAGTATGTTCCTATAGTGCAAAGTGAACTAATGGACAACATACCGGAATATGTGCTATGTACTTATAGAAATGACTCTATTGATAAAGAGAGAATGTATACTCATTGTGAAGCCAAGATAACTCCATTAATACAACTTTCAAAAATCATGATTTAATTATAAACTATAGAGTTTTGGCTCATGAAATTAACATAACTTAAAATAACTCAAGATGCCTAAGTCATGCAAATTCCAATATGAAACAGTAAGTAAACTTAAAACCATAATAACATATCAAAACTTAGCTATCTAGGTTTAATTATAAGTAAACTTAACTGGTTACTATTCTACCATAGGTTGACAGAACACAGAGTCTAACGGTCTAACAGGGGTGCATCACAGTGGCTGTGACGGTCTATCGAGGGGCCGTTACAGTATGTAACGCTCCTGTCCAGGTGCGTTAGAGACAACAGTGAAAATAAAAATGTAACAGAGTGTGTGACGGTCTGTCGCAAGGCCGTTACATGCCTGTGACGGTCCTACCATGATCCGTCAGAGAATTTGCTAATCAGAAATCAGTATGAAATACAAGAGATTAACTCACATCATGTCTATAATCAAAATACCATGTATTCTTAGATATGATAACAAAGTATAGGCCAACTACATGCATAGGTATCAGTGAATAGACAAGGTAACATCTTTTAATCTTCCAATTAGGGCTAAGAGATGCATGTAATGCATAGAACTATTAAAACATGAAATTGATGATCTACAATGCATGAAATTCAATCAAACCAGAGGGCTTTTGGTCTTACCAAGTTATTTTTGCCGTTCATGAGATGACCTACCTCTTAATTTAGGCTTTAACCTTCCAATTAAGGTCTGAAAACCGAGCCCTAGTTCTCTTCTTCCTGTGACTTTTCAGCACCTTCCTTGGGCTCTAACTCCACGACCTCTTGACCTAAAGACGTGAAATTTGGAGAGGAGTTAGTCTAAAGTATTGTAAACAAATACTTCTAAAGAACTTACTCGAGATTATGTCTCCTTACCTTGATTCCTTGCGAGCCAAAAGTAAGGGTCGCCCAGTTCAGAACTAGGTCCTATTTATAGAGTTCTAGCTAGGGTTTGAGGATTAGATCAATTCTAGAGTCCTTATTTCATCAAAACCTGATCTCTAAGAGTCCCTAGTAACTTAACATGTCTTTCTAGTTAGGTCTCTTGTAGATATGGTTCAAAAATTCTAATCTTTTTGGGAGTTCTTTGACTTACGGAACTCGCAGTATGTAACGGTCGTGCCCAGGCGCGTTACCTGGCTATGACGGTCGCCCGATGGACCGTTACAGTCAACGTGTATGGAGTTCTAAGTTAATAAAACTCTTTTATTCTTTATCCCTATAATTATCTTAGATAAATAGTATTTATCATATAAATCTGTGAATAAGCTAATTAACCTTCTAGAATATGGGCCAAACTTAATGGGCTTGGTCCATTATCTTTTTGGATAATCATTAATTATGCTAGGTTAACTATTTAACCCAATTGGGCCATATAATGACTCATTAATCTAATAATCCCTTCATAAATTTATTTAAGCCTTTATAATTTTTAGAAAATTGTTTTAATATTCAAAAATTATACATATAAATTCTGGGGCACTATAGTCAACGGGGTTCGAATGAAAGACAGAAGATAAAACCTCCGCGAGGAACTAGTTCCGTCAACGGGGTTCGAATGAAAGACAGAAGATAAAATTAGTTCCGTCAACGGGGTTCGAATGAAAGACAGAAGATAAAACCTCCGCGAGGAACTAATTCCGTCAACGGGGTTCGAATGAAAGATAAAAGATAAAACCTCCGCGATGAACTAGTTCCGTCAACGGGGTTCGAATGAAGATTATAAAATAAAACTACCGCGAGGAACTAGTTCCGTCAACGAGGTTCGAATGAAAGACAGAAGATAAAACCTCCGCGAGGAACTAGTTCCGTCAACGGGGTTTGAATGAAGGACATGAAATAAAACCTCCGCGAGGAACTAGTTACGTCAACGGGGTTCGAATGAAGATTATAAAATAAAACCGCCGCGAGGAAGTAGTTCCGTCAACGGGGTTTGAATGAAGATTATAGAATAAAACCACCGCGAGGAACTAATTCCGTCAACGGGGTTTGAGTGAAGATTATAAAATAAAACCTCCGTGAGGAACTAGTTCCGTCAACGTGGTTCGAATGAAAGATAGAAGATAAAATGATGCGGGACGGACACGGGAGACGACACTATTAGGTGCCACCCTCGGACTCTAGATGAAGACGCGACCAGCAGCACACACCAGGGAGACTCTAAGCCCGACACTACGAGCTCCTAGTGGCAAAACGTCGCTAACAGAAGTGGAAGCTCACTCGTCGTCCCAAGCGAGGGAAAGCACGGACCGTGCGCGGTTAAGGAACCGACGGAGGTCAAGGGTAGTCCGACTCAACTTCCGGACTCGGATCGAGTCACGGGACGGGTCACTCTCACTCTCACAACGGTGACATGGACACACGGGCTAGTACCTACACTCTCGACAGCGGCAAAAGACCGTATACTAGCTAAGCAAATGAACGCCAAGAGGTTCGGACCATTACCTCCACGCACTCGGCGTGGCGAAGACAACCCCGGCCGAATTACGGACTCCCGGTTAAACAATATCACAGCAATACAAAGATTTGACCCACTCCACGCAGGGAGGTAAAAGGTCACATGTGGAGCCCGGGAATCACACAACTCGGGTTGACGGGCAGCATCTTGATGTCGCCCGGCGGTGCCGAACTCCGCATTTTCGTACTTTCCGAACGGCGGGTTCTGCGGGCCCGCGGGGCCCACGGACGACGCTGTCCTCCGGATGTGAGGGGGTGGGACCCACTATGATGGGGACCCCTGGTGGCGCGCCTCCACGGACGGCGGTCGGTCGGGAACACCGATCGGGGGTCGATCGGTCCCGATTCCCAAGCTTTGAAGTTGCTGCCCACGGATTTTTAGTTGCTGTTTTCAGGCGCGCGCTCCGGCGAAAACAGCCGCTGCGAGCAATCCCGACGTGGGATCGGGACGCATGAGCTATCGTTGGAAAGCTCTCTTGAAATGCTTCAATATAGACCCAGAGAGATCTGCTGGATCTGATCAGATCAGAACTTTACTGAATTTACAAGCCCCTGTTGTGTAGTAACCGAAATATCAGATCAGCATATGAGTTTCCTATAAATGTCCATTGACCGCCTACTTTCCGTTGGAATCAGACTTCGAGCTCTTCTTCAAAGTTGTAGGGAATAAAACCAAGAAACTGGGACAATTTTTGGAATTGGATTTGGAGGTGGTGGCGATTTGATATGATTTTTGGAGTGACTGGTGATCGGATCTGGGAACAGGTGGACAGAACTGTAGATGGGACAGAGAATATTTTTTAGAAAATATGAAATGGGCGAACCAGAAATTTATAAAAATTGTGGATGAAGGGGTGGATGGAAGGAAACTCCAGTACAATTTATGGGACTAAAAAAAATCAAAAGACAGACCTAAGACATGAAACACAGGGCGGATATGAATCTGGACAGAACTCTGGCAGAACTGAAATGGAAGGGTGGACGAAAATAAAAAATTATGAAACGAGATCTGAATGACAAACAAAATTTTATGGTGTATCCTTGACACCTGTGGGACCTCCAATAAAATTCCCAGATTGATCTGAGCTCGTGGCTGAGATAAGAAATTCATGGAAGCTCCTGTGATACTGCGCGGGCAGAACTCCGTTGATGGCGATGGCGGTGCAGTGGCGGCTCGTGGCGGCGGCGGCGGCGACCAGAACTGATAGGGTGGAGTCTCACCACCAGAAGGAAGCCTTCACAGCTTCAAGGGGAAGAGGGAGAAGAGAGGAGGGGGGCGCACCAGCCCTTGCTCTTGGAAATACTTTGATTCAAATGGCATTAATTCAAGTAAAATGGAAAATACAAGTTTAAATACCTTACATCTCACATCTATCCATAACCATTGGATCTAGGGGATGGGAATGGAGGGTTGGGATGGAGTGTGACACATCACACAAAAATTATAAAAAACTAAGGGGAGGGGGGCGGCCCTTGGACTAGGATGTAGCATGTGGACTTGGTAGGTGGGGGTGGGTAGCCTACTTAGACTTTTCAAGCCATTTGTCCCCCATGTGTCATTTTATCAGTCAAACTTCTAGATGCCTCCATTTGACATGTTGACTGACCCCACATGGGACCCTAGGCTGAGGTGGCCCAATGGGATGGGCCCTGGGGGGCCCGTGGGGCCCACGGGGTCCGAATTACACATAAGCCCCTATTACAATCAAAATGGCAAACCGAATGCAAAGAAATAAACATAAATTACACACATATAAAGTCTAACTAAATATAGTAAATGGGGAGACTCAGGGCGGTGTCTCCAGGCTGTCTCCGAGCCAGATGGACGCCGAGGTGGCTCGTGTCGTACTCCGTGTGCGGTACCGGTGGCTCGGCGTATCGTGCCGATCAGCTGCTCGGGTGTCCACACCAATTCTCCCCGGGTGGGAGAAACTCGACCCTGTCGAGTAAGGGTCTGCATCGCTCCTGTATCGCTACAAAAGGTCCGGATCAATCCGCTGCAACTCGCCATGTGTGATCCATGTGTCCTCAGTAGCGGGCCGTCCTCTCCATCGCACTAGGTAGCGCGGGTAAGATCCACTCCTGGTAACTGTCACTTGCTCGTCCAGTATACGATCTATATGCTCACGCTGCCGTGAAAAAGGGGCTGGAGGTGGAAGTGGACACTCAGGTGTCGGATCACTCTCAAGGGGAGGAGATGGCTCAAAAGGCTCACTAGGGATCACCGCTGGGTCCCTATATGCAACAAGATCCGATACATTGAAGGTAGAGCTTATACCATATTCCTCGGGCAGGTCCACAACATACGCATTGGATCCAACGCATTTCAACACTCTAAATGGAACGACTCCCCGAGCTTGCAACTTCTTAACGGTTCCAGAGGGAAACCTTTCAGGTCTTACCCTGATCATGACATATTCGCCCTCCTGGAACTTTCGGTGGTGTCGGAGGGCATCGGCTAACTCCTTGTACCGTGCATTGCTGGCCTCAACTGTGACGACGGACATCGTCATGCAGACTCCTAACATGATTAGCAAAAGAAAAGAAACACAGGATGCACACACGACCTAACATGCTTAGCAAAAGAAAAGAAACACACGGATGCACATACGACCCTAAACAACCCTACAGTTAGTAAAACCCAATCATATGCAAGGTGGTCCAGGACATCCGAATGTATGCCATGCATGCATTTGACATAACCGGAGGTTAATGTCATGGTGGACTCCTAGACATCCTATGATGCACCAACCATGGACATGGGGTTTGGATGTGGGAAGTCCGGGAGGCTTGGGTGGTTGAGGTGGGCCGGGGAAACCAAAGTCTTCATTACCCCCAAATGACGGTTCGGACATATTGCCATGTGAAGGTTGCCAGGCCCGAGTAGGAGGGGTGTGATAGTGGACTTCCTTAAAGAGGGGGAATGGAGGTTATGGGCCAAGGGGCCCATGAAGAAAGGGATCGAAGGGATCAAAGAATGTGTGACCCCTCGATATGGATTCCCTCATCTCAAGATCCCATGTGTGGAAGTCTAGAAGGTGTTGTTGATCTCCTTCATCCTTGAAGGGAGATGAGACGGTGGGGGTATGATGGTGGACTCTCTCAAAAAGGTGGAGTAAATATGGTGGGTCACGGGGTCCACAAGAGAATGGGTCGAAGGGATCATAGAAGGTATGACCCCTCGGACTAGGCTTCCACAATTCACTGTCCCACATTTGGAAATCTTGGAGGTGTAAGTGATCACCTTCATTCATTGTGAGAGGTGGGACGGCAGTCATAGGTAGAAAGTAAGATTCCTCCCTTGGGCAAAAGGAAATGAAGTCGGACTCGGCCGGCATAGGGAGGAGTAGAAGAACCTCCGTGGTAACATGACCCACGGTGTATACGGAGGTGATGGACCTTAAAGCGGGATGAGTGAAACTACGACCTGTGGGTCGGTCGAAGCCTGGAGCCAACAAGTGCGTAAATGTCCACTGCCGGTCTAACCCTTTAAGAAGGTCATCCAATGTATCCACATAGTGACCAGACCGGAAAGTGGTGTGAAATGAATTGATTGGCACCAGAGGTAGGATAGGGTCCATAGATGGGAAGGGAAGTGGGACCAAGCCCTTCTTGAGCCAGCTAAGAAGCGGCTCGGCTATGACAAGCATACCTGTTAGAAACACGGGTGGCTCGGGCTGAGGTGGCTTAGAATAAAGATCGGAGAGTGGGGCTTCTCCAACCCTTTTGTACTTTATGGCTAGAGATGTCCGAGTGGGACATTGTCCGGCGTAGTGGCCGAACCCCTGGCAGCGATAACACTGCTGTCGTGACCCACTACGCTCCCTGATAAGTGGGTCCCTACCCTTATCCTCCTGACGGACAGGGGGTGTAGGCAATGGGGCTCTCGTGGGTGGGAGAAGAGGATCCACCAAGATGGGGAGAGGACCTCGGGATGGCACTCTAGATGACACTAGATTGGGACTACCGGTTGCTACCTCCTTAGGGTCATGCTTGGTTCTATCTCGGCTAGGAGGTAGGCAAGGGGGAAGCAGGGACTCAATATAATCACACTTCCTATCCACATTATCCAAAATGATTTGGAAGAGTTCGGCAATGGTGGGGTTTGGAGTAGGAGCGATGTGATGGACTCCCCCATATGAAGTCGGCCTAGTCGTGGACCTAGGCTCTTCTACATGCGCGGCGCGTTGCCTCCGATTATGGCCCACTTGGGTGGATGTGATTGGGTGGGGTCGGTTGGAGGTGACCGGGCCGGGTAGGTAGACCTTCCTAAGTTCGTCCTTCATCTCATGCCACGACTCGATGGGCCTTTGCCTCCTAACCTCTCTCATGCGCTCAATGCTCTCCCATTTCCAGGCGGCTTTGTGGACAAGCCTCTCTCGGGAAAAACTAACTTGCATGGCATCGGACATGGTGTAACATTCAAAATATTTGTCCATCGCGGCCTCCCAATTGAGGTAGTCGCCCAGATCATTAGAGCCATAAAAATCAGAGGCTTCGGGCCTACGGAAGGGGAGAGGATGGTTGCCAAGCCCATGGGTGGACCAACGGCCATATTGCCCGGGTGATGGGGATTCCATGTAAAATTGGGGGGGGGGGGACTATATGTTGGACATGCCGACACTTGGACACTACACTAGACCGGCTATGCAAGGTTGGAATGTACTAACTAATGCAAACACCGACTAATGCACCTAGACCTAAACCAATATCTGGTACGGGGCGGAGTTAATCGATCCGAAGATCACTCCCGCAAGTGTGCGACCTCCCGGTAGGCGTAGCCTAACATTCGGACAATACCTTTTAAGATACCGAATAAAGGGTGCAAATGTAATTTAAAACACACTTTTTTTTTGTTTTGAAAATAATGATGGTCCTAGACTCGACTTAGACCATGATGCATGCAAGACATATGCAAAGACTACCCTAGACTCGACTCGCTCTGATACCAAACTGATGCGGGACGGACACGGGAGACGACACTATTAGGTGCCACCCTCGGACTCTAGATGAAGACGCGACCAGCAGCACACACCAGGGAGACTCTAAGCCCGACACTACGAGCTCCTAGTGACAAAACGTCGCTAACAGAAGTGGAAGCTCACTCGTCATCCCAAGCGAGGGAAAGCGCGGACCGTGCGCGGTTAAGGAACCGGCGGAGGTCAAGGGTAGTCCGACTCAACTTCTGGACTCGGATCGAGTCACGGGACGGGTCACTCTCACTCTCACAGGGGTGACATGGACACACGGGCTAGTACCTACACTCTCGACAGCGGCAAAAGACCGTATACTAGCTAAGCAAATGAACGCCAAGAGGTTCGGACCATTACCTCCACGCACCCGGCGTGGCGAAGACAACCCCGGCCGAATTACGGACTCCCGGTTAAACAATATCACAGCAATACAAAGATTTGACCCACTCCACGCAGGGAGGTAAAAGGTCACATGTGGAGCCCGGGAATCACGCAACTCGGGTTGACGGGCAGCATCTTGATGTCGCCCGGCGGTGCCGAACTCCGCGTTTTCGTGCTTTCCGAAAGGCGGGTTCTGCGGGCCCGCGGGGCCCACGGACGGCGCTGTCCTCCGGATGTGAGGGGGTGGGACCCACTATGATGGGGACCCCTGGTGGCGCGCCTCCACGGACGGCGGTCGGCCGGGAACACCGATCGGGGGTCGATCGGTCCCGATTCCCAAACTTTGAAGTTGCTGCCCACGGATTTTTAGTTGCTATTTTCAGGCGCGCGCTCCGGCGAAAACAGCCGCTGCGAGCAATCCCGACGTGGGATCGGGACGCATGAGCTATCGTTGGAAAGCTCTCTTGAAATGATTCAATCTAGACCCAGAGAGATCTGCTGGATCTGATCGGATCAGAACTTTACTGAATTTACAAGCCCCTGTTGTGTAGTAACCGAAATATCAGATCAGCATATGAGTTTCCTGTAAATATCCATTGACCGCCTACTTGCCGTTGGAATCAGACTTCGACCTCTTCTTCAAAGTTGTAGGGAATCAAACCACGAAACTGGGACAATTTTTGGAAGTGGATTTGGAGGTGGTGGCGATTTGATATGAGTTTTGGAGTGACTGGTGGTCGGATCTGGGAACAGGTGGACAGAACTGTAGATGGGACTGAGAATGATTTTTAGAAAATATGAAATGGGCGAACCAGAAATTTAAAAAAATTGTGGATGAAGGGGTGGATGGAAGGAAACTCCAGTACAATTTATGGGACTAAAAAAAAATCAAAAGATGGACCTAAGACATGAAACACAGGGCGGATATGAATCTGGACAGAACTCTGGCAGAACTGAAATGGAAGGGTGGACGAAAATAAAAAATTGTGAAACGGGATCTGAATGACAAACCAAATTTTATGGCGTATCCTTGACACCTCTGGGACCTCTAGTAAAATTCCTAGATCGATCTGAGCTCGTGGCTGAGACAAGAAATTCGTGGAATCTCCTGTGGCACTGCGCGGGCAGAACTCCGTTGATGGCGATGGCGGTGCGGTGGCGGCTCGTGGCGGCGGCGGCGGCGGCGGCGACCGGAACTGATAGGGTGGAGTCTCACCACCAGAAGAAAGCCTTCACAGCTTCAAGGGGAAGAGGGAGAAGAGAGGAGGGGGGCGCACCAGCCCTTGCTCTTGGAAATACTTTGATTCAAATGGCATTAATTCAAGTAAAATGGAAAATACAAGTTTAAATACCTTACATCTCACATCTATCCACAACCATTGGATCTAGGGGATGGGAATGGAGGGTTGGGATGGAGTGTGACACATCACACAAAAATTATAAAAAACTAAGGGGAGGGGGGCGGCCCTTGGACTAGGATGTAGCATGTGGACTTGGTAGGTGGGGGTGGGTAGCCTACTTAGACTTTTCAAGCCATTTGTCCCCCATGTGTCATTTTACCAGTCAAACTTCTAGATGCCTCCATTTGACATGTTGACTGACCCCACATGGGACCCTAGGCTGAGGTGGCCCAATGGGATGGGCCCTGGGGGGCCCGTGGGGCCCACGGGGTCTGAATTACACATAAGCCCCTATTACAATCAAAATGGCAAACCGAATGCAAAGAAATAAACACAAATTACACACATATAAAGTCTAACTAAATATAGTAAATGGGGAGACTCAGGGCGGTGTCTCCAGGCCGTCTCCGAGCCAGATGGACGCCGAGGTGGCTCGTCGTACTCCGTGTGCGGTACCGGTGGCTCGGCGTATCGTGCCGATCAGCTGCTCGGGTGTCCGCACCATAAAACCTCCTTGAGGAACTAGTTCCGTCAACGGGGTTCGAATGAAGATTATAAAATAAAACCGCCACGAGGAACTAGTTCTATCAACGAGGTGCGAATGAATGACAGAAGATAAAACCTCCGCGAAGAACTAGTTCCGTCAATCGGGTTAGAATGAAGGACAAGAAATAAAACCTCCGCGAGGAACTAGTTCGGTCAACGGGGTTCGAATGAAGATTATAAAATAAAACCGCCGCGAGGAACTAGTTCTGTCAACGGGGTTTGAATGAAAGTTACAAAATAAAACCTCCGCGAGGAACTAGTTCCGTCAACGGGGTTTAAATAGAAATTAAATGGGGAGGGGAACCGCCGCGGGGAATGATCCTCCGCACGGGTGAGGATAAAACAAAGAACTAAAAAAAATGAAAGTAAGGGGGGTGTGATCGTCAGAGGTAGTGTACCTCGAAGTGGAAGGGAATGATCGCGTTTGGTCTCCGGACTCTGGGATTACGTGGGTTCTTCTTCCTCTTCCTTCGGCCGGCCGACGAAGAGGGCTTCTTTTGGTTACCCTTGCAAAACGAAAAAAAGACGTAACAAATGGCAAACGGATTAGAGTCGGAAGAGCATAGTATCAGTCCCTTGAAATGAAAGTAGGCGATGTAATCATCTTCAAATACGCACCTAGTTGGTGTGGTTTGAACCCCCTTTTGGACACAAAGGGTACGAAATGAAACGATGATGAGACGAACAACGTTCTCTCAGAGAGAGAAATGCATTATGGACAACAAATGATGCATGCAATGCGTTTAAAAATCAAACAAGATAAGGGAGATGAGAAAGCTTATTGAGGATATTGTTGATGGCCTTTGGACGAGCTTCTCCAAGATGAGGATGGAACGAGCATATGGTGAGACGTGACAGCTTCTCGTATACTCCGACGCCCAAAAACTCGGCAGGACCTTCCCAATGTCGGTACCGCCCTGAAAAAGAGAAATAGAGAGAGAGATCGAGGGAGAGATCCTCTTTTTTTATCTTTTTTTTAGAGTAAAAGAAAGTACAAGAATAAAAGAAATAAAATAGAATAGAATGGATAATAAGATTATATATATATATATATGTATATATATATATATACAAAGGAGGGAAAGATAGAAAAATGGAAAGAGAAAGGGTGGAGAGAATAAAAAAATAAAAAAGGAAAGAGGGGTGAGAGAGAGAAGATAAATCAAATAAAAAAAAGAGAGATGGAGAGAGAGAGATGAGATCGAGAGAGGGAGAAATAGAAAGGGAGAAGGAGGGGGTGAGAGGCACGTAAGAGAGGGAGAGAGAGGGAGAGAAAAAGAGAGAAAGAGAGAGAGATCGCAGGGGGGAAGGGAGAGATCGAGAGAGAGAGAGTGAGAGAGGGAGAGAAATAGAGAGAGGAGATAAAAAATGAAAAAAAAATAAAAAAAAGAGATGAGATGAGAGAGAGTACGAGAGATGGGGAGAGAGAGAGAAGAGAGAGGGCGTGAGGGCAGTTTACGGGAGAGAGAAAACTGGGGAGAAGAGAGAGATCGCGATATGGAGAGAGAAAGAGATGAGACGCCGGAGAAAGAGATCCGGGGAGGGAGAGAGAGAGAAGAGAAGAGAGAGAGGGGGCGACGGTGACGGGGGGGCGGGCACGGGGAGGCGGCAACGGCGGTCGGCAGACGGAGCCCACGGCGACCGGAGGATGGCGACGGTGACCGGCGGTGAGCGACGGCCGTCGGCCAACGGTCGGCGGGAAGCTTCGCGACGGCCGGGCGGCGTGCGGACGGCGTATGCAGGGGGGTGCTGCGGACGTGGCTCGCGGCGAGGGTGCCGGAGGGGCTGGCGTGGGCGCGAGATGGCGGGCAGCTCGCGACGAGGGTGGTGGCCGGCCGCAGGCGGACGACGGCGTGTCGGTGGACTCGCGGTGGTCGGAGGGCGACGGCGGCGAGGGACGCGGGCGGTGGCGGTCGGTGCGCATGCAGCAGGGGGGTGCCGTGGGTGTTGTATGTCGGTGGACTGGAGAGGGAGGTGAGTGGGTTAGCGCGGTGGTCGCGGCAGTTGAAGTGGAGTTACCATGGGACGTGAGGGGCGCTGCGACGTGGGCTTGCAGAGGTGGCCGACTGGGTGCTGGCGGGGGGTTGAGAGGGAGAGGAAAAGAGAGCTGAGGGAGAAGTTGGGAGGTGGCCGCGGCTAGGTGAGGTGGGGTGCTCGGTGGTGCGTCGGGCGACGGCCCAAGATGGCAGGTGAGGGTGGCTGGAGGTTGGGGAGTCTAGCAGTGTTAGAAGGTGAGAGAGAGGGTGAGAAAACCGTAGGAAGGCTGCCGAATGGAGAGGGAGTAGCGTGTGAAAGAGAGAGGGATTCAGATGGTGTTGGCGACGGTGGAAGAAGAGAGTCTGGGTGGTAGAGGTGCAGTGGCTGAGTATGAAGGGGAGAGGGGTGGGAGCTTGCGGTTGTGGTGGTGAGAAGGAGAGAGAGAGGTCCAAAGGGGCTGCCGTCTGTTTGAGAAGAGATGGGAGGGGGACAGGTTGCGGTGGAGGCCACGTGAATATGCTGTCCGTGTGTGCCAGAGAATATCGAGAGAGCCAGAGATAGAGAGAAGTATTATAGAGATTAAGGGAGAGAGGGTCTCGGGCTAGCGGTGGGACACCGGTGGAGGGGGGCAGTTGGCGTGCATGGGCCATGCAATGCCCTTGTGTCGGTTGTCCGAAGGGCAGAGGAGAGAGGGAGTGGGAGATCACGTGTGGTGTTGCGACCGGAAGAGAAGTGGGGGAGTTCGCTGCCACCACATGACAAGAGGAGGGACACGGGATCGAATGGGTTCTCTGACTCTGTCCGGAAAACTAATAATGAGGGATGGTGGATTAAAGAGGGAGAGAGGGTAAGATCCTACGAAGGGGGGAGAAATTACGGTGAGTTAAGGGATGGGGCCAAGGGAATTAAGAGATGAGGGCCAATTGTTTTAATTAAAGGAGTGAATTTTAGGTGAATTTTAGGTCGAGATATTAAAAGATAATCCATAGGTACTTGATTTATCTCCCACCAGGATCGAACGGTATCTCATTTGGTTGAGAAACCTCAGAGCAAATGATGGGATAAGTCGAGGATTTAGCCACGGATGAGAGAGAGAAATCCATTAAAATTCACAGGAATCGAGCCATTGTGCGGTCGCTCGATAGACCGCCCATACCATTGCGCGGCCCATTGCTAGACCGCTCAAGGCTATCGGTGGAAATTAGATAAATATGAAAATAATCCAATATGTCCATCGAACTGACCAATTATTTCACCGTTGGACTCTCATGATTTGGATGGTCTTTAATGGACCGCTCAACTCATGGAACGGCCACAAACCAACCGCTCAATGCCTGTCGGTGATAAATCAGAATAAATTAGATAATTAGATAATTATCTAAATAATCAACGAATCTGGGACTCTGGGGACTGGACGGCCACATGCCGACAGTTCCATGGATCTGGACGGCTATACACAGACCGTTTAACAGCTTGTCGGTGGAAATTCAGAAAATCACTTTAATATTCAATAAACATTTGAACGGCTCAATGTCAACCGCGCATTGACTGAGCGGCCAGGGTGGAGACCGTTCAAAAGCTGGACACTTGAATTTGATAAAAATGTGATAAATTAAGCAAAATCAAGGCCCATTAAGCCCCGAATTGAAGCAAACTGAGTCAAGGAGGGAGGTATCCATAAAATAAGCCCAAGATTATGCCTGAAAATAGCCCAACGAGTAACGGACAACTTGAGACATCAATAAATGATGGTAAAAGGAATGACTCAACTCATAGATAAAAAATGGGTGTCAACAGATGCCCCTCCTTAACGCCCTCTTTGCAGGGGAGCGAGCGGAGGTGAAGCGAAAGCGGAATGGAACATGGAGATGAAGCGGGAATGAAGCGGAGCGGACTGAAAAGTGGGCATTAAGGTAAAAGACACCCGTTTCATCGCCAACGAGCGATAGGAATCTTCCGAAAAACTCTGAACCAAGCACAAGGAACGATTAGACCAAAACGACACCAGTCTGGAGGAACTAATGATGCGGGACGAGACCACGGACACGACAAGCTCGCGATCGTCCCTTAACGAGGGAAGCGTCGGACGTGCGCGGTTGAGAAACCGGCAGTGAGCTAGGGTGGTCGGCTCTCTCTTTCGTGCCCGGATCGGGTCACGGGTCGGTAACGCTCTCTCTCGCAGCAGCGGTGATATAAATAGAAAGCGAGCTAATTACCCTATCATGCTCTCTAGCAGCGGCATAAACAAGCATATATGAAATTAAGTAAAATGCCAAGTAAGGAGCGAGGACGATACCTCCACGCGCTCGGCGTGGGGACGACGGACCCGACCGAAACTCGTACTCCCGGAACAATAATACACAAGATTATAACAATACAAATCGCTGCCCACTCCACGCAGGGAGGTAAAGGGCTACACAATGGGGTCCGGGAAGATCGAATTCGGGTTGACGGGCGGCTTCTCGCGTTGATTCGGCAGCACCCGAACACGTGACGGTGGGGCCCACGTGCTGTCCGGAGGGACCGTGCGGGACCCGGTGTCACCACTATGGTGGGGAAACTTGTGGAAGTGTTCCCTGGGCTGGCGGCACGCTGGTTCGCCGGCCGGAGGCCAGGCGGCTCCGTTCGGCACCGGTCGGAATGACCGGCCACGGATCTGTCGGTTCTATTTTCCGGCGCGCGCTCCGACGAGAACGGACGCTGCGATCAGCCCCAACGTCGGAATGTGACGAAACTGGCGCCGTTGGAAAGCTGCTTCAAAGGGCTTCAACTCTTTATGATTACAGAAAAATAACAAAGCCTGCACTTCCAATTGGCGAATTTTGAAGGTTGCTGTTGTACAGTGGCTTAACTCTCAGTTCTGTAGGGATGTCCTCTGAGAACTGTCGTTGACCGCAGGGTAAATGTCCGATTCAGCTCTTGAGGTCTTCATAAAGGTGTAGAAAATTGAGCTAGGAAGACGGAAAAACTAGTTTAGATAAGTTTGGATGTAGCTAAGAATTGATAGGATTTTTTCACTAATAGTGAGTCGGATCTGGAATCTGACTAAAGGCACTGTAGCAGAGATAGAACATGAATTTTGAAAAATGGATAGAGGGCAGATAAAAAATCAGGAAAAGTGGTGGATGTAGGGGATGATGGACAAAACTCCCAGTAAAATTGGGAGGGTTTGAAAAATTCAAAAAGGTGGTCGAAGATGGGAAACTCAGAGCTGTTGTCACTGTAGATAGAGACAAAACAGATCTGGGAATGTAAAATGAACGAAAATGGAAAATTACTAAATGGAGGAGTTTGGACGTGAAAATTTAGGTGGAGGTGGGGATTCAAGGTAAGAACACACCCTCACAATTTCAAATCGATCTGAGCCCGTGGCGGACAGTAAGCATTCGTGGAAGGGGCTGCTGTTGGAGGAAGACAGAATTCCGACGGTGGCTCGATGGCGGCACGAACGGCGGCGGCGGCGGCACCAGTGAAGATCAGAGGTTGAGAGAGGGAGATAAAAACTAGATCCACTCTAGAATTGCAGAGGGGTTGAGAGGAGAACTCTAGGAGAGTGGAAAGGGGCGCAAGCTTCTTGTTCCAAAGGGAATTTTCTCTTCTTTTCATTAATTTCCACATAAAAATACACCCTTTTATATGCTAGGTATCAAATCTAATGTAGACCCTTGGATCTTGGGATGGGGAATGAAGGGTCTAGATCAAATGTGACTAACACACAAAAATTAATAAAAATAATCAAGGGGAAGGGGGCGGCCTATTGACCATGGAAGAGGTAGGTGGGGTGGGTGTAGAATGTTGACATTCTTCACCCTTTGTCCCCCATGTGTCCATAAGACTAGTCCAAGCTTCTAGATGTCCACCTAGGATGGTTGACAAGCCCCACAAGGTGACATGAACCAATGGGAAAGGGCTGAGGGCCCCCTAGCTGGACCTACTACAAAATTACACAAAAACCCACACAATCCATGGGAATGACTCATTGGCTTATAAAGCCTTACATTTACGTACATACTTTCCCAAGGATATAAACACAAACTAAAAGGACATAAATGTAAAAGAAAAGTACATGCTCGGCGTCGATTCCCATCAACTCTCCCCGGATGGGAGGAACTCGACCCCGTCGAGTAGGGTATGGATGCTCGAGTACTCCAGCGGATCCGTCACCGTGCCAAGTAGCGCGGGTATACTCCCCTCCAAATGATCGTCACCTGCTCATTCCATATATACTCGATATGCGCGAACTGCTATGGGCTAAAGGTGGACACTCCGAGTGGGGCACTCTCAAAAGGGAAGGAAGCAGCTCGAAGACTCACTAGGAATCACCGCTGAGTCTCTGTAGGTGACTGATCCGGGTATAGATGTAGAACCGATCCCATACTCATCGAGTGAGTCCAATCGCCTCTTACTCATAAGAGAACGACAACGAGCTTGCACAAGACACATGCAGACTCTCAAACTACACATAAACCATGCAAACAAACCACACAAAGAAAAGCACATTGACTCAACTATGACCCTAGACTCACCTAATGTTAGTCCGACCCGTACATAGATGACGGCGGACCAGGACACCCGAACGTGTGCCACGCATGCATTTGACGTAACCGGAGGTTGACGTCATAGGGAACTCCTAGACACCCTACGATGCACCAATCTTGGACATTGGGCTTGGATGTGGGAAGTTCGGGAGGTGCGGGTGGTTTGGATGGATCGGAGAAACCAAAGTTTTCATTACCCCCATATGAAGGTTCGGACCTATGGCTATGTGGAGTTTGCTTGGCCCGAGTGGAAAAGGTGGGATAGTGAACTCCGCGGAAGACACGACAAGCTCGCGATTGTCTCTTAATGAGGGAAGCGTCGGACGTGCACGGTTTGGGATGCATGCACACTAAGGACAAGACACCAAGACTCGGTACGTGGCGGAGTTAATCGATCCGAAGATCACTCGCGCAAGTGTGCGGCCTTCCCGATAGGCGTAGCCTAACGTTCGGACAACACATTTTTATATACTGACTAATGGTATGCAAAGGCAACTCCTAAAACTGACTTAGATACTTAGACTTAAATGACACTCTTTTTTTTTTTGACACCCTAGACTCAACCTCGCTCTGATACCAAATTGATGCGGGACGAGACCACGGACACGATAAGCTCGCGATCGTCCCTTAACGAGGGAAGCGTCGGACGTGCGCGGTTGAGAAATCGGCAGTGAGCTAGGGTGGTCGGCTCTCTCTTTCGTGCCCGGATCGGGTCACGGGTCGATAACGCTCTCTCTCGCAGCAGCGGTGATATAAATAGAAAGCGAGCTAATTACCCTATCATGCTCTCTAGCAGCGGCATAAACAAGCATATATGAAATTAAGCAAAATGCCAAGTAAGGAGCGAGGACGATACCTCCGCGCGCTCGGCGTGGGGACGACGGACCCGGCCGAAACTCGTACTCCCGGAACAATAATACACAAGATTACAGCAATACAAATCGCTGCCCACTCCACGTAGGGAGGTAAAGGGCTACACAATGGGGTCCGGGAAGACCGAATTCGGGTTGACGGGCGGCTTCTCGCGTTGATTCGGCAGCACCCGAACACGTGACGGTGGGGCCCACGTGCTGTCCGGAGGGACTGTGCGGGACCCGGTGTCACCACTGTGGTGGGAACACTTGTGGAAGTGTTCCCTGGGCTGGCGGCACGCTGGTTCGCCGGTCGGAGGCCAGGCGGCTCCGTTCGGCACCGGTCGGAATGACCGGCCACGGATCTGCCGGTTCTATTTTCCGGCGCGCGCTCCGACAAGAACGGATGCTGCGATCAGCCCCGACGTCGGAATGCGACGAAACTGGCGCCGTTGGAAAGTTGCTTCGAAGGGCTTCAACTATTTGTGATTACAGAAAAATAACAAAGACTGCACTTCCAATTGGCGAATTTTTAAGGTTGCTGTTGTACAGTGGCTTAACTCTCAGTTCTGCAGGGATGTCCTCTGAGAACTGTCATTGACCGCAGGGTAGATATTCGATTCAGCTCTTGATGTCTTCATAAAAGTTGTAGGACATTGAGCTAGGAAGACGGCAAAACTAGTGTGGACAAGTTTGGATGTGGTTAAGAATTGATAGGATTTTTTCACTAATAGTGGGTCGGATCTGGAATCTGACTAAAGGCACTGTAGCAGAGATAGAACATGAATTTTGAAAAATGGATAGAGGGCAGATCAAAAATCAGGAAAAATGGTGGATGTAGGGGATGATGGACAGAACTCCCAGTAAAATTGGGAGGGTTTGAAAAATTCAAAAAGGTGGTCGGAGATGGGAAACTCAGAGCTATTGTCACTGTAGATAGAGACAAAACAGATCTGGGAATGTAAAATGAATGAAAATGGAAAATTACTAAATGGAGGAGTTTGGACGTGAAAATTTAGGTGGAGGTGGGGATTCAAGGTAAGAACAGACCCTCAAAATTTTAAATCGATCTGAGCCCGTGGTGGATAGCAAGAATTCGTGGAAGGGGCTGCTATTGGAGGAAGATAGAATTCCGACGGTGGCTCGATGGCGGCTCGATGGCGGCACGAACGGCGGCGGCGGCGGCACCGGTGAAGATCAGAGGTTGAGAGAGGGAGATAGAAACTAGATCCACTCTAGAATTGCAGAGGGGTTGAGAGGAGAACTCTAGGAGAGAGGAAAGGGGCGCAAGCTTCTTGTTCCAAAGGGAATTTTCTCTTCTTTTCATTAATTTCCACATAAAAATACACCCTTTTATATGCTAGGTATCAAATCTAATGTAGACCCTTGGATCTTGGGATGGGGAATGAAGGGTCTAGATCAAATGTGACTAACACACAAAAATTAATAAAAATAATCAAGGGTAAGGGGGCGGCCTATTGACCATGGAAGAGGTAGGTGGGGTGGGTGTAGAATGTTGACATTCTTCACCCTTTGTCCCCCATGTGTCCATAAGACTAGTCCAAGCTTCTAGATGTCCACCTAGGATGGTTGACCAGCCCCACAAGGTGACATGGACCAATGGGAAAGGACTGAGGGCCCCCTAGCTGGACCTACTACAAAATTACACAAAAACCCACACAATCCATGGGAATGACTCATTGGCTTATAAAGCCTTACATTTGCGTATATACATTCCCAAGGATATAAACACAAACTAAAAGGACATAAATGCAAAATAAAAGTACATGCTCGGCGTCGATTCCCATCAACTAACTAAACGAAAAAGGAAAACACAATCAACCTAATGGGGGATACAATCCCGCGGTCCAATGAGGAGATCAAAGCAAGCTGCAAAAAGTAAAGGAAACAGACTAAAACTCCTGACAGGGACCCTCAGTCAATCAAACCAGGTGAATAGACCAGAGAAAACCTTCCAACTCTGATTGGAATATCTCCTCTTACTCAAGACCATGAACGCGCAATCATCCATCACTAGCGAGACATTTTCAGACAAACCATGGGTCATGAATGCTCAAAAGATGTGTATGATGCATGCTGGGCTAAAATAAAAGAAATCATTAAAATGAATGCAAAGAAAGCCACAAAATAGAAAATACTCGAGAATAATATTGCTAGACTGGGACTATCAGAGTCAAGACACTATCTGCAACCACGGCGTGCAGGATAGAACCATCCTCCCTAGACTTTCCCAACCTAGCGGCCTATCCGATGATTAAGCACGTGAACCTAGATCATCATTATTTTTGTTAAAGGGAAACATCAGATCCTGGAACACGCGAGCAACTAACTGGTTCTCGAGATAATATAACATAATACCATATAGTAATGCAATAATGGATATAGGGATAGAAAGTCATACCTGACTTACCTGTGCAGGTGAAACAACAAGTTTGAAATGATGCTGCAAAGAGAGTTATGAGCAGGATTTGCAATATGTATCATCAAATTGACCAACGAATCATACGAAGCAGCATAAAGAAGGGGGTCAAACCACATCATTTAAGCATATGAACAGTCCAGAGTAGGCCGCTCAAACCGTGGAATGGTGCATTCAGGACCATGCCATCATAAGTAATTTGAACACGAATATGAAGCTACATGGTCAGAATGTAGACCGTGCAATAAAATGAACAGCCAGTCCCTAGCCGCTTAATTCAAAGTACTGTTGGGGATTAAACGGTCAAAATGGAACCGCCTAGTAACTGAACGGTCTATCGATAGACCGCGCAACAACTGGGGGATTTAAAAAAAAAACCTTTCGTCTCCCTCCCTCCCCACCATAACCGGTGGCGGGAGGGAAGGAACGAACAAACACCCCACTCCCACTCTCCACTCTCTCAAGCTTCCTCAATCTCAATCTCAATCTCCCTCATTCTCTCCATCTCCCCTGTCTCTCACTCTCCCATTCCCTTCGTTCATGCGCCACAAGCATCAAGCTCGCCGCCCACCGATGACTGGAGAAGGGGAGGTTGTCCCCCCGTCGGCAATGGAGGCCGCCGCCACGGAGGAGGCCGCCGCGGCGTCACCACCCGCCGTCAAGGAACTGCCGGCGGTTGCAGAAGGAGTAGCAGAGGCGACCGAGATGCCTGCGGACATCGGGGAGGTGCCACCGGCGGCGGTCAAGCCACCGAAGACCGATGAGGTAAGTCACCCATAGCCCTCCCTATCTTGGTTTAAAGCTTATGCATGCTAGCTTAGGAGGGATCACAAGGGGCGATCACCCCTTTGGAAGCCGGTTGGGAGGCCACGGGGCCATCTCCGCTGGCGGGGGAGGGATTTCACGTCGTCGGGAACGACGGTGATGGCACAGTCTCACAGTGACCGCCTAGCAAAACCACACGGTTCACATAGACCCGTCTAAAAAATACATGGCCCAGGGGCGGCGGTTTAAATGAAGCTGAACCGACAGATAAAAACGGTCTGTAAGAAACCGTTCGAATATGGAACGTTGAAAATAGAACGGTCTCCACCAGACCGCTAAATATAGGACGAGCCCACTCGGTCCATTCAGAACTTGAAACACTTAGAAATGAAACGGTTTGGATCAGACCGCGGAAAGGTAGGACAGCCCTCCTTGGTCCATTTATATCCTGAAACATTTAGCAGTAGGACGGCTTGAATCAAACCGTAGAAATGTAGGACGGCCCTCCTTGGACCGTTCAGAAACTGAAACCATTAACACCAAAACGGTTGAGATCAAACCGTTTATAGCCACACGGTCGGACGACAGACCGTGCAAACCCAGATTATTAGGCATTTGAAAGGGAATGGACACTGTCAGATGGGGACCGTGTGATCACTGAACGGCCAGATTATTATTCGTTCCAGGGCAGGCATCAGATAGGAAGACGGTCCTCATAGGGCTGTCTATAGAACAGAACGGTTTAGGGGGAACCGTGGGACTTATTGAGGTGGTTGGAACCCAACCGTTGGATGGGAAAACGGCCCTTGGGTGACCGTTTAGTGGGCAGAGAGTGAATTGTAAAATTCTAAACTAAAATGCAATTAATCTAAATGTATGCAGGGAAAGCGTAGGACTTGGATCTCATGGATGCAGGTTCAGGCAGTGTACCTCGCGCTGCCCGACTTCCAGCGTGAGAGGCTGAGAGTCATGGGATTCTCAGAGTTCCTGAGCGTGGAGGTTAGTCGGTTTGACACACCGCTACTCTATGCTCTACACGACCGCTGGGACCCAGTGAGTCGCACGTTTCTCTTTCCGTGGGGGCACATGGTCCCAACGCTTGAGGACGTGGCCCGACTTATTGGCCTTCATGTGCATGGGTCGCCGGTTAGCGGGAGCACATACCCCGACTATCGGGAGATGGCCCAGGAGCTCCTGGTACTGGACGTGCTACACCCCGAGTGGCAGTCCACCACCCTGACTTGGGCAGCACTTCAGGATAGCCTGGGACTTCGGTGAGCAGGGATTGCGACAGGGGAGCTGCCCGAGCAGCACCTTCAGAGACTCGTGGACCGAGCCAGGCCACGGGTTGCAGTGGAGCCAGGACCGGAGGCAGACTGAGTACTGCGGTGGTTTTTGACACTACTCTTCGGCCGGTTGCTGTTCGCGACGAGGGGGGACGTCATCAGCTGTTGTTTCCTGCCACTGCTTGAGGACCTCAACCACGTGGGCGACTACGCGTGGGGAGCTGCCGTCCTTGCCTTTCTTTTTGACACCTTGAGCTCCACGTCCCGACGGACGATGCTTGGGGGCTTCTCTCCTCTACTCCAGGTACGATTCTGACTCCTACTATGCATTTAGCTATAGGACTCCTATGACTGCTATATGCTGACTCTTGGTGAAATGTAATGCAGGTATGGGCCTACGTGTACTTACGTGGGCTCGGGTGAGGCGAGGAGACCCACCCAGACCGACTACCTATTGCCAAGAGGTGGACCACGCCTTGGGAGAGCGGAGGTCTCCGGAGGCAGGTCTGGGAGCTCCATGACGACGTGGACACCCTACCGTACACCTCGGTACGACTCTAAACTTTAGACCCTTTAAATTAAATGCAATTCTATATGATTATGATGCTGATGCGATTTCTTATCTTGACAGGCACGGTGGACTCCTTATGCAGAGGAGGGGTACGAGGGCTAGCCCTGGGTCACAGAGGCCCTCGCCTTCTCAGGATGCGATGTGTGGTTGCAATGCATGAATGTAGTGGAGCCACTCCACTACAGACTGGTGATGAGGACGATCGGCGTCCCTCAGCCAGTGGTAGAGTTCCAGGCGCCGGGGGAGCACGTGGGGCGACACCCACGAGGCGCGGTGACCGTGCTCGACTGGAGGGAGCGAGCTGCTGAGCAGATCACCGATTGGATAGCACGCGGGCGAGTTGTGACCGCCCGTGTGGGGAGTGATGCGGCGTACTACACAGCGTACGCCAGGCACTACAGGGACCAGGTGTTCCGTGGTGCCCGCCGACCGGTACAACTTCTAACCCTAATGCCTTTCTATTATGCTTTCTATATGATTATGCACTAATGTTTGGACTTCCTAAATGCAGATCGACCCCGAGGGATGGATTGTGGAGTTGCAGGGGCTCCTCCACTCCACGATCCGAGAGCGAGATGAGGCCCGGCAGGCCCTGACTCTACTGGTGAGTCTTCTATCCCTAAACTCTTAATTATGCAAATGTTTATGATTATGTATGTGACTAACTAACCAAGAGTTTTGGATGCAGCGTGCCGAGGGAGCCCAGCGACAGGGGGCCGACGCTCCTTCCTCTTCCTCCCAGACTCAAGCTGACCGAGTGGAGCGAGATGCCGAGTTCGCGAGGATGGTTGCATGAGCTGAGGCAGCCGAGGCGGCTCTTGCAGAGAGGGTACGCAACCACTACATTTTCCCTTTAATGTTTATGTCTATGATTATGAAATGTAATCGACTGACCATGAAATGTGCATGCAGATGACAGAGCTGACATCAGCCTTGGGCGAGAGTACCCGGCTGAGAGCAGAGCTGCGGCAGAGCCGTGTAGCAGCTCGGGAGGAGGCGGCCCGCCTTCGACAGGAGATGGAGCGGAGTCGATCAGGAGACCTGGTCAAGACAGCGCTCCTTCGTGCAGAGTTAGAGCGTCTCAGGGCTGGAGCGGAGGAGCTGGTTTGAGCCCGAGCCGAGGCAGAGCGCTATCGGTCGGAGCGGGACCGTGCACTGATCGAGGTGTCTGGGCTGAGTGGGGAGCTGCGGGCCTACAAGGAGATGAGCCGGTGGTCAGCGCATAGCGGGACTCCGAGTGTCACGGCTCCGTCAGGAGTTACTTCACCGGTTCCTCCGGCCACCCGAGGAACGAGGAGGATGAGCGGCTGATGGGAATCAACACCGGGCACTCACTTTTATTTTTGCGTTTGAGTCCTTTTATTGGCTTTTATATCCTTGGGAATACATGTTTACAATTATAAGGCTTTATAAGCCAATTTGTCATTCCCTAAGGATCTTTGGGTTTTTGTGCAAAAGTCCAGTAGGACCAGCAAGGGGCCCCCATGTCCTTCCCCATTGGTCCACCTAATCCTTGGGGCCCATGTGAGGCCAGTCAAAGGTCCAAGGTGGACTTCTAGATGGTTGGACAATTCAAGGAGACACATGGTAAAAAATGTCCAAGATTCCTCCATGGAAGTCAAGGGGCCGCCTCCTATATATTGTTTGTTTATTTGGTTCCAAACCACATTGGAGAAATAAATGTGGTCTCCCCCATTTACCCCTCCCCTAATTTAGATCTGAGGGTAGATTAGGTCATTTTACATTTCTTATAAATACCTTGTATTTTGTGAATTAACTTAGCATTAATGTGAGAAAAATTCCATTTGTGCTCATTTGCCCAAGGGTGCCCCTCTCCCCCCCTCTAGAGTTGTGAGAGCTCTCCTTTCAGAGGTGTGAAGCCTCTCCACCACCACCTCCCTGAGTGCGACGCTCAGCCCCCCCGCCGCCGCCGCCGTTCGTGCCGCCATCGCGCCGCCACCACCATCGCCGGAGTTCTGTCCAAATCAGGATAGAGCCCCCTTGTTTAAATTTTAGCTCCCAATCCATGAATCTGCTGGAGCCCAAATTTTGAGGGTAGGTTCCCCACGTAAATACCCTCTCCCAAAAAAAGTTTCCCATTTTCTAGTCTTCGTTTTCTATTTTTCCAATTCCGTGTTCCTCAGCCTTCCAGATCTGCCAATCTGCTGTCATGTGTCACAACAAGTTAGTTTTTCCTCTGTTCGACCCCATTCCCCTTTTCTGATTGAGTCCAAATTTGGACTAGATGTTCTGCCCACCAAAGCCCATCTCTCATAATTTTTGCTCGAATTTAGAAATTCTTTTCCTCTCCCAAAAAATTAAAACTCAGTCAAATTTCAGTTCCATCCTATGCAGACCAGATCCGACCCACCAGTGTCATAAAATCCGTTTCCCCAACCAAACCTTCTCTAGAAATTCAACAAAAAATACCCTCGTCTTCCTTACTCGTCCCTCTACAACTTGCATGAAGAAGTCAACTTCCATATCCGAAGTTTGAGCCTCAGTCAACGTCTGTTCTCAGGAAAACCCACCTCTATGCTGAGTTTTCTGAGTCTGTCAGCCAGCAACTTGTAAATTCGACCAAGGCCATCAAAGGGAGATTCAAAATTCTTTCTTTGGCTATAGATCAAAGTATTTTGAATCAGCTTTCCAACGGCACCAATTTCACGTCGATCCGACGTCGGGATTGATCGCAGCAGCTGTTCTCGCCGGGTCGCGCGCTGTAAAAATGGAAGTCCAGATCCGTGGACAGCAACTTCAACAAGTGCCGATTGGAGCCGCCTCGCCTTCCATAAGGTGAACCAGCGTGTCACCGTCCCAGGGCGCGCCTCTCTAGGATCCAACGTCACAGCGGTACCACTCCGGGCCCACTCAGACCCACCAACCAGCACGTGGGCCCCACGTTCGTGCGTACGCGTGCCGCCGAAGCTACATCAAAACGCTGCCCGTCAACCCAAGATCGGTCCTCCCGGGCCCACTTGTGTAGCCCTTTACCTCCCTGCGTGGAGTGGGTGATAATTCACTGCTGTAATTATTGTAATATTTTGTTACCGGGAGTTACCGCACTTGGCCGGGATCGTCTTCCCCACGCCCGGCGTGTGGAGGTATCGTGTTCGCTCCTTCACTCGGCATTTGCTTTACGCATATTGATTTGTATATACCACTGCTAGAGAGCATGATAGGATATTAGCTCGTTATCATATTGTTATTCACCGCTGTGAGAGAGAGAGTGAGACCCGTCCCATGATTCGATCCGAGCACGGAAGAGCCGACTACCCGACTCATTGCCAGTTTCTCAACTGCGCACGGTCCCATGCATCCCTCGCTAGGGACGCCCGCGAGCTAGAGTCCTAGGGCGCGTGTCCGTCTCGCATCAATTTGGTATCAGAACACTAGTTGAGTCTAGGGTAGTATTTGGTTCAAAACACACAAAAAAGAGTCATTTAAGTCGATTCTAAGTTTAAGTCGGTCCCAGGTTGCATCACATACCTTTATTTGGTATATAGAAAGGTGTTGTCCGAACGGTAGGTTACGCCTATGGGGAAGGCCGCACACTTGCGAGAGAGGATCTTCGGATCCCGCAACTCCGCCAAGTACCGGATCTTAGTTGTGTCTAGGTTCATAGTCGAGTCGGCATTCCAACCTTGCATTGTCGTTTTAGTGTCTTGTCTCTTAGTGTCAGCATGTCCATCGTGTAGTTCCCAAGTGTCCAATGGACTCCAAGTTGCCCAGGGGATATGAGCGTTGGCCCACCCATGGGCTTGGCAACCACCCTCTCCACTTCCGTAGGCCCGAAGCCCCAAACTTTTATGGCTCCAAAGTCCCGAGCGACTACCTACATTGGGAAGCCGCTATGGATAAATATTTTGATTATTACCCCATGTCCGAGGCTCGGCAATGCTCTTTTGCCAAAGTGCAACTTCTACACGAGGCCGCCGAAAAGTGGGACCACAATGAACGCTTGCGAGAAGTTAGGAGGTAATGGCCCATCGAGTCGTGGCATGAGATGAAGGGCGAACTTAGGAAGGTCTACCTACCCGGCCCGGTCACCTCCAACCGACCCCACCCAATCACCTCCAACCAAGTGGGTCATAGTCGGAGGCAACGAGCCCTACACGTAGTAGAGCCTAGGCCGGTTGATTACGGGCGAGTCCACCACGATACCCCTACTCCAACCCACACTTTTGCCGAACTTGTGCAAATGATTTCGGATCGGGTGGTTAGGAGGTGTGCTTATTTTGAGTGGCTGGTCTCACTTTGCTCACCTCCGAGGCAGGAGGTAGCCATACTTGAGCCTAGGGAGGCCATAGCCCGTAGCCCCAACCTGGCCCCACCTACGGGGTCCCAAGGACCACTTCCCCTCAGGGAGGACATGCCTTCCTCACCCATGAGAGCTCCTCTGCCACCACCCTCACGTCTTTATTCGGAGCCACCTCAGCCCGAGCCACCCGTGTTTCTAACGGGAACGCTTTTCATCATCGAGCCACTCCTTAGCTGGCTCAAGAATGGCTTGGTCCCACCTCCCTTCCCATCCATGGACCCCGCCCTACCATTAGTGCCGGTCCACTCATTCCATACCACACTCCGGTCTAGTCACCATGTGGATACATTGGATGACCTTCTTAAAGGATTAGATCGGCAGTTGACGTTGACGCACTTGTTGGCCCCAGGCTTCGACCGACCTACAGGTCGTAGCTTCAAACATCCATCCTTAGGGTCCATTACCTCCGTGTGCATCGTGGGTTGTGTCACCACGGAGGTTCTTTTATTCCTCCCCCTACCGGCCGAACCCGACTTCATACCCTTTTGCCTGAGGGAGGAACCATATTTCCTACATATGACCACCGTCCCACCGCTCACAATGAATGAATGTGATCATTTATACCTTCAAGAATTTCAAAATTGGGATAGTGTCATGATGGAACACAGTTCGAGGGGTCACACTTTCTTTGATCCCTTCGACCTCTTCCCTAGTGAGCCTTATGACCCACCTTATCCATTCCACCTTGTTAGGGAAGTTCACTACCACACCCCTTCCCCACGGGCTAGTCCACCAACACCCTACCCGGGGACCGTTCCATGGTCATCATATAGGGTTGTCAAAGAAGGTGAATTCGGTTCTCCACCTATCAAGTCCACTAGGGAGCATGTGCATGCATGGTGCCTCTTAGGATGTCTCCCCCATTCCGCCTACCACCGGTTGCGTCAAGTGTATGCATGGCACATATTCGGATGTCCTGGTCCACCATCGCACATGTATGGGTCGGACTAACAAGTAGGTGTGTCTAGGGTCTTGTGTGCATGTCCATGCATGTGTCCAACATAGTCAGTCTTTGTCGCTCGCGTTGTCAATCCCTTTCGAGTGCGAGGTAAGTCAGATCCAATGAGTACGTTGTAGACTTACCGGCATTTGGGATAGGCTCGACCATTCTCTATATTGGATCTAGTCACATGTAGGGACCCAGCGGTGATTCCTAGTGAGCCTTTGAGCCACCTTCCCTCCTTTGAGAGTGACCCCACCCCGGAGTGTCCACCTCTAGCCTCATTCCCCTGCAGCATGAGCATATCGAATCTATACGGGATGAGCAGGTGTCGATTATTTGGAGTGGAGCGTACTCTGCGCTTCTTGGTCGATGACGGATCCGTCGGAGCTACTGGAGCAGCCGCACCCCTTACTCGACGGGGTCGAGTTCTTCCCACCCGGGGAGAATTGATGGGAATCAACACCGGACACTCACTTTTATTTTTACATTTGAGTCTTTTTATTTGCTTTTATATCCTTGGGAATATATGTTTACAATTGTAAGGCTTTATAAGTCAATTTGTCAATCCCTAAGAATCTTTAGGTTTTTGTGCAAAAGTCTAGTAGGACCAGCAAGGGGCCCCCATGTCCTTCCCCATTGGTCCACCTAATCCTTGGGGTCCATGTGGGGCCAGTCAAAGGTCCAAGGTGGGCTTCTAGATGGTTGGACAATTCAAGGAGACACATGGTAAAAAATGTCCAAAATTCCTCCATGGAAGTCAAGGGGGCGCCCCCTATATATTGTTTATTTATTTGGTACCAAATCACATGGGAGAAATAAATGTGGTTTCCCCCATTTACCCCTCCCCTAATTTAGATATGAGGGTAGATTAGGTCATTTTACATTTCTTATAAATACCTTGTATTTTTTGAATTAACTTAGCATTAATGTGAGAAAAATTCCATTTGTGCTCATTTGCCCAAGGGTGCCCCTCTCCCCCCCTCTAGAGCTGTGAGAGCTCTCCTTTCAGAAGTGTGAAGCCTCTCCACCACCACCTCCTTGAGTGCGATGTTCAGCCCTGCCGCCGCCGTTCGTGCCGCCATCGCGCCGCCATCGCCGGAGTTCTGTCCAAATCAGGACAGAGCCCCCTTGTTTGAATTTTAGCTCCCAATCCACGAATCTTATGGAGCCCAAATTTTGAGGGTAAGTTCCCCACGCAAATACCCTCTCCCAAAAAAAGTTTCCCATTTTCTAGTCTTCGTTTTCTATTTTTCCAATTTCGTGTTCCTCAGCCTTCCAGATCTGCCAGTCTTCTGTCCTGTGTCACAACAAGTTAGTTTTTCCTCTGTTTGACCCCCTTCCCCTTTTCTGATTGAGTCCAAATTTGGACTAGATGTTCTGCCCACCAAAGCCCATCTCTCATAATTTTTGCTCAAATTTAGAAGTTCTTTTCCCCTCCCAAAAATTAAAACTCAGTCACATTTTAATTCTGTCCTGTGCAGACCAGATCTGACCCACCAGTATCATAAAATCCGTTTCCCCAACCAAACTTCCTCTAGAAATTCTACAAAAAAATACCCTCATCTTCCTTACTCATCCCTCCACAACTTGCATGAAGGGGTCAACTTCTAGATCCGAAGTTTGAGCCTCAGTCAACGTCCGTTCTCAGGAAAACCCACCTATATCCTGAGTTTTCTGAGTCTGTCAGCCAACAAATTCGACCAAGGCCATCAAAGGGAGATTCAAAATTCTTTCTCTGGCCATAGATCGAAGTATTTTGAATCAGCTTTCCAACAGCACCAATTTTGCGTCGATCCGACGTCGGGATTGATCGGAGCAGCTATTCTCACCGGGTCGCACGCTACAAAAATAGAAGTCTAGATCCGTGGACAGCAACTTCAACAAGTGCCGATTGAAGCCGCCTCGCTTTCCACAAGGCGAACCAGCATGCCGCGATCCCAGGGAGCGCCTCTCTAGGAGCCAACGTCATAGTGGTACCACTCCGGGCCCACTCGGACCCACCAACCAGCACGTGGGCCCCACGTTCGGGAGTACGCGTGCCGCCGAAGCTACATCAAAACGCTGCCCGTCAACCCAAGGTCGGTCCTCTCGGGCCCACTTGTGTAGCCCTTTACCTCCCTGAGTGGAGTGGGCAATAATGCACTACTGTAATTATTGTAATATTTTGTTACCGGGAGTTACCGCACTTGGCCGGGATCGTCTTCCCCACGCCCGGCGCGTGGAGGTATCGTGTTCGCTCCTTCACTCGGCATTTGCTTTACGCGTATTGATTTGTATGAAATGCCGCTGCTTGAGAGCATGATAGGATATTAGCTCGTTATCATATTGTTATTCACCGCTGTGAGAGAGAGAGTGAGACCCGTCCCGTGATTCAATCCGAGCACGGAAGAGCCGACTACCCGACTCATTGCCGGTTTCTCAACTGCGCACGGTCCCACGCATCCCTCGCTAGGGACGCCCGCGAGCTAGAGTCCTAGGGCGTGTGTCCGTCCCGCATCAGCGGCGCCGACGACACCGCGAGGAGTCGACTTCGGCGATGCCTCCACCAAAGAGGCACGAGGGCGCCGGTGACAGTGACGGGGGTCAGGGAGAGGGACAGGCCTGACTTTTGTACTTTGGACTTGACTTTTGTACATATGGGCATGATAGTGATATGATATGCTTTGTTTTGTTTTTGTGGATGAATGTATGAATGAATGAATGCAAATGATTGACACTAACTAACTAACTACGACTACTAACTTGACACGAGTGAGACGGACACGAGTGAGTGAGACGACACGAGTGAGTGAGTGAGTAGGTGAGGGAGGGACATGACCGAGTGTGTGGGAGAGGCGACTCCGAGTGGGCGAGAGAGGGATGCCAAACAAACAAGTGAGAAAGAGACGCCAAATAACTTGAGTGAGAAAGAGGGACACCAAACAAATGAGTGAGAAAGAGGGACGCCAAATGAGTGAGAAAGAGGGACGCCAAACAAATGAGTGAGAAAGAGAGACGCCAAATGAGTGAGAAAGAGGGACGCCACGACCACAATTTGAGTGGAACAGGTGCAAAGCGAGTTTTAAAAAAAGGCTTTAGACCTCTAAACAGTCATCCAAGGGACCGCTCAAACAAATTGCACGGCCTTCCCTTAGACCGTTGGAAGTAACTCGGCCAGAACCCACAAATGTAGATAGGCAATCCATTATTACCTGCCCAAAGAACCGAACGGTTGAAGAATGACCGCGTGAGAAATAGAACGGCCTCGTCCAGACCGTGCCAACTCTAGCATCCGAATCGTGTAGAAGCTTTCTGAACGGTCTAAATTAGACCGTTCAATGAGTAGAGCGGTCTATCGCTAGACCGTGCAAACGCACGCCCTCAGAATTTGAACATGACTATCTTGGAGAGTCCCAGCCCAAAGATAGACATTCTAAACCGACCCAAACTCTATCTTAACTCGATCTAGGCCTATCCTACCTCACTTCTAGAGGGTTTAGGCCTATATCCAAGCCCTATAAGTAGGAGGGGGCTCTAAATTCGTGACTCACACCTCAACCCTCTTCCAAACCTTGAAGTTCTTGTTTCACTTCCTCAAACCATCATGAAAAGGGCTCTTGAAGGGAGTATGGAGGGAGCAGTCTTTGAAGGGCCTAGACCGGCCAGAAAGGAGCGTGAAGTGCTCCAACGGCTGACCGCGATCCCGCATCATCTAAGCTCCAGCCCACTGAGAGAGGTAAGTTGTAATAAGTTCATTCAATTCAATTCATTCCATTACTTACACGTTCCTCCTTTCTTTCTCTCTTCTCTTTTTCTCTATTCCAGCTTCTCCCGGGCTCTAGGCGCTACTCCACCTTGAAGTGGATGGCTCTGATGATCCGTGTATTGCCCCTAGCAGTGACATCTATCCTGAAGTCTTGGCACCTACACCCACTCTTGGTATTAGGCCAGAATTACCCAAAATTATCCTTAGACTGGCATAGCATCTCAACCTTGGTAGAAATCTGGCATCCTCAGACCCATAAATTCATCTTCCCATCTTTTGAGGCCACTATCCTACTAGAGGAGGTAGAGACCTACTTCTCTTTTCCTAGGTCTAAGGTGGGCGAGGAGGACTTAGTGTGTCATACCGTGGCCCCTATAGACCCTAGCCTGATCTTGGGAGGGTTTATACCTGATAAAAAGGACACCCGCACCTTCATAGGCCCACACCAGATCCATCTTCTTCCCCTTAGCCAGTGGGTGGTTGCTTATTGTAAGAATAAATGTGGGTGGAATGAGGCCATAGCCAAGGCCACGTCTATTTGTCTGTGCGGGGCCATTCTGTTCCCCTCTGCCGACCACGTGTTAGATATTCCTATCCTTAGTACCATCAGCGGTCTGTGGCAGGGTCTTTCTATCTCCCAGGCCGTCCTCACCTACTTGTACGAGGGTCTGAGTTCTACAGTCCTACGAGGTCCACTCTTCGGTTCCATGATACTCCTAGAGTGCTGGGTGGGTGTCAGGATGAAATTCGTTCATAGGGAGGATGTCACTTCAGCTAGTCGAATCTTCGGGATCCATCCCCTCTTCTTCATAGGTGGCACCTTCAGGTTCTCTCCACAGGTAGAGTGCAAGACAGCGGAAAAGAAGGCCAGGGAGGAGTGGTGACTCTATATCAACACCTTGCCCCTTGATCGGTTCGTGATGCGCCCTGACTTCCTCCATGGCACCATAATCGGGCTACCTAGGAGGCCAGGCTTGGATCTGAGGCTCATGAGCGACACCGCATTGGCGATGTACAGCCCGCACCGGTGCTACCTGCAGATTGGACTACCCAGGACCGCACTTCCAGCACTACCCCACCTTCCCGTACTACAGGCGAGGAGGATCGAGACGGAGGAGGACGAGCAGGCGGTCAGGAGTGCCCTGATCATGTGAGAGGTTAGTAGGGTGCTCACCCTTCCAGCGGAGGTTGCAGAGATTCCAGCGACACGTCAGGTTTATATTAGAGAGCTGAGAGAGATCAGGCCTCACGAGGATGCCCAGCGGAGGATTTGAGTGATTTTTCTTCATGATGTTGACATAGACTTATGTTTGGGATGTTTGCATTTAAAAGAATAAAGTTTGAGGATTGGATTGATCTGAGCTTGGCCTTTCTTTCATGTGCTTGAATGAGTTTGAGACAGGATGAACACGGTCTACACGGGACCGCTTAGTTAGATAAACGGTTAGAGTCTAACCGCTCCCAAGAATCGAACGGTCACATCTTGGCCGTTCATAAGGTCAACCGCCAGGTTAAGAATAGGGACCCTTGGAAAGTGGAACGGTCTATCGCTAGGCCGTGAATAGGATAGAACGGTCAAGACTGTATCGTTCTCATTTGCAAGCGGTCTAATGAAGACCGTCGACTCATGAAGGCTTCTATAAGATGAGGCGGTCTTAATGGGGCCGCGTGAAGGATGGGACGGCCTGATTTTGACCGTTGGAAGGGTAAAACGGTTGCCTGAGGACCGTGTAGCTGTGGAAATACTTAACCTTGTCTTCAACCTGCCCCTACACACACATAGATAAAGAGACAGATTAAATCTGTTTTAGTCTTAACCCCTTGCCTGTAGCAAGTTAGGGAATGACCAATTCTTGATTTTTGGTCAAGGGGGTAAGCCTTATTAACAAGGCGAATGACATGGAAGGAAAAATGAATGCAATGCATGCCATGAATGCAGATCATGATGATGAAAATCTTTTTGTGATTTTGAAGATATCTGATTTTTTTAGATTTTAAAATATTTTATTTTTTTGAATTTTGAAATATTTGATTTTTTTTTGATTTTGCAATATTTGATTTTTTTTTAAATTTTAAAATATTTGATTTTTTTTAAATTTTGAAATATTTGATTTTTTTGGGTTTTGAAATATTTGATTTTTTTTTTTATTTCACAACCAACTTGAGCCTGACGATGGGAAACCTCATATCTCATTAGGGGTCTCCCAAATTCAACGTGCATTATGGGCGACCGCCTATGATCGGGGTCTGATTCTGCTTAACGGTGCTTCTACCGAGGCTATACCCGGGGTATGATCTAGTCCTTGGAAAATAAAAGATAATTTGATAGGAAAGCCGGCAATAGGTATAGAGGTTTTTAGGGCTTGAGTTCTTCTCACGACATCCCTTTTCAAAGAATTTTTGGTCTGTTGCGCCGGGGCTTTGTGTCCGTCATCGAACCTACATCCGCTCTAGGCACGCATACGACCAGGCTCATAACGTCCCGCGGGGAAATTGTACTGCCACTCTTGTCATGCCTAGTCTCATTATTTGGGGAGCCTTTTAGACTTTCAAGCTTCGAGCTTTCGGATGAGCTTTTAGCTTTGTCTTTGATTTTGCCCCTTTTCTCTATTTCTTTTCTTTTCTTTTTATTCTTATAACTACGGAATAAGGTCATAACAGACTGCCCCTATTTGAGACCTCTTTTTATCGGGGGGTCTAGATCAATTCTCGCCCCCTTATTCACCACTTACCCCTATTTTTAGCCGTGAGAGGAGAAAAATAAGGATTTTCACTTTCCCCTAAGCATGGCCAAGGGAGAAACAGTGTTGCGCAAAAGAGAAAAATCGAACCACAGGGGGTCGTGTAGTGTGTGACTGTTGAACCGGGGACCTCCCTTCATGATCAAGTAGAAGCACACCCCGCTGCCGGGTCATCGCTGGCTTGACTCTATGGATAAAAACGTTTTAAATACAACCACATTCCACGGATTTGGCAGTTCTTCACCTTCGACGTTAACTAGACGGTACGCGTTACCAGGATAGACTTCCTTAATTACAAACGGCCCTTCCCAATTAGGTTGCAGCTTAGACCTAAGACCTGCTGATCTGACAAATTTGCGTTTCAAAATCATGTTACCCTCTTGAAATTTTTTTTCGATAACCTTCTTTTGAAAATACCGCGAGACACGTTTTTGATAAACCGAGACGTGATTGGCCGCATTAAGCCTCTTCTCATCTAAGAGTTCCAGTTGGACTAATAACGCCTCTCGACGCTCGTCGAGATTAAGTTCTTTGTCTAGCTGCACTCTTAGGGAAGGGATCAAGATCTCATACGGGAGTACCATCTCCATCCCATAGGTGAGAGCAAAAGGAGTTTGCCCCATGGGAGTATGGACGGAGGTGCGATAAGCCCATAGAGCTTCTATCAATTTGTCAGCCCAATCAGCAAATTTGTGTGACTCGCATGGTTTTTTAATGATTTTAAGAAGGGTTTTATTCGTGGCCTTGGCTTGGCCATTACCTTGAGGGTAGTATGGTGATGAATGAGACAATGAAATATTAAATCTCTTACAGAGGTCCTGAAGTTCTTGAGACACAAATTGAGGCCCGTTGTCGGTGACGATATCACTTGGCACTCCAAACCGCGAAATGATATTCTTGAGAATGAAGCGGCATGCTGTGGTGGCTTTGATTTCCGCATAAGCTTCAGCTTCCGCCCACTTGGTGAAGTACTCTGTAGCCGTCAGAATGAGGGACTTCTGTTTAATCTAAGCATTAGGGTCACCAAGTGGTCCAACAATATCAAAGGCCCACATCGAGAATGGCCAAGGAGTAGAAAGAGGATGGAGAGAAGAAGCAGGAGCGTGGATTTTGTCGGCATAAAGTTGGCATTGAAGACACCTACGGACATAGGTGGAACAGTCTTCTTCTAGGGTTGACCAGTAATAGTCCTGCCTAAGAATCTTCTTCGCCAACGTCTATCCATTAACGTGCCCTCCACACTTACTAGAGTGAGCTGCTTCAACAACTTTCTAAGCCTAGTCGTCATCCAAACACCTCATTAGAACTCCATTGAGAGTCCGCCTATATAATTCTCCAGCAATAATTGTGTATCTAGCGGCGACTCTTCTAATGGCCTTGCGCTGCTCGACATTCGCCGTCTCTGGAAAGGAACCATCCCTACAATACTGCTCTATTTCATGGTACCACGGCAATTCCTCTTCTTCTATGATCTCCTCAAGCTCAGTCAGCAACACTTCTTTCAAATCTTCCCTCTCCGCCTTCCTTTCTACGGACTTCCTAAGGTTGTCAAACCAGGGATCCTGAAGGGAAGGAACGTCTAACCGCTGGACCACAATGGTCTCCGTGGCGCGACTGAGGGGGAACGAAAGGGAAGAAGCGAGCGACGCGAGTGCATCGGCTAGAATGTTCTGAGAACGAGGAGTATGAATGTAGATGAGCTTTCAAAATTACCTAGTCAAGAGTGTGACCAAATCTTGATAGGGTTTGAGTTTGGGGTCACGGGTGCGGTAAGTCGACAGAACTTGACGCAACACCAATTGAGAGTCTCCTATGATGTTAAGGTATCGCGCGCCCATGAGGTAAGCGTGCTTCAGTCCAGCAAGGAGAGCCTCATACTCGGCTATGTTATTCGTGGCAGGAAAAGAGAGTTGATAAGCGATGGGGATGGTTACTCCTTCCGGAGTAAGGAGGACGGCGTCGATTCCACGGCCCTGAGAATTGAGAGCACCGTCAAAATGAAGAGACCAAAAGGGAAGATGAGTGATTACGGCAAGATGTTCATCAGGAAACTTGTCCTGGATTGAATCAGTGCGAGGGATAGGAGAATGAGCGAGATGTTCAGCAATCGCATATCCCTTGATCGCTTTCTGAACAATGAAGGTGATATCAAATTGGGAAAGAAAGCTCTACCAGCGAGCTAATCTGCTAGAAAGGACAGGTTTCTCTAAGAGGTAACGAATTGGGTCCATTCTAGAGATCAACTTAACCACATGGAAAAGGAAATAGTGTTTGAGCTTCTGAACTACCCACACTAGCGCTGCACAGGTCTTCTCCATGGCAGTATACTTAGATTCAGCTGGATTGAACAATCTAGACAGATAGTATGCTTCCCTTTCTCTCCCTTCATCGTCCACCTGTGCCAGGACAACTCCTAGGGAGTCCTCAATAACAGAAATGTATAATATCAGGGGTTTCCCAGGGACGGGTGGTTGTAGAACCGGGGGATTAGAAAGGTAAACCTTAAGATCTTCATAGGCCTTCTGACATTGTTCATTCCACTCAAACTTAGCTCCCGTCTTTAACAATTCATAGAATGGGCGGCATCTCTGCGAATGTTGAGATATAAATCTTCTAATGAATTGCAAGCGCCCGATCAAACCTCTAAGCTCAATGATGTTCTTATGCGGTGGCATTTCCATAACGGCTTTTTCTTTATTCGGATCAATCTGAATCCTCCGTTTACTAACTATAAACCCGAGCAATCTCCCTGATGCAACTCCAAATACACATTTCTTCAGATTCATTTTCAGTTTGTACTCCCTAGCCCTTTGCAACACCTTGGCTAAAATGGCGGGGTGTTCTTCCTTGGACCTCGACTTCACCAGGATATCGTCCACAGAGGCTTCCATGTACACATGCATCATATCATGGAAGATAGCCATCATTGCTCGTTGATACGTGGCACCTGCATTCTTCAGTCCAAATGGCATAATGACATAGCAGTACGTGCCCCAGGACATGGTGAAAGAGGTCTTCTCTTGGTCTTCGGGAGCAAGACGGATTTAATTGTACCTGGAATACCCATCCATAAATGAGAGGGCCTCATACCCAGCTGTGTTGTCCACCAACACGTCAATGTGAGGAAGAGGGAAATCATCTTTCGGGCATGCCTTATTTAAGTCCCTGAAATCAATACAAATCCGAATTTTTCCATCTTTTTTCATTACCGGGACTATGTTTGCCACCCATTGCGGATATAAAACAACTCTGATAAACCCGGCCTTGTGCAATTTATCAACTTCTTCCTTTATCCTTAAGGTCATTTGAGGGTGGAACCTTCTCGATTTTTGTTTAACGGGTGTTTCCCCTGGTTTAAAAATCAGTCGATGTTCAACCAAAGTGGGGTCAAGACCCAAAATGTCCTCATAGGACCAGGCAAAAGAATCGCTGTACTCCCTCAAAACCTTGATCAGCTCCTCTTTAACCTGAGGAGGGAGATTAGCAGAAATAATTATGGGCCTGGGGTCTTCTTCCGTTCCAAAATTAATTTCTTTAGTGGGTTCATCCACTGCCGTCGACGATTCATCGAACCTCTTCAAACCTTGTGCATACAGATCAACAGTGTCCTCCACATCGCTTTCCTCATCATCGGCTGGGTCCTTCTCACCAATGATTTCATATACACCTAACCTATCATTGCTCCACACCCCTTTTACTTCCTCATCATCTTCTAAGACCCACAAACTCAGGGCACTTGAGAAGGGCATGACATCTCTGAGCTAAATCTTGCAGAAACCTATCTGGAACGGATTTAGAATGACGCATCACGGGGTGCGCCACAGACGTGGACGGGCTGACAACACTAGAGTTAAACTCTACCCCAACCGACTCAACTAACCTAGGAAATTCTGCACACTGTACATCTAACCTAGGAGATAAGAAATCTACAGGAAAAGAAGGAGTAGGGGTCTCATGCCCCTGGGGAGATGGGCAGAACATAGTGTAATTCTCCATTGAAACCTCCGTTTTAAAATTGGCATTTTTTTTGGAAGCTAGAGGAGATTACACAACAGGAAGAGGAGGACGGAGGAGGAGGAAGTTGCATGGGAAATAGAGAGGGGAAGATGCAATCGAAGAAGGGGTCGGAAGATGAAAACCACATCTCGTGGAGTTCGACAGTGGGGGAGGGAGGAGTAAACAGAGTTGACAAATCAATGGGTGGGCAGCACCCACATGCACAAGGGACAAATAGAATTTCAGGTGGTCTTTCCGTAAAGCATGGGTTGACCATAATTGGCGGAGAACGGGGAATAAACCCAACTGCTGAAACAAGGAGGCCAGACGGGATGAGGAAAAAGAAAAGATAGTGATAGAGCTCCCCGCTTCATGCGGCCTCCGGTGAACTAGCTCAATCGGAGAATGCTTCACCAACTGCATCTCCATCTTCTTCCAGCAAGCTTCTTCTTCATAAAACAGCTTCTCAAAACAACTGCAAAAATCTTCCATGTCACCCACCAGCCCCTTCGGCGGCAGCGGTGGGTTAACAACAGCAAACACGGCATCGGTCTTCTCATCAGAACAGGGCGGCGGCTTCTTCAAAGTACTAGGTTGCAACGGGCCTTTCACAAAGTGTTGACGGTAATCCCACGTCAGTGGCCCGGAATCTCCTAGTATAGACAGTGCCGATTCCCGGTAGCCAAGGCCTCTTCGACTCATTTTCCTGCCTTTAGGGACTGGCTTAGTTCACCCTTGCAACTGCGCGCCGAGGCTGAGACCCGGCTGATAGCCCAGTTTTAAAATCATGTACCACCCTTTTGAATCTCTAATTTTGGACTTAATTTTAACATTTGTTGGCGCAGTGGCGGGCTTGCGTGACGCATATGCCCATGAATAGTTTAAGTCCACAACAGAAAGAACTGGCCTGTTGCTTGGCCACAAAGTGGGAAGGATCTTGTCTGCAATTGCATCGACAGTCCGGACTGTGGAAACACTCTTTACTTTGACTACCCGCCCCTGAAATGGGAACTTGAGGCATTGGTGGGCAGTCGAGGGTACTGCATTCAAACTATCAATCCATGGACGACCCAGAATTGCCTTCAACATCGGGTCTATGTCCAGCACATAAAATTTCCACATCCATTTTTAAAGGCCCTAGCTCGGCCTGAACTGTTACAACCATGTGGCAGGCTCTCCTGGAGTTATCATATGCTGCAATGGTGGTTGGTGTCGGGCGCAGCATGTTTTCTGAAATATTACAGGCACGCAATGTACTTAGTGGACACACATTTATCGATGCTCCCGTGTCCACAAGGGCTGATTCAACTGCCACCTTGTTTAAGGAGATAGTAATGCAGAGCGGCATCTGCCATGCCTCTGGGGGTGCCAATTCTGATTCAGAAAATGAAATGGAAGGCCCCTTCGTGATAGTGGCCAACACCAACGGTAAACTATCCACCGCTACGTCTTCGTTAACCATCACTTTCTGCAAAAACGCCCTTAGGGCATCTTGATGTAGCGTGGACCTTTTTATTAACTCCAGTACTAAAATCTTGGCCGGCATACGGTCCAAGTGCTATAGCAAATCATACTTCGTGCCAGGCACGGGGCCTACTACTTCTGCTTCAATTGTGGAGGAAGGAATTGGAGGGTTGGGTGCAGGTGCACCAGTGGAGGGGTAGCTTCTGTGGAATAGACGCCCGCTGTAGACACGCCTTTCCTGACGTCTCCTGAGAAAGTCTCATATTACTGTACGACGCCCCGCGACGGCTTACGCATTTTTGAATCACTTGAGTGCTTCCTTTTCTTGAATCTTCTTCCGCCCTTTTCGGCATCCGGAATCGTCTCGTTGCAGCATTCGGACGGCATCAACACCATTCAGACACGCCAAAGAATTCCGGAACCAGGAAGGGTGCCCGTCGGGGAGCCGCCGACGCCTTTTCAGCGGACCCGGGGGGTCTTAATGGAGGCGTCCAGGCCCCTGGACGCCTCCATTACTTTAATTTATTTTTTTAAGACAAAAAATACATAAAAAATATATATATTTATGGAGGCGTCCAGGCCCCTGGACGCCTCCATGAAAACAAATATAAAAAATACAAAAATGCCAGCTTTGGCATAAAAACAAAACAAAAATAAAAAATATATTTTTTGGAGGCGTCCAGGACTCTGGACGCCTCCATCAACTTGCCCATTGGGCCCCGTCCACCGACCGACGATTTGTCATGTGTGAAAAAAGCCAATTGTGGAAGCGTCTAGACAACTGGACGTGCCCATTTCCAAATCACGAGGTGCCGCTCACAAAACCACGCGTTGTGCCAAACCGCGTGCGGCTTTCGGTGGAGTTCGGTGGACCTTATTGAGGCGTCCGGTACCCTGGACGCCGCCACGAAAATATTCGAAAAAAATGAATAAAAATAGAATAAAATATTACTTCGGCCCTGATGGAGGTGTCCAGGGTCCTGGATGCCTCCACCCTCCGGATCCCTATAAATAGAGGCCCACCCCCTCAGTTCTGAAGAAGCTAAGAAGAGATCCGATAGGCTGCCGGAGCCCAGAGGCTACCGGAGTCATTTCTAACCCGTGGGGTCTTTTGTAGGTGGAGGTTCTACCGGCTTCTCGGGTGCCCACGCTCGCGAGAGGAAGGTCGTCTTCGTCCACCGCGCTTCTACGTCATCCCTACGCTGTCGAAGCTCCGCCGGATCTCGCCATCGGCACATCCAATAAGCCAATTCTCTCCCCTTTTTCTCTGTAGTTCTTTGCATTCATCATCTCGCATCCTCTAACTCCCTTTGTAAGGGCGCCTTCTCTTATATACTTCTTGCATTCATCATTGCATTTTCCTCCTACTCGTGTCCGAGAGGGGTTTAAAACCACACCAACCAGGTGTGTGTCCCGCTACGATTTCATTACTTTCATTGCAAGAGTTTGATACTACACTGCCATTTTCTAATTCCGTTTATTTACTGTCTGTTGTTTTGCAAGGGTAACTAAAGAAAGCCCTCTCCATCGGCCGGCCGAAGGGGGAGGAAGAAGCAACCCGCCACTTCCTGCTAGTGAGGTAGGCGCGATCACTCTTCCATTTTGGGGTCCTCGACCCCTGGCGATCACATCATAATCTCGAGGCCGCGGCGAGTCACTTCCCGCAATGGCCGTTTGAATTCTGTCATCTATATATCTTGCTATATCTCTTATAATTTACCATATCTCTCTTCTGCTATACTCTCGAGGCCGCGACGAGTCACTTCCCCAATGGCCGTTTAAATTCCCGTTCTTATATTCTCTTTATATCATGTTATATTCTGATCTGCCCATATTCTCGAGGCCGCGGCGAGTCACTTCCCCAATGGCCGTTTAAATTCCCGTTCTTTATATTTTCCTTATATTCTGTTATATTCTTATCTGCCCATATTCTCGAGGCCGCGGCGAGTCACTTCCCCAATGGCCGTTTAAACTCCTGTTCTTTGTATTCTCCTTATATTCTGTTATATTCTTATCTGCTCATATTCTCGAGGCCGCGGCGAGTCACTTCCCACAATGGCCGTTTAAATTCTGCTCCTTTTTATACCTTGTTATATTCCTATTATGCTATACTCTCGAGGCCGCGGCGAGTTGCTTCTCGCAATGGCCGTTTCAATTTTTGTTATTTAATTTCTGCACCCGCTCGCCCCGTCGGAGTAATCTCCCGTGGTGGCCCCCCTTCTCTCTCCTCTTATCTTTAACATATTGCATTTGTCCCGCTCGCCCCGCCGGGGTAATCTTCCATGGTGGCTCCTTCTCTTTTCTCTTATTTCTGTGTTACAGCAAATAAAAGGAGCCCGCGCGCTCCGCGTCTTCTTCGCTCCTCGAACCGCGTGACGTCGCTCACAGATTGGCGATCACGGTGGGACATCTACTGCTTCCTTTTGGCTACCCTTGCAAGTTCGGCACCGTCCGTGCCTCTCCACCTTGGCGCCCTCGCGCGCCCCCGTTGTACTCACGGCAGCACTGTCAGTTGTGATTGGTCGGGTGTTTATTACATGTTTGTTATTTCTGTTGTTTTCTTACTCTATATCTCTGTCAGTATTCCATTGCATACATCCATCCCCCTTTTATATCATTTTTCATTTTTTCTAAGGATCACCCTTTCCCGGTGAAGGAAGGACTCTCCGTTTGAGAATTCCTCTCAACGGACTAGAATCTCCTCCACTAGGACCTCCGTAAGTCCCCGACATCGAAGAATCTCCTCTTCGTTCACTGGGCTGGTTGTACCATTGAAGTTCCCTGGAGTTAGTCATCCCATTCGTGGTGAGACGAGAGACCCTAGCTGACACGGCGGTGAAACAAAAATAAACTAGGGTCCCTATTTTGTGTGAACTTCGGATCTCGCTAAAAACAAAAAAAAATCATCAAAATCAAAACACAAAAAAGGGCGTAAAGGCATCCACTTGTTTGATAATCTCTGCTACCTGCTTGCTAGTGTATGTTTTTACGCTCTGGGAAAACTGTGAGCATGGCTCACGAGTCTTTTGAGGAGAACCACCCTAGTCGTGGTTTGTCAGCCGACCCGTGAGTCTATGCTATGGACTCGGGTCCTTCTCATGAGCCCTCGCATGAGGTGCAGGTTATTGCCGGGGACACATCCCCACCACAAGATATCTCTTCCTTACTGGGCATCCTCGCCAACACGGAGCTTACCTATGAACAGCTCCGGGCCTTCCAGGCCATTCTGAAGGGGAAATATGTTTCCTCCACGCCCCAGGAATCAACTCCGGCCATCGTACCTCTCCAAGAGTCCGTGCAGGCCATTCCATCTCCTTCATTGGCGCAAGCCATCCAGTCTCACTCGCTTCAAGGACAAGCGAGCCAACAACCACCCTCATTCCAGTTCCCGTCACAATCTCAAACTCCCGTTGTTCCCCGCATACCGCTTCAGCCGGGGTCGACTGTCGGCGGTCCGGCAGGTCCCTCTCATTCGGGGTTCCCCCCTCAAGTCTCCGGGAGACAGTTTCTCCCCCAGTGGCAAGTGCCACCTTCACCTCCAGAGGAGCTCGCCCAATCGCTCCTCAATAGGTTCAATCGCATGGACGAGCAGTTTCAAAATCTGAGAAGAATGGTGGACGTGAAAGCCACCCCGGAGGTTGCTTTGCCAATCCTTCTCGTCATTCATCTTCCTCCCTCCGAAATGCCCACGTACCGCAGATACAATGGTACCGGCAACCCCTTCATTCACCTCAAGGATTTCATGTATGAATCCTCCTATTGGGAAAACGATCAGAGGTCCCTGGCATACCTCTTTCGGAGATCATTGGATGGTCCCGCGCTAGAGTGGTTCTTTTCTTTGGAGCCCCGCGAGGCCGACAATTTTGAAATAGTCCAGAGAAGGTTCTTGCAGAAATATAGGGATAGGGTCGGTCCCTCACTCTCCATTACCGACCTAGTGGCCGAAAAGATGAAGCCCGAGGAGGATTTTGTCCGCTATGCTGATAGATGGAGGTCTCTGGCGGAAAGAATAAGGGATACCCTCTCCGAGCCCGAACAAGTGAAGATGATTGTGTCTAATGCAACCCCACAGTTCAGACACGTCCTAGCCATGAATAAACTTACTACAATGGAGGAACTCTATGAAAGGGCCCGGTACATCCAAACCCAGTTAAAAGACTCCCCCATTATGAACATGTTTGAGTCGCCGAAGTCCAAAGTGGTCAGAAAGACAGGCGCTGGTGTCCCGGGCGGAGCCACAGAAGGGGTCGTGACAAATGAGCAAGTGGGTGCGGTCAACAATGCCAACTATGCAGTCAACTCAAGGCCTCCACAAATGCCCCGACTTCCCCTCCAACCAGGTCCTTTCCCTCTTCGTCCTCCACCCCAAAATAATCCACCCCAGGATAATATGCCTCCATTACTTCAACCCCAACAACAACAACCACAACCTCAGCAACAACAACCACCACTTCATTACAACCAAGTTCCACCCCCGGGGAATTATGATCCCCAACAGCAACAAAGGAGGCCGGTCGGTCCCAAGAGAGCCTACTATCCACCGTTGCCAGAAACTCTGGCGGATATTTTCAACGCCCTCATGGCCTCAAACATACTTGTGCTACCCAGGGAAAGGCCCGTGTGGCCCCCGAATGTTGATACCTCCAAATACTGCGTCTACCACAGGCAGCCAGGACACACAGTAGATTACTGATTCCATTTCAAAGATTACATCCACGATATAAATGATGAACATCAAATAGATTGGGATGAAATGAGACGATACGTCGCCGCTCTCAAGGCTAGGAGACCTCCTCATAGGCCACATCAGCAGTTACAACAGCAGCAGTTACAACAGCAGCAGCAGCAACAACAACAACAACAACAGCCTCAGCAGGCCCCACAACAACAGCCCAACATGGGCATAATCCAGAATCCATTACCGGAGCACCAACAGCCAAATCACCAGGTCAACCCTATCTCCTCCTTCCCGGAAGTCGGGAGAGAGCAGGTGTGGCATCCGGAAAGTACCTCTATTCTTTCTTCCTCCAACCCTATCGTCATGCAACCCCCTCGTGCCCGGGTAGCACCTCTCTCTCACCAACCCGCGTCAGTACCGCCTCCACCATGTCCACTGCCATTATGTCCCCTCATTCGCACCCCAATGACCTATCAGCCAACACCCTCCACTACGCCCTCATACCCTCTCATCTTCTCTCACTCCCCCGCTTTACCATCCACCTCTACCGCATTTGCCCCTATCCCTTCTAAGCCCCTTATCACCCGTCAACCGTACGTAACCCCGCATGTCTCCACCATACCACTGCCAATAAAGCCACTCATCACCCACCATCCACCTCAAAACCATTACCCGTTTCAAACCTTACCCACTTCCACTTTGCCTCCGCCTCCACCTTCCAGACCCCTTATCGTTCATAACCCGTGTGATATCCCATCTACCTCCACCATGCCTCCACCTAACAAACCCCTCATCAGAATCTCTGCTCCCATCATCACCCCTGCTTCATTGACCATTCCTCCACCACTACACCTCAAACCTCTGTTAAAATCCACTGTTACCCCCATAGAGGTACAAAAGCCGCAGGCAATGGTGCTCCGGAGTGGAAGGATTTTCCACAGAGTTTTCTCCCAGAATAGTCAGAATCCCGGGCAGTCTTAGCCAGAGAAGAACGATGGAGAACAACCGGAAAAATCTATCCCTGGGACACAGTATGATCTGTTGAAACACTTGGACAAGACGCCTGCTCGGATCTCCATCCTGGAGCTGCTTCAAAGATCCACATCCCATCAGGCAGCCTTAATGGAGTATCTTCAAAAGGTCATGGTGAATGAGGACCTCCCTGTAGAAAAAATCTCTACCGTCCTGACACCAACGGACACACAACCGGCCATCATGTTCCACAACTACGAGCTCGCTCCCAAGGAAGCTCGGAAATATGCATTGTGCATTTCAATAAAAATCAATGGGGTATCCATAAACCCATGCCTTGTAGACATGGGTGCGTCCATAAATGTGATTTCCATAGACACCCTTCAGTTGTGTGGGGTCGACGAGGAACAAATAAGACCGTCCTCGATCACAGTCACGGCCTATGACAATAGCAAAAGGCCGCCGCAAGGGATGATTATTCTGAGGGCAGAGCTAGGCCCTATATCAGTCCCCACGGAATACCATGTCCTCGACATGGACCCCACATTCAAGGCCATACTGGGTCGCCCCTACATTGAAGCCATGGATGCTGTGCCTTCCACCAACCATCAGTGCCTGAAGTTTCCTTACAATGGAAGAATTATTAAAGTGGTCAGCACACCTGTCCTTCACACGGTGGATGCTATCAATACCTCTCTGCCCTCTGTTTGGCCGTCTCATCGGCCCATATTGTCATTGCTGGACGTGCGTGATCTATCTCACGTTCCACTAGCACCAAAGGAGCCGGTCAGGGCAACCGCAACATCATATCTCCCTTTTCACTCCAAAGGTTGGGAGATTATGAGGAACATCGGCTACCAACAGGGTAAAGGTCTGGATGCACAGTTACAGGGTAGGCTCAAACCGCCAAAGGAAATTAGGCCGAACCGGCGGTTTGGCCTAGGCTTAAACGGACCGTTCAAGGCGGATTGGAAGCCCCTCACATGGACTCTATCAAACCACTTCAACAGAGGGCCCGTTGTTCAGATGGGAGATTACCCACGAGAAGCATATAGGGGATCACATGCTGTATATTTGGCTGAAAATGTCCGAGGATCACCAAAAGAGGCAAGATCAAAGATCCGGAATGCGAGTAGAACAAATGGTTCGACATACGGGACATTTTCGTTGCACTGGAAAGGATGTTCTCACAGCTTGAAGGACCACCATTGATCTCCAGAATATCAGAGAATATTACCACTCTTGCCAAGGTTCTTGCCAAGGTTCTAAACTATCCTCGCCCTCGCCAGAAGGACCCTGTCATCGACGGATCTTCATCCGTCCTCAACATTACCGTCGACGGCTCATTAGCCGCCATCTTCTCCATCCACTCATCTCAGCCTTTGCTGATATTTTCTTCCTGGGCCAGACAGTTGTCTGATGATCTTCCCAAGTCCCCTTCTTTGCTTACATACCTATGCGGGCTTTTCAACCCGCGCCAGGTCTTCAACCATGATCTGCTCTATGAGCCTCGCAATCCTCTAGCCAGAACCACTTTTCTCTCTCCTCCGATCTCTTTTCACTGTTGTGTCATCAAAAATGAAAACGAAAAAAAAACATCAATTTTCAAACTCCTCAATAACACATCTTCGTTGAGGAAACCTCCTACATCTCCCACGGGTGCGTCCCGCCCTGCGGACCACCCGTCCAAGGTCCGATGAGCGACCTTTTATACCCCGCCTCTGAGGGGTCTTCTCCTGTATATTCTACACCATCCTCTTCGTCTTCCTCTTCTTCTGTAAATATTGTCAGTCAATCTAGGAATGATAGGTCAAGGGTAGTACCTAGGAAAAAATCCAAGGGTAGGCAGATCCCTCGTCGATTCCTTCTGGATTTAGCCGCCAGGTGTCAAGCCCTCCTTGCCATCCCCCAGTTGTTAGAAAATCCCATCCGGCTACCGGAAATAGAATGTGAGGGCGACTGTGCATTTGATGAAGGGTATGGAGTCTGCGAGATCACGGATGAAGAATGCCCCACTGACGATGAGGATGAAGAATATGAGGATGCGGCGGGCGCATACGCTAGTGGAATAAAGAGATTCGACGAGCCGTCAACCGCCGTAGAAGAATCCACCAAAGAAGTCAACTTGGGAACTGAGGAAGATCCTAGGATCATCCTCATAAGTGACAATCTACCACCCTCTGAAGAAAAGGTATTAATTGAGGTTCTCAAGGAATATAAGGACACGTTTGCATGGAGCTACGAGGATATGCCGGGTCTAGATTCAACCTTGGTCGAACACCGTTTAACCCTAAAACCAGGGTCCGTCTCGGTAAAATAAAGGTTAAGGCGTTTCCACCCTCAGATGGCTTTGAAAATGAAAGAAGAGGTCGATAAGCTCCACAAAGCCAGGTTCATTAGAGTCATCCTTTATCCTCAATGTTTGGCGAACATTGTCCCGGTCATGAAGAAAGATGGGAAAGTCAGGATTTGCATCGACTTCCGGGACCTTAACCGCGCGTGTCCAAAGGATGATTTTTCCTTGTCTCACATTGATGTGTTGATCGATAACACGGCAGGTTATGAGACCCTCTCATTCATAGATGGATTTTCAAGATATAATCAAATTCGTTTGGCAGAAGAGGACCAGGAGAAGGCGTCATTCACTACCCCTTGGGGAACATATTGTTACGTGGTCATGCCGTTTGGGTTAAAGAATGCTGGAGCTACTTACCAAAGAGCTATGATGGCCATATTTCATGACATGATGCACATATACCTGGAAGTGTATGTGGATGACTTGTTGGTGAAATCAAGGACCAGGATGGAACATCCACAAGTTTTGGCTAAGGTCTTGCAGAGGTCAAGGGAGTTCCAACTGAAAATGAACCCGAAGAAGTGTGTGTTTGGTGTGTCGTCGGGTAAATTGCTGGGTTTCATTGTGAGTAAAAGAGGGATCGAGATAGATCCCGACAAAGCCAAGGCTATCAAAGATATGCCGCCTCCCAAGAATTTGAGGGAAGTCCGAGGTTTAATCGGGAGGTTACAGTTTATTCGTCGATTTGTGTCCCAACATTCACAAAGGTGTAGACCTCTCTACGAGTTGACCAAGCTAGGAGTAAAATTCCACTGGAATTCTAAATGTCAGAAAGCTTTTGAAGGGTTGAAGGAATATCTGGCTAGTCCACCCGTTCTCATTCCACCCAAACCAGAAAAACCTCTGATCCTTTACGTCTCAGTCTTGGATGACTCCGTGGGAGCCGTCCTCGCACAAGCTGATGAAGAAGGCAAAGAACGGGCAACCTAATACTTGTCCAAACTTCTCAATCCCTGTGAGCAGAAGTACACCGTCATGGAGAAAATATGTGCTGCCCTCGTTTGGGTAGTGCAGAAATTGAAGCACTACTTCTTGGCTCATGAGGTCCACTTGATTGCTCGAATGAATCCTATCAAATTCCTTCTGGAGAAATCCGTCCTTACGGATAGGCTAGCACGCTGGCAAAGTTTTCTCTCTCAGTTTGACATCACCTATATCCAGCAAAAGGCGATTAAAGGCTATGCCATAGCCGAGCATCTCGCTCACCATCCTCTTCCCAAGTTCGATCCCGTCCAATCAGAGTTTCTAGATGAGAAACTAATGTCCGTCAACCAATCAGATGAGCCAATGTAGACGCTATATTTTGATGGAGCTCTGAATTCTCAAGGGAGAGGAATCGGCGTCGCCCTCCTGTCGCCTGAAGGCCTCACATTCCCATTGGCATACCAGCTCAAATTTTCAGTTACCAACAATATAGCCGAATATGAAGCTCTTCTAGCTGGCCTAGAACTCGCTCATTCTTTTCGTATCACTGAGTTGCGAGTCGTAGGTGATAATCAACTCATCCTTCGCCAGGTGCTCACTAAATATCGCACTCGCGATCCCAAACTCAAGCCATACCAAGAACTCACTGCTGCCTTTGCCAAACTGTTCACCAAACTGATCTTTGTTCATGTCCCTCGTCATCAGAATATTCTTGCCGATGCCCTCGCCTCGTTGGCATCATCCATAAGATTCCCTCTAGAAAGATGGTTTGAGTCCATTTCCATCTACAAACTTCACGCCCCTGCAATCGATGATGCTTCCTACGTAAATATCAAAGACAGGATAGCAAGGAAGATCCTGCAGGAAGATATCCTTGAGAAGAGGGAAATCATGTTGGCAGAGGCTGAAGAAGAACTGGCTGATGAAGAGAAACCATGGTTCTATGAAATCGTCAAATACTGCCAAGATCAGTCTTATCCTGAAGGGGCCACCACAGAGGACAATAAAGCCATAAGAAGGGTGGCTCAGAAATACACATTGGTTGGAGGTCTACTCTATAGGAGGAGCCTTACTGATATTCTGTTAAGATGTCTTGGTGACGATGAGGTTTGAAAATGTGTAGAGGAGACGCACTCGGGTGTGTGCGGTGGCCACGTGAATAGTCAGATGCTCGCCAAGAAGATCATTCGCCAAGGCTTTTATTGGCCCACTATGGAAGAGGATTGTGCTGTCTATGTCCGTAGGTGTGTCAAGTGTCAACTTCACGTCGATAAAATCCATTCACCATCTTCCTCACTTCATCCAATATCCTCCCTGTGGCCTTTCTCCATGTGGGCATTCGACATCATTGATCCCCTAGGTGATCCCAATTCCCTCACCAAGCAGAAATCTTTCATCCTTACTGCGACGGAATACTTCACCAAATGGGCCGAAGCCGAAGCTTACGCAGAAATCAAGGCGTCAACAGTCTGCAAGTTCATCATGAAGAACATCCTTGCCAGATTCGGCGTCCCAAGCACAATCGTCACCGATAATGGGCCACAGTTCATTTCTCAGGACCTATACGACCTCTGCAAAAGGTACGCAATTGCATTGCATCATTCATCGCCTTATTACCCACAAGGTAACGGCCAAGCGGAGGCCACCAATAAAATATTGCTCAAAATCATCAAAAAAACATGCGAGTCTAGTAAGTTTTCAGACTGGCCAGAAAAACTTATCGAAGCCCTATGGGCCTATCGCACTTCAATCCGTACCCCCGCCGGGCAGACTCCATTTGCCCTTACTTATGGTATGGAAGCGGTAGTCCCGTACGAGACTCTGATCTCTTCTCTCAGGGTACAATTGGACGAGGAATTTCCCCTCGATGATCGTCGTAATTCACTCCTCACCCAGTTGGAACTCTTGGATGAAAAGCGGTTGTCCGCTGCCGAACACGCGCGTGTGTATCAAAATAGACTCGCTCGCTTTTACCAAAAGAAAGTCATTGAGAGAAAATTCAAAGTCGGTGTGTAGCACCCCGTATAAAAAATATATATATAAATTTATTAATAATATTTCCAAAATAAAAAAAATATTAGATAAACTCTAGAGGAAGCTTAAGTAAGAAGTTGGAACACGAAGTTATCATGTGTAAAGATTATTCACTTAACAAGTGGCTTCCTAGTGTAGTTGGTTAAGTAACTTGTCTTTCAACCCAATGACCTGGGTTCAAATCCTAGCATTCACCATTTATCTTTTGTGCCAATTAATTATACATTATAAGCTAGCAACGTACAGACTTGGAAGTGCAACGTAGGAAAAGAAGCCAATGTAGAGACTTTGTTCATCTCGTGAAAGCTACAGGGATGTATAGACTTTCAATATGAATGCAATCGCTGTACAGACTTGCTTCCACCAACCAGTGTATAGACTTTGCAAGCGTGAGACGCTGAATGAGACGGTGGCTGAGACGATGCACAGACTTCAGGTGAAACAATGCCAGCTACAGTGCAATGTACAGACTTGCCTAAGACGCAGCATGAGACGCTGGCTGAGACGAACGCTGTACAGACTTTGAATGAGACACTGCATGAGACGATGCAACTACAGTGATGTACAGACTTGTGAATGCACGAACACAACAACAAGAATGTATAGACTTAGTGGTTGTGTGAGCATGCAGCAGTCAATGTATAGACTTGCGAGTGCAGCAGCCAGCGTATAGACTTGTTAAAATAAGACGCTAAGTGAGACGGTGCTGCCATGTATAGACTTTGAGTTGCAGCAAATGGCCAATGTATAGACTTTGAGCTGCAATGTATAGACTTTGAGTGACCAGCAACGCAGGTAAAGATAGGAATGTATAGACTTTGAGGAATGTACAGGCTTTGAGGACGTAACGTAGGTAAAGATAGGAATGTATAGACTTTGAGGAATGGACAGACTTTGAGGATGTAACGTAGGTAAAGATAGGAATGTATAGACTTTATAAAGCATGTGTTAGCTTAAAATCTAGAACGATTAGCATGTATTAGCTTCATACCTACGATAATTAGCATGTATTAGCCTTATATCCAGAATAATTAGCAAGTATTAGTAAGTATTAGTAAGTATTAGTCTCATACCTAGAATAATTAGCATGTGTTAGCTTAAATCTAGGACGATTATCATGTATTAGCTAATATCTATATTTGATATAGTTCATGCTTTGGTAAAGGGCCTATGATTATGTCAATTTCTGTGAAACTGAAACCACCATGTTAAAAATGTTATATTAGAGAAACTAAAACCTGAAAATAGTGAAAGAAGAAACTGTAGCCAAGAGGATGAAAAACGTGGAAAAAGACCAAGTTGAAAAAGACCAAGTTGAAAGCACAATGAAATTATATTGAAAATAGGGGGTTCTAAGAAGGAGAATAACAAAAAATCTAGAGAGAATGAGAATATGTGAAAGAAGAGAAAGTTATAGATTGGAGGGTTAGGAAGAAGTCTTATGAAGAGTGCAGAGAGAGAAAATGAGAGGAAGAAGGTGAAAAATGTGAAAAACCGAGATCTATAGGCGCAGGTGAACAGTGACTGAGTAGAAAACGAAACCGTAGAAAATTAATTATAACTTAAAAACTAAGAAGAATTGGAGGAAGTGGTAGAAGAAGAAAATCTATATCTACAAGAGAAGAAGAACTTTTGTGAAGAACGCAGAAAGAAAAGAGGATTGGAAGGGCATGAAAACTAGGGAACAAAAGAAGGTATCAACACGGATGAACAGTAATGTGCCAGGACAGCAGGTGGAAAAATATACAATAACTTGAAAACGGAGAGGAATTAGAGAAAAAGGTTGAAGAAGAAAATGTAAAGCACTTAAGGATGAACAAGTTTGCAGAAGACATGAAATTGAAATGAAGATTCGAAAAGTATGAAAAGGACTAAGAAAGACTAAAATCTCAAGAACTTACATGAATAACAACATAAACATACAAACCCAAGACCCCTCTCAATTGCATGTTTAGCAAATAGATATAAAGTATATACGGCATCTCTCTTATCTAGTTTTTTTCCGTGTGTCAAACGTTACTGATTTCCACTCCTAGTTCATCCCTACATATCAATGCGCCCTTGGATTCCATTCCATAATTTCGCCTTATATATCATACGGGTCAAACCTTGAAATTCCATATTGGCTATAAATGAGAGTGGATGTCAACAAACATGATTAATGCTGTGCATATAGGGTCCGGTCTGGTCCTGGGAGGAGCACCCGAAGGTACTTGTGCCCATGGGAGTTTATTGACCACGGTGTTTGGCATTGCACCGGAATACTTGCTTGCTAGGCTTTAGACATTCCACTCATTCTCGTGATATTACTTGATTGATTTGACTTGAGACCCGCAGAAGGGTAAAGTTTTTGCTTGAATGAAATTGATATATAGCCAATTCCAGTTTTACATGCTTGAATTTATATTACTTTCTATTACTTACTTGACATGAGTTCTTACTCTCTTGGAAAGATTTTGTTAATTCCAGTTATTACTTGCTTGAATCTCTTGCTATTGCTGCATTGAAGTTGGAATCCTTACACTCTCACTCATTATTCCTTCACTGCTCTTGTCGATTCTTACAATCCTTGATATCTACTCATCTACATGCATAGCTTTACTGACATTAATTGAACTTGTAAACCACTTAAAGCATGTTAAATCTTGAGATGTAATTCCTACTGAGCGATTCGCTCATCTAGTTATTTTCTAATATTTTCAGGTAATTTGGATGTCAACCAACACTCGGAAGGGAATGAGACTGAGTGATGAGTGTTAGAGTGAAGTTATCAAATTGTCATGTCCTTTGTGTTATTGTATTAGTTAACTTATGTCAGTTGTATCAATTCATCTATGTCATTTGTATTAGTCAACTTGATTAGAACTGCTTAAGATTTGAAGCCTAGTCGTTGGACTCTGGGAACATATGTATTTGTCCTTTGATTAGTTGTGACAATTGTCAGCTCGTACTATTTGTATTAATTTTGAGTTAAATCTTAGTTATTTGTGCACTCTGTTATTTACATGATTGACACGATCTATATAGACGTGTCACGCCTCCGGGTAATCTTCCGCGCTCGGGGCGTGACAGTCTTCGTGGTATCAGAGCCTAGGTTTTCAAACCTAGGGAAAAATATATATATATAAATGGTTAGAAATTGAAATCCAAGTAAAAACTTAAGTCCAAGGATAGGTAAAACCCAAGTTCAAGGATAGATATACCTTACCCGGTAAGATGGATAGAGCCATGGGTTAAGTTCTACAATGACTTTCGACCTTACAAGTAAATCCGATCTTTATCATACTTAACTCTTTTGTAGGATCATGGCTGCGAAAAGAGCACAATGGCGCGAGATGCAGCGCACCGTGCAAGGCCTCACACAGGCACTACAGCAAGTGGCCCAAGGCGGAGCAAATCGTGGAGCGGGAGATCTCCACCGAAGTTTCCGTAACATGAACCCACCGAGGTTCACGGGTTCGTCCGACCCCGAGGATGCCGAGAATTGGCTAAAGGAGATGGAACGAATCTTCCGTGTGATGCAATGCGTGGATGAAGAGAAGGTTTTACTTGCCGTATTCCAACTAGAGCGGGACGCTCGATGCTGGTGGGAATCCATAGAAGCAACACTGCCAGAATACTATGTCACATGGGATGAATTCACGGAGCATTTCAACAACAAGTACTTCTCCGATCATATCCAGGAAAAGAAAGCCACGGAATTCACCGTTCTAAAACAACGGGGCTTGAAAGTGGCCGAGTATATATGAGGCCCAATTCTCCAGATTATCTAGATATGCACCCCACTTGGTGTGTACGGAAAAGATGAAGGCGAGAAGATTCCTCAATGGGCTTCGGCCCCATTATATCACACAACTTGCCCCGATGGACATCCAAGTCTATTCGGAGATGGTTCGGCGTGCTCAACTGCTGGAAGATTCCACCGAATTATCTGAGAGAATCCGAGGAAGAGACAAGAAGGAACCCGTCACAAGCCCGGGAAAATTCAAACAATCCTTCAACAAGAAGCGATTCTTCATGGGAGGGGAGCCCTCTAAGGCGAAGAAATTCCAGAAGAATGACAGGCCATTCTCCACCACCACACCATCAAAGGAGATTTGCAAGTATTGTGATAAAGCTGGTCATAAGACCGAGGAATGCTAGAGAAAGTTAGGAGCTTGTCTTCGATGTGGGAGCCGAGTGCATCGAATCCCAGACTGCCCACTGATGAAGGAACAAGACACCAAAGACGAGAAGCGTCCGGTAAAGAAACAAGGCCGTCTGCAAGCTCTCCAAGAGACGGAACCAACTAAAGGTGGAATTGTTGAAGGTACTCTCACTATTTGTTCAAAAACTGCTCAAGTTTTATTCGATACCGGAGCAACTCATTCATTCGTTTCCAAGAACTTTGCTGCTTCATTTTCTAAGAAACATGAACTGTTAGATTTGGTCATATCTACACCTCTTGGGAATGAGTCTGATATCACTTATCACTATCCAAACTGTGAAGTGATGATTAAGGGATATAATTTACCTGCTGACCTGATATGCCTAGATATAAATGGTTATGATGTCATACTAGGTGCCGACTGGCTATCCACATACCAAGCAACTGTAGATTGTCGGCATGGCAAGGTAACTTTCGTAGATTTCCCAGAGCTAGTTTACAATAGCCCTCGGAGTAAATCACTTCTTATATCAGCACTCCGAGCTAGTAAACTTATGAATAAGGGATGCATGGCTATCATAGCATTCGTGACTGCCACGGAAGTCGAGAAGGTTAAATTTGAAGACATCCGTGTAATTCGGGATTTCCTGATGTTTTTCCAGAAGATTTAACCGGCTTACCCCCGGAAAGGGAAGTGTTGTTCACAATCGACCTTGTCTCTGATGCTGGTCCTATTTCCCGGACACCATACAAAATGTCCCCTATTGAGCTGAAGGAACTAAAAGAGCAGCTAATGGAGTTATTGAACAAGGGTTTCATCAGGCCGAGTACTTCCCCATGGGGAGCACCCGTGCTATTCGTCAAAAAGAAGGACGGGTCGATGAGATTATGCATAGATTATCGGCAGCTAAATCACCTTACAATCAAGAACAAGTATCCACTGCCAAGGATTGATGAGCTGTTCGATCAACTATCTGGAGCTTTATATTTCTCCAAGATTGATCTTCGTTCTGGTTACCACCAATTGAAGATCAAAGAAGAAGACATTCATAAAACTGCATTTCGAAGCAGGTATGGGCATTACGAATTTACTGTTATGCCTTTCGGACTAACAAATGCCCCCGCAACTTTTATGCAGTTAATGAACAGCATATTCAGGCCCTATTTAGACCAATTTATTGTGGTCTTTATTGATGATATTCTGATCTATTCAAAGACCGAAGAGGATCATGAAGAACACCTCAAGAAGGCATTGCAGATATTAAGGGGAAACAAGCTATATGCCAAATTCAGCAAATGCGAGTTTTGGCTCGAGGAAGTATCCTTCTTAGGCCATATCATTTCGAAGAACGGAATTACTGTTGACCCATCAAAGGTCGTAGCCGTGAAGAACGGGGAACGACCCACAAATGTAACTGAGATTCGGAGCTTCTTGGGTCTAGCTGGTTACTACCGGCATTTTATAAATGAATTCTCTAAAATTGTTGTTCCCCTGACCAGGTTAACCCGCAAGGAAGTGCCTTATGAGTGGAAGGAAGACTGTGAAAAGAGTTTTCAAACTTTGAAGGATCTCTTGACCACTACTCCAATCTTATCATTACCAATGGAAGGAGAAAAATACGAGGTATATACCGATGCTTCTGGTATTGGCCTCGGATGTGTATTGATGCAGAATGGGAGAGTCATTGCATACTCTTCCCGACAATTGAAGAAACATGAAGAGAACTACCCAGTTCACGACTTAGAACTGGCCGCAGTAGTATTCGCTTTAAAGATCTGGAGGCACTATCTCTACGGAGAACAATTCACTATGTACTCCGATCATAAAAGCCTCAAGTACTTATTCTCCCAAAAGGAGCTGAACATGCGGCAAAGGCGTTGGCTCGAGTATCTCAAGGATTTCGACTTCACTATACAGTACCATCCTGGTAAGGGTAATTCCGTAGCTGATGCCCTTAGTCGAAAGCCGAGAATAATATTGGCCAACTGCATGATACAAGAATGGAAACTGCTGGAGAAATTCTCTGAGCTTGATATCAGCACAGATGAGAAGAACATGTGTATTATTCTATCTCATATGAGCCTACATCCAGATTTGCTACCTGAAATCAAGAAGTTACAAGAAGAGGATCCCTCGCTAGTGGAGATAAAGAGCAAGCTGGACGAGAGACTAGATTTTAAGCTGGCACCTGATGGCAGATTACTATTTCATGAACGGACATGTGTGCCCGACTGTCCTGAATTGAAGAAGAAGATTCTTGAAAAAGCTCATAGATCGAGGTACACAATTCACCATGGAGCCACTAAGATGTACCAAGACTTGAAAAGAACTTTCTGGTGGCCTAACATGAAAAGGGAGGTAGCAGACTTTATGTCTCATTGCCTCACATGCCAACAAGTGAAGGCGGAACATCAAAAATCTGCCGGAAAGCTACGTCCGCTGGATATTCCCAAGTGGAAGTGGGAAGACATTGGCATGGACTTTATCATGGGTTTGCCCAAGTCTAGGGGCAGATATGATGGAATTTGGGTAATTATCGACCGGTTAACTAAATCGGCCCATTTCTTACCCATCAAAAGTCGATGGTCAGTCGACGTACTTGCTGCCCTGTATATGAAGGAAATGGTTAGATTTCATGGAGTTCCCGTCTCGATCGTATCTGACCGAGACCCGCGCTTCACCTCTTATTTCTGGAAGAGCCTGCAACACTCCTTGGGGACGAGACTCAACTACAGCACTGCTTTTCATCCCCAGACAGATGGACAGACCGAGAGGACTAATCAAGTTGTGGAAGATATGTTAAGGGCATGCATTATAGACTTCGGCGGTAGTTGGAATGACCACTTACCACTAGCCGAATTTACATATAACAACAGCTATCAAGCCAGCATACAAATGGCACCTTTTGAGGCATTATATGGCAGGAGTTGCCGATCTCCCATATGCTGGGATGAAGTCGGTGAAAAACAAATTCTAGGTCTTGACATGGTGCGAGATTCTACCGAGAAGATACAACTCATTAGAGAAAGGTTAATGATAGCACAGTCCAGGCAGAAATCTTATGCCGATAACAGAAGGCGAGACCTGGAATTTCAAGTCGGAGATCATGTTTTCCTCAAGGTATCTCCCGGCCGAGGCATTAGAAGATTCGGTGTTAAAGGCAAATTAACACCAAGGTTTATCGGTCCATTCGAAGTACTGGAAAGGGTAGGAGAAGTGGCTTATCGTATCGCCCTACCTCCACAACTGTCAGAAGTGCACAACGTATTTCATGTTTCTATGCTAAAGAAATACGTGCACGATTTCTCACACGTCATCGATCACACTGACTTGGTGATACAGAAGGACCTCACCTATGAGCAAAGGCCAGTAAAGATCCTCGACCAAGAAATCCGAGTTCTAAGGAACAAGACGATCCCTATGGTAAAAATTCAATGGAATCGATGCTTAGAACAAGAAGCTACATGGGAAACCAAGGAGTCTATGAGAAGGAGATTTCCAGAATTATTCTAGTCCGTAAGTAATTCTCACCCTCCTTGTCTCCGTATAATGTAATTGAATTTGGGGACGAAATTCTTTTAAGTGGGGGAGGGTGTAGCACCCCGTATAAAAATATATATATATATATTTATTTATTAATAATATTTCCAAAATAAAAAAAAATATTAGATAAACTCTAGAGGAAGCTTAAGTAAGAAGTTGGAACACGAAGTTATCATATGTAAAGATTATTCACTTAACAAGTGGCTTCCTAGTGTAGTTGGTTAAGTAACTTGTCTTTCAACCCAATGACCTGTGTTCAAATCCTAACATTCACCATTTACCTTTTGTGCCAATTAATTATACATTATAAGCTAGCAACGTACAGACTTGGAAGTGGAACGTAGGAAAAGATGCCAATGTACAGACTTTGTTCGTCTCGTGAAAGCTATAGGGATGTATAGACTTTCAATATGAATGCAATCGCTGTACAGACTTGCTGAAACAGTCGAATGTATAGACTTGCTTCCACCGACCAGTGTATAGACTTTGCAAGCGTGAGACGCTGAATGAGACGGTGGCTGAGACGATGCACAAACTTCAGGTGAAACAATGCCAGCTACAGTGCAATGTACAGACTTGCCTAAGACGCAACATGAGACGCTGGCTGAGATGAACGCAGTACAGACTTTGAATGAGACGCTGCATGAGACGATGCAGCTACAGTGATGTACAGACTTGTGAATGCACGAACACAACAACAAGAATGTATAGACTTAGTGGTTGTGTGAGCATGCAGCAGCCAATGTATAGACTTGCGAGTGCAGCAGCCAGCGTATAGACTTGTTAAAATAAGACGCTAAGTGAGACGGTGCTGCAATGTATAGACTTTGAGTTGCAGCAAATGGCCAATGTATAGACTTTGAGATACAATGTATAGACTTTGAGTGACCAGCAACGTAGGTAAAGATAGGAATGTATAGACTTTGAGGAATGTACAGGCTTGGAGGACGTAACGTAGGTAAAGATAGGAATGTATAGACTTTGAGGAATGGACAGACTTTGAGGATGTAACGTAGGTAAAGATAAGAATGTATAGACTTTGAGGATGTTGAGACTTTAGGTAGCCAATGTATAGACTTTGAGAGGGAGAGGATGTACAGACTTGTGATGTACACACTTTGTGAATAGGCTAGCAATAGCCAATGTATAGACTTTGTGATGTACAGACTTTGAGAGGAAGTGATGTACAGACTTTGAGAGGAAGTGATGTATAGACTTTGAGAGGGAGAGGATGTACAGACTTTGAGGAAGCCTGTATAGACTTTGAGACTTTAGGAAGCCAATGTATAGACTTTGAGAGGGAGAGGATGTACAGACTTGTGATGTACAGACTTTGTGAATAGGCTAGCAATAGCCAATGTATAGACTTTGTGATGTACAGACTTTGAGAGGAAGTGATGTACAAATTTTGAGAGGAAGCCAATGTATAGACTTTGAGAGGAAGCCAATGTACAGACTTGTGATGTACAGACTTTGTGAATAGGCTAGCAATAGCAATGTACAGACTTTGTGATGTGCAGACTTTGAGGGGAAGCCAATGTATAGACTTTGAGAGGGAGAGGATGTACAGACTTTGAGGAAGCCTGTATAGACTTTGAGGATGTACAGACTTTGAAAGTGTGCACATTGAAGAGGGATCGTGTATGAATGTGGGAGACATACTTTACGATCTGGGCCATGGATTGGTTGTCCAAACATTATCCCTTATCTCTCCAGCCTGTACAAGCTGTAAAGCCCCATCATTCCAGATCTTTCCCCCCTATCCGGTCATACTAGACCCTATAACATACCCTTTGCTACCCCCATTCTAGGTTAGCTAAGGTTGGGACAAAGCTCTGCAGGGATTACACAGTCACCTAGAAGGGTTCTGCTACTGCTAGAGATCTTCCAACAAGGTAGGTGTTCTCAACTTTTAACTAAACTAGTAGCTAATCTAGGATGATTAGTCTAGGCATTTAGTCTTAGGCTCATTTCCATGCGATATTCAGTGTTTATAAAGCATGTGTTAGCTTAAAATCTAGGACGATTAGCATGTATTAGCTTCATACCTACGATAATTAGCATGTATTAGCCTTATATCCAGAATAATTAGTAAGTATTAGTAAGTATTAGTAAGTATTAGTCTCATACCTAGAATAATTAGCGTGTGTTAGCTTAAATCTAGGACGATTAGCATGTATTAGCTAATATCTATATTTGATATAGTTCATGCTTTGGTAAAGGGCCTGTCATTATGTCAATTTCTGTGAAACTGAAACCACCATGTTAAAAATGTTATATTAGAGAAACTAAAACTTGAAAATAGTGAAAGAAGAAATTGTAGCCAAGAGGATGAAAAACGTGGGAAAAGACCAAGTTGAAAAAGACCAAGTTGAAAGCACAATGAAATTATATTGAAAATAGGGGGTTCTAAGAAGGAGAATAACGAAAAATCTAGAGAGAATGAGAATATGTGAAAGAAGAGAAAGTTATAGATTGGAGGGTTAGGAAGAAGTCTTATGAAGAGTGCAGAGAGAGAAAATGAGAGGAAGAAGGTGAAAAATGTGAAAAATCGAGATCTATAGGCGCAGGTGAACAATGACTGAGTAGAAAACAGAACCGTAGAAAATTAATTATAACTTAAAAACTAAGAAGAATTGGAGGAAGTGGTAGAAGAAGAAAATCTATATCTACAAGAGAAGAACTTTTGTGAAGAACTCAGAGAGAAAAGGGGATTGGAAGTGCATGAAAACTAGGGAACAAAAGAAGGTATCAACACGGATGAACTGTAATGTGCCAGGACAGCAAGTGGAAAAATATGCAATAACTTGAAAACGGAGAGGAATTAGAGAAAAAGGTTGAAGAAGAAAATGTAAAGCACTTAAGGATGAACAAGTTTGTAGAAGACATGAAATTGAAATGAAGATCCGAAAAGTATGAAAAGGACTAAGAAAGACTAAAATCTCAAGAACTTACATGAATAACAACATAAACATACAAACCCAAGACCCCTCTCAATTGCATGTTTAGCAAATAGATATAAAGTATATACGGCATCTCTCTTATCTAGTTTTTTTCCGTGTGTCAAACGTTACTGATTTCCACTCCTAGTTCATCCCTACACATCAATGCGCCCTTAGATTCCATTCCATAATTCCGCCTTATATATCATACGGGTCAAACCTTGAAATTCCATATTGGCTATAAATGAGAGTGGATGTCAACAAACATGATTAATGCTGTGCATATAGGGCCCGGTCTGGTCCTGGGAGGAGCACCCGAAGGTACTTGTGCCCATGGGAGTTTATTGACCATGGTGTTTGGTATTGCACCAGAATACTTGCTTGCTAGGCTTTAGACATTCCACTCATTCTCGTGATATTACTTGATTGATTTGACTTGAGACCCGCAGAAGGGTAAAGTTTTTGCTTGAATGAAATTGATATATAGCCAATTCCAGTTTTACATGCTTGAATTTATATTACTTTCTATTACTTACTTGACATGAGTTCTTACTCTCATGGAAAGATTTTGTTAATTCCAGTTATTACTTGCTTGAATCTCTTGCTATTGCTGCATTGGAGTTGGAATCCTTACACTCACTCATTATTCCTTCACTGCTCTTGTCGATTCTTACAATCCTTGATATCTACTCATCTACATGCATAGCTTTATTGACATTAATTGAACTTGTAAACTGCTTAAAGCATGTTAAATCTTGAGATGTAATTCCTACTGAGGGATTCGCTCATCTAGTTGTTTTCTAATATTTTCAGGTAATTTGGATGTCAACCAACACTCGGAAGGGAATGAGACTGAGTGATGAGTGTTAGAGTGAAGTTATCAAATTGTCATGTCCTTTGTGTTATTGTATTAGTTCACTTATGTCAGTTGTATCAATTCATCTATGTCATTTGTATTAGTCAACTTGATTAGAACTGCTTAAGATTTGAAGCCTAGTCGTTGGACTCTGGGAACATATGTATTTGTCCTTTGATTAGTTGTGACAATTGTCAGCTCGTACTATTTGTATTAATTTCGAGTTAAATCTTAGTTATTTGCGCACTCTGATATTTACATGATTGACACGATCTATATAGACGTGTCACTCCTCCGGGTAATCTTCCGCGCTCGGGGCGTGACAGTCTTCGTGGTATCAGAGCTTAGGTTTTCAAACCTAGGGAAAAATATATATATAAATGGTTAGAAATTGAAATCCAAGTAAAAACTTAAGTCCAAGGATAGGTAAAACCCAAGTTCAAGGATAGATATACCTTCCCCGGTAAGATGGATAGAGCCATGGGTTAAGTTCTACAATGACTTTCGACCTTACAAGTAAATCCGATCTTTATCGTACTTAACTCTTTTGTAGGATCATGGCTGCGGAAAGAGCACAATGGTGCGAGATGCAGCGCACCGTGCAAGGCCTCACACAGGCACTACAGCAAGTGGCCCAAGGCGGAGCAAATCGTGGAGCGGGAGATCTCCACCGAAGTTTCCGTAACATGAATCCACCGAGGTTCACGGGTTCGTCCGACCCCGAGGATGCCGAGAATTTGGCTAAAGGAGATGGAACGAATCTTCCGTGTGATGCAATGCGCGGATGAAGAGAAGGTTTTACTTGCCGTATTCCAACTAGAGCGGGACGCTCGATGCTGGTGGGAATCCATAGAAGCAACACTGCCAGAATACCATGTCACATGGGATGAATTCACGGAGTATTTCAACAACAAGTACTTCTCCGATCATATCCAGGAAAAGAAAGCCACGGAATTTGCCATTCTAAAACAACGGGGCTTGAAAGTGGCCAAGTATGAGGCCCAATTCTCCAGATTATCTAGATATGCACCCCACTTGGTGTGTACGGAAAAGAAGAAGGCGAGAAGATTCCTCAACGGGCTTCGGCCCCATTATATCACACAACTTGCCCCGATGGACATCCAAGTCTATTCGAAGATGGTTCGGCGTGCTCAACTGCTGGAAGACGCCACCGAATTATCTGAGAGAATCCGAGGAAGAGACAAGAAGGAACCTGTCACAAGCCCGGGAAAATTCAAACAATCCTTCAATAAGAAGCGATTCTTCATGGGAGGGGAGCCCTCTAAGGTGATGAAATTCCAGAAGAATGACAGGCCATTCTCCATCACCACACCATCAAAGGAGATTTGCAAGTATTGTGATAAAGCTGGTCATAAGACCGAGGAATGCTGGAGAAAGTTAGGAGCTTGTCTTCGATGTGGGAGCCGAGAGCATCGAATCCCAGACTGCCCACTGATGAAGGAACAAGACACCAAAGACGAGAAGCGTCCGGTAAAGAAACAAGGCCGTCTGCAAGCTCTCCAAGAGACGGAACCTGATAAGTAAAATATGAAGTGATCTAGAAGGGGAGAGGATGAATAGATCACTGTTTTTCGAAGAATTAAAAATTACTGCAGTGTATTTCGCTAAACGCAAATAATCTCGAACTCTAACTATCAAAAAAGATGCAGTGCAGATAATAGCTCGAGTGAATAGAAGGCACACCACAATATCACCACAATCGATCACACAAGGACTCACAGGATTTTAAGGTGGTTCGGTCCTTCAGACCTACATCCACCCCACACTCAAACCGAGTGTGGCTTCACTAACGGCTGGGCAACATAGCTTGCCAAACAAACGCTGATACACAGCTTCCCAGGAGAACAACCTCTCATCTTCCTCCTACCCGGAGGGAACCTCTAGCAACCCGCAGTCACTAGAACCCAGAGACTCACGTCTCTCTTCCTCTTTACCAAGAGAGAACCCCACTAGTAGCAGCCCCACTACTAGTGAACCAGAGGTCGAAGACCCCTCTTCCTCCCAACCCGGAGGGAACCCACAAGCAGCCCACCTGCTGCTTGCAAACTGGAGATCAGATCTCCCTTCTCCTGATCTCACAGGAGGACCCCGACCTCAGTCCAGAGGATCGGAAACACAAACAAGAACAGTTAAGGAAAGATAAGAACAAGAAATGAAAACCACGAACGAAGGAAATCAAATTCCAGAAAATGGAAACAATGTAGCTCAAGCTGAGCAATAGACTTCGGATTTGATCCGCAAGTCAGAACAACTCTTCTAATCACTCTTCTGCTCTCTCTTTCTCTCTGCTATTATTTCTTCTTTCTTTTCTATCTCTGGATCGAAGCACTCTCTGTTTTTTCTACTTTTTCCTTCTATTCCTCTCTTCTTCGATCTCCTTCATCTGAGGACGAAGGGTTCTATTTATAGCAGCAATCAGCAGGTGGATAGGGCACAAAATGCGTGTGCCTCCCACGCTCGATCCAGAATCTTCCTGCCACGTGCCTTTATCAGATTGGTTCCTCTTGTCTCGGATCACGTGCAGCCCAGGTGTGTGGAATGTTCTTCCTCGGACCTGTAATGAGATTAAATCCATTAACACGCTGTATGGCCACAAAAACCAAAACTGCATGAGGTATATAATAACAACACGACGTGACTACTACACGAGATAAGAAAAGAACGACACCTGATACAGTGGTGACAAAACAAACACTATTAAGAGAACGACACGAAGTAGAAAGAAAACAACACGAAGTAGAAGAAGAACAACATGAAGTAAAACGAGAACGACACGAAGTGTCACTGTAACAACACGGAGACACGAATGCAAAAACAACACGAGGACACGAAGACAAAAACAACACGAAGACACAACAGGGAAAACGACACGAAGTCAGTGAGAGCAGCACGAGGTGAAACGACACGGGCTGACAACAAAAACCGACACGAAGTGGTTGCAAACAAGCAAGACACGAGGTCTACGGAAAGCAACACGAAGTGTGGTCAAGGCGAGAAAGACACGAAGTCTAAAGCGAAAAACCAACACGAAGACAGAATACAAAGAAACGACTCGAAGTGAGATGAGAACAGCACGGGGTGAGAAAGAATGACACGAGGTACATAAACACAACACGAAGACAAAAATCATAAAAACTAACACGAAGACATAATTATGAAAACACCAGGAGGTGATAGACAGCAAGGAGAACGACACGAAGTGAAACGACACTTGAACCTAGACCGACTTAAGGACCCAGCGAAAAATGACTCGAAGATAGAAATACAAAAGCACGACATGAACTAAGGATGACATGGAGACAACACAGTCACAAAGGCTGCACGAAGTGAAAGACAACACGAAGACAGAAGACAACACGGCTATCTCGACACGTGATGAAGTAGTGGGACCAAGAAGACACGACTCGAGGAGAGCACCTAAAAACTGATGACGACACGAGGTGCAACAGGAAGACGACTCGAAGTTCAACTGAACAGTTCGAGCTATTTTAGAAGGAACAGCACGAAGACTATCAGCTCACAACTTAAACAACACGAAGTACAGAAATAGTACGGACACACGAAGTATTACCTCTTAGCAGTTTTTTCTTGTAAAACATGGATAATTCAAGTGCAAGATATCTGATCAAAAATAACAACAATTAACATAGTGTTGCTCATCATCAAAACGCTTAGGGAAGACACAAAATCTAACAATCTCCCCCTTTTTGATGATGGCAACACTACATTAAGTATAAGAGATGAAATGCAAAAGAGTTCATTGCAAGAAATTTAATGCAGACTCTCAACGCACTTGCTTCCTCTGACGACACCAGAACACTCCCCCTGAACATAGCAACAGCTTTCCTCAGACAGGATAACTAACTCCCCCTCAACACTTAACTCCCCCTCAACACAACTCTGCAACACAACTCTGCAACCTTAACAACACGATACTCTCCCCCTTTGACATCATCAAAACTAGGGGCAAGTCTGAAGATACAGAGAAAGGAAAATTGCTGACTGTAGAGAGAAAACAGGACAGAGTAAGGCAGATAAATGGAAGATATTGAGATGTTTAGGCAATTAAGAAAGCCATTAATTTTATGTGAGGATTTTGAAGATCAGTTAGTCAGACTGTGCAAAAACTGTGAATAAGGATTCGCTCCATACACAGAACCAGATTCTAAGCAAGTGAGGTACAAGATACCAGTATGGTCAGAGTAAGTCTTTACTTAGAGAGTATAAAGTAAGAAAGTCAGAAGACAAAGACCTGTGGTATTGAGAACAAACAAACCAAGAGCTATACTCCAAGTGAGCAGGATCTATAAAGATGGTCAAGATCAAAGGTAAGTCTGTCAAGTACACCTTTGACATTAGGGAGACACCTTGTTTAGAGGCATGAAACCCCAGTTACTCGGTGGCAGGACCACATTACCCCTTCTGACAAGAGGACAGAGATAGTATTCTAACTGGTGTTGACATTAAGGTGACACCTTTATCAGAGGCCAGACACCCCAGTTACTAACCAGATATGTACCATAGCTCTGTATGATCAGGACAACTAATAAAACCAGATATGTACTGCCATCTCATGACATGGGATGCTTTCACTTCATTGATGAAAGTCCCAGTTTCTCAATGAGCAGTTAACAAGGTTGATAGAATTTTTTTTTTTATTAACCAGCTCTTAAAACCTTGTTAATTAAGCTTGAGTCCGTTTGAGAACAATACACCAGATCCAAGGTGATTCTGACAAAAGCACAAAATACCTCATTTCGGACTCAACATTGACTAAGTAGGTATGCTGCACTGGCTAGATCAGAAGACAGTTACAGTGTAGGAAGATAATCTTTGAATTCAGATTTTGATCTCAGTGGGACTAACAGTTGAAATTCCAACAAGAAATTAGATGAACAGTCTTAAAGGATAAAGCATCCAACACTTTCTTTTATACACCTATTCAACCTGATTCTCTTTTAATGTCAGCAAGATGCCGTTCAAAGTATGTTCAGATTAGGCCAAAAACCAAGGCACCTATTATAAATCTAGCTCCCCCTGAGACCTTGACCCCAACACAGACTTAACCAAGACAAACCTCAACACACCTCAAAGAAAACACCATGATATCAGAACAGATTATTCAATCAAAACGGAGTGAGTCAGCAAACACTCATAATGAGGTTATTTTTCAGCAACAGACAATGAATATAATAACCATAAGAACACATGACATGGTATTCAGAAATCAATTGTTCAATCATGAAATTCTGTAAATACCTAGTTCTCTGCGCAAAGTGCTAAATTTTTCAGTATCCAGTGGCTTAGTGAAAATATCTGCAATTTGTGAGTTAGTGCCAACATGGATCAACTCAAAAGTCTTCCTAGCTACTTCATCTCGAATAAAATGATGCCTGATTTCAATGTGTTTAGTTCGAGAATGAAGTACAGGATTCTTTGCAATGTTTATTGCACTAGTATTGTCACAAAAGATAGAAGTACAACCTAGCTCAACCGAGTAATCCAGAAGCTGGTGTTTTATCCATATAACCTGTGTGCCACAGCTCCCTGCTGCCACATACTCAGCTTCAGCAGTAGAAAGAGCCACAGAGTGTTGCTTCTTGGATCCCCAAGAGACTAAGCACCCTCCTAGATATTCGCAGTGACCACTAGTACTCTTCCTGTCCAATTTACATCCTGCATAATCCGCATCAGTGTATGCAATGAGATCTAACTTACATGATGCAAGATACCAGAGACCTAGATCATGGGTGGCAGATAGGTATCTAAAGATTCTCTTTACAGCTGTCAGATGCAATTCAGTAGGCCTAGCCTGGTATCTGGCACACATCCCTACACTAAATTGAATGCCAGGCCTGGATGCAGTTAAGTAGAGGAGTGAACCGATCATACCTCTATATAATTTAGCATCCACCTCTTTACCTTTTTCGTCTGAATCCAGTGAGGAGCTGGTACCCATGGGTGTTGAGATTGTCTTGAGGTTGGTCATTCCAAACCTTTTCAGCATCTCCAGAGTATATTTGGTTTGATTTATGAAGCAACCATCCTCCATCTGTTTGACCTGCAGCCCAAGAAAATATTTTAGTTCGCCAACTAAACTCATTTCAAATTCTTGGGACATAGACTCAGAAAAATCTTTACATAATTTTGGATTGTTAGATCCGAAGATGATATCATCAACATATACCTGGACCACTATTAAATCCTTTCCGAGATTTTTGGTGAAGAGGGTTTGGTCAACCTTACCTCGAGTGTAGCCCTTGCTCAAAAGGAATTCAGAAAGTCTCTCATACCAGGCTCGGGGAGCCTGCTTCAATCCATAGAGGGCTTTATTCAACCTAAAAACCATGTTAGGCTGAACAGAGGAATTAAACCCAGGAGGTTGTTCAACATATACCTCTTCCTTCAATAACCCATTTAAAAATGCGCTTTTGACATCCATCTGCTGTAGCCGAATGTTTCTAGAGCATGCAAATGCAAACAGAATTCTTATAGCTTCCATCCTAGCCACTGGAGCATAGGATTCATCGAAATCCATACCAAATTCCTGACTGTAGTCTTGAGCTACAAGTCTTGCTTTGTTTCTAGAGATAGCTCCATTTTCATCAATCTTATTCTTGAAAACCCATTTAGTGCCAATGACATGAGTGTTTTCAGGTCTAGGAACTAGTTTCCATACATTGTTTTTCTCAAATTGATTTAATTCCTCACCCATGGAGGATACCCAAGAATCATGTTTTAAGGCTTCTTCCACAGTCTTGGGTTCTACCTGAGATGTCAAAGCAGCTAAGTCCTGTTCTTGGACAATTCTAAAATGAGACCTTGTCCTAGGGGGGTCATGCAAATTACCTATGACATTTTCACTAGGGTGGTCGTTGTGAAATATTACCTCACCTGAGGGTTCACCTACCTCAGTTGTTCCTTCTTGTTGTAAGTTTTCTGGTTGAGCAGTTGGCTGCATCTCTTCTTCTTCAATTTTCTCCAAGAAATCTCCCTCATCAGATGGCTCCCTGTCATCATTTATCATTTTGTTAGATAGAACGTTCTCATCAAACACTACATGAGGTGTTTCTTCAACAGTTTGATCATCTTTATTGAAAACTCTGTAAGCCCTAGAGGTTTCTGAATATCCGAGAAAAATTCCAGGAGAGCTTCTTGCTTCAAACTTATCCAAACCATTCTTACCATTATTGTGGATGAAACATTTGGAACCAAAGATTTTAAAGTGAGAAATGTTTGGCTGCTTACCCTTGAGGAGTTCATAAGGAGTTTTCTTATGAGTAGGTCTTACCAAAGCTCGATTTAAAATGTAGCATGCTGTATTTGCAGCTTCTGTCCAAAATCTCGTTGGAAGTCCACTCTCAATTAGCTTAGTCCTGGCCATTTCAATTATTGACATGTTTCTTATCTCAACAATTCCATTCTGCTCCGGTGTCCTGGGAGAAGAGAATCTGTGAGTCACTCCCTCTCTTGAGCAAAATTCAGAAAATAAAGAGTTCTCAAACTCTCCTCCATGGTCAGACTGAATTGTAATGATATTATGTTCACCTTGCAGTTTGATTTTATTGAAAAGTTCTTCAAAGTGAACAAAAGCATCATTTTTATTTGCTAAACAGAACAACCAAGAAAATCTAGTGAAGTCATCAACTATGACTAGACCATATCTCTTACCTGACAGGCTTTGTATTCGAGTAGGACCAAAGAGGTCCATGTGCAAGTGCTGTAGTGGTTTAGATGAGAGACTCTCAGTTCTCAACTTAAAAACTGCACGAGTCTGTTTACCTTGAGCACAAGCATCACAGAGCTTGGACCCTAACTGGAATTTTATTTTGGGCAAACCTCTAACTAGGTTATGATTAGACAGTTTATTCAAAGTAGACACACTAGCATGGCCTAGACGCCTATGCCAGTCAAAAGCAACCTGTTCAGAATTAGCAGACAGACACAAGTTTGTTTCAGAATTATCATCCAGATCAACGATGTACACATTATTTACTCTATGACCTTTGAACATGATGTTATCAGAATTCAGCTCAAAAACAGTGCAAGAGTTGTGGTCAAAGAGTACCTTGTGTCCTTTGTCACAAAGTTGACTTATACTTACCAAGTTGTGCTGAAGTCCTTCTACAAGATACACATCTTCAATGGTGTTAGTAGAGGACTTACCAACTGTACCAATTCCAATAATTCTTCCTCTGTTATTTCCACCGAATTTGACCAGCCCCCAAACTTCTTTTTAGTTTGCTAATTTGGACCGGTCTCCTGTCATGTGCCTGCTACAGCCGCTGTCAAGATACCACTTGTTATGCTCAGCTGCCAGGCTGACCTGCAAAAGTTCAGACAGAGTAATGTGGGACCCAATTCAAATTGGGTCCAAAACCAGTTTTCAGATTATGCAAAAAGCACTTAGGAACCCACATTTGTTTTACTGTTCTCTTCAGTGGTTTTATGTGGGTTGATTCTTCCCTTTTGGCATTTCTTGGTGGGTGTTGAATGAACCTATTCCTATTAGAACTATGCTGTTTCTGAACAAAAACATTGTTGGTTGGCCTCTTAGAGGATACGCGTGTGTGTTGAGTATAATTCATGTAAGCATTTTTACTCCAATGAAAATTGTGCTGAAACTGGTGAATGTTGGCATGCTCTCCTTGATGACTAGCATGATGAGCTTTCTTAACAAAACTTTTCACCTTTTAGTGACATCAATAGGACTGGTCCTGTGAGAACCTTTGTTCCACACCTGTTGCACAGGAGCAGTTCTTGTCTCAGGATTTCCTGACTTAGGTTGCTGACCAGTGGATTGAATGAATTTGCTGGTCGAAAACTTCACTGTAGAGACAAATTTGGAGCTGGATGGTGTTTCCAGTTTCTCTTTGCCCTTGGCGGGGCAGAACGTGGTAGTTTTAAATTCAAAGGGTTTTTTACCAGTGGGATTGTATCCTAATCCCTCCCTATTGAAGTTTACCCTCGACCCCAGAAGGGCATTCAGGTTGTTTCTCCCCTCTGTAAATTTCTCAAGCATTTTTTCTTTGTCCTCGATCTCCTTCTGAAATTCATTACATTGGTCCTGGAGTTCCTGATTAACTTTTCTAACTGCCTCATATTTTTCAGCCATCAGTCTAATCTCTCCTTTACTCTCTTCAGCTTTACACTTCAGCTCATTCATCCTAGCTAGACTCTCCTCCCTTTCCATTCTCAACCTCTCAATCTCACCTTTAACCTGGTCTAGCTCAATGGCCATCTCCTTGGTTTTCATGCTATCAGTGACAACAATAGAGTGTTCCTCAGAAAGAGAATGAAACTTACGTCTAAGCATTCTGTGCTCCTTGGTTAAGTAATTATATTTACTTAACAGGTCGCCATAGGCGTCCTCCCAATCATCCAAAGTAAAATTCTCAAATAAGTTTGTTACCTCTTTCTCATGGTCGGCCATGAGGCAAGTCTTCTCATCATCTTCACTGGACGAAGTGGCTTCTGGGTCCTCCTTCTCATCGCTCCATGTGCACAGCATGGCCTTCTTCTTCTTGTGCACCATCTTCTTCTGGTGTCCTGGAGCCTTAGCTTGTAGCTCTGGACATTCACTTTTCATGTGACCGGGTTTCTGACAATGATAGCAAGTGATCTTCTTAGCAAACCGGTTCTTCTCAAATTCTCGTTCAGGAGACTTCCTTGCAACATTAAATTTCTTCCTCCTGTAGAATTTTCCTTTAGTTCTCAGGAACTTTCTGAATTGCCTGGTGAGCATAGCTTGCTCGTCCTTGTCCAGGTCTGAGAATCCATCAGAGCCTTCGCTGCTACCATCACTGCTGCTGCTGTTGCTCTTCTTAGTATGTCGTGAGACCTTCAGAGCAACATTCTTTCCCTTTCTATCATGCCCATCGTTTCCTTGTTTGAAATTCATTTCATGGGTCATGAGAGATCCAATCAGCTGGGTTACTGTCATGATGGATAAATCTCTTGATTCCTCTATGACAGTCACCTTAGTATCCCAGATGGGAGTTAGAGACCTAAGGATCTTCCTGACTATGTCTTCTTGTTGAATGTCTTTTCCAAGGCCTTTCAGACTGTTGATGATCACAGATAATCTGGCATACATTTCTGTGATCGACTCCTCTGGTTTCATCTTAATTAACTCATATTGAGTTGTAAGCATGTTGATCTTGGTAGCTTTCACCTGAGATGTGCCCTCATGAATTAACTGCAACTCATCCCACATGTTCTTTGCAGTCTTGCACGCTGAGATCCTCGAATACTCTTCCGGGTGGACGGCGCACTGTATGATGTTAAGAGCTGTCCAATTCAGTGTGGAGAGTTTAACCTGATCTTCTGTCCACATATCTTCGTTCGGTGGAAGGGTGTATGGACCATCTGTAATTACTTTCCATAGCTTGTCGCTTTGGGCCCTGATAAAGACTTCCATCCTGTTCTTCCAAAAGAAGTAATTGTTACCATCAAAGAAGGGGGGACGGGTGATAGACTGCCCATCAGCTATGAAACTGCGAGGACCAGTGGATCTGTTTCCCTGGCCGTTGGACCACATTCTGGGAAAAACCTGCTCTGATACCAACTGATAAGTAAAATATGAAGTGATCTAGAAGGGGAGGGGATGAATAGATCACTGTTTTTCGAAGAATTAAAAATTACTGCAGTGTATTTCGCTAAACGCAAATAATCTCGAACTCTAACTATCAAAAAAGATGCAGTGCAGATAATAGCTCGAGTGAATAGAAGGCACACCACAATATCACCACAATCGATCACACAAGGACTCACAGGATTTTAAGGTGGTTCGGTCCTTCAGACCTACATCCACCCCACACTCAAACCGAGTGTGGCTTCACTAACGGCTGGGCAACACAGCTTGCCAAACAAACGCTGATACACAGCTTCCCAGGAGAACAACCTCTCCTCTTCCTCCTACCCGGAGGGAACCTCTAGCAACCCGCAGTCACTAGAACCCAGAGACTCACGTCTCTCTTCCTCTTTACCAAGAGGGAACCCCACTAGTAGCAGCCCCACTACTAGTGAACCAGAGGTCGAAGACCCCTCTTCCTCCCAACCCGGAGGGAACCCACAAGCAGCCCACCTGCTGCTTGCAAACCGGAGATCAGATCTCCCTTCTCCTGATCTCACAGGAGGACCCCGACCTCAGTCCAGAGGATCGGAAACACAAACAAGAACAGTTAAGGAAAGATAAGAACAAGAAACAAAAACCACGAACGAAGGAAATCAAATTCCAGAAAATGGAAACAATGTAGCTCAAGCTAAGCAATAGACTTCGGATTTGATCCGCAAGTCAGAACAACTCTTCTAATCACTCTTCTGCTCTCTCTTTCTCTCTGCTATTATTTCTTCTTTCTTTTCTATCTCTGGATCGAAGCACTCTCTATTTTTTCTGCTTTTTTCTTCTATTCCTCTCTTCTTCGATCTCCTTCATCTGAGGAGGAAGGGTTCTATTTATAGCAGCAATCAGCAGGTGGATAGGGCACAAAACGCGTGTGCCTCCCACGCTCGATCCAGAATCTTCCTGCCACGTGCCTTTATCAGATTGGTTCCTCTTGTCTTGGATCACGTGCAGCCCAGGTGTGTGGAATGTTCTTCCTCGGACCTGTAATGAGATTAAATCCATTAACACGCTGTATGGCCACAAAAACCAAAACTGCATGAGGTATATAATAACAACACGACGTGACTACTACACGAGATAAGAAAAGAACGACACCTGATACAGTGGTGACAAAACAAACACTATTAAGAGAACGACACGAAGTAGAAAGAAAACGACACGAAGTAGAAAGGAAACAACACGAAGTAGAAGAAGAACAGCATGAAGTAAAACGAGAACGACACGAAGTGTCTCTGTAACAACACGGAGACACGAATGCAAAAACAACACGAGGACACGAAGACAAAAATAACACGAAGACACAACAGGGAAAACGACACGAAGTCAGTCAGAGCAGCACGAGGTGAAACGACACGGGCTGACAACAAAAACCGACACGAAGTGGTTGCAAACAAGCAAGACACGAGGTCTACGGAAAGCAACACGAAGTGTGGTCAAGGCGAGAAAGACACGAAGTCTAAAGCGAAAAATCAACACGAAGACAGAATACAAAGAAACGACTCGAAGTGAGATGAGAACAGCACGGGGTGAGAAAGAACGACACGAGGTACATAAACACAACACGAAGACAAAAATCATAAAAACTAACACGAAGACATAATTGTGAAAACACCACGAGGTGATAGACAGCAAGGAGAACGACACGAAGTGAAACGACACTTGAACCTAGACCGACTTAAGGACCCAGCGAAAAATGACTCGAAGACAGAAATACAAAAGCACGACATGAACTAAGGATGACATGGAGACAACACAGTCACAAAGGCTGCACGAAGTGAAAGACAACACGAAGACAGAAGACAACACGGCTATCTCGACACGTGATGAAGTAGTGGGACCAAGAAGACACGACTCGAGGAGAGCACCTAAAAACTGATGACGACACGAGGTGCAACAGGAAGACGACTCGAAGTTCAACTGAACAGTTCGAGCTATTTTAGAAGGAACAGCACGAAGACTATCAGCTCACAACTTAAACAACACGAAGTACAGAAACAGTACGGACACACGAAGTATTACCTCTTAGCAGTTTTTTCTTGTAAAACATGGATAATTCAAGTGCAAGATATCTGATCAAAAATAACAACAATTAACATAGTGTTGCTCATCATCAAAACGCTTAGGGAAGACACAAAATCCAACAGAACCAACTAAAGGTGGAATTGTGGAAGGTACTCTCACTATTTGTTCAAAAACTGCTGAAGTTTTATTCGATACCGGAGCAACTCATTCATTCGTTTCCAAGAACTTTGCTGCTGCAGAAGAAGTTGGTTCAGAGATGTTAACTTCAGGAATATGAAAGGTTTTACTAGAAGAAGTTGGTTGAAGGCCAAGGATTACATAACTCAATTTAAGAAGGTTATCATTGGAAATGGGGAAAACACTAGCTTCTGGTTTGACAATTGGATGGGCCAACACTGTTTAAGTGATTTTATATCTGATGATCAGATCCCCAACCTGAAAGCAACAGTCAAAGATGTTATACTGAATCCTTCAGCTGAAGAATCTGCTCTCATACATGCATTACTGCCAAATAGAATTCAGAAAGCCATCAGCTCTGTTACTTTGACCCAGGAAGTGGACCTGGGTGTTTGGAGCCTCTCCTCCTCTGGTCAGTGTTCAGTGGCATCCACCAATGGTTATATTGTTAATAATCAGTCAACTGCTGTTATCTCATGGAGTCGACTGTGGTCTAATTGGGTTCCCATTAAAATCTCCATTCATTTATGGAAGATTATGAATAATTGTCTGCCGACTGATGCTAATATACAAAGAGCTGGTATTGTTTTATGCTCCAAATGTTGCTGCTGCAGAATCTCGCAGGTTGAAGACATCAATCACTTATTTATTCACAGTGATATTGCAGTCTCTGTTTGGACTTCACTCAAAGCAGCTGGTTTATTTTTTCAAGGGCGCACCATTAAGGAATTCATTCTAAATTCCATCTGTACTGCTCAGCCAGGCTCAGCTTTTGCAGTCCTCACCCTTGCCTCCATCGGATATGGGATGTGGGAAATCTGGAAAGCCAGGAATAATATTAAACTTGAAGGAAGAATGTTTTCCAAAAACAGTTGTATACATCAACTTCTTTTCCAGATTAAGAGGCTTTGTTCGGCTTCTCCTCTCAAAGAATATAAATCTAATTTCAGGAATACCTTGGATCAGTGGGGCATACCTTATAAAACTGCTTGTAAAAGCCAGGTGAAATTAGTAAGATGGATCTGTCCCCCTTGGCCATTTCTTAAACTTAATATAGATGGTGCATGTAAGATTTCTACAGTCACTGGAGGAGGAGGAATTATCAGGGATCATAGAGGGAAAATTATTCTTGCATTCTCTCATTTCTATGGCCACTCAAATAGCTTAATTGCAGAAGCTCGAGCTCTCCTGGATGGCATTAAATACTTGAAGACAGTGAATGCAAATCCATCTCTGATTGAATGTGATTCACTCACCCTTGTTAGGATTATCAATAAAGAAATAGGTTGTCCTTGGTCCATTCTAAGCTATGCCAGGGCTATCTGGAGCATCACATCACAGCAAGACAAGATCTCTCACATCTTCAGAGAAGCCAACACTGTTGCTGATTTACTTGCATCTTTAGCATGCTCCAATAAATGTAATTCTTTCTATTCTAACAGTGAGCTGCCTTCCATTATAAAAGGTGCTGCTCGACTGGACTATCTAGGCTTGCCTAGTATCAGATTGATGTAATTCTTTTTATCTCTTATGAAATAAAATAGCCTCCTAGTGGTCCAATGGTGGAGTGGCTTCTCCTAACCTCTGGTAAGGGGTGCACTCTCCCACTGAGCCCTAGTTTAGGTTTTTCTATTAAAAAAAGAACTTTACTGCTTCATTTTCTAAGAAACATGAACTGTTAGATTTGGTCATATCTACACCTCTTGGGAATGAGTCTGATATCACTTATCACTATCCAAACTGTGAAGTGATGATTAAGGAAAATAATTTACCTGCTGACCTGATATGCCTAGATATAAAGGGTTATGATGTCATACTAGGTGCCGACTGGCTATCCACATACCAAGCAACTGTAGATTGTCGGCATGGCAAGGTAACTTTCGTAGATTTCCCAGAGCTAGTTTACACTAGCCCTCGGAGTAAATCACTTCTTATATCAGCACTCCGAGCTAGTAAACTTATGAATAAGGGATGCATGGCTATCATAGCATTCGTGACTGCCACGGAAGTCGAGAAGGTTAAACTTGAAGACATCCGTGTAATTCGGGATTTTTCTGATGTTTTTCCAGAAGATTTAAACGGCTTACCCCCAAAAAGGGAAGTGTTGTTCACAATCGACCTTGTCCCTGGTGCTGGTCCTATTTCCAGGGCACCATACAGAATGTCCCCTGTTGAGCTGAAGAAACTAAAAGAGCAGCTAATGGAGTTATTGAACAAGGGTTTCATCAGGCCGAGTACTTCCCCATGGGGAGCACCCGTGCTATTCGTCAAAAAGAAGGACGGGTCGATGAGATTATGCATAGATTATCGGCAGCTAAATCACCTTACAATCAAGAACAAGTATCCACTGCCAATGATTGATGAGCTGTTCGATCAACTATCTGGAGCTTTATATTTCTCCAAGATTGATCTTCGTTCTGGTTACCACCAATTGAAGATCAAAGAAGAAGTCATTCATAAAACTGCATTCCGAAGCAGGTATGGGCATTACGAATTTACTGTTATGCCTTTCGGACTAACAAATGCCCCCGCAGCTTTTATGCAGTTAATGAACAGCATATTCAGGCCCTATTTAGACCAATTTATTGTGGTCTTTATTGATGATATTCTGATCTATTCAAAGACCGAAGAGGATCATGAAGAACACCTCAAGAAGGCATTGCAGATATTAAGGGGAAACAAGCTATATGCCAAATTCAGCAAATGCGAGTTTTGGCTCGAGGAAGTATCCTTCTTAGGCCATATCATTTCGAAGAACGGAATTGCTGTTGACCCATCAAAGGTCGAAGCCGTGAAGAACTGGGAACGACCCACAAATGTAACTGAGATTCGGAGCTTCTTGGGTCTAGCTGGTTACTACCGGCGTTTTATAAAGGAATTCTCTAAAATTGTTGTTCCCCTGACCAGGTTAACCCGCAAGGAAGTGCCTTATGAGTGGAAGGAAGACTGTGAAAAGAGTTTTCAAACTTTGAAGGATCTCTTGACCACTGCTCCAATCTTATCATTACCAATGGAAGGAGAAAAATACGAGGTATATACCGATGCTTCTGGTATTGGCCTCGGATATGTATTGATGCAGAATGGGAGAGTCATTACATACTCTTCCCGACAATTGAAGAAACATGAAGAGAGCTACCCAGTTCACGACTTAGAACTGGCCGCAGTAGTATTCGCTTTAAAGATCTGGAGGCACTATCTCTACGGAGAACAATTCACTGTGTACTCCGATCATAAAAGCCTCAAGTACTTATTCTCCCAAAAGGAGCTGAACATGCGGCAAAGGCATTGGCTCGAGTATCTCAAGGATTTCGACTTCACTATACAGTACCATCCTGGTAAGGGTAATTCCGTAGCTGATGCCCTTAGTCGAAAGCCAAGAACAATATTGCCCAACTGCATGATACAAGAATGGAAACTGCTGGAGAAATTCTCTGAGCTTGATATCAGCACAGATGAGAAGAACATGTGTATTATTCTATCTCATATGAGCCTACATCCAGATTTGCTACCTGAAATCAAGAAGTTACAAGAAGAGGATCCCTAGCTAGTGGAGATAAAGAGCAAGCTGGACGAGAGACTGGATTTCAAGCTGGCATCATGTAGTCAAGTCACTGCATCTAACCTTCATGTTAGGATAGGGCCCATTAAGGCTTGGTAGGCACCGGGTCTTGGTTTGCCAGAACCGTGGAGATCCCTGTCCGGCCACGTCGGCCTATGCTCGCTCGAAGGAAGCTAACATGTGCTCACTTATGTATTTTATTCAAAAAAAAAGTCGGTAGCATCACCTACGGTGGGGCCCCACCCAGAAGATCTCCGGAAGCTGTAATCTTTATTCTTTTCTCTTCGACCAAATGAGACAGTCGGCGCCCTTAAAATGCTGAGCATGAGAAACTGAAACTCAAACCCCAAGGGCAAGAGTAGGATCCATTTCCTCGAGCATCGATCAGAGCACGAGAAGAGGGCAGTGTCCCCGCAGGCATACGAAAGGGAGCCCACAAACGTCAAACGACTATATCTCCCTCACAAAAAGAAATACAAAATCAAAATCAAGAGCCTGATCATGACCGTGTCTGATGCGATAAATGGAACCCCTCAAAGCAAAAGTTTGAATCCACAAAAGGGGGGGCTATGGAATGTAAATGCTCGAGATTTGGTCCGAAGTTGTCCGAAAGGAAAGAGTTAATGGGCCCTTATTTGCTCGCCGGGTTAACGGCTTTGCCGGTCCTCTCAGGAGGTTTATCCCCTACACTCTTCCTTCTCCCTCTAAAGATGAAGGTTCGATGGAGTTTCTGAAGGGTGAAAACTGCCCAGGGTCTGCGACCTTATTTTAATATACACATTTGGTTGCCTACTTTGAAAAGCAAAAGCTATCGCTGCGAAGGAGTCTCCGTGTTTCTGGCTGGTCAAGACCCCTGTTTACCACCTTGATGTCTTCTTGTTTAACCTCGGGCTTAGGCCAATGCAAGCGCGTCACCTATGGGTGAGACGGCGTCTGATTCCGGGTCAGCGTCGCGCGGTTGGTCATTGGGGTTCCAGGGTGTTCCATCATATACCATCTAGAGTTGTGAGGAAACAGACCCGGGTCGGGTAAATCTCTTACCTCAAACACCTTTTGGGTGAATCCCTGTGGTCCGAAGCGACTGGGAGCCTAAGCACGGCATGACGGTATTGTCATCAGGGTAAGTCTTAGCCGGCGGGATCATCATTCGAGGGGTCTAGAGGCCTAAATCAACCTAGATGTGCACTTAGGATACTTGGGAGGTTAGTAAGAAACCCCTGTTCTCGTATAGGTTAGGTGCCATTTGGGTGCTTGACAGGCATTAGCAACAAAAAAAAAATTTATAATAAAAACAACAAAAAAGGGAAAAAGAGAAAATGTACATATTTGCAAACAATTTTTTTTTGAATACAACAAAATAAAAAAATGCCAAATATAAAAAGAAAAATAAATCAATTCTGCATGATTGCATTTGTATGCAGCATTTCACTTTAATATCGTTTGCATTCGCATACTTGTCTGTTGCATCCATCATCACCACATCTTTCCCTTGCCTTCGTTAATAAAGGCTTGGCCCCTTGACCAGTTATCAAGGACAGTTACAGTGACCATTTGCTTATTGAGCAAGGGGCCAAGTCAGAACAGAAATTCTGATTTGTTTGTTTCAGTGATGTGTGCAGGGATTCAGGCAACAGAAGCAAAGGTGAAAACCAAACAAACCGAACCTTGTATTTTATTCCAAAAACCAAAAAAATTACATCAAGTTCCACCCTCTCTCTCTGCATTACTCGTCCCACTACTCTCCGGGTAAAATGCTCTCAAAGGTGCTACCCACTACGAAAAGTGGTACTCCTACCGCTCTGTACTCCCCTTCCTATTCCCACACCCCGGCGTTGATCCACGGAAGCAGCAGAGAAGCTACCAACACGAAAGCCACGCTCTCGTGCTCTTCGGTAGCGCTCCTCACCATCTCTCAGCCACTGTTCAGCAAGACCAAGGCTGGTTCGGAGTTCGAACAACTGGGCCTCCATGGCCTTCGTTCCTCCCTTTCAGTCAATCTGTTGGCTCTTTCTCTCTCTGCGTCTCTTTCTCTCTCTGCCCGTTCTCTCTCACGGTCTTCCCTCTCCAACTGGAGAGTGATCCTCAGTTCCATAGCATCCCTGGAAGAGTCGTCATCTGGACGACGCTGCAGTTCCCCCTCCAGCTCTGCTATCCTAGCCGCCCTCTGCGCAGCTTGGGCAAGCACGTCTTCCGTCTCCTTTTCCTGCCAGATGTACCATCTCAAGATACGCGGCAAGGCATAAACAAGGAGAACTCAACACTGAGACTCTTACCTGTATAGAGAGCATCCCTTCTGCCTCCGCGGCACGCTGCGTGGCACGAGCAAGTTGCTCGTGAAGCAAATCGAGTTCTGAGGTAGGAATCCACAAGCTGGAAGAGACACCGCCTACTCCCATCGCTGAGGAAGCCGCGTCAATCTGGGCATGCTATAACCACATGAGTTAGCAGCCAACACCTGGAATCTAGGGTTTCAATTAGGAACGCGCACTGTACACCTACCAAAGCACTCAAGGCTTCACGGGCATCGCCCAATTGTTGCTCCATCTCTGCCAAGCGAGTTCGTAAATTCGCTATCATGGCATCCCGGACATCCTGCAGCCATACGAGTCAGCATTTTCACCAGAAAACCAAAAAAAGGAGAAAGAAGAAAAGAGAAAAAGGGGAAACCTACCTCCACAAGTCCCCGGGGTTGGAGCCGCTCTGCATACTTTGTCCTATATCGACGCAAGTAGTCCTCGCTATCCCGCGCATGTGATTCTACAATCGTGCCACCCCGTTGTCAGTCTTCATACTGTTTATGGAACCGCACGCGCCAGTCAATGCAGGTTGCCGGTCCCCGCGTCTTTTTCCCGACGTGAGGTGGCGCAGTCGTATCCACCCATTCTTGAGCCAGTCCCAAGGACCTCATAACCAATCGCAGCCGAAGCGGCTCGATTTCATTCAGGCAGTGCATCCACAGTTCCCGTCCAAACCGGGCACAACTTGTTAGAACCCATGGTTGGTCGGTATCGACCATGTCTGAGTAGGGTCTCCAATTTACCTAGGTTAGGTTATGCATACCTGTTTAGTCAGTCAAGACCAAAGATAAAAACAAAATAATTCAAAAAAAATCCCACCATCGCTGCAGGGAACTCCTGTAACTCCCGCCTTAGCACCACCAGTTGGTAGGTTAGGGGTGCCGCACTCATGATGGGTTGCCACCGTCTGGCTAGCGGCACCTTCGCGGGTCGCCAATGCCGCGCTCTCCCCATGGGGAGGTAATAATAGCTCCACAACGGCTTTGGCACATGTCGTCAATATCTTACAAAAATAAAAACAAAAAATATAAAATAAACAAAACCAAAAATACCTGGATGAATGGTGTGAAACCACTCACAGTCATCTCGCGGTCCGCTTCTTGGAACAGACCTGCAAACAAGTGCGCCAGCATGGCAGCTCCCCAGGCGTAGTACCCTACTCTTTCAAGGTCTGATAACAGCTCCAGGAAGCAACAGTGGATACCGTCTCCTTTCGAGCTTAGTATCAACCTCCCCAGCATGAAGAGGAGAAATCTCCTCAAATCTATGTTGCATCTTTCCCAATTGCCGAAATCTGTGCAGTACACAGCACGACATCCTCTTTCCATCCTTTCCATGAATTCTTCTGAGGATTCATCGTCCCGTCGACGAGTGTCAGTGAGCCCTAATGCATCCATGAGGGACGCCCTGGCTACCGACCTATTTTTCCGACCATCTAGGTCCAAACCCAGTAACTTCTGGGCACCTTCTCGGTAGTCTGCGTAAGTGACTCCGGTCACTGCCTCGCCATCCACCTTGAGGCTCGTAATTCGGACCACATCTTCCAGGCTGGGCACCATGTGCCCCCAAGGCATCAAGAATGCCCGGCTCACTGGGTCCCATCTCTCACACAAGGCTTGGATCAGGACCAGGTCGAGCTGGATCGGCTCGATCCGAAGAAAGGCACCAAATCCCATCACGTCTAGCCTGGCCTTCTGAAAATTCGGGAGACCCCTGTATGCGGCCACTGCTAACTCCCATGAAATGTGTGATTTCATCACACTCTGTGCGTGCATAAGAAATGGAGAAGGGTGTTGTCAAGAGGAAGAAAGAAAGAATGAGAAAAGGGCAGGAAAGCTCAGCTTACGAGTTGTGATTGGGCCCTTTCGCTGAAGTGCCCTTCGAGGTCCGAAAGCCTCCTGGAACTACTACCACTGGACCTGCTTCTCTTCGAGGAGTGGGAAGATTCGCCCTCCATCCAACTCTCGGAATTTTGAACTCCTCCTCTCCCGTGAGAACTTGTGCTCCTCGAGTTAGCTCTCGATATACCTGGGAGGATAAAAGGGACAAGAATTTATAGAAATGGAAGGAGTGCAGGCCAAGATTGCCTCCATCACCTTTAATGATAGCCCTCGCGATGAGGCACCTACCATGCGGTCCCGTGTGTCACTTCACCGCTCGCACAGGGTGATTGATTGGACGAAGAATATGACGACTAGCCCCCTATGTTGTCTAGGGATACCCTATCATGTTTTGGAGGACGTCCGCAAAATTTGACACAACATCCGGGAAAAGGGACTAGGGCCGTCATTATTGACTTCGACGGCAGATTCCCGTGGAAAATGGTCACAACAAGACGCGATTCTCCGCTTGGGGTGGAGTCTCGGCAGACCCATCACATGGGAACAGTGCAAAGGAGAAGAAGTGTAGGGAAGAAGGAACGCACAAGAGAACAAACAAGCAGCAGAAAATCAAATCACTCCATTCATAATTCTACATAAGCTGTCATAAACACTACAATCATAGAGATGAGGCGGGTCCACTGGCTCGCCAACTCGTGCCATTATCTTCGTGCTCGTCCCTCTAGACGTCCCTCTCCTCTCCCCTGAGGTGAGGGTCCCTCAGAAGCCTTCTGGATCCCCGTGCAGCAGCACCCGCCTCGCCTCGTGGCGCCGGCTCCACAGCAATGACTCGCTGCTCCTCTCCTGGCGTGGCGAAGAAGCCACTAGCGGCAAAGCGACCAGACTGGCGCAGTCGCTCCCCGAACTCTCGCGCTCTCTCGTAGCGCGTCTCCATCGCTCCTAGCCTCTGCACCGTGACCTGAAGGCCCAACTGGAGCTCCCTCACCTGGGCCTCAAAGGCCCTCCTCTCGGCCTGATCTCGCTGTCGCTCGGACCTTCTCTCGACTTTCTCTCTCTCTGCCTCTCTCCTCATCATCTGCAGAAGAACCCTTAACTCCAGGATGTCTGGAGAAGGTCTCTCCTCACCGCGATGTCGCAGCTCTGCTACAGTCGCCACCCAGGCATCACGCTCCTCTTCCGCCCGGGCAGCCTGAGCCACCGCACCGGCAAGTTGCTCCCGGAGAGAGAATCTCAAGAAAAGGGGCCGAGGAACTGGAAGATGCGCCGCCAGCCACTCCCACCATCGCTGTCTGCTGGGCACGCTGGAACGAACAAACAACAGCCGTCAGCTAAGCTCCACATTTAAAAACAGAAAATGCAGCACTTAGCTTACCAGGAGCGACAGTTCCTGTTGAGTGGCGGCCAGCTGCCGCCTGACCTCGGCTAATTGGGCACGCGAGCCGTTGACGTCGCGCGTATCCCCGGCTTGGGGAAGCCCCGCATAACTCTCTCTCTGCTGCCGCAGGAAGTCGGCACTATCCTGCACCAATATGCTCCCTTGCTGTCCAGGGAGACGTATGCGCCAATCCTCGAGCTTTGCCTTGCCGCGACTCTCCTTCCTGACACGGCTCGGCTCATCTGCACTCGCCCATTCATCGACCAAACCCGGGGTCTCTGTCATGTCTTGCATCAAGAAAGAAGGGCCTCGCGTCATAACAAGAACGCGTCTCCTATCAAGGACGCGTCCATCATTTGAGTGTAACACTCGCCGAAACCTTATCCCCCACGGCTCTCTTCAAAACTCAAAATGGATCAAAGAGGAAGAGATCGGAGGACCTACCAGACCGTGTTCACCTCCCTCCATGACATCGGGCCCCTCGGGTCCCTCGGGGGCCCGAAGCGGCCCTTCCTCCTCCATGGACGCCGTTCCGTGCTCTTGCGTGTCCCTCCTCAGGTGAGGGGTCTCGCGTCCCTCTCCACCTTCGTCGTGGTCCAGACCGCCGAACTCCATCGATCGAGGGAAGGAAGACAAAGACGGGCGAGCGAGTTTCGGCGGAAGGCGGGCTCGTTTGCGGGTAAGGCAGGGGAGAAGAAAGGCCACTCGGCGCTTTAAATTTGAATTCGAGGATTAAGACGCGTCCTCGCGCCTGGACGCACCCAAAAAAGGGAGAAAGGAAACAGAATCCCCCCGTGCAAAGCGCAGTTCCCCGCTGTTCAGGGTAAAGTCTCGTAAGGCATGCCTCGAAACAACTCGGTGCAGTAGAAAAGTGAGAGAGGAAAGGTACACACAACACAAGAAAGCTATTTTCATTTCATATAATAGTCGAAAGTACATCATGCAGTAAGGAGGGTGGAGTGTACAAGTAACTCTCTAACTCTCGCCATCACCCTCCTGGTCATCTCTCTCCTCCCTCCTCTGACGGGGATCCCTAGGGGGCCTCTGCGACCTCAGTGAACCCTGAGAAGCTATGCTCGCCTCGCCCTGTGGTGGCGCGCCAGCCTTGAAGGCACGGCGACGCTCCTCGGCTGAAGAGACTAGAAAGCTGCCCACTGAAAAGGAACCAGACTGACGAAGTCGCGCCCCGCGCTCCTTCGCCCTCTGATACCGCTCCTCACTCTCCCGCAGTCTCCCCTCCGCCGTGCCAAGGCTCAGTCGATGCTCCATCACCTGGGCCTCCAGAGCCCTCCTCTCGTCCCAATCTCGATGTCGCTCTGCCCTCCTGTACTCCCACTCTCTCTCGATGCTCTCCCTTTCCCTCTCCCTCTCCTATCTCTCCCTCATCGCCTCTCTCCTCGACAGCTCGAGGGTGATCCGCAGATCCACCACGTCGCGAGGAAGCTCCTCAGCCTCCCGTCGCCGCTCCTCCTCTAGCTCAGGAATCCGGGCGTCACGCTCTGCCGCCCAGGCATCGCGCTCCTGCTCGACACGAACAGCACGGGCCAGGGCCTCCCGAATCTCGGCCACCTGTCGAAGCACGCATGCACCGTAAGAGAGCAGTGATAGAAGGAAAGCAGCTAGACGGAGAGTCGGGGTCAAGCAGACACTCACTTGAGCCTCGCGGTCACGCTCGGCCTCCTCAGCCTGAGCCACCGCATACGCCAGCTGCTCCTGAAGGGCAGAGATCTCCGGGGGAGGGTCCCACGAACTAGAACCCGCTCCACCAGCCGTCCCGGCTGCTGCTGCCTAGTGGGCCCGCTGAAACACAGGGCAAACGACAGTCAAAGGCTAAGCATCGAAATCCAGGTCACAAAAAATGCATTGCATAGACTCACCAGGATCTCCAACTCCTGTCGGATGGCCACCAACTGCCGCCTGGCGTCCGCCAACTGGGCCCGCAAGTCGGCGATCATGTCGTCACGAGCATCCTGCATGGCATATAAGTTAGTATCACATGCATATACACATAGAAGAGTGAAGCATTTTCATTTCACACTTACCCCTGCCATACCACCGAGGGAGAGGCGGTCCCCGTACGTAGCTCGATACCGTCTCATGTAGTCAGTGCTGTCCTGTACATGGGACACCACTGGGACCCCGCCCTGCTGCCAGTCCTGGTACTGTGCTGGGAAGCGCGTGCGCCAGTCCACGATCTTCGCCTTCCCCTTGGTCTTCCGCCCGATGCGGACCGGCTCATCTACATCGACCCACTCTTGGGCCAGCCCCAACGTCCTCATAACCAGCCTCAGCCGAAGCGGCTCGATCTCGTTCAGGCAATGGACCCACACGTCCCGCCCGAAACGAGGAAGACCCGCTACAACCCAGGGCTGGCCAGCGTCGGCCATACCCAGGTAGGGCCTCCACACCACCTACATCACCATACATACATCATACTAGTTGCCATTAGGTCGCATGCATAAAAAATACAAAGAAATCATACGCATCATACCATAGCCTCGGGGTACTCGCTCAACTCCCGACGAAGTGACGCCAGCTGGTAGCTGTGTGGTGCCGCTACCACGACCGGCCTCCACTGTCGCGCTAGAGGAACGGCTCTCCTGTTCCCCTGCCTGGCCCTCCCCATCGGGAAGTAGTAATAACTCCACACCTGCATCCATCATACATCATTAGCACGAGTAATTGCATATTTAACTACGGTAAAATGCATAAATAAATTGTGTACCTGGAGAAAAGGTGCGAAGCAGCTGACTGTCGTCTCCCTCTCTGAAGTCTGGGAGAGATCAGCAATCAAATGGGCAAGCAGAGCCGCTCCCCACGCGTAGTGCCCCACTCTGTCAAGGTCCGCCAGGATCCCGAGGAAGCGGCAGTGGATGCCGTCACCCTTCGTCCCCAGCAGAAGGCGGCCCAGGAAGAAGAAGAGAAACCTCCGGAGGTCTAGATCCACCAGCTCCCGCTCGCTCGGGTCCTGGGTGAAAGCTGCACGAGCGTCTCCCTCGAGTCGTACCAGAAACTCCGCTCCAGTCTCGCTAACCCACTGGCGCGGGTCACCGAATCCGAGCGCCTCCATGATCTCCACTCGGCCAACTACCCGACTGTCTCTGTCAGTCACGCTCGTCTCTAACCACAGCAGGTCCAGGGCACTCTCTCGGTAGTCGGGATAGGTGACCCCGCTGACTGCCTCTCCGTCAACTCGTAGTCCTGTGATCCGAGCTACGTCCTCTAGTGTCGGCACCATGTGCCCCCAGGGCATCAGAAACGCCCGGCTCGGCGCGTGCCACCGCTCCCTCAACGCCTGAATGAGAGGAAGGTCGAGCCGGAAGGGCTCGATCCTGAGGAAGGCTCCAAAACCCATGGCGTCCACACGCACCCTCTGGAAGTCTGGCAGCCCACGGTACGCTGCCACCACCAGGGACCAGCTGATCCGGCTCTTCATCACGCCCTGCACACCACAAAAAATAAACAAAAAGGAACACATCAGCATCATGGATAATAATAAACAACAACATTGTACATAATATTTAATTATTTTTACGTATTTTAAATATATATATATATATTTAAAGGCGTCCAACCCCTGGACGCTTTCTTTTTATTTTCTTTTTATTTTAACAAAACCAAAAATAAATAAATAACCAAAAATAAAAATAAAATATATTTTATCACGAAGGCGTCCACCCATTTGGATGCCTCCTTATTTTTATTTTACATAATAACCCAAAAAAATAATAATAATAAATAATAATAACAAAATAAAAAAGAAAGTTGGAGGCGTCCATGCCCCTGGACGCCTCCTTCCCCCACTCCCCGGCCTTCTCCACTGGCTCTCGGCCGCCTGTTTAGCATATTAAACCAATAAATTAGGGTTCTGAGGGGCTTACCGGGTCATGCTCACCCTCTCCCGCATCGTCAGCACCCGCAGGATCCTCCACGGCCAAAGGAGGCGCCTCTTGTTCCGCTGCTATCTCCTCTTCCGCAGCAATCTCCTCTCCTGCGGCAGCCTCCTCTGCATGATCCCTTGACCTCCTCGGACGACGAGCCCATCGTTTCCGCTTCTCCCCGCCCTGGCTCGGGCCTCCTTGCTCCATTGGGAACTAAGAATGGGTCGTTTAGAGTGAACAAGTCGTCAGAATGAACAGTAGAAGTGGAAAGGGGGGTGAGGCCCCCCTTTATATAATAAATCACCCTTTTTGGGGGCGTCCAGGCGCCTGGATGCCCCCACTTTTTCTTTTTTTTTCAAAAATTCAAAAAAAACTAGGGGCGTCCAGGCGCCTGGATGCCCCCAAACAAAAAATTAAACAAAATAAAAAAGAAAAACTAGGGGCGTCCATGCCCTTGGACGCCCCCAAACAAAAAATTAAACAAAAAAAGGAAATCATAGGGGCGTCCAGGCCCGTGGACGGCCCCAAATAAAAAATAAATAAAAAAGAAAAAAGAAAAATTGGAGGCGTCCAGGCCTCTGGACGCCCCCCATTAAACATAAAAAATTATATATATATATATATTTATATATGATCATATTATGAATAAATAGATACATAAAAAGAAAGAAAACACAAAAATATATAAAGAAAAAATAAAAAATCATAAAAATAATAATTAGGGGAACAGTGGTCTAGAATATCAAATTCCAGATTTTATTCCATCAGAAAGCAGAACGAGTTACATCAGGGGCTTAGGCACTCTAGGCCTTAACTTCCCCAGTTCGGTTATATAAGTTCTCCACAGCTCACATTCTTCCCCCACATGCGCTAAGGCCTTTCCCGCTACACTTGTTTTCCAGCGTGCCTTTACGGCTTTCGCTTCCTTCGCATCCGCCTCTGTGCCCAAATCCCTCTTCTTCAAAGGGACGATGCCAGTCAATAGTGGGAACGAATGGCGCGGAATGCCGATCTGGAGGCAGCACCGATGCGCGTTGTAAAGGACAAACTCTGTCGTGCCGATCAGTTGGAGATCAACTTCGGGAGAAGACCTCATAAGGAGTTCAAGCGAGAGTAGACATGCCGGTGCGCAAGTGAAGAAGCTTTGTGTCATGGTGCGAAAGTAAGACCGCCAGTCTTCACGTTTCTTCAGCCACGGAACACGGTTCGCTACAGTGCCACCGAAGCCTAACACATCGGCTATGTGATGAAGGGGGCTTTGTTGGAAGAGCTTCGAAGCGGTTGGCATTCCCTCACGGTGATCAAATTTGAAATGCAAATCAAGCCAGCAATTCAGGACAAGTGCGCAACCGAAAGGAGACTTACCCATGCTTGAGGCAGTAAGGCCACTGTAAAGGTAGGCAAGGACGGCGGGTCCCACCCTCTTTCCACTCCAGATCTCGCGAATGGCACTCAGTTGGTCTTCTTCCACTATGTTGTCAGTATGAGGGAACAAGAGAGCTCCCGCCAGACAAATGGTGAACCCTTTCATGATTCCTTCGAAATAGTCATCATCTGGTGACCCTCTCAGGGCATCCATAACCCATTCCGCGAGCTTTTGCAAATCAATTCCCTGTCGAGTGCGGACCTTTTTCGCTGCGTCGGGCCGCATGAAGCTTCCAAGGACACTCTCAGAAGTCGCCCGTGTCAGCATCCGCATAGCCTTCACCTTCCCGTCACTCTTGAATTTCTTCAATCCAAGCAGAAGTTCCACCTCCTCAAGGAGGATGGTCGCCTCGAAGGTCGGGAAGACAAACGTGTGGGTCCGGGGATGCCAGATCTCCACTAATGCGCCCATAGCAGCCCAGTCCATGCGGGTTCTCTCATAGTGTTTGGCGTGAATAAGGAGCCCCTGAAGATGCCACCTCGAGAGTATGGACCTCATGCCGATGGATATGTTGGAAGTTAACTTTGAAAGCCATGGCAATTTGGAAAACTTCCTCGGGCCCGGGAAGAGTGGATATGGCTAAAAAAGGAAAAGAAAGAAGGAGGAAGGGAGCAAGTGAGAAGAAGGTTCAAGAGGAGAAAAGTTGAAATGAATCAGCTTACCATATGCGACATGATCATCCCGCTGAGATGACCCTCGAGGTCGGAGAGTCGTCTAATCTCGCTGCCAGGCCTGCTCCACTTCATAACACGGGAAGACTCTCCTTCCATCCTGAGATCTCTAGATTCTCCTCTCCTTCCTCTCCTGAGCTTCCAAAACCCACCTTGGTGCATTTGAATGAACTAGCCTAAGGGGAGTTCTTATAGGAAGGGAAGATCGCTACAGGATAGAACATGTCACATCAGCGGTCAGTGTCAGGATTTTGGCTAGATGTCCTTTCCATTGTGGTGCGATTCTGTTACGATTCTGTTACTTTCTGATGTTATTAATCCATGCTGGCCTGTGCAGGTTTTACTAACGGACGTCTTTGTCCTATCTCCTGTCCCACCTTTCAATGGTTAGTCCCACCATGTCATGCATCGTAGTATATGATACCTACGCTACTAGAACATGTCAAGGACCTCGCGGCCCGAACGAATGTGGGATTTGAGTTCCCCTTCAATAAAAAAATAGTGATGATCCCGGAAGAATTTGGGTTGTACGGATAGGCCGTTAACTTATGATAGCATGCGGACGACGGTTCCATTCAGTGAGTTGGTGCGCGGATAAACGGGCCCCAGCTCAGTGTCGGCTCACCGGATCGGTATCCTGACTCATTCTTAACAAGTTGACAATATTATCTTTGGCTATTTTCTATTTTAGTTTGTTTTAAATTTTTATTTAAACCCAGCATGCATTCATATAGGACTTTGATTTATTGCGGAAGATCATTCAAGTGATTCGATTGTGAAAGCCGTTGTGTTTCAAATCCTACAAATATGAGATATTCCACTCCGAATGAAATACTGAGTTTCCTTGAAACGGCCCTACGCTGCTCTTCAAAAGGAGACCCTTGTTTGGACAGACTCTCAGATATTTCTTTACTTTTTACTTTGTTTGACCCACCTTGGCCGCAGCACTTCCACATTGGCTGGTAACCGCTCACCGAAGGTGAAACCTGCAGTTTTATGACCCAGGTACTTCCACACCGAGAAGTTGGTCTCTTTTTGTTTCCTGTCTGAGCGCACATCTCACCCTCCCTTATTTGATCTCCGTCCAAGCAAATCGTCAAAATTTGAAAGACCTCCTTCAAGGTCGCCTCATTGAAACTTCAGGAAAGATTCCAAACAGTAACGTCAAAAGCGCGTCTCATCACACCTTGGCATCAACTTATCAGTCCACTCCCACTTCATTCCATTTCACTTTGATACCCTTCCATTACGTGTCACTCCCTTGCAAAGCAGACGCCAAGGCGGGACAGCTGTAGACACGCCTTTCCTGACGTCTCCTGAGAAAGTCTCATATTACTGTACGACGCCTCGCGACGGCTTACGCATTTTTGAATCACTTGAGTGCTTCCTTTTCTTGAATCTTCTTCCGCCCTTTTCGGCATCCGGAATCGTCTCGTTGCAGCATTCGGACGGCATCAACACCATTCAGACACGCCAAAGAATTTCGGAACCAGGAAGGGTGCCCGCCGGGGAGCCGCCTACGCCTTTTCAGCGGACCCGGGGGGTCTTAATGGAGGCGTCCAGGCCCCTGGACGCCTCCAGTCCAGGCCCCTGGACGCCTCCATTACTTTAATTTATTTTTTTAAGATAAAAAATACATAAAAATATATATATATTTATGGAGGCGTCCAGGGGCCTGGACGCCTCCATGAAAACAAATATAAAAAATATAAAAATGCCAGCTTTGGCATAAAAACAAAACAAAAATAAAAAATATATTTTTTGGAGGCGTCCAGGACTCTGGACGCCTCCATCAACTTGCCCATTGGGCCCCGTCCACCGACCGACGGTTTGTCGTGTGTGAAAAAAGCTAATTTTGGAAGCGTCCAGACAACTGAACGCGCCCATTTCTGAATCACGAGACGCCGCTCACAAAATCACGCGTTGTGCCAAACCGCGTGCGGCTTTCAGTGGAGTTCGGTAGACCTTATTGAGGCGTCCGGTACCCTGGACGCCTCCATGAAAATATTCAAAAAAATGAATAAAAATAGAATAAAATATTACTTCAGCCCTGATGGAGGTGTCCAGGGTCCTGGACGCCTCCACCCTCCGGAGCCCTATAAATAGAGGCCCACCCCCTCAGTTCTGAAGAAGCTAAGAAGAGATCCGATAGGCTGCCGGAGCCCAGAGGCTACCGGAGTCATTTCTAACCCGTGGGGTCTTTTGTAGGTGGAGGTTCTGCCGGCTTCTCGGGTGCCCACGCTCGCGAGAGGAAGGTCGTCTTCGTCCACCGCGCTTCTACGTCGTCCCTACGCTGCCGAAGCTCCGCCGGATCTCGCCATCGGCACATCCAATAAGCCAATTCTCTCCCCTTTTTCTCTGTAGTTCTTTGCATTCATCATCTCGCATCCTCTAACTCCCTTTGTAAGGGCGCCTTCTCTTATATACTTCTTGCATTCATCATTGCATTTTCCTCCTACTCGTGTCCGAGAGGGGTTTAAAACCACACCAACCAGGTGTGTGTCCCGCCACGATTTCATTACTTTCATTGCAAGAGTTTAATACTACACTGCCATTTTCTAATTCCGTTTATTTACTGTCTGTTGTTTTGCAAGGGTAACTAAAGAAAGCCCTCTCCGTCGGCCGGCCGAAGGGGGAGGAAGAAGCAACCCGCCACTTCCTGCTAGTGAAGTAGGCACGACCACTCTTCCATTTTGGGGTCCTCGACCCCTGGCGATCACATCATAATCTCGAGGCCGCGGCGAGTCACTTCCCGCAATGGCCGTTTGAATTCTGTCATCTATATATCTTGCTATATCTCTTATATTTTACCATATCTCTCTTCTGTTATACTCTCGAGGCCACGGCGAGTCACTTCCCCAATGGCCGTTTAAATTTCCGTTCTTATATTCTCTTTATATCATGTTATATTCTGATCAGCCCATATTCTCGAGGCCGCGGCGAGTCACTTCCCCAATGGCCGTTTAAATTCCCGTTCTTTATATTTTCCTTATATTCTGTTATATTCTTATCTGCCCATATTCTCGAGGCCGCGGCGAGTCACTTCCCCAATGGCCGTTTAAACTCATGTTCTTTGTATTCTCCTTATATTCTGTTATATTCTTATCTGCTCATATTCTCGAGGCCGCAGCGAGTCACTTCCCGCATTGGCCGTTTAAATTCTGCTCCTTTTTATACCTTGTTATATTCCTATTATGCTATACTCTCGAGGCCGCGGCGAGTTGCTTCCCGCAATGGCCGTTTCAATTTTTGTTATTTAATTTCTACACCCGCTCGCCCCGCCGGAGCAATCTCCCGTGGTGGCCCCCCTTCTCTCTCCTCTTATCTTTAACATATTGCGTTTGTCCCGCTCGCCCCGCCGGAGCAATCTTCCGTGGTGGCTCCTTCTCTTTTCTCTTATTTCTGTGTTGCAGCAAACAAAAGGAGCCCGCGCGCTCCGCGTCTTCTTCGCTCCTCGAACCGCGTGACGTCGCTCACACCTGCTCCGAAGGGCGCACTGTCGTGCCAGCACGGCATCGAACGGACTCCCGGTTGGCCCGGTGGGGTAAGTGGAAGGGATAGAAATGGGAGTGAGGATGGCGGAGGCTGGCCTGATGGGCCCTGGGGGAATGGCGATTGGTGAAGGGTTAAGTGGAGGGGTGATGATGGAGGGCATGGCGGGCGATGGTGGAAGGATCGGCGGAATGGCGGGGAATGTGGTGGATGTAACAGGTGATCGGGAGGGGATAGTGGGTGGAGCGTTAGTGAAGGTGGTGGGCCGGAGGATGGAAGGAACAGAAGGCGCGGGTGAGTTGGTGTGGTGGAAGGCCAAGAGATGGGCGGGAGTCTCATCGTTAAAAGATCACCCAGCATTTGGGGCTGGGTGGTGAACTGCATTAACCTGTGCCGGTGCTGGCGGCGGTTGTTGCTTTTGAGGAGCGGGCGGATGCTCTGGCATGGGATTCTGATGAATCCCCAGGTCTTGCTGTTGCGGCTGCTGCTGTAGAGGTTGTTGTTGGGGAGGTTGCTGGAACTGCTGCTGTTGAGGTGCCGCCTGCTGCGGCCTTACTTGTCTTCTCCTTTCTTTTATGTCTTCAATCAATTTGTGCATTTGGGCCCAATCAATCCTCTGGCCCTCATGTAAATCATAAACTAGATCCCTGAATTGATAACACCTCTCAATCGTGTGCCCGGGTTGCCGATGGTATATGCAATACCTTGACTGGTCGACCGCCGGGTTCCGAAGTGGTGGATAGTTCACTCTCTTCGGTCCCGGTCGAGCAGGCCCATAACCAGCAGGAGGAGGGACGTTATGATACTGGGGTAGCTGTTGAGGCTGTTGCAGTGGTGGTGGTGGTTGTTGTGGGTGTTGAGGAGCTTGGAAGGGGGGTCGGGGAGATTGTGGAGTGGAAAACTGGGGGCTGCGTGGAGGCTGCTGGAAACGGGGCGGAGGGGACTGGTTAGGGAACTAAACAGTCTGGACCTGCTCGTTGATTTGAACTCCCTCAGTGACTGGGCCTTGGGATTTTCTGGTGGTTTTATATTTTTGGGCCTCAAAAAGGGAATGAATAGGGGAGTCTTTGAATTAGGTCAAAATGAATCGGGCCCGACTGTACAACTGGTGCATGTTTGAAATATCATTCATTGCCAATATGTTCCAAAACGTTGGAGTGGCATTAGAAATCAACAACTTCACTTTTTCTTCTTCCGGGATCTGCCCGGGCACACGTGAGGCCATCTGCCTCCATCGATCTGCATACGCAGCAAAATCCTCGTCTGCTTTCATCTTTTCTGTAACTAAATCTGTAAAAGAATACTCAAGACCAACCCGATCCTGGAATCTCTGGATAAACTTCTTCACGGTCTTGAAACTCTCTGCCTCCTCTAGAGGCAGGGTGAGAACCATTCAAGGGCGACCCCGTCCAAGGACCGGCGGAACAAATACGCCATCAGGCGGTCGTCGTATTGGAACTGCGCCGATTCATAAAGGAACTCCCTGACATGAATAAACGGGTTGCCATTCCCGTCATATTTCCGGTATACGGGGAGCTCAGACTGGGGAGGAAAATGAATGTCCCTGAAGTTGGGAATGGGGACATCGGAAAGGGATTATGGGCCGACCCTCTTATGGAGGAGATCAGTCTGTTGCTGCATGGCAGCCCACATGTCAAGAATTTCCTATTCCCGGGATGGAGGATTCAAGGTAAGAGAGGCAGAACCAGGATAAGGGGAAAACGTATAGATCAATGGAGGGGGAAGCCTGTATGATGGATAATGGGCCAAGGAAGGGCCCATATCAGAGTATGCCAACTGGGCGGCCCCTGGTTGCAGACGAATGAAATCAGCCGGGGCCACAAGGGCCTGCAGCGATGGAGAGACAGTAGTGTAAGGATCAACATAAGAACCAGAGGGGATCTGATTTTTCCCCTTCTCAAGAGGCTGATGAGCTGAGGTAGAAGTTTGGCCTGCTTCCATGTTAGGGAATCGAAGAATCTGAGGACGAACTGGAGTGAGATCAATGGGCGCAACAGAGACAGCCCCTGACCCAATAATAGAAGATGTAACGGCGGCAGCAGACGCGCCATGAGAAGGAACCAAAGACGGGGGATCCGCCCCCTGCAGAGCTTGCCGAATAAAGTGAAGCTGGGTCGGATCAAGCTGGGCCATCATGTTAAGAATCTGATTGGCCGAATTCTGTGAAGAGGAACCAGAAAGCGAGGGCCGAGGACCCTCGATGACAATGGTCGGGCGACCCTAGGCGGGTCCTCGAGAAGTCCCTGAGGGAGAGAATCCTCATGGGAATGGGAGAAGTTGTAGGACGACATGGTGGATGATGAATCGAACAAGGGATTGAAATAGGAATAGAAATGCGAGCTGCCCTTAGGAGATGATCTTGAGGGTGTGAAGCAACTCCACATGCACTAAACACCTAGGGGAAGAAAGCAAACAACCCTAACCAAGACCTAAGCAAACAATCCAATAATGCACACAAGAGAGGGGAGGGACGAGAAGAGAGACAACCAAGTAATCACCAAAGTTATGAATGATACGCGGAAGATTTTTATGAATTCTCCTTGTAGGACCTTAGTGGATTAATTAAGATGTGAGTTCACTCAACCACAAAGGTGCCTAACAGGGGTGGAAATGGGAAACTGGGTAACGACCCGAGAATCTGGTTACCGGGAAGGCCCGATAACACGAGACTCGCACCGCCACCCACGAGTCCGAAGACTCAGAAGGGTTAGAAGGATGGTGTGGAGACTACACAAGTATCACAAATAATTACAGAGATTAAACAGTTATATAAATTAACATGAAATAAATTAACATTTTACATGATACATAGTCAACAAGATAACAATAAAATAACAACAGCAGTCCACAACTAGTATAGAGACAAGAAAGAAAAGTACAACTACACGGGACATACCCCGGCTCTGACCTCTGGCATTAACGCTGGGCACCTGAACCACGCTGAGCCTCAGACGCGCTCCCCTGAAGCCGCGCCTCGCCTGAAACACGGTGAAAACACGCAGGGAATGAGTCTCAGAACAAGACTCAGTAGGGATCACTCGAACCCTACCTCGCAAACGGATAAACCACTACGCTAGCAGTAAGCGAGTACCTCGGAAAGGGAAGCCCTGCTATCTACAAAATATCGGTTTCACGGCACGAAAATCGACACACGCGCCACGGTGAAACGACCGGAACACCACGGCCAACACGATAAAACCCGAAGGTCGAAGTCACAAGACTGACAGTCTGTCACTCCCGACTCGACAGGAGTACCTCCCACTAGAAGCGCAGTCGGTAGCGTCCCCTGACGTCTTACACCGCACCGCAGGTGAACTGCCTGACGTGGTAGCGCCTACCAGAGGCACGGACACCGTACAAGTAACCACAAACAAGTGACTAGCTGGGGTCACGCCCTTCAACGTGGGTCCAACCGCCCCCAACCACGTGTGCACACACAGACCGTTCGTCCCTGGTCTAGCCCTCTGACCGGTTTTTCCCTCAGCCGGACTCTGGCTGCTAGACTCGGGGCCCGACGAAAACCAGTCCAAAACCATCCTCAGGGTAAGCCCGTACACCTACTCCCAGGTGAGACCAGCACACGCGTACTGGTAGGCTACGACTAGTGGAGGGTCACAGCGAAGTAGACTCTCAAGTCACGGGAAACAACGTCCGAACCGGACAGGATACGAGGACTGCCCCTCGCACCGACACCGTCTCACGGTGACACGAGCTGAGAACAACACCTCCCGGGACCCCACGGCACCCTCACGTGTGGACTCCACATGATGCCTAGTATCAGTCAGACCACGGGTCAGCACGCGGATAATTATTCCCTCACACGGGGCTCAAATCGGCAAGAAAAGAACCACCGTTAGACAAAACACGTGTAGCAGTCCAAAAACGGTCTGCTCTGGACCGCGACCATAAACACGGTCGCTCTAGGACCGCTAACGCACAGGGAAAATGACCAAACGCGGTCGTCACCCAACCGCTACAACCATAACGCAGTTGCCCTTCGACCGCGACAGCCCTGGCACAAGCGCCATAGACACGGTCACATGGTGCCGCGTTAACACAGACACGGTCTTCCAGAGACCGCGACTACAACCGATGTTCAACGGTCAAAAAGCAACGGTCAGAAAATACCTCGGGGGTCGTGTCGGCCCCAAGGAGATCGCGGTTGCCTTAAGATCGTGACTTACTGTCGCGGTCTGTCGCGAGACCATGACTCCAAACGATGTCCTCAACATGAACGTGGTCCTACCTAGACCGCTACCAGGTAAAAACGATCCCCAGGTAACCGTGACACACAAAAGCGGTTACTGGTGGTCCACGATCAACCCAGAAACCCGAGAACGGCGGGAAACGGCCGAAAACGCCATTCTACGTCCCAATCACCCCTGGGTGATGGGGAAACAAAGGGGGAACTCGTCCCCATGCCCTAGAGCATCGAATGATGCCTCCAAAACCCCAAATGGCGCGGTAAAACTCTAGATCGGTGCTCATGCCCCCAAATCATGAATTTCCCATCCCGAGCTCAAACGAACCCCTCTCGGCTCCCCGTTGGCCTAGAAATCACGGGAAAGGAAAGGAAGGAGGTAGAGGACCGTCACCCTACCTTGAGGTCACCCGAAACACGTCGGATCACTCACGAACCACGATGAAAGCTTTTAGAAACCCCGCTCCTTCACGCTTCCCACGGACACCGCACGTCCACGAGCTCGCCTCGCCGCCGCCCACGTCGCCCCGCCGCCGTCTGCAGCCGGAGAGAGGCCCGCCGCGTCGAAATGGGAGAGAGAGAGGAAGAAGGGGGGGCGGTTCTCACGGAAGGAAGAAGAAGAAAAAGAAGAAGGGTGGGGAGAGAGAGAAAAAGGGTGATATTTATAGAAAATTTGGAAATTCCAGAAAATATCAAAAAATTAAAAATTACATTTTCGAGATCCTTGGAACGCACCGATCGCAACGGTACCACCCATGTCCAGGTGAACGACCCGGTTCACCCGCAACGAGGTTCCGAATGAATTGTCGAAACACACATCGGAAATCGGAAAACACACGCGAAAAAGCCGCGGACACACTCCGGCCTCCGAAACAACTCCAGATCGCGCCGATCCGAACACGAAAGATGTCCGAAACGAAATTTCGAACACAACGGAGCCAGACACTCCGAGACAACAGATCTGGGACCCACGAAGAAGGATCCGAAAGGTCTGAGATATTACAGCCCTCCCCCCTTGAAGGAATTTCGTCCTCGAAATTGAGAACAACCCAAGGGGAAAGAAGAGGAAGACTCACTCAAACAAGTAAGGGAACTGCGGACGCATCTCGTCCTCACGCTCCCAAGAAGCCTCACCACCAGAGTGCCGCTGCCACACCACCTTGACCAAGGGGGTGACCTTGTTCCGCAGGCGCTGCTCTCGCCTGTCCTCAACGCGGATGGGAAACTCTGGGAGAGAAAGATGTGGAGTCACCTCGGGCCAAACAGAATCCTCAAGCACATGAGAGTCATCAGGCATATACTTTCGCAATATCGAGACGTGAAACACGTCATGCACCGACGCCAACTCAGGGGGCAACTGCAACCGATAAGCTACCTCACAGATGCGCTCTACAATGGGAAACGGACCAACATAGCGAGGACTCAGCTTCCCACGCTGTCCAAAGCGCATCACCCCCTTCATCGGAGAAACTCTCAAAAATACACGATCGCCAACGGTGAACGTGAGGGGCTGCCTCCTCCGGTCAGCATAGCTCTTCTGCCGACTCTGGTCCGCCAACATGTTCTGACGAACCAGGTGCACAACATCCACACACTGCTGCACCAACTCCGCTCCCGTCAAAACACGCTCTCCAACCTCGAACCAGTCAAGTGGAGTCCGACACTGACGCCCATACAACGCCTCATAAGGAGCCATGCCGATGCTCGAATGATAGCTGTTGTTGTAGGCAAACTCCACCAACGGCAGGTGGTGAATCCAACTCCCCTGCCACTCCAGGCAGCAGGATCTCAACATATCCTCCAAGGTCTGGATGGTCCTCTCTGACTGACCATCTGACTGAGGATGGTACGCTGAGCTAAATGCTAAATCCGTGCCAAGAGCTCGCTGGAAACACCTCCAAAATCCAGACGTGAAGCCCGGATCCCTATCCGACACAATGGAGATGGGAATCCCATGCAATGGCACGATCCGCTCCACATAAAGACGAGCCAACTTGGGCACACTCCAGCTGACTTTGACCAGTAACAACCGAGTCACCTTCGTCAGCCTATCCACCAGCAACCAAATCCCATCCTGCCCACTCGGAGTCCTCGGCAATCCCACCACGAAATCCATGGTCACGTGGTCCCACTTTCACGCGGGAACATCCAAGGGCTGGAGAGTACCTCCTGGTCGCTGATGCTCTGCCTTCACCTGCTGACAGGTCAGACACCTGGCCATAAATTCGGCAACATCTCTCTTCATGCCAGGCCACCAGAACAGCCTTCGCAAGTTCCGATACATCTTCGTCGCACCCGGGTGTACGGTGTACCTGCTCCCATGAGCCTCGCTCAACACCGCACAATGAACCTGCTCCTCAGCTGGGACGTACAGTCTACCACGGAATCTCACGGCTCCGTCCTCGCCAAGCTCCACATCAGCCAAAGCCAAAATCCGGGGCAACTCAGGGTCTGCATGTTGAGCCTCTGTCACCTGACGGCGGATAGCAGCCGTGACAGTCAGACTCGCGATCACCGCTAACCCTGGCTCTTGGGAAATCTTGAGCCTTAATGATACTTCGGGCACTTGTTCCCAGAGCCTCCACTTCCTCAACATCAAGGCGCTGATCGCGACCTTTCGACTCAAGGCATCGGCGACGACATTCATCCTACCCGGCGGATAAGATAGGGTGAACTCATAATCCTTCATATACTCCATCCAACGTCTCTGCCTGAGGTTAAGGTCCCTCTGGGTGAACACATACCTCAAACTCTGATGGTCAGTGAACACCTCGAACTTCTCGCCGTACAGATAATGCCTCCAGATCTTCAGCGCGAAGATCACAACCGCCAACTCCAAGTCATGGGTAGGGTAGTTCTCCTCATGGGGCTTCAGCTGCCGAGATGCATAAGCCACCACTCTACCATGCTGCATCAACTCAGCCCCCAATCCGACCCCGGAAGCATCTGTACACACTATAAAATCCCCCGATCTAGAAGGTAAAACCAACACCGGAGCTGAGGTGAGCAATCTCTTCAGTTCCCTGAAACTCTACTCACACTCATCAGTCCAGACGAAAGGCACATCCTTCCGCGTGTAAGTCTGGTCATCGGGGCCGCAATGCGAGAAAAATCCTAGATAAACCTCTGATAATAGTCCGCAAGCCCCAAGAAACTCCAGATCTCCATCACGGACCTCGGCCTCGGCCACTGCATTACTACCTCGACCTTAGCGGGGTCCACGAAAATACCATCGCCAGAGATCACGTGCCCTAAAAAGTGCACCTCGCAAAGCCAGAACTCGCACTTACTGAGCTTCACATATAACAGGTGATCTCGCAACGTCTGCAGCACCACACCCAGATGGTACGCGTGCTCCTCGGCAAACTGTGAATAGACAAGTATGTCGTCCACGAATACGACCACGAACTGATCCAGATAGCGACGAAACACCCTCTGCATCAAGTCCATGAAGGCTGCGGGGGCATTGGTGAGCCCGAATGGCATCACCAAGAACTCATAATGCCCATACCTCGTATTAAACACAGTCTTCTCCACATCGGACTCACGAATCCTCAGCTGATAGTAACCGGACCGTAAATCAATCCGCGAGAACACTCGAGCAGACTGAAGCATGTCGAACAAATCATCAATCTGTGGCAACAAATACTTGTTCTTGATGGTCACCTCATTCAGCTGCCGGTAGTCAATGCACAACCGCAAACTACCGTCCTTCTTCTTCACGAACAACACTGGCGCACCCCAAGGGGAAAAGCTAGGACGAATGTACCCCTTGGCCAGCAACTCCTGCAACTGCACCCTCAACTCCCTCAACTCAGCGGGGGCCATACAGTAGGGAGCCTTTGCCAAAGGTCCCATACCAGGCACAACCTCGATAACGAAATCGATCTCTCGCTGGGGAGGTAATCCAGGTAAATCCTCCGGAAAAATATCGAGAAACTCGCATGCCACCGGAATGTCCCCGACATCTGGCTCCATTCGGTCGGCCACGACCACAAAAGTAAGAAAACCCTGACAACCCGCATCAAGCATACGACGAGCTCGAATCGTCGAAATAAGGAAACGGGAAGAGGAAGATTTGATACCTTGGAAATAGAAGGTGGGTCCACGAAGTCGCCGAAAATAAACTCTCTTCGAGCCTCAATCCACCAACGCATGATGTGCCTCGAGCCAATCTATGCCCAAAATCACATCAAAGTCCTGAAGCGGCAACGCATAGAGCCTAGTCGGCAAACTCCGCCCTTCAACCCACACAGGAACCTCATCAAAACAATACGGAGTGATCATAAAATCACCCGAAGGCAACTCCACTGCCAAATCACAAGACAACTGGGTCACCGGCTCCTCGATACTCAGTGCGAAATCTTCCGAAATAAACAAATGAGACGCGCCAGAATCAAACAAAACCTAAGCCGCACAACCCAAAATCTGAACGGTACCTTCCACGAGCTGCAACGCCACTACCTCTGCCCTGGTCATGTGTATAATCTGGCCTCGAGCTCTCTACCTGCCTCCCACACTAGCTGACCTGGGTAGCGGCGGATACTGGCCCTGCTGCTGCTGCTGCCGCTGTTGTGACCTCTGCTACTGGGGAACCTACTGCTGCCGCTGCTGTGATGATGTGACACAACCTAGGACTCAACAAGCAAACACAATTAAGTATTCAAAACGGACCGATAATGGCAACCGCTCACTCGATGCTCACTAAGACCCGGGGGTAACTTGGCAATGCCAAGGGGAGGTTGTGTGGGCTGGGCCCTTGCTGGTAGAGGGCCAGCAAGGCCAAGGTTTGATTCCCCAAGGGTATGGCTGCCCAAATCAAGGGTCCGACGAAGTGCCAAAGGGCACGGGTTCCACTCTCTTCCCACGATTATCACTTATAGCAAAGGAGCTTAAGGATCGGGCTCTCATTAACGGCCAGCGGAGTTTATGAACTAATATTGAAAGAACAAGCACAAATAAGAGTAAGGATTTGGAGCACTTACTCGACCGGTTTGAAGAAACCGGTCCCGCTCGGAGACGAGGGCGAGCGGGGAAGCGTGGGTTCCCCACACGCCGCGCCGGGGTAGCTTGACCTATTTAAGCTATTACAACACTACACCTCTCGCAGGAGGGGGGACCTTGGGGTGGGGGTTAATGATATTACAATCAATACTACCTCCACGCAGGGAGGGGCCTTCAGCCGGCCAAGCGGGGAGGGGAAATCAAAGCAAAGAGTGAGGAATAAGTGATGACACCGAATCTGCCTGCTGTCTGTGGATAAGGATAGATAGCCAGTGTTGCAGCTGTACAAGTTGCTCAGGAATTTTGCTGAGGGCAAGACCAGTGGGGATCTCTTCGTCTCTGGAACAGGAGTGCCTCTGAATTTTTCCAATTTCTTCAGGGGTTGCTGCCGGCCTGGGCGGGAGCACGAACAGGGTTGCTGATTCTCGGATTGTCTGCAACAGATTATCAACAGCAGGAAGACGCAGCTGCCCCGACCGTTCCCGAACTCCGAATCAGTCGCCGTTGGAACCGTGGGTGAGTCCTCTTTACAGCAGAACAAACGGGGATGCCAAAAGATGCCGGTGAAGATCAGAGGACTCAGAAAAGTGAGGAGTGGTCGATGCAGATAGTGGGAAGCAAAGTCGAATGCCTGAGGAAGAAAATTGGTAACTTCTTCTGCAGGATGCCGAACGGAGTTCCGTTTCTTGGTTATGAAAGTAGACAGGGAGAGGAAGAACTTTGCAGAAGAGCTCGTGGCCTGATTCCTCCGGGGTTTGTCTTGGTGAAGCTTTCTCTCCGGATCAGGATCTCTGCAGAGCTAGCTCCTGGTTTCCAACAGCAGGTTGTAGAGGATGCCCCGACAGCTCCCGAACTCGGAATCGAGCACCGTCGGAGTCGTTGGAACCGTGGACGAGTCCTCTTCACAGAAAAACTGATGGGGAGGCCAAATGATGTTGGAGAGGACCAGGGAACTCTGAACACTGTTAATAGGTCGGTGCAGACTGTGGGTAACAAGACTACGAAGCTGAGGGAGAAAATTGATAACGCCTGCTACAGGATGCCGAATGGAGTTCCGCTTCTTGATTCTAAAAGTAGACAGGAAGAGAAAGAACTTTGTAGAAGAGCTCATGGCCTGATTCCTCCTGGGTTCGTTGTGGTGAAGCTCTTTCTCCGGCTCAGAACCTCTGCCGGGGCAGATCTGCGTAGTCGTGGAAGAATGGGCTTCCTGGGCAGCACCAAGCTCCGATGGGGACGAGACCACTGCCGTTGCGAAGAAGACAGGCAGACGCTTCCAACGATGGCTCTTGGGCTTCTAGGAACGTCCGGAGGAGGTCGGGGTCGCTGCTGCAAGCTTCAGGTCTTCTGCAGGTCCTCTTACTGTAGATGGTAGAAGGTGGGGGTGATGGAGGGGAACAAGGGAAGATGGAGAGGATGAGAGGGGGCCGCCCCTAACCAAAGGGGAGGGGTCTTGGGCGCCCTAGGGCTGTGGAGGGAAGGGGATTTTTGAATTCAAATGGCCTAGGGAAGTGGAGGGTTGCATGGGGGAGAGGGAAGGGTGCTTGGGAAAGGGATGAGGTGGTTGGAGGGTGGCTTAGTGATTGGGGATGCTCCCTTGGGACTAGGGGGTGGAGTAATGGGATGTGTGTGGAAGGGGAGTGGCCTTTAATGGGGGTAGGTGGGAGAGTGGTGGTTGGGAATGGAGGAGAGAGAAAATTTTTAAAATTGGGTGTGGAGGACAGAGAAAGTGGAGTGAAAAAGAGAGATTAAGAGAGGGAAGGGTGGGATTCTCTCCCTAAGGCTTCTCACCTCACTAATGGATTCACTCCACCATAAAAATAAAGATAGACCTCACAAAATGGCAATTTTTCATTGATTGATTCATTAAGTTGAAATGGGGGGGGAATGGGGTCCTATATATAGGAAACCCACATTTCTACAAAAGTCCCTGACAATTGACTCAATGACAAATAACTGAGGGGGTAGGGGAGAGCCCTTGGGCCAAGCCCAATGAATTGGGCTCAATAGCTAACTAGACAACCTAATGACACTCAAACTTAGGGAAATGAACACAAGACCTAGGAACATGACTCAAATAAAAGGGAAAATACATCAAATGACTCAAATAAAAATTACATAGGACTCAAAATTAAATGACTAGACCATGTCGGATGCAACCGGGGCGAGGAGACGAGCTGTGAACGTGGGCATGGGAGGTGATGTCCCCATCATACTCCCGGGGTGCGGAGAACTCGACTCTGTCGAGTAAGTGTCCTTCCCTCCTTGGAGGGTGTAGAAGTGGTACTGCCCTCAAGTCTTCCGAATGAGACCGATCCATCCAGCTGTCGAGATAGCGCTCGTATACCTTGCTCCGGGTGGTAGTGACTTGTTCATCCAATATTCGTTCAATGCGCTCACGCTGGGCTCTCTTGGCTGGTGGTCTCTCCTCACGGGTGGGTGCTCTCTCAACGGAGAGAATAGGCTCAATATCCTCACTAGGTATCACCGTGGGTCCCTTATAAGGCACTAGGTCGGCTACATTGAATGTGGGACTCACTCCATACTCCTCGGGGAGATCTAACTCATAGGCGTTAGCGCCAATGCGCCTCAGGACCTGGAAGGGACCAGCCCCACATAGCCTCAATTTGGAGATGACTCCCGGGGAGAGCCTCTCCTTCCTCACCATCACAAAGTCACCCATGTGGAATTCTTGGTGACGCCGATGAGAGTCGGCTCGCCTTTTATAAGTCACATTCTTCTTGCCAATGTGCTTGCGGATCTCTTTATGCAATGTTGTGAATGCAGACATTCTAGGGGTGATGGGTGGACTGGGACAACCAAAAGTAGACCTATCGTGTAATGATGCAGTGTAGACTTTGGTTAGCCTAGGTGGGCCGGGGCACCCGTAGGTGGCCCTATCATGTAAATTGGTGATAAATATCGGGGGACCCGGACATCCGTAGATGTCTTTGACATACTTAAGACCCATGATGAATGAAGGTGGACCATGACATCCGAATATGGACCACTCATACTTTCTACTTGACATGTGGGTGATATGAATGAATGGACCCAACATAGTGTTCATGCCAAGGGGTATGGTAAGCCTAGACACATGCATGCTTTTCCCAAAGGTGACTTCCATGTGTATAGGTGTGGGACAACCTTTGAACTCCCATTGGGAAGGATCGAATCGATCTAAGAAGGTGGTCGTCATGGGGTGGGGCACAACCTTATTACCTAGGGATATGTGGCCCAAGGTCATGGCTCCCAAGGTGTAACCCGGGTCTAAGATGGAGTGGATTGGGTCAAATATGGTGAGTTGGTGTAGGGAAATGTGGGTGGTGGATAAAGTGTTTGGGTCACACGAGTCTCTTGACTCCCATTGGAATAGATCATATGGATCATAGAATGGGTCACCTAGGGGGTGGAACTCCATGTCCTCAAGATCCTCAAAAGGTGCTAAGTCATCCTTCTCCATGATAGTTGGGCCAATGTTCTTGGCAAGTGGGTCGGCCATGAGTGGAGGGATTGGCTTTCTACCCGAGATAAGAAGCTCTAAATCGAGGAGAAGGTTGGGCTCATCGGGTGTAGGGAGGAATAGAAGGAGGTCGCTAGTGTAGCAACCAATGGTGTAAATCGAGGTGATAGACCATATGCATAGGTGTAGGAGGCTAAGGCTCCTAGGTTGTTCGACCATAGGGGTCATCATGCTAGTCATCTCTAATTGCCATGCTATGCCCTTGAGAAGGTCCTCTAAGGTCTCCACTTGATAGGATGCTTGGATTGTAGTGTGATAGGAGAAGAAGGGTACTATGGGAAGGTCTCGTTCTATGGGAGGGAAAACATGGGCCGGGGTCTCTCGAATTGGGCTCTCCTTTAGCCAACTAACAATGGGTTCTCCTAAGATGAGCTCCGCCCCAACGAGAGAGGGTGGTGTAAGGTAAAGACCATCGTGTGAGGTTTCTTCTTCAACTTGGACTTGGGTTTCCTCCAAGGTGGGGGGTGGGTTTGGAGTGCTCACAACTATTGGATCGGGTATGAGTTCTTCTACCAAGGAGGTGAGGGGGTCTTTTGGGGTGATGAGGGTTGGTGTGTGGTGCTCCCGGGGTGAAGGGTAAAGGGAAACTTGGATTGGGATTGGTAGAGTGGGGTTTGGGAGTGGAAGTAGTGGAGGCCTAGGTTGGGGTAGGATTGGGGTTGGAAGTGGAAGGTGGGTTGGGTGACAAGATTTGGGTTGATGGGTTTTGGGCGGTGTACCCTTTTTAGGGGACGATGGAGGGGTAGTGGTGGTCCTTATTGGGGAAACTTGGTCAGTTAGGGGTCTCTTCCCCTTAGGATCGGCCAATTGTGGGGGGGTGGAGGTGGGGGCCAATTGGGTTTGGATAGTGACGTTTGTGGGAGGAGGTTTTGGTTGGGGTGTGGGGATCCTCATGGGATTTGGTGGAGAGGTGGTTGTTTGGTTTATTTGGGTCTTAAGGGAGAGGACTTGGTCGCGAAGTGTTGTTATGATGGTTGAGAGATGAAGTGTTGGGGGTGGTGGGGGTGGAGGCCAAAGGTCGGTCTCAAGTTGGCCGGGTGGGGATGGAGGAGTGGTAGTGCTCCTCGGGTTAGGGGTGCTTGAGTAGGAGGGGTGGGAATATTTGGGGATGTAGATCTTTCTAAGTTCTACCTTCATCTCTTCCCATGAGTGAATAGGTTCTTGTCTTCTAACCCTCCTTAAGCCCTCTATGTGTTCCCACTTACTTTTGGCTTGACCCCGAAGTCGTCCCTTGGCCTTTCGGACTCTCGCCGGTCCATATACCCAAGTCTTTTCGAAGTACTTTTCTATCGTAGCCTCCCACCTAAGATAGTCACTAGAATGTGATCCGTCAAAGGTAATATCCCTATCTAGGATGAAGTCTATGGGTGGTGAGTAGGCTAAGTAGGTGGTCATGATGAACGGGGGGATCAATGCAAGGGTCGGATTGATGATGACACCAATGCAAGCATGCCCTAGGACTTGACTTGATAGAGACAAGTCAATGACTTACTCTGATACCAATTGATGTGACACAACCTAGGACTTAAACAAACAAGCACAATCGCAATCAAACGGACCGATGTCGACGACTGCTCACCCGTTGCTCACCAAGACCCGGGGTAACTTGGCAATGCCAAGGTGAGGTTGAGGGGTTGGGCCCTTGCTGGTAGAGGGCCAGCAGGACCTAGATTTGAATCCCAAAGGTTGTGGATGCCCAATTCAATGGGGCCGACAAAGTGCCAAAGGCACCGGGTTACTCTCTCTTCCCACGATGATCACTTATAGCAAAGGAGCTTAAGGATCGGGCTCTCATTAACGGCCAGCGGAGTTTATGAACTAATATTGAAAGAACAAGCACAAATAAGAGTAAGGATTTGGAGCACTTACTCGACCGGTTTGAAAAAACCGGTCCCGCTCGGAGATGAGGGCGAGCGGGGAAGCGTGGGTTCCCCACACGCCGCGCCGGGGTAGCTTGACATGTTTAAGCTATTACAACACTACACCTCTCGCAGGAGGGGGGACCTTGGGGTGGGGGTTAATGATATTACAATCAATACTACCTCCACGCAGGGAGGGGCCTTCAGCCGGCCAAGCGGGGAGGGGAAATCAAAGCAAAGAGTGAGGAATAAGTGATGACACCGAATCTGCCTGCTGTCTGTGGATAAGGACAGATAGCCGGTGTTGCAGCTGTACAACTTACTCAGGAATTTTGCTGAGGGCAAGACCAGTGGGGATCTCTTCGTCTCTGGAACAGGAGTGCCTCTGAATTTTTCCAATTTCTTCAGGGGTTGCTGCCGGCCTGGGCGGGAGCACGAACAGGGTTGCTGATTCTCGGATTGTCTGCAACAGATTATCAATAGCAGGAAGACGCGGCTGCCCCGACCGTTCCCGAACTCCGAAGCAGTTGCCGTTGGAACCGTGGGTGAGTCCTCTTTACAGCAGAACAAACGGGGATGCCAAAAGATGCCGGTGAAGATCAGAGGACTCAGAAAAGTGAGGAGTGGTCGATGCAGACAGTGGGAAGCAGAGTCGAACGCCTGAGGAAGAAAATTGGTAACTTCTTCTGCAGGATGCCGAACGGAGTTCCGTTTCTTGGTTATGAAAGTAGACAGGGAGAGGAAGAACTTTGCAGAAGAGCTCGTGGCCTGATTCCTCCGGGGTTTGTCGTGGTGAAGCTTTCTCTCCGGATCAGGATCTCTACAGAGCTAGCTCCTGGTTTCCAACAGCAGGTTGTAGAGGATGCCCCGACAGCTCCCGAACTCGGAATCGAGCACCGTCGGAGTCGTTGGAACCGTGGACGAGTCCTCTTCACAGAAAAACTGATGGAGAGGCCAAATGATGTCGGAGAGGACCAGGGAACTCTGAACACTGTTGATAGGTCAGTGCAGACTGTGGGTAACAGGACTGCAAAGCTAAGGGAGAAAATTGATAACGCCTGTTACAGGATGCCGAATGGAGTTCCGCTTCTTGATTCTGAAAGTAGACAGGAATGGAAAGAACTTTGTAGAAGAGCTCGTGGCCTGATTCCTCCTGGGTTCGTTGTGGTGAAGCTCTTTGTCCGGCTCAGAACCTCTGCCGGGGCAGATCTGCGTAGTCGTGGAAGAATGGGCTTCCTGGGCAACACCAAGCTCCGATGGGGACGAGACCACTGCCGCTGCGAAGAAGACAGGCAGACGCTTCCAACGATGGCTCTTGGGCTTCAAGGAACGTCCAGTGGAGGTCGGGGTCGCTGCTGCAAGCTTCAGGTCTTCTACAGGTCCTCTTACTCTAGATGGTAGAAGGTGGGGGTGATGGAGGGGAACAAGGGAAGATGGAGAGGATGAGAGGGGGCCGCCCCTAACCAAAGGGGAGGGGTCTTGGGCGCCCTAGGGCTGTGGAGGGAAGGGGATTTTTGAATTCAAATGGCCTAGGGAAGTGGAGGGTTGCATGGGGGAGAGGGAAGGGTGCTTGGGAAAGGGATGAGGTGGTTGGAGGGTGGCTTAGTGATTGGGGATGCTCCCTTGGGACTAGGGGGTGGAGTAATGAGATGTGTGGGGAAGGGGAGTGGCCTTTAATGGGGGTAGGTGGGAGAGTGGTGGTTGGGAAGGGAGGAGAGAGAAAATTTTCAAAATTGGGTGTGGAGGAGAGAGAAAGTGGAGTGAAAAAGAGAGATTAAGAGAGGGAAGGGTGGGATTATCTCCCTAAGGCTTCTCACCTCACTAATGGATTCACTCCACCATAAAAATAAAGATAGAACTCACAAAATGGCAATTTTTCATTGATTGATTCATTAAGTTGAAATGGGGGGGAATGGGGTCCTATATATAGGAAACCCACATTTCTACAAAAGTCCCTGACAATTGACTCAATGACAAATAACCGAGAGGGTAGGGGAGAGCCCTTGGGCCAAGCCCAATGAATTGGGCCCAATAGCTAACTAGACAACCTAATGACACTCAAACTTAGGGAAATGAACACAAGACCTAGGAACATGACTCAAATAAAAGAGAAAATACATCAAATGACTCAAATAAAAATTACATAGGACTCAAAATTAAATGACTAGACCATGCCGGATGCAACCGGGGCGAGGAGACGAGCTGTGAACGTGGGCATGGGAGGTGATGTCCCCATCATGTGACCTCTGCTACTGGGGAACCTGCTGCTGCTACTGCTGCCTCTGGGGAGAGTCACGCACCATATGCCCTGGCTGGTCACACCTGAAACAAACTATCGGCGCTGTGCACTGCCTGCCTGGATGGAATTCGCTACACCATGGACACGGTCCTCGTGATCCACCCACTGATCCCTGACGCTGAAAAGGAACCGGCTGTTGTACACTGCCCGATGATGCCTGCCTCTGATCCTTGTGCTTCTTACGAAAACTTTTCTTGAGAAACTTCTTGACCTTCGAGCCAAAAGACACGGATCCTGTCACTGACGCTACCGGTGCCGGCGCTCCTGAACCACCCGACGCATGCTGGAAAGAACCCTGCTGCTGGGTACCCGACTGCTGGCTGCGACCTGACAAGGACTGCCCCTGGCTAATCGGTCCTCGAGTCCTCTGCATATCCATATCCAAAGAAGCCGTGACACGAGAAGCTGTCTCCAAATCGGTGGCAGCGTTCACGATCAAATTATGCCTCAACTCCTGCCTCAAGCCCTGTACGAACTGTGCGGTCTTCACCCTCTCATGCTCCATGATATGAGGTGCATACCGACCCAGCTCAACAAATCGGACCCTGTACTGCAACATGGACATGTCACCCTGGACCAGCTCCAAAAACTCACGCATCCTCTACGTAGCAATATACTCTGGACAGTAGGCACGCTCAAAAGCGCTGACAAAGTCACTCAACGCAATCTGCTCAAGGGGACGTGACTGAAAGGACGTCTTCCACTCGGAAGACCACCACGCTCGAGCCGTACCCTGCAACTGGTTGTAGGTCAACATCACCCTATCCTCTGCAGTACACCGCATAGAACTGAACACCCGCTCCATCTCGTTGAGCCAATCTCGAGCCAAATCAGGGTCAGGCTGACCGCCGTAGTAAGGTGGATGAAACTGCATGAAATCCCTCACTGCTCGGCCTGGCCCACCCCTGGTCGACGAGCCCTCACCAGCTTCTCCGCTGAACTACTGCGACATAAGCTGGTACATGCCACGAAAGAAATCCTCGGCCCCCGGAAACCTCACAGTATCCACTGCCTCGGTGGCCACTGGTGGCACTTTAATCTGCTCCTCCTGCTCCTGCTAAACCTCCTGCTGGATCTCCTGACCTCCAGCCGACTGCCCCTGCTGAGAGCAAGTGCTCCGCCTCAGCGCCATGCTCGCTCCTGAAGCAAAAGATAGAAAACACAGAAACGACAAGGTCAAGAAAAACACACAATGCCCGATGCTAGTGTCAACCGTACATCATTGCTGTGGACTAGTGGACCACTATAATTACCTATGATTCTCGTATAATCCCACAACCACGCTCTGATACCATCTGTAACGACCCGAGAATCCGGTTACCAGGAAGGCCCGATAACCCGAGACTCGCACCGCCACCCACGAGTCCTAAGACTCGGAAGGGTTAGAAGGATGGTGTGGAGACTACACAAGTATCACAAATAATTGTAGAGATTAAATAGTTATATGGTACATGGTCTACAAGATAACAATAAAATAACAACAGTAGTCACAACTAGTACAGAGACAAGAAAGAAAAGTACAGCTACACGGGACATACCCCGGCTCTGACCTTTGGCACTAACGCTGGGCACCTGAACCACGGTGAGCCTCAGACGCGCTCCCCTGAAGCCGCGCCTCGCCTGAAACACGGTGAAAACACGCAGGAAATGAGTCTCAGAACAAGACTCAGTAGGGATCACTCGAACCCTACCTCGTAAACGGAGAAACCGCTACGCTAGCAGTAAGCGAGTACCTCGGAAAGGGAAGCCATGCTATCTACAAAATATCGGTTTCACGGCACGAAAACAGACACACGTGCCACGGTGAAACGACTGGAACACCACGGCCAACACGATAAAACCCGAAGGTCGAAGTCACAAGACTGACAGTCTGTCACTCCCGACTTGACAGGAGTACCACCCACTAGAAGCATAGTCGTTAGCGTCCCCTGACGTCTTACACCGCACCGCAAGTGAACTGCCTTACGTGGTAGCGCCTACCAGAGGCACGGACACCATACAAGTAACCACAAACAAGTGACTAGCTGGGGTCACGTCCGTCAATGTGGGTCCAACCGCCCCCAACCATGTGCGCACACACAGACCGTCCGTCCCTGGTCTGGCCCTCTGATCGGTTTTCCCCTTAGCCGGACTCTGGCTGCTAGACGCGGGGCCCGACGAAAACCAGTCCAAAACCGTCCTCAGGGTAAGCCCGTACACCTACTCCCAGGTGAGACCAGCACACGCGTACTGGCAGGTTACGACTAGTGGAGGGTCACAACGGAGTAGACTCTCAAGTCACGGGAAACAACGTCCGAACCGGACAGGATACGAGGACTGCCCCTCGCACCGACACCGTCTCACGGAGACACGAGCCGAGAACAACACCTCCCGGGACCTCACGGCACCCTCACGTGTGGACTCCACATGATGCCTAGCATCAGTCAGACCACGGGTCAGCACGCGGATAATTATTCCCTCACCCGGGGCTCAAATCGGCAAGAAAAGAACACGGTTAGACAAAACACATGTAGTAGTCCAAAAATGGTCTGCTCTGGACCGCGACCATAAACACGGTCGCTCTAAGACCGCTAACGCACAGGGAAAATGACCAAACGCGGTCGTCACCCAACCGCTACTACCAGAACGCGGTTGCCCTTCGACCGCGACAGCCCTGGCACAAGCGCCATAGACACGGTCACATGGTGACCGCGTTAACACAGACACGGTCTCCCAGAGACCGCGACTACAACCGATGTTCAACGGTCAAAAAGCAACGGTCGAAAAATACCTCGAGGGTCGCGTCGGCCCCAAGGAGATCAAGGTCGCCTTAAGACTGTGACTTACTGTCGCGGTCTATCGTGAGACCGCGACTCCAAACGACGTCCTCAACACGAACGCGGTCCTACCGAGACCGCTACCAGGTAAAAATGGTCCCCAGGTAACCGCGACCCACAAAAGCGGTTACTGGTGGTCCGCGATCAACCCAGAAACCCGAGAACGGCGGGAAACGGCCGAAAACGCCATTCCACGTCCCAATCACCCCCGGGTGATGGGGAAACAAAGAGGGAACTCGTCCCCATGTCCCAAAGCATCGAATGATGCCTCCAAAACCCAAAATGGCGCGGTAAAACTCTAGATCGACGCTCATGCCCCAAATCATGAATTTCCCATCTCGAGCTCAAACGAACCCCTCTCGACTCCCCGTTGGCCTACAAATCGCGGGAAAGGAAAGCAAGGAGGTAGAGGACCGTCACCCTACCTCGAGGTCGCCCGAAACGCGCCGGATCGCTCAAGAACCACGATGAAAGCTTTTAGAAACCCCGCTCCTTCACGCTTCCCACGGACACCGCACCCCCACGAGCTCGCCTCGCCGCCGCCCACATCGTCGCGCCGTCGCCCCTCCGCCGTCTGCAGCCGGGGAGAGGCCCGCCGCGTCGAAATGGGAGAGAGAGAGGAAGAAGGGGGGGCGGTTCTCACGGAAGGAAGAAGAAGAAGAAGAAGAATAAGGGTGGGGAGAGAGAGAAAAAGGGGGATATTTATAGAAAATTCAAAAATTCTAGAAAATACCAAAAAATTAAAAATTACATTTCCGGGATCCTCGGAACGTACCTGTAACGACCCGAGAATCCGATTACCGGGAAGGCCCGATAACCCGAGACTCGCACCGCCACCCACGAGTCTGAAGACTCGGAAGGGTTAAAAGGATGGTGTGGAAACTACGTAGTTATCACAAGTAATTGCAGAAATTAAACAGTTATGATATTAAGCAGGAAATAAGATAACAATTTACATGGTCCACAAAATAAAATAACCACGACAACAGTCCATGACTAGTACAGTGACAAGAAAGAAAAGTACAGCTACACGGGGCATCCCCCGGCTCAGACCTCTAGCACTACCTCTGGACACCCGCACCACGCTGCGCTCCTGACGCGCTCCCCGAAGGTGGCGTCTCACCTGAAACACGGTGAAAACACGCAGGGAATGAGTCTCGGAACAAGACTCAGTAGGGATCACTCGAACCCTACCTCGCAAAGCGAGAAACCACTACTCTAGCGGTAGGAGAGTACCTCGGAAAGGAAAGCCCTGTACTCTACAAAGCAAGACTCTACGGCACGCAAACCGACACACGTGCTACGAAGAGAAGACCGAAGCTCAACGGTCACCGACAAACCCGAAGGTCGGAAACACACGACTGACAGTCTGACACTCCGTACTCGACAGGAGTACCACCCACTAGAAGCACAGCCGGTAGCGTCCCCTGACGTCTTACACCGCACCGCAGGTGAACCGCCTGACGTGGTAGGTCCTACCCGAGGCGCAAACACCGAAAAGTAACTCACAACAAGTGACTAGCTGGGGTCACGCCCGTCGACGTGGGTCCAACCGCCCCCAACCACGTGTGCACACACAGACCACGCGTCCTAGGTCTGGCCCTCTGACCGGTTTTCCCCCGCAGCCGGACTCTGGCTACGACGAGGGGCCTACGGTAACCGGTCCACAAACCGTCTCGAAAGGTGGGTGCCCGTACACCACTCCCAGGTGAGACCAGCACCGCGTACTGGTGGGCTACGACTAGTGGAGGGTCGCTAAAGGAGTAGACTCTCAAGTCACGGAAAACAACGCCCAAGCCCGACAACGTGTGGGAATCACCCCACGCACTAGTCCCGTCACACGGAGACCACGGTCGGAGAAAAGTAAGGTTGCCACCCTCATGGGGCAACTCAGGAAGTGGCGGTCTACCCTCAGACCGTCACTGCCAAATGGCGGTCCACTCTAGGGCCGTCACTTAAAATGGCGGTCTAAGGCGGACCGTCACTCAACACGGGGGAAAGGGAAGTAACGGCCCAGGCCCAGCGCGTTACACGGATGTAACGCGCTTAGCCTAGCGCGTTACACGCCCCTCCACGGCACAGATTCAAAAAGGGATGTAACGGCCCTGCCCGGGCGCGTTACTCACATGTAACGCACCTGGACCAGCGCGTTACATGGCCCTCACGCCTGGGGTAAACACAGGAAGTAACGCTCCTGCCCCAGGGCGTTACACGCATATAACGCACCTAGAATGGCGCGTCACATGGCCTGACCCCCAACGGTCAAAACCAACGGTCGAAAAGCATGTGACGGCCCAGCCCAGGGGCGTCACTAGCAAACGGCGGCCAGTCGCAGGACCGTTACAGCCCTCGACCCCAAAGGCCAACACCCAGGGAAGTAACGCACCCCTCTAGGGGCGTTACAAGCATGTGACGGTCACTGGAGTGACCGTCGCTTGCCCCAGAGCACGCTACGGCGGGAAAACCCCAAAAACACCAACCACGCCCCCGTACCTCCACCGGAGAGGGGGAAAACAAGGGGGAAGACCCCTGGGGACCCCTAGCATGCATCTAAGCCACCAAAACATAGAATCATGGGCTAAAACCATAGATCGGGCGGCTCACCCCCAAAACATGGAAAAACCCCAAAAATGCCCAAACATGCCTCTCTCGGCCTCCCCGCGGCCTACAAACCACGGAAAAGAACGGCGAAGAGCTAGGGAACGTCACCCTACCTCAATGGAGCGAATGCTCCGCCGGATCGTCCACGAATCGCGAAGAACGCTTGAAAACCCTCGTTCTTCCTTAAGCTTCCCACGCTCGCCGCACGCCCCCACGACCGCCTCGCCGCCGCCCACGTCACCGCGCCGTCGCCCCGCCGCCGTCTGCAGCCGGAGGGGAGCTCGCCGTGGCCAACCGGGAGGAAGAGAGGGAGAGGGAGGGAGACACGGTGGAGGAGGAAGGAGGAAGAAGAAGAGAGGAAGAAGAAGATGGTGGGGGAGAGAGAAAAGAAAAAGGGTTTTATAGAAAAACCCGGAAAATGCGGAAAATACCAAAAATTAGGAAATTACACCCCCACGATCCTCGGAACGTACCGATCGCAATGGTACCACTCGTGCCCGTGTGAACAGCCCGGTTCACCCGCAGCGAGCGTCCGAAGAGAAAAGCCGAAACCCGCGCCGGAAGTCGGAAATCACGCACGGAAAAAGCCGCGGAACGCCTCCGGGCCTCCGAAACGACTCCGGATCGCGCCGATCCGAACACGAAAGATGTCCGAACGAAATTTCGGACACAACAGAGCCGAACGCTCCGAAAACCAGATCCGGGACCCACGAAGAAGGATCCGAAAGGTCCGGGATATTACAGCCCTCCCCCCTTAAGGAATTTCGTCCTCGAAATTGAGAACAACCAGAGGGGAAAGAAGAGGAAGACTCACTCAAACAGATACGGGAACTGCTGACGCATCTCGTCCTCACGTTCCCAAGAAGCCTCACCACCAGAGTGTCGCTGCCACACGACCTTTACCAAGGGAATGACCTTGTTCCGCAGGCGCTGCTCTCGCCTATCCTCCACGCGGATCGGAAACTCTGGGAGAGAAAGATCTGGAGTCACCTCAGGCCAAACGGAAAACTCGAGCACATGAGAGTCATCGGGCATATACTTCCGCAACATCGAGACGTGGAACACGTCATGCACCGACGCCAACTCAGGAGGCAACTGCAACCGGTAAGCAACCTCACCGATGCGCTCCACAATCGCGAAAGGACCAATATAGCGGGGACTCAGCTTCCCACGCCGTCCAAAACGCATCACCCCCTTCATCGGAGAAACTCTCAAGAACACATGATCGCCCACGGCGAACTCGAGGGGCTGCCTCCTACGGTCAGCATAGCTCTTCTGCCGACTCTGGGCCGCCAACATGTTCTGACGAACCAGGTGCACAACATCCACACATTGCTGCACCAATTCCGGTCCCGTCAAAACACGCTCACCCACCTCAAACCAATCGAGTGGAGTCCGACAAGGACGCCCGTACAATGCCTCATAAGGAGCCATGCCGATGCTCGAATGATAGCTGTTGTTATAGGCAAACTCCACCAACGGTAGGTGATGTATCCAACTCCCCTGCCACTCCAGGCAGCAGGATCTCAGCATGTCCTCCAAAGTCTGAATGGTCCTCTCAGACTGACCATCTGACTGAGGATGATATGCCGAGCTAAATGCCAACTCCGTGCCAAGAGCTCGCTGGAAACTCCTCCAGAATCCAGAAGTGAAGCGCGGATCCCGATCCGACACGATCGAAATGGGAACCCCATGCAACGGAACGATCCGCTCCACATAAAGACGAGCCAACTTAGGCACGCTCCAGCTGACCTTGACCGGTAGCAACCGAGTCACCTTCGTCAGCCGATCCACCAGCAACCAAATACTGTCCTGCCCACTCGGGGTTCTTGGCAACCCCACCACAAAATCCGTGGTCACATGGTCCCACTTCCAAGCAGGAACATCCAAGGGCTGGAGAGTACCGCCTGGTCGCTGATGCTCCGCCTTCACCTGCTGACAGATCAGGCACCTGGCCACAAATTCTGCGACATCTCTCTTCATGCCAGGCCACCAGAACTGCCTCCGCAAGTTCCGATACATCTTCGTCGCACCCGGGTGTACAGTGTACCTGCTCCCATGAGCCTCGCGTAACACCGCACGACGAACCTGCTCCTCAGCTGGGACGTACAACCTGCCACGAAACCTCGCAGCACCGTCCTCGCCGAGCTCTACGTCAGCCATAGCCAAAATCCGGGGCAACTCAGGGTCCGCATGTTGAGCCTCTGTCACCTGACGACGGATAGCAGGAGTGACAGTCAGACTCGCAAGCACAGCCAACCCTGGCTCCTGGGGAATCTTGAGCCTGAAAGATACCTCGGGCACTTGTTCCCAGAGCCTCCACCTCCTCAACATCAAGGCACTGACCGCAACCTTTCGACTCAAGGCATCGGCGACGACATTCATCCTGCCTGGCTGATAAGACAGGGTGAAGTCATAGTCCTTCATGAACTCCATCCAACGCCTTTGCCTGAGGTTCAGGTCCTTCTGCGAGAACACGTACCTCAAGCTCTGATGGTCAGTGAACACCTCGAACTTCTCACCGTACAGATAATGCCTCCAGATCTTCAGCGCGAAGATCACAGCCGCCAACTCAAGGTCATGGGTAGGGTAGTTCTCCTCGTGAGGCTTTAGCTGCCGAGATGCATAAGCCACCACTCTACCATGCTGCATCAGAACAGCACCCAGTCCAACGCCGGAAGCATCTGTACACACCACGAAACCTCCCGATCCAGAAGGCAAAACCAACACCGGAGCCGAGGTGAGCAATCTCTTCAGCTCCCTGAAGCTCTGCTCACACTCCTCGGACCAAACGAAAGGTATATCCTTCCGCGTGAGCCTAGTCATCGGGGTCGCAATGCGGGAAAAATCCTGGATAAACCGACGATAATAACCCGCAAGCCCCAAGAAACTCCGGATCTCCGTCACCGACCTCGGCCTCGGCCATTGCATCACAGCCTCGACCTTGGCGGGATCCACGGAAATGCCATCACCAGAAATCACGTGCCCCAGAAAGTGCACCTCGCTGAGCCAAAACTCGCACTTGCTGAGCTTCGCATACAACTGGTGATCTCGCAACGTCTGCAGTACCACACTCAAATGGTACGCGTGCTCCTCAGCAGACCGCGAATAAACAAGGATGTCATCCACGAAAATGACCACAAACTGGTCCAAATACGGATGAAACACCCTCTGCATCAAGTCCATAAAGGCAGCTGGGGCATTGGTGAGCCCAAACGGCATCACCAGAAACTCATAATGCCCGTACCTCGAACTGAATGCAGTCTTCTCCACATCGGACTCGCGAATCCTCAGCTGATAGTAACCTGACCGCAAATCAATCCGCGAGAACACTCGCGCAGACTGAAGCTGGTCGAACAAGTCATCGATCCGCGGCAACGGATACTTGTTCTTAACGGTCACTTCATTCAGCTGCCGATAGTCAATGCACAGCCGCAGACTACCGTCCTTCTTCTTCACAAACAACACGGGCGCACCCCAAGGGGAAAAACTCGGACGAATGTACCCCTTGGCCAGCAGCTCCTGCAACTGCGCCCTCAACTCCCTCAGTTCAGCGGGGGCCATACGGTAGGGAGCCTTCGCCAAAGGTCCCGCACCAGGTACAACCTCGATCACAAAATCGATCTCCCGCTGGGGAGGTAATCCAGGCAACTCCTCAGGAAAAACATCGGGAAACTCGCACACCACCGCGATGTCCTCGACATCCGGCTCCATCCGGTCAGACACAACCACTGACGCGAGAAAACCCTGACAACCTGAATCAAGCAACCGACGGGCTCGAATAGCAGAGATAAGAAATCGAGAAGAGGCGGAACGGATACCTTGGAAATAGAAGGTCCTCTTGCTCGGATGCTGGAAGTAGACCCTCTTCATCCCACAATCCACCACCGCTCCATGAGTCTCGAGCCAATCCATGCCTAGAATCACATCGTAATCCCGAAGCTGCAACGCATACAATCTGCCTGGCATACTCCGGCCATCGATCCACACCGGAACCTGGTCGAAGCAATACGGAGTGACCATAAAGTCACCCAAAGGCAACTCCACCGCCAAATCACAAGACAACTGGGTCACCGGCTCCTCCACGCTCGACGCGAAATCCTCCGAAATAAATGAATGAGACGCGCCAGAATCAAACAAAACCCGAGCCGCACAACCCAAAATCTAAACGGTACCTTCCACGAGCTGCGACGCCACTGCCTCTGCCCTGGTCAAGTGCGTGATCTGGCCTCGAGCCCTCTGCCTGCCTCCCACGCTGGCTGACCTGGGTAGCGGCGGATACTGTCCCTACTGCTGCTGCTGCCTCTGCTGCTGGGGAAACTGCTGCTGCGGCGGTCTCTGTGGACAGTCACGCGCCATGTGCCCTGGCTGGTCACACCGAAAACAGATAATCGGCGCCGTGCACTGCCTGCCTGGGTGGGTCCCACCACACCGTGGACAAGGTCCTCGTGATCCACCCCCTGATCCCTGACGCTGCAAAGGAATCGGCTGCTGCACACTGCCCGATGAAGCTTGTCCCTGATCCTTGGGCTTCTTACGGAAACCCTTCTTCAAGAACTTCTTGACCTTCGAGCTAAAAGACGTAGATCCTGTCACTGAAGCTGCCGATGCCGGTACTCCTGAACCACCCGACGCATGCTGGAAGAAACCCTGCTGCTGGGTAGCCGACTGCTGGCTGCGACCTGACACGGACTGCCCCTGGCTGATCGGTCCTCGAGTCCTCTGCATATCCATCTCCAAGGAAATCGCAACACGAGACGCCGTCTCTAGATCAGTGGCCCCATTCGCGATCAAATGGTGCCTCAGCTCCAGCCTCAAGCCCTGTACAAACTGCGTGGTCCTCACCCTCTCATGCTCCATGACATGAGGTGCGTACCGACCCAGCTCGACAAATCGGGCCCTGTACTGCAACACGGACATGTCACCCTGCACCAGCTCCAGAAACTCCCGCATCCGCTGCGTAGCAACGACGTCTGGACAGTACGTACGCTCGAAAGCACTGACAAAGTCACCCCACTCGACCTGCTCAAGTGGACGAAGCTGAAAGGACGTCTTCCACTCGGAAGACCACCACCTCCGAGCCGTACCCTGCAACTGGTTGTAGGCCAACACCACTCTGTCCTCGGCAGTACTTTTCGCAGAACTGAACACCCGCTCCATCTCATCGAGCCAATCACGAGCCGCATCAGGGTCTGCCTGGCCGCTAAAGTAAGGTGGATGGAACTGCATGAAGTCCCTCACTGCTCGGCCCGGCCCACCCCTGACTGACGAGCCCTCAGCAGCCTCTCCGCCAAACTGCTGAGACATGAGATGGTACATGCCACGGAAGAAATCCTCGGCCCCCGGAGCTCTCGCAGCATCCGCGGCCTCGGTAGCTCCCGGAACTCTGCTATGCTCCTCCTGGTCCCTCTGGACCCCCTGCTGGATCTCCTGACCTCCAGCCGACTGCCCCTGCTGAGAGCGAGAACTCCTCCTCGGCGCCATCCTCGCTCCTGAAGCACAAGACAGAAAACACGGAAACGGCAATGTCAGAATAAAACACGCGGTGCCCAAGGCCAGCGTCACCTGTACATCATCGCCATGGACTAGTGGACCACTACAATTACCTATGATTCCCATGTAATTCCACAACCGCGCTCTGATACCAGCTGTAACGACCCGAGAATCCGATTACCGGGAAGGCCCGATAACCCGAGACTCGCACCGCCACCCACGAGTCCGAAGACTCGGAAGGGTTAAAAGGATGGTGTGGAAACTACGTAGTTATCACAAGTAATTGCAGAAATTAAACAGTTATGATATTAAGCAGGAAATAAGATAACAATTTACATGGTCCACAAAATAAAATAACCACGACAACAGTCCACGACTAGTACAGTGACAAGAAAGAAAAGTACAGCTACACGGGGCATCCCCCGGCTCAGACCTCTGGCACTACCTCTGGGCACCCGCACCACGCTGCGCTCCTGACGCGCTCCCCGAAGGTGGCGTCTCACCTGAAACACGGTGAAAACACGCAGGGAATGAGTCTCGGAACAAGACTCAGTAGGGATCACTCGAACCCTACCTCGCAAGGCGAGAAACCACTACTCTAGCGGTAGGAGAGTACCTCGGAAAGGAAAGCCATGTACTCTACAAAGCAAGACTCTACGGCACGCAAACCGACACACGTGCTACGAAGAGAAGACCGAAGCTCAACGGTCACCGACAAACCCGAAGGTCGGAAACACACGACTGACAGTCTGACACTCCGTACTCGACAGGAGTACCACCCACTAGAAGCACAGCCGGTAGCGTCCCCTGACGTCTTACACCGCACCGCAGGTGAACCGCCTGACGTGGTAGGTCCTACCCGAGGCGCAAACACCGAAAAGTAACTCACAACAAGTGACTAGCTGGGGTCACGCCCGTCGACGTGGGTCCAACCGCCCCCAACCACGTGTGCACACACAGACCACGCGTCCTAGGTCTGGCCCTCTGACCGGTTTTCCCCCGCAGCCGGACTCTGGCTACGACGAGGGGCCTACGGTAACCGGTTCACAAACCATCTCGAAAGGTGGGTGCCCGTACACCACTCCCAGGTGAGACCAGCACCGCGTACTGGTGGGCTACGACTAGTGGAGGGTCGCTAAAGGAGTAGACTCTCAAGTCACAGAAAACAACGCCCAAGCCCGACAACGTGTGGGAATCACCCCACGCACTAGTCCCGTCACACGGAGACCACGGTCGGAGAAAAGTAAGGTTGCCACCCTCATGGGGCAACTCAGGAAGTGGCGGTCTACCCTCAGACCGTCACTGCCAAATGGCGGTCCACTCTAGGGCCGTCACTTAAAATGGCGGTCTAAGGCAGACCGTCACTCAACACAGGGGAAAGGGAAGTAACGGCCCAGGCCCAGCGCGTTACACGGATGTAACGCGCTTAGCCTAGCGCGTTACACGCCCCTCCACGGCACAGATTCAAAAAGGGATGTAACGGCCCTGCCCGGGCGCGTTACTCACATGTAACGCACCTGGACCAGCGCGTTACATGGCCCTCACGCCTGGGGTAAACACAGGAAGTAACGCTCCTGCCCCAGGGCGTTACACGCATATAACGCACCTAGAATGGCGCGTCACATGGCCTGACCCCCAACGGTCAAAACCAACGGTCGAAAAGCATGTGACGGCCCAGCCCAGGGGCGTCACTAGCAAACGGTGGCCAGTCGCAGGACCGTTACAGCCCTCGACCCCAAAGGCCAACACCCAGGGAAGTAACGCACCCCTCTAGGGGCGTTACAAGCATGTGACGGTCACTGGAGTGACCGTCGCTTGCCCCAGAGCACGCTACGGCGGGAAAACCCCAAAAACACCAACCACGCCCCCGTACCTCCACCGGAGAGGGGGAAAACAAGGGGGAAGACCCCTGGGGACCCCTAGCATGCATCTAAGCCACCAAAACATAGAATCATGGGCTAAAACCATAGATCGGGCGGCTCACCCCCAAAACATGGAAAAACCCCAAAAATGCCCAAACATGCCTCTCTCGGCCTCCCCGCGGCCTACAAACCACGGAAAAGAACGGCGAAGAGTTAGGGAACGTCACCCTACCTCAATGGAGCGAATGCTCCGCCGGATCGTCCACGAATCGCGAAGAACGCTTGAAAACCCTCGTTCTTCCTTAAGCTTCCCACGCTCGCCGCACGCCCCCACGACCGCCTCGCCGCCGCCCACGTCACCGCGCCGTAGCCCCGCCGCCGTCTGCAGCCGGAGGGGAGCTCGCCGTGGCCAACCGGGAGGAAGAGAGGGAGAGGGAGGGAGACACGGTGGAGGAGGAAGGAGGAAGAAGAAGAGAGGAAGAAGAAGATGGTGGGGGAGAGAGAAAAGAAAAAGGGTTTTATAGAAAAACCCGGAAAATGCGAAAAATACCAAAAATTAGGAAATTACACCCCCACGATCCTCGGAACGTACCGATCGCAATGGTACCACTCGTGCCCGTGTGAACAGCCCGGTTCACCCGCAGCGAGCGTCCGAAGAGAAAAGCCGAAACCCGCGCCGGAAGTCGGGAATCACGCACGGAAAAAGCCACGGAACGCCTCCGGGCCTCCGAAACGACTCCGGATCCCGCCGATCCGAACACGAAAGATGTCCGGAACGAAATTTCGGACACAACAGAGCCGAACGCTCCGAAAACCAGATCCGGGACCTACGAAGAAGGATCCGAAAGGTCCGGGATATTACAGTACCGATCGTAACGGTACCACCCATGCCCATGTGAACGACCTGATTCACTCGCAACGAGATTCCGAAGGAATTGTCGAAACACAAATCGAAAATCGAAAAACACACGAGGAAAAGTCGCGGACACCCTCCGAGCCTCCGAAACAACTCCGGATCGCGCCGATCCGAACACGAAAGATGTCCGAAACAAAATTTCGGACACAACGGAGCCAGACACTCCGAGAAACCAGATCCGGGACCCACGAAGAAGGATCTAAAAGGTCCGGGATATTACAAACTGGGCGGACTCTAAGGGACTCTCTCTCTCAGATGCGAACCCTAGACGCGGTGTGGTACGGTACAACCTACCCGGAGTCCGTGTGGGAATCCACGGCTCACGGGGACTTACGAAGGTCCTGGGCAAGGTCACCTAGTTGGCTCCAAGGAATATGGAGACGAGAGGATCCCCTACCTAGGTTGGAATGCAACTACTATGAGGAGTATGTATGCCCCTATGCGCACCAGAGTGCATGCAAGACTCTAGCCTAGATCTAGCAAACAATGATCAAACAAATATGAGAAAAATGAACACAATCATGCAACAATATAATGACAGCAAGGGGAGATTAGAATAGAACCAAGTATCTATGCAATGATATGGAACAATAATAAAAAAGCTAGCCTCGTGCGCACTGTAGTAGTAAAACACGGTCTGAGGGAGACCGCTCAGGGTGTGCAGACGGTCTGAAATAGACCGTGCAGGAAGTGTAGACGGTCTAGAATGGACCGTGCAGAAGCAGGAGTAATAAAAAAAAACTGACAATCAGACAGAAACTGAAATGGACGGAAGGGCTGGGGTCAGAAGCGTACCTGACGAAACGGTCTGTCGATAGACCGTTCAAACTATGGAACGGACCTGAAAAGACCGCCGAATATCAATGCAAACAATCAGCGTGAGAACAGAAACATACTTGAGCTAGCAGTTCTACACGGTTTGTATAAGACCGTGGAATGCAATGGGCGGTCTATGCAGGACTGCCGGATGTAACGGGCTGGCACGATAGTAGCTCTATGATAAGCACAGGATGGCCAAGCTACGGCCGTGCAGGTACGTGAGCGGCTCTGAGGGAACCGCGTAACCTCCAGAGGACGGAAACGCAAGATAGACCAGAGAGCAACCTGAAACACTCAAAGAAGAAAACTAACCAAGCACGAAAACAGGTCAGCAAAACACTAACAAGATGGGTACTAGGAGTCCCACCGTGATCGCCAAAAAAGAGGGTGTAGACATGTTTTTCCACACCTTTCTATCCTTCCCTCGGCCCCAGCAACTGACCGGGTCTGCTCGATCAGCAAGACAACTGTCAGGGGTGTCAGGCCCTCGGCTTCAACAATCGGCCGAGTCCGCTCGGTCAATAGATCAGCTTCTGAGGGTGTCAGGCCCTCCATCCCAACAATTGGCCGAGTTTGCTCGACTATCATGACAACGGCTGAAGGTGTCAGGCCTTCCGTACCAGCAATGGCCGAGTTTTCTCAGTCAATCAAGTTGCAATCGACGCTGCTCCTGCTCGACGGGGGCAATGTCATCGTCGCAACGGCACTAACTCCACTGCAGCCACCCTCAGAGGGACTGCCCCTGCTCAACGGGGGCAGCGTCGCCGCCACGACCACGGCTGGCGTCACCAGCGCCGCTCCTGTTCGACGGGGGCAGCGTCATAGCCACAAAAGCGCAAAGCCTGTAGGGGCAGCATCTCACTACGGTAAGACTATAATTGTTGGAGATCTCCGCATTCGGCTTAATGGAGGCGAGCCGATCATACCCCGGGACCGGCAGGTCCCGACTATCTCCACCTCCAACCGCTTCGAGCTTCTCTGACATGCCCGGGAGGACGGAGCAAAATTAAAGAAGGCCGTCATACCGACGGCGAGCCAAGGCCCGAAGCAACGGCCCAGATTTGTAACTCCCCGACCAAGGTCAGGGGGCAACCCAGTTGCGGAGCGTCAGCTCCAGTTGAAGAAAATTTGGGTCACCAAGGAGGAGACCCAAATCATCAAACGGGCAAGGGCAGAAAGGCACTTCCGCATGTCGAACCTGCAATAGATACGGAGTCTGACAAGTGTTGAAACCTTAGCATCCTCAAGGCCTGTAACTCAGCCCCTACGTGGACAGAAGTGTCGAGGAGCCGACAAGAAGGTGCGGCAGACCTCTCCGTGGGCCAGTTCGACGCATACGGATGAGGACTGCCCAGCCCAGGCCTCCACATCTCGAGTATCTATCTTCGACAGATTGGGGACGGTACCCAAGTCGGGAAGACAACCGGCCAGGAAGAAGCGGGTGGTTCAGGTGACCAATGACTCTGTCAAAGTGTTTACCTGTTATGCGACCTCCGCCGATAAACAACCGGAGGATACCTCGGGAGAGTTAAATCAGCCCCTCCAGTATTTGAGGAGATCAAGGCCCGTCTCCCGGGTTCTCGCACAAGTGCAGCAGATGCCGGCTACCGGAGCATCCCAACCCGAGCCAGCGCGACAAGAAGAACACCAAGAAGACATCCATAGTGTCGATGGGGACAGCAACCCCGCACACGAGGAGGATCTTGGGAGAGAGGCACAGACCCTCATGTTAGAAGAGCTCAGATGGGAAAACCAAGAATTAAAGAGCCTCTTGCAATCGCTCTTGCGTGCAAAGGAGGTTCATGTTCAACCTCAAGTGGCGCCCACTGGGATGGAACAACAGCCTCCTCCCATTCCAGTCACGGCTAATGCCTCAGTCACTGCAGCGAAATTACCATTGGCGGTGGAATTTGAAGTGCCGCAACATGAACCCAATGCGCGGTCATCCGCCACTCCTGTTGCAGAAAGCCTCATGGCACAAAGGCAGATGATTGAGCGAAATGTGGAAGCGAAATTTGCTCAACATGGTGAGGGTGTGGCCACCGTTGATTTGTACAGCGTGCCCTATCCTCTCCACCATCAGTTCAAGAAACTTTCGCCTATCTGTCCGAAGGCCCCGAAACTCCAGAAGTTCAACGGGCAGGGCTCGCCACACGAACATTTGGCCTATTACATGACGACCATGGGTGAACTGGCGCTGAAAGAGGCATATTTACTGCGGTACTTTACCACGTCCCTGACAGGCACCGCCTTCCAGTGGTATTCCAGGCTAAAGCCCAATTCAGTGCCTGATTGGGCTGACATGCAAAAGAAGTTCGTCGACTGTTTCCAGACTGCCGAGCGTAAAGTCTCTCTGGCGGAACTCTGTGCCCTTAAGCAGAGAAAAGGTGAGACCGTGTTAGACTTCATCAAGCGGGAGAGACGTCAACATGCGCTGCGATAATCCTCCGACACCCGAAGACGCGATCACCATCTGCCGCAAGGGTCTGTCGGCGAAAGTCAGTGAAAAGTTTCTGGACTCAAATATCAGAAGCTTTGACCAGCTAAATACGGTGATGGCGGAGATTGAGATGTTTTTCGCTGATCACCCGGCACAAGCTTCTATCAAAGGCAAATTGTAACGCCCGAGAATTTTCTAGGAATTTTTCTGGAATGAAATATAATTATTAAAATTTTAAAGAGGTTTAATAGGCTATTAAAAGAATTTTGGGTTAATTAAATCAATCTAGAAGCCCTATATTAATCAAAGGACTAAGCCCAACTTAAATAGGCCCAAAGACTCAATTCCAAGACCTTTAGGCCCAAGCCCAATTATAGAAACGTAATTGGAGCTATTTTCAGTGCGGTTATTTTTAAAATTGTGACACGACTTTTGACGACGAGTATTAGTACACATCAATTTTTGACGGCGTTACCGGGGAATGAAAATAATTTTTTTATAGTTGAATATTCTTATGTTTGGTGTGTATACTTGTATATTAACTTTTCTATTTTTATTTTACAGGAAAAAGAAAAAAATCAGAAAATCAAAGAAAAAGGAAATTCGGACCAGAAAATTCGCAGGAAATAATCTGTTGCAAAAAATAGAAAGTGTCGCTGAAAGTCTATATCTGTCACTACAGGGAGCAGAAAATCTGGAATTCTGAAAATCCTGAAAAATCAAGCGTCGCTAAAGGTCAGTAAGCGTAGGTACATGTTCTATTTTTTCATTTGCTAAAAAAAATAAAAAATCAAAAAAATGCTTGAAAAATCTAAAAAAGTCAAAAAATATAGAAAGCATGATTTTTGGCTTTATTCTTCAGTAAGTTGCATGTTGATTAGTGTTTTTAGTTGATATTTATCTTTTATCCATCTCTCTTTTTAAAAAGAAAAAAATAGAAAAAAATCTCTAAAAAAAATAACAGAAAATCGAAAACAGAAAAAAAATTCATGATATCATACTTTCATTTTAGTTATATCTCTTGTTTTCATTATTGCATCTAGTGATTGTTTCTTCATTTACTTGCATCATTTGAACAAAAAAAATGATTATTCTCTTCTTCTCTTTCTCCCTTCTTAAGGGCAATATAGGAACACCCTTCTTAGAATTAGAAGGACCCTCCATTGAGCTCTTAGTCTCTTTGAATTGGAATCTCCTTTTCCAAGACCTCCATAAGTCCCCGCACTCGTGGATTCTCTCACGGACGTCGGGCCGATTGTACCACGAAGCATCCCGAAGTTAGCTTGCCCTTAGAAGTTTAAAAAAAAGAAAAAAAATAAAACAAAACCATCATATTGCATACATAACTCATATAGTTGTTGTTGCATTTCCATCATTTTGAAAAAATAAAAAAAATATCAAAACCAAAAATATCAAAAATACACAAACAACACTTCTCTTTGGGCCCTTTTTGTATTACATGCAAGGTTGGAGATCCCTACACCCACCTTTGCTAGGACCCATAGGTGAGATTGAGAGGTTAGTGCATCTTATAAATCACCATCAATCTAACCTCATGGCGGACCAAAAGTAACCACAACAAATAGCTCCCAAGTAAATGAAGGAATATTCAAATCAATACCAACCTTCATTCTATGTTCAAGCACCTCAAAATCAAGCGGTCCAATAGGAAATCAAGTCAAGCACCATTCAAATGTTGCCATTCTTCTATGACAACACAAATGAAGATTCTTACAAACATCTTGATGAGTTCCTCCAGATTTGCTCAACTATTAAGATCCAAAACTTTTCTGATGATGCTCTTAGGTTAACTCCCTTCCCATTCTCTCTCAAAGACAAAGTTAAGTATTGATTAGGAACCTTGAGTAGATCAATAGACACATGGGCGGAAATGTAAAAAGAGTTTTTGAAGAAATTCTATCCCATAGGGCGTACCAATACCATGAGGAGAGCCATAACTAGATTCACTCAAAATCCTGGGGAACAAATCCATGAAGCTTGGATAGATTGAAAGATTTGCTTAGAAAATGCCCACACCATGGATTATCAAGATGGCAAATAGTTCAAGCATTCTATGAGGGATTAACTGAAAATTATCGCCAAATGATGGATGCGTCATGTGGGAGAGCTTTTATGAGTAAGAGCGAGGATGAAGCTTATGACTTATTTGAGATGTTAAGTGAGAATTCCATTAGTCATGCCTCGCTATCATCTTATGAGAGAATGATTGGGCCTTCTAAGAGGGGTGGGCTTTATGAAGTCAAGAATCAAGGAGAATCTGAGAATAAGATGATATTAATGCTCTTGCGCAAAAGTTAAATAAAGTGGACTTGCTGGCGGCAAAAGATGGAGAATGTTGACTTAGTGGCTCAAAAGTTCGATCAATTGTTGTCCACAAATAGACAGGAACCTTCTTTTTCTCCTGCTCAGCAATCTCAACCTTTCTCAGATTCTAACCATCAAGAACTTTGTGCTCTTTGTTCATGCCTAAGTCATGCTGTTACTGATTGTCCCACGGCGGCCCAGCTTCCCTCGTTCATCCAAGAACAAATTTTTGTTGCTCATGGTGTCTCTAAGCCTCCTTATGATCCTTATTCCAATACCTACAATCCAGGCCGGAGAAATCACCCAAATTTTTCTTGGAAAAATCAACAAGGGCCATCCATGCAATCCAATCCCTCAAATCAATCTGTTCAAAGGCAATCCTTCCAAGTTCCGGCTCAGTCTCATCACAATTTTTGTCAACCCAATTCTTCTTATGCACCGTTTCAACAACATCAACAATCTCAACCCCCATACCAGCATTCTCAGGCCTCGTACCCGCAAGCTCAGTCATTTCAGGGCCAGTATCATCCCCCTAATCGATTCAATCAAGCTCAAGTTCCGTATCAACCACCACCTCCTTAGCCCAACTTCGATGAAAAAGTTGATCAACTCCAACAATTAATACAACAACTTATTCTGTCTCAGAATCAATCCACTCTTTCCCATAATCAATCCATTGCTAATTTGGAAGGTCAAATAGGGCAATTAGCTGCTAGTAATATGAGGAGAAAAGTTGGTCAACTTCCTAGCCAATCGGTGGCTAATCCAAAAAATCAACCTCCGGGTTTCCCTCAAAGAGCCCCTCTTCTTCCTCAACCAAATCCACCTCAACTTCCCCCTCTTGCTGGTCCTCAATATGAGAACGCTAAGGCTATTTCTACTCTTAGGAGCGGGATAACTTTAGATGATCCTTATAAAGCTAAGGGAGTAGGTGGCAACTCGGCCCATCCAACCCGCGAAGAAAGTGAGAGTGAGGAAGATGAGCCCATCATTGGTGCAATGAAGAACTCGAAAGGTGAGAGGAAGGAACTTGATAAAGGCAAAGCTAAAATCGATGAAAGACCCCATGAATATGTGCCTAAAGTTCCGTTCCATGATGCTTTAAAGTCTAAAGCTCTTAAGAAACAATCGATTCATCAAGAAGAGCTAATGGAATTATTCAAACAGGTGAACATTAATATTCTATTATTGAATGCGATCAAGCATGTGTCGACTTATGCGAAATTTTTGAAAGAGCTTTGTACTCCGAAGAGGGAACCGAAGGCAATTACTCAAAAGATCCGCTTGTCTAAGGATGTGAGTGCCGTTTTGATGAATCATTTACCAGAAAAATTGAAGGACCCCGGAGCTCCGTTGATTTCATGTGACATAGGTGGTGTTACTTTTGATAGAGCATTGCTAGACTTAGGTGCTAGTGTAAATCTGTTACCTACCTTTATATATGAGCAGTTTGATCTGAGGGAATTAAAACTAACTTCAATAATCCTTCAATTGGCAGATCGATCGATAAAAACTCCAAGGAGTCTATTGGAGGATGTTATTGTCAAAGTCCATGAATGCTATTTCCTTGTGGATTTCTTAATCTTGGATATGGCCTCGTCCCAGGAACTCAAGCACACGCCTATTATTTTGGGACGTCTATTTTTAGCCACAGCAAAGGCCAACATAAATTGTGCCACGGGAATGATGGATATTTCTTTTGAAGGTGAGAAGGTGTCATTGAACGTTTTCAAGGCATCCCAATATCCGGAACAAGATGAATGTAATGCTATTGATATTTTTGAGGAATTGATCGATGAAAATACGGATGAAGTTAAGGATATTCTAGAAGAGGGTAGCATGCTGCAGAATTCTCTATTCTCTTTCGCACCCTATTCTAAGATAGAGCCGCTTCCCGCACTTCAATCTAAACCCGCTCTTCCATCTTTAGAGCATCCTCCTATTCTTGAGTTGAAGCCTCTCCCGGACTCATTAAAATATGCTTACCTGGGCCCTGACCATACTCTTCCTGTCATTATTGCCTCTAATCTTTCTGCAGTTCAAGAATCTCAACTTCTAGAAGTTCTTAAGGAGCATAAAGGGGCAATAGGTTGGTCAGTGGCAGATTTAAAAGACATTAGTCCGGATGTTTGCATACATTATATCTATTTAGAGGACAACGCCAAGCCAAGTCGAGTAATGCAGCGCATGCTCAATCCAAACATGAAGGAGGTGGTTAAGAAGGAAGTGGTGAAGTGCCTGGATGTCGGGATTATATATCCCATTTCAGATAGTAAGTGGGTCAGCCCGACGCAAGTTGTGCCGAAGAAATCAGGGCTGACCGTTGTGACAAATGAAAAAGGAGAAGAAGTGCCCATGCGATTACATACGGGGTGGAGAGTTTGCAAAGATTACAGAAAATTAAATTCAGTAACAAAAAAGATCATTTCCCACTCCCGTTTGTGGATCAGATCTTGGAGAGACTGACCGGGCAGAAATACTTTTACTTTTTGGATGGCTACTCCGGGTACAATCAAGTTGCAATCTACCTGACAGATCAAGAGAAAATTACATTCACGTGTCCTTACGACACGTTTGCATTTAGAAGAATGCCATTCGGGCTTTGCAATGCCCCTGCCACCTTTCAGCGATGTATGATGGTAATCTTTTCTAAAATGGTGGGAGAATTTTTGGAAGTTTTTATGGATGACTTCTATGTGTTTGGTGTCTCATTTAAAAATTGCTTGGAGAACATGACTAAAGTGTTACAAAGGTGCATAGAAGCTAATCTTGTGTTAAGCTGGGATAAAAGTCACTTCATGATAAGAGAAGACATTGTGTTAGGCCATGTTATTTTCGAAAAGGGAATAGAGGTAGATAAAGCTAAGGTTGATCTGATTTCCAATCTTCCTCCCCCTTCGTCTGTCAAGCAAATCCGTTCTTTTCTTGGCCATACAGGTTTCTATAGAAGATTCATCAAAAACTTCTTTACCATTGCTCGTCCGCTTACTCAGCTGTTAGCCAAAGACACTCCTTCCAATCTTGATGATTCTTGTTTAGAAGCATTTCATTCTTTAAAAGCGGCCTTAACTCAAGCCCCAATTCTTCAATCTTCTGATTGGTCGCTGCCGTTCGAAATAATGTGTGATGCTTCCGATTACGCAATAGGAGCTATCTTAGGCCAGACAATTGATAAAAAACCCATGGTAATCTATTATGCGAGCCGCACCCTCGCCGATGCTCAATTGAACTAGACAACCACGGGAAAAGAACTTTTGGCTGTTGTGTTTGCCCTGGAGAAATTCTGTTCTTATCTTTTAGGGGCTAAAGTTATTATTTATTCAGATCATGCTGCTTTGAAATATTTGCTCACCAAGAAGAATGCTAAACCCCGTTTGATTCGATGGATTCTATTATTACAAGAATTTGATATGGAAATTAAGGACAAGAAGGGGCTAGAAAATGTTGTGGCTGATCATTTGTCGAGAATAGTGATACCTGAAAGCGCTCCCATGTCAGATTCCTTTCTTGACGAGCATCTGCTTGCTGTTTCTCACTCTTCAACCCCCTGGTACGCTCACATAGTCAACTATTTGGCAGTAGGACAGATCCCGGGAGAGTGGACTAGACAAGAAATGATCACTTCTTTTCTAAGGTCAAGCACTATTTTTGGGAGGACCCGGAGCTGTTTCATATGGGTCCTGATCATATTATAAGAAGATGTGTCCCCGAAGAGGAGCAACAATCTGTTTTAAATTTTTGTCATAATCTTGCATGTGGGGGACACTTCTCTGGTAAAAAGACTGCGGCTAAGGTATTACAAAGTGGATTTTATTGGCCCACTCTATTTAAGGATGCATATGAATTTGCTAAAACATGTTTGAGGTGTCAAGCTGTGGGCAATAATACAAAAAGAGATATGATGCCGCTTAATCCCATTCTGGTTGTGAAATTTTTGATGTTTGGGGTATAGACTTCATGGGAACGTTTCCACCATCCTTTGGCAATGAATATATCTTAGTGGCGGTTGATTATGTTTCAAAATGGATTGAAGCTATAGCCACTAGGACCAATGATCATAAAGTGGTAATAAAATTTGTGAAGAAAAATATCTTTTCTCGATTTGAGTGTCCTAAGGCTATAATAAGTAATGGGGGTTCGCATTTCACGCACTCTCAATTCCGAGCTTCACTCCGCAAGTATGGCATTACTCACAAGCTCGCTACCCCCTATCATCCCCAAACGAGTGACCAGGTTGAGGTTTCCAATAGGGAGATTAAGAACATCTTGCATAAAATAGTTCGGCCCGATAGAAAAGACAGGTCTGATAGGCTAGACGATGCATTATGGGCTTATCGAACTACATTCAAAACTCCTATTGGCATGTCACCTTATAGACTCATCTTTGGTAAAGCCTGCCACTTACCTGTTGAACTAGAGCATAGAGCATTTTGGGCCATTAAACAAGTAAATTTTCATCTCATTCAAGCTAGGTCCCAAAGAACTCTCCAACTTAATGAATTGGAGGAACTACGTAACGAGGCCTATAAAAATTCTAACATTTATAAAGCTAAAACCAAGGTATTTCATGATAAGCATATTCACAGAAAGAGTTTTCATGCTAATCAAAAGGCTTTGCTTTTCTATTCGAGGCTACGTTTGTTCCCCGGTAAGTTAAAGTCCAGATGGGATGGGCAGTTCATTGTTGTGAAAGCATTTGTCAATGGAGCCGTTAAAATTTTAAATCCACAAAATGGTCATATTTTTACTGTTAATAGTCAAAGGTCAAAACCTTATTTGGAATATGAGCAGTTAACACAGAAAGAATCCATTGCATTGTGTGATCTAGAATGAATACTTTTTGAGCTTTCATACGTCTGACTGAAAACGAAAAATTTAGTGCTTCTGGGAGGCAACCCAATATTTTTGTTATTTGTTATTTTATTTTTAGTATGTTTTTCAGTAGTCAAGTCAAATTGAGAAGATGATGCCGTCACTATTCACATAAAGGAGCAATTCGGCCCGCACATCAGGTTGTATCCTTCCATCCCAACCATATTCTCTGTCACAATGTTCTATTATTTCCAATTGCATGTGCCATTAAGGACAATGTCATTCAAGTTGGGGGGAAGAAAATTTTCATGATATATATAATACAACCTGATAGGAGTGTTTGCATAATGTCCTTTGTCCTGCATTAATCATATTGCCCTGCATGAAAAGTAAAAAGATGAAATCCCTAATTAAGTTTTCTTGATTCATGCTTGAATTGAAAGTAATTCTGGAATAGGAAAGACTAGGGAGAAGAATGATAAAAAAAATTTTTGATCTAGTCATGGAAAAATGATGTAAGAATCTCTTTAAAGTTCTTTAGCACTTCAAAAAAAAAATCACATTGCACGCTAATGAAATAAGTGGGACAAGTCTTCCACTATTTTGAGTATGTTGTTTGATACTCTACACTTCTTAAGAGATCTTTTATAAGCTTTCTGTCAAGATATTTATCGAATAAGTGCAAAAGCACAATGAGAAAAAAAATGAAAAAATGATGAAATGAAAAAAAAGAGAAAAAGAGAAAAAGAAACACCATGAAAAATGTCCCGAATCTTAGTAGTCGGGCCTGCTTCACCTAACAAGTGTTGAGGTTCGCGTCAAACGGAAAAGGGAACCTTGATCTGCGTAACTGGACCTACTTCTCCTAAAGAAAGAGTCGAGATTCATGTTAGACAGTGAAGGGTAGTGCAGCATCATGTGTGTAGAAAAATAAAAAGATCCCAAAGGGACAAATAAATAAGGTAAACAAAAAGCTAATATGTTTAATGCTCTGATTAAGAGGTGCAGGGTTGAAAGACACTTGTTTGGAATAGCAAATGAGGGACGCAATTGTCTACGCTGTGGATTTGGTAGTTACACATGCACAAGTGCTACTAAACTTTGATTTGAATTATTGATCATGTACCTTAATTTCCAAATGTGTATTAATACTTTCGGATTCCTAATCTTTGGTTGATTCTATGAAGGAAGAGCTGGATATAACGGTATGAATTTTTACAAACTCTTGTTGGTCTTAAATTTTAATTTGTTTGCATTTCTAAGGGACTAGCAATGAGTAAGTTGGGGGGTGACAAGTGTTATATTGTATATCATAATTTACATTACATTTATCATCTTTGGGTATTAAAAGAACAACATTATGCGATTCAGATGAGTAACTCCATTCTCACACATAATTTAAGTTTGCATATATTTTACCATCATTTTTTGAGTGAAAATGATAATGTGAGGTTCAGTTAAGAAATTGCATAACTATTTTTGATCAAGAAACAATGATTATATGAATTTTCTGAAATTTCAGGAATGTGCGACCAAGGTCCAAACGCCAATTAATGAACGCCCTTCTGAAAGGGCGCCCATTCAGGAATAAATGACTTTGTAAGAAGGTGCCATTTTCAAGCCAGTTCTGAGAAGAAAGAACAAGTGACTTTTCGTGTTGTCGTTCATTGAAGATATAGCGACCGCTTACGCGGGCGCTCAATCCTTGTGTACGGAAAAGATAAAATACTGAAGGAAAAATAAAAAAAATAGAAAAAGGAATGAGCGCCCATTCAGAAAGTCGTCTATTCAATTATATGGAAAAGTCAGAAATATCAAAATATGAAAAAAAAGAAATTGCACCCGTGTGAAAAATCGGTATTTTATGAATTAATGGCACTACGGTGGTCACCATTTACAGTTTGAAGCAGAAACGGAACCAAGTTGCTCTTATGGAAAGTTATCTTTCCAAGTTTTGATGCAATGAGGACTCTTTGATGGCAAGAGGCCTAATTTTAGCAAGATTTGATGCTAAAAAGTTAAATTTTGACTTGATCCCAAAGCCTCCAATCATGGAAAGCCCCTACACTCTATAAAAAGTCGCCCAGAGCAAATCGAAAAAAAGATCTTAACCCTTTCTTAGCCTCTTTACATGCTCTTATGTTCGTCTTTTCAATTTGCTTTCTTCTACAAAGTTCTTCGTTGTTAAGTGCTATTTAATTTCTTCTTCCTCCTCTTCTTCTAATTCTCTCCCGTTTTTAAGTTATTTTAAGTTTTTCAAGATTATGTCATGTGTTTTTACTATTCATCCGCGGTTCTGCACTTTGTTCTTCTCAAGTTTTCTTCCTCTTCTGCTCTTCTTTTCATCTTAGCCTCCTTCCTAGAAGTTATTCATTTTTCCTAGATCTAGATTTTCTCTTCTTCATCTTCATCTAATTCTTTCTAGTTTTCAAGTTACAATCTCTTTTTCAAAGTTCAATTTTTTTAATTTACTGTTCATCCGTGCAAAATCACCTCTGTTCTTCCTCAGTTTTCACCCTCTTCCTCACATTTTCTCTCTCTGCACTCTTCATCAACTTTCTTCCTCTCATCTAGATCTACAACTTTCTCTTCTACCACATCTTCCAATTCTCTCTGGTTTTAAAGTTATTCTTAGTTTTCTCTTACTCTATTTTTATTTCTATTTTGATTTTAAATCTTCCTCTCGTCTGCTATCTTCCCCCTTCTCTATATTCTTCTCACATCCCAAGGCAGAGATTCTTCTTTCGGTGCTCATAAGGCGGCGTCTACTTTCAAGGCAGGCGATCTTCCTCCAAGACTCGACAAGGAGATGACGGTGCTATTCTTCAAATTTTTTTGCTCTATTTCTTCCTTTTTCCCTTAGTTTACTCAAGTTATAATTTTTGACTTTCATAGACATTATAATCTTTTCTTAGCAATAAAAATTCATCTTTTGTAATTGTGTTTTGCTAGTTTTTTCTCTCTCTATCTCCTTCCAAATTCTCTTCTGAACCCTCTCAAATTCTTTAGATAGGTTTATTTTTAGTCTCAAGTTCATGCACTTTTATTTTTCTTTAGTTTAAATTCACTCAAAATTCGATTTTCAAAACATAAAGATTTTTTAACTTAATTAAAAGAAAATTTTTTCTTCTCTGTGGGATCGACCCGTTCTTACCACTCTACTTATATTTAATATCTTTTTAGTGAGTGAGTGCAGTTATTTTTGAAATTGTGACACGACTTTTGACGACGAGTATTAGTGCACATCATAAGGCCAGGTGAAAATAGGTAGGTCGACCGTGGTAGTGTATTGACCTGAGTGTTGGGAGATGACTGACTGTGGTGGTGTATTGGTCAGGGACTAGGTGTAGGCCGACCGTCGTGGTATGATGGCCAGAAGAAGGTATGCTGACCCACTATTGGGGTGGACTGGTCAGGGATTTAGGGTGAGATGGTTGGATGTTCCTAGTGAGGAAGAGAGATTTTTTTTTCTCATTACCAGCTCCACCGCCCTTTTAGATTTTTGCAAGAGCTGGCCCCCTTTTACTTTTTTCGGTGTGTCCTTGCGAATTTTCACACCGAGGGGTTATCCGATTTTGCCTGAGACGCCCTTACAGGTTTTCACCCCAGCTGGGTTTGTGGCATTTTTGCCCCTAGTAACCTCCTTATGAAGAGAACGACTGGGTCTGCCGGGGCATCTCTAATTTTAGCCCCTACTTTTTTTGTTTTGTTTTTTGTTTTTGTTTTTTACTTGTGAGCCTTACGGCTATCGTCCATAGCTTGTCGTTGTCAGGGGACGTTGCCTATAAGTTGCACCATCGGCAGCTTGTGGTTGTCGTAGAAGTTGTTGTGGATTGACCCTTTAATCGATTAGCTCGAAGCTTTAAGGTGAATTTGGAGACTGACTAATCTTTGTTGTAAACGGCAGGGACTTTGAATGGGATCTGGGTGGCTTGGCCTTAAGGGGCCTGATGGCCAAAGCCGAGCTTAAACTGAGCATCTGTTTGGGTGTTATTGCCCCTCGGGATATGACATATTTCGAAGGGATAGACCTCCTAACAGGGTTGGCTGGTAGCCACCGGTGAGGACCCGATGGGACTTTACTGGTGTCACCCGTTAGTGTTGGCCGGAATTCCATCGAGTCGTTGGCTGACGCTAGTGGAGTTTCCCTCGAGCTACTGGGGGGGTGTCGGTGGGATTCACCCCGAATCGTCAATTGACATTGGCAGGGTGGGCTCCCAAGTTACTAGTTAATGTTGGTAGGATAGCATGCGAACACTTTTACAATGTTATTGATGATCCGCATTACCCTTTCCCCCCTTTGGGGTGCTTCTAAGGGTGGACCGGTGCCCCCAGTCTGTCAAGAACTGAAGTACACCTTGACAGGTCCTTCACTGGGTAGTAAGATCTTGAGCTGACAACTACTCTGCCAGATTTTGAGCTTGGCGCGATTCTGGTGAGTGGATGGGTTTCTTGACTCGTGCCCTCCAAATGGGCTGGGCCTCTTTTCTAATGACCCATATTCATTTGAGGGAGGATCGACGCTACTCCTTGAAGTTGCCCCCTCGCTTGGGATCGGAAGGCTAGATACTGGACGGGGGCGGTTGCCCCAGTGTGTTGTTGGCGTATCAGCTTCTTTGAGTCTCGCCTTGTCTTCCGAAGGCAGGGGCGGCGGCGGCGGGTCACCCATTTATGAAGCCTCTATCGCACTTTTTTTTTTGACGGGGCTGAGGTAGACTCAGTGTCGATGTGGTGGTCCGAACGAACCTAATCCGGGGTTGTCTGAAGCATGGTGTTTCTGGTGAATGTTGGTGTAGCCGAAAGTCGAGAGTTCGATACCCGTGCAGGGGCCGATAGAATAGCGACCTAGAGCTTGGCGTTTACTCAGGCCGTTGGAGTTGTTGCCGGAACCTGGGGTTCGAGACCCATGTTGTGAACTAAGGATGTCGGAGGAATGGTGACCCAGAGCTTGATGCCCGTACTAGGTGTTGACGAAGCAAGTACCCGAGGCTAAAAGCCTATGCTGAGAGCTGATGACGCTAGGACCTGTGGCTAGAAACCCATATTGGGTGCTGACAAAGCTGGGAGCCAGGGATAGAAGCCAGTCTTGAGTGCTGATGGTGCTGGGACCCAGAACTGAATGTCAGTCTTGGGCGTTGACAAAATCAAAACCCGAGGTTAGAAGCCCGTCTCGGGTACTGATGAAGCTGGGACCCGGGCTGAACGCTCGTCTTGAGTATTGAGTATTGATGATGCTAGAACCCAGGGCTGAATGCCCGTCTTGGGTGTTGCTGGAGCTGGAACCCGGGGCTGAACACCAGTCTCGGGTGCTGGTGAAGTTGGAACCCGGGGCTGAACGCCCGTGTTGGGTGTTGATGGAGCTGAATTCTGGGGCTAGACGCCCATCTTGGGTGTTATTGGAGCTGAGACCCAGGGCTAGAAGCCCGTCACGGGTGTTGATGGAGCTGAGACCCAGGGCTGGATGCCCATCTTGGGTGTTGAGGTGGCCACGTCTCGGGGCTTGGTGCCCGTGTTAGGAGTTGATAAGGCCGAATCACTGGGCGTGATGCCCCCACAGGCCGTTGTTGATGTTGCCCCGGGTATCTGAGGCTGGAAGCTGGTGTTGGAAGCCGGTGTGGCAGAGACCCGGGGTTTAGTACCCGTATTGAATGTTGTAGTGCCGAAGACCCGGAGCTCATTGTCCATGTTGGAAATCGGCATGGCTGGGGACCAATGCTTGATGCTTGAATGGGTCGGTGGTGATGTTGTACTGGAAACCCCAGGCCGGAGGCCCGTGTCGAGTGCTGGCGGAGCTGGGGACCCAGGGGTCAATAACTGCGTGGGTCGTTGTTGTTGTAGGAGCAAGGGACCGGGTGCCTGCATAGGCAGTCACTGGACTGGGCCTACTCGTCGGCCACGGCAATGGCGCCGAGGATCAGGGCGAGCCGAAGGTTGGGGCAGAGTTGCCGAACACGATTGGCGTCGCCAAATGTCTGTGCCCAGCGTGGAAAGCGATGACGATTGGGCCATCGGTCACTATCGCCACCGATTTATTGTTTATATTGCTCGTGCAGATTGGTCATTCGACGCTAACTGGTCGCATGTTGTATCCTGGACAAGGCCCTCCTCTTCCTCTCTGAGAAGAAAAGGCGAGGGCATCGCGGCGTATACTTGGCAGGTGTGACTCTTCTTCGGTAGAAAGAAGAAAGGTAGAAGACGTCCCACCGGGCGTGCCAATTTGTTTTATTCTGCTCGCGAAAACTTCTAAATTTCCACGGCAGTGACACACACTCGCCTTTTACGAAAGGCCGAGATAGGTCGACTTGGCACGCGGGGATTCCGGAAGTATTGACAGAGGAGTGCAAAGAACGATAGGAGCGCACAAGAAAGTATGGCGTAGGGTTAATCGCTCTGGAAGACTAGGTCGGGGATGGCTGGATGGAATGCGGGCGTGCAAGTCGATTTCTCGACGATCACCTGCGGAACAAAGTTATTTTGACTAGGGATGTGCCACCAGGGCACGACACGTGGGCACAAATGTCGCGCGCCACGTGAGAGAAGAAGGTTTCGGGGTACGAGTGGAGGCGATTGTGGGGGCTCGTGTACTAGACATATTCCCCACCAACCGCAAGCAATCGATGTTTATTTTACATCGGGTGGAGCCCGAACAACTTTGTTTCTTCTGCCGAAGGAAGAGAGTCAGAGACCCTGGGAGTCGCAACATCGGGAGGGCTTGGTCTATGCAACAGTGACAGGGCAACAACAACATAACAGGGATGACTGGAGACAGAGAGACTAGTCTCAGTGTGGGCACTAGAGAGAGTACGAACTCTGGAATTATGAGAACGAGGCATTGGCTCGCAGGTTCTGACTCGGGCGCGGAGTGATCGACACTGGCTCGACAAGGAGCAGGCAGGCCCTGGCTCGGGTGTCGGGTCCGTCCGGCTAGAGGAGTTGGGGCCAGCTGGGAGACAGATGGCAGTCTGCTGGACGGGGTTGAGACTGGTAGCTAGCGAGGATGGGAATCAATTCTCCAACTGGATTATATCACTATATGTCATGAAAGGTGTTATATGGGGCGTGGAAAGCCCGATTACAAGTGTGTGCAAGCCACGGGATAATTTCGTCATTTGTGACGGTCCCCAGGTCATTGCATTGTTATGCGGGTATTTCCGCTTTTTGTAGATAGTGTCCATCGGAAGGCTCGTGACTCAGCAGGATGCCGCCCGAGGGATGTCACGAGGTATTCCCGATATGGGACACCGTCAAAATCGGGGAAGTTAGGGTGCCGCGGGCTCTGCTGTGCTAGAGCGGCCGGGTGCTGGTGAGACCGGGGCGACCGGATAGCGTGGGCGTCACGGTGACCGTAGTGGCTGGGCGCCATTGAGACTGGGGCGGCCAGGCATTGTTGAAACTGGAGCAGCCAGACCGCACGAGTACCACCATGACTGGAACAACCAGGTGCCGTTGAGATTGGAACAGCCGGGTGCCGTGGACACCGTTGTGACTAGGACAGTCGAGGCCGCAGGCGTCATTGTGACTAGAGTAACCGAGTGTCGTTGGCACTGTCGTGATTGGAGCAGTAAGGTGCCATAAGCACCATTGAGATTAGGGCGACAGGGCACCGTGGAAACTAGTGGTCGAGTGCCAGGGGCACCGTTGTGGCTGAGGGAGCTGGGCGCCATGACACTCTGGCGGTCGGGCGCAGCCGAGACTGTCAATCGGGTGCCCGGGGGACCATTGTGACTGAGGGAACTGGGCACCGTAAGACCCTGGTGGTCGGGCGCGTCTGAGACTGGCAGTCAGGTGCCGAAGGCACCATTGTGACTGAGGGAGCTGAGCACCATGAGACCCTAACAGTCGGGCGTTGTGACTAGTAGTCGGGTGTCGGGGGCACCATTGTGACTGAGGGGCTGGGCACCGTGAGACCCTGATGGTCGGGCGCTGTTGAGATTGACAGTCGGGTGTTGGGGGCACCGTTGCGACTGAGAGAGTTGGGCACCATGAGACCCTGGCGGTCGGGAGCTATCGAGACTGGCAGTCGGGTACCGGGGGCACCATTGTGACTGAAGGAGCTGGGCGCTGTGGGACCCTGACGATCGGGTGATATTGAGACTGGCAGTCGGGTGTTGGGGGCACCGCTGCGACTGAGGGAGTTGGGCGCCATGAGACCCTAGCGGTCGGACGCCCTGGGGACTGGCAGTCGGGTGCCGAGGGCAACGTTGTGACTGAAGGAACTAGGCGCCGTGATACCCTGACGGTCATGTTCGGGGCACGTTCATAGAGGTATGGGCCTGACACTTCATCTTGCATCAAGACTCGTCAAGTATGCCAGTTGCCTGGGTAACTGTGTTTAGGGCACGCTCATCAAGGTGACAGTGACGCACGATCATCGAGGTAGGGACTGGACAGGGTGCTTTCCCCAAAACAACATTCGGGCAGTGCATGATCATCGAGGTAGGGACCGGGCATGGGACTTTCCTCAAAGCAGCATCTGGGTAGGGCACGATCATGTAGCGACATCCGGACGAGGCACGTTCATCAAGGCAAGGACTTAATACTCCGTCTTGCATCACTTGCGAACATGCTCTCGTCCGACGTGGAGGCTCGTGTCTTGGCTAAACGTCGTATGAGAGATGATCATGCGACATACCCTCGACGTGGGGTTAACGCGAGCTAGGTTGGGGCTGGGTGGTATGGGCATGAACGCGGTCTGGTAGGGGGCCGCGTTCTAGGGAACACGGTTTGTGGGGTGACCGCTTTCTGGACTGGCAAGTGGGCCCAGGGTTTACCTGGACCAAACTGGGGGGACCAACCCAGTCCGGGTAAACCCCCCCTAAGGAACGCGGTCGCCTTGGTGGCCGCGTTCTGATGAACGTGATCGTTAGGGTGACCACGTTCGGGACTGGCGGGCTGGTCCGCGTAAAGGGGGTTTACGCGGGTTGGAGTGATTGGAGGCTTCCTGGTCAGGGTAAACCTCCCCCCCCCCCCCCTAGGGGGTTTGGGTGGACCAGAACGGCTATGTTTGACATGGAGGAGAGATAAAGATCATGTGGGTCCCATTGGGGGTTAAGGCGGGCTGGCTTGAGAGAGACAAGGAGGCGCGGGTCCCACTTGGGGTTTATGCGGGCTGGGCTTTCTTTTCTTTACTCGATTTCAACGGGCTAGAGTAGAGGGTTTAGGCGGGCCATGGCTGCATGAGCCCGAGATTTAGGTGCGCTAGACTGATTGGCTGGGTTCAGGAGTTTAGGGGAGTTAGGTGACCCGGGGTTTACGAGGGTCAGGTGAACTGGGTGAAGAGAGAGCTTACTTGAATCTGGACCCGGAACGGCCGAACTCGACGTTCGTCCGAGCTCCGTCTTGAATGCTGTGGACCCAGATGTGATTTGACTGTTGGAGCCGCCGGTGTCAAACCGCTTGTAGAAGGTGTGTCGAGAGTTGTTCACTGCCTTTCTGTCATGCGTCACGTGACGCGATGGGTGGCTGGGAGTGCAAAGTTGGCCCAACAACGGGAATGTCGACACGATGATCCCGTCTGTCTGGTAGTCAAGGCCACCCTTGCTTCTTGGCAAAGAGCCGTGTGGTACATCACGTTATTCCGAGTCCCGGGTTAGCCCGATTGTTGAGATGCTGACGGTGTGATACCGTATACAGGATATACAGGTGATCCCCGAATCTTTACAGAGTGTCGTTCGATACGGCAAGTTGCCCCAAACTTCGGATCCAACCCGGTTGTCGAAAAATTGCTTGGCATAATACCCTTTGCTCGGAGATGATCCTCACTTGTTATGTTACGCCGTTTGACCTAACGAAATGTCTCAATTTTCGAACTCAACTTGACTGACAGAGCACTATTGATGTTATGCCATTTTGCTCTATTTAAAGAGTATTTCCCTATGTTTAAACCCCAATTAATTTAAAAAAATAAACGGGTGTCAACAACAGTCATGCCAGCGCACCTGTAGCCCCAATGTATGGCACCTGCTTGATCACCGTCTAAGACTCTTAAGTGATCAGCGGAAATTGTGAACCAGCAGAGATTACATATTTGTCATGACGGTTGCCCCTCATAAACTTTCCATGACCTTAGCTTCTTTATTTTGTTTTTGTTCACCTACTTATTAAGGTATCGTGGTCTAATATCCTTATATGACTCAGAAGCCATAACCCAACAACTCCAGTTTCTTTTGCCAAGACTCACTGGACTCTGCTGTTGTTTGCTTCTAATGCATAAGCACAACCTCTCAGAGTTGTATGTCATGGACAAGGTCCAAAATATCATATACCTTTGTGTAAGAAAATGCAAGAAAAAATTATGTACAACCCGTAAGAGTTGTATGTCACTCACAGGGTCCAAAACTCTCAAGAATAATCCTAGTTCAATAGCCAGTTTTTGAGAAGGCTCCTCTTATTTGGTTTGTAGCTAATATGGGGTTATGGTTGATATTCATCTTAAACTTTTCGGCCAAGGGCCCGAAAATTTTTGGACCAGAAAAACAGAAAGTCAACGTTTTCAGCAAATACAGAATCTTTCAAGGAGCTATAGAGCCCTCTACCTCAAGTCAACCATATAGTATGATAAAAATGGATATAAAAGGGGCTTTACAAGGAAAACAAAAAAGATGAAAGGGCAATTCCAAGAATTGAACTCGGGACATCTCACACCCAAAGCAAGAATCATACCACTAGACCGAACGCGCAACTGCTGTTAAAACAATTTGTACTACAATCCTTGCAGTTCAAACTCTCAAGAAGACTCTATGTTCAATAGTCAATACCATATACCTATTAAGTTGTTGCAAAGAGGCAGTTGAGTTTTCCTTTTTTCCCCCTAAAATAGATCACAGTCACCACTTTGATTTAGAGCCACTCTGAGGTTACGGTGGAAACACATTACAAAAATTAATAGGTCAGCATTTCAGCAAATACAATATCAGAATGGTGAAAATTGATCCTACACCCAGAAGTCAAAATCTGAAAGGGAACTCACTCTTAGTCGCCAAAACTAATCCTGAAGTTACAATACAGAAAAATAAACTTTTTTTATCTCTAGTGTTAAATCACTTGGAATATATTGTACTGTTTAAGGAAATTCAGAACTTTTTGCATGAAAGACATATTTGAATAAAAATGCCCTGGGTAGCAACATTCTAATGCAAGAACAGGCCTCAAATTGCTAAATAACAAATACTTTGTCTTATGGTTTCAAACTAAACATTCAATTTTCCTCTATAATCCATAACCTTAAGCATGACAAATACCATCAATACGAAGAAAATCATAGAAACCCAGTACATAGCATGTACCACCAGACCACCCAGCTAGCATTATCTAATTGATGCCATACTAGTAAGCTCCGAATATGAATATTTGACTGGAAAAACTTGCCATGGCCTTAGCTTCTTGATTTTATTATTGTTCAGCTAATTATATTGTAGTCTAACCCGTCTTACATGACCCAACAACTACAGCTTCTTTTGCCAAGATTCACTGGACTCTCTGCTGTTGTTTGCTGGACTCAAGTCTGAATTGCACAAAGGAATCATATACTTTCAGTATGCAAATGTCAAGAATATAAGTACAAGCTCTCAGAGTTGATGTCAATCCAAAACTTCATTACCTTTGCACATGCAAATGTAAAGGGGAAAAAAAGTAAAACCCGTCAGAGTTGTATGTCCCCAACAAGGTCCAAAACTCAAGAATAATCTTAGTTCAATAGTCATTTATGTTTCTACTGTGATTGAATAGATACAAAGCAGCAGCTTTTGTATTTTTTTAATAGAATAGACTTCTCTTATTTGGTCTGTGGCCATTACAGCATGATGGTTGACATCCATCTTAAACTTTTCAGCAAAGCTTCTGCAAAAACTGCAAGTCAACAATTTCGGCAAATATGGAATCTATGAGCTTGAGCCATCCACCTAAAGTCAACCATATAGTATATAACAAAAAGGGATATGATGAAGAGGGGGGCATTCCGAGAATTGAACTCGGGACCTCTCGCACCCAAAGCGAGAATCATACCACTAGACCAAATGCCAAATTGTTGTCAAATTAGAATGCGCAACAATGATAGATCTGAAAGACAGCTCATTTTCACTCACCATATGTAAGAGAAGCTTAATCCTAGGGTGTTCAATTGCTTGTAAATTTTCTTAGGGGTATAAGAATGTTTAGAACCTTACAGTACAGATCAGCACTCAAATGCCTTGGCAGGCCTGAGATTGCTCAAGAACAAATGCTTAAGGAACCATACTGATAATTTAGCTCATAATTTATCTATGAACTGTAGGTGCAGGGAAAAAAAAGAATCCTCCCAACAAGGGAAAAAAAAAGAGGGACAAGAAAGGGAGACAACCTCAGGACATTATATTGAAATGCAAGAAGGGGAGGATGTATTTACTCTCTATATTTGTAAAAAAAAATAGAACATAGAGATACATGTAAAGAAAACAAACCACGAAGACTGCCTCAGTCTCACACAAAGAAGACAAAAGAAAGCTTGAGCCCTCTTAGATGTTCATTTTTCTGGCCAAGAATACTGCAAGCCAATTTCTAGCACGTATAGACTCTGATCAGGAGCTTGAGCCCTCTAACCAGGGTCAACCATATAGCATAACAAATAAGGCCATGGAAAGAGGGGTAGGTGGGGTATGATGGACATCCATCTTACACTTTTCAGCCAAAGGTGTGGTAAATTTTGGGCCTGGAAAACTGCAAGTCAATGTCTCAGCAAAAACAGACTCTAGTTAGAAGCTTGCGCCCTCAACCTAAAATCAACCACATGGTATGACAAGAAGGGTTATGGAAGAGGCATTCCGATAAATATATATATATATATATATATATATATATATATAAGGGGCATTCCGAGAATTGAACTCGGGACCTCTCGCACCCTAAGCGAGAATCATACCACTAGACCAAATGCCCAGCTGTTGTTAATAACTAGGCACATGAGCTTAAAGAAAGCTCACGTTCACTCACCATATACAATCCCATAGTATACCTAACGACAGCAAACTTCATCTCCAGCATTCAATTGCTTGGAAACTTTTCTCAATGATATCAGAATGTTTGGAACTTCTAGCAGTAGAAACCAGCGTTCAAACACTTCAACAGGTATTAGATTGCTCAAAACCTGAAAGAGATCTCCCTTTTAGTCACCAGAACTAATCCTGAAGTAACACTACAGAGGAATAAACTGTATATCTTATGTTCAATCACTTGGAATATATCTTACTGATTAAAGACATTCAGAACCTTTTGCATGGAAGACATCATCAAATAACAGATGCCCATAGTAGCAACATTCAAATGCTTAAATATCCTCAGGTTGCTTTAAATAACAAATATGTTCCTCTTCATGGTTTCTAACTAAACCTTCAATTTTCCTCCATAATTCATAGCCTTAAGCATGACAAATAGCATCAATATGAAAAAATCATAGAAAAACAGTGCATAGCACGTACATCCAGACCAGCTAGCTAGCATTTTCTAATTGGTGCCGCACAAATTAGTCTGAATGTTTGAGTGGATAGAACTTGCCATGACCTTAGCTTCTTTATTTTATTATTGTTCAGTCACTTATTAAGATGTTGTGGTCTAACAGTCTTATATGACTCAGAAGCCATAACCCACCAACTCTTCATGGTTTCTAACCAAACCTTCAATTTTCCTCCATAATTCATAGCCTTAAGCATGACAAATAGCATCAATATTAATAAATCATAGAAAAACAGTGCATAGCACGTACATCCAGACCAGCTAGCTAGCATTTTCTAATTGGTGCCGCACAAATTAGTCTGAATGTTTGACTGGATAGAACTTGCCATGACCTTAGCTTCTTTATTTTATTATTGTTCAGTCACTTATTAAGATGTTGTTGTCTAACAGTCTTATATGACTCAGAAGCCATAACCCACCAACTCCAGCTTCTTTTTCCAAGAATCACTGGACCATCTACTGTTGTTTGCTTGATTCAAGTCTGAATTGCACAAAGGAAACACAGAATTTCAATATGCAAATGTCAGAAATATAAGGACAACCCCTCAGAGCTGTAGGTCATGAACAAGGTCCAAAGCTTCATGAACCTTCACGTATGCAAATGTAAGAAAAGTGACTTGTATGTCACCAACAAGGTCCAAAACGCTCAAGAATAATCTTAGTTCAATAGCCAATACTTATGTTTTTCAATGATTGTATTGATACAAAGCTGCATCTATTGCATTTTAAATAGAACAAGCTTGCCTTATTTGGCTTGTGGGCATTATGGGGTTATGGTTGATATACATCTTAAACTTTTCAGCCAAGGGCGGAGAAACTTCTGGGCCAGAAAACAGCAAGTCAATGTTTCAGCAAATACACAATCTGCCAAGGAGCTTAAGCCTTATACCTAAAGTCAACCATATAGTATGATAAAAAGGGATATGAAAGGAGCATTACAAGGAAAAGCAAAAAGATGAAGGGGGCAATTCCGAGAATTGAACTCGGGACCTCTCGCACCCAAAGCGAGAATCATACCACTAGACCAAATGCCCAACTGCTGTTAAATCAATTTGTGCCAATGACGAGACAGATCCCAAGTACAATCCTTGCAGTTCAAACTCTCAAGAAGAATCTACGTTCAATAGTCAATACCCCATACCTATTAATTTGTTGCAAAGAGGCAGTTTCATTTTCCTTTGTTTTTTTTTTAAAAACAGATCACACTCTCTGCTTTGATTTAGAGCCACCATGAGGTTATTGTGAAAACACATTAGAAAACTTGGTAAGTCAACATTTCAGCAAATACAATATCAGGTTGGGGAAAAATGATCCTACAACTAGAAGTCAAAATCCGAAAGGGAACTCACTTTTAGTTACCAAAACTAATCCTGAAGTAACATTACATTAAAAATAAACTTTATCTCTAGTGTTAAATCACTTGGAATATATATTGTAATGTTTAAGGAAATTCAGAACTTTTTGAATGAAAGACATCTTCGGACAAAAATGCCCTTGGTAGCAACATTCAAATGCTTGAACAGGTCTCAAATTGCTAAATAACAAATACTTTTATTTCTTATGGTTTCAAACTAAACATTCAATTTCCCTCTATAATTCATAACCTTAAGCATGACAAATAGCATCAATACGAAGAACATATTAGAAACCCAGTACATAGCATGTACCATCAGACCAGCTGGGTAGCATTTTCTAATTGGTGCCACACTAGTTAGCTCTGAATATGAATGGTTGACTGAAACAACTTGCCATGGCCTTAGCTTCTTTATTTTATTGTTGTTCAGCTACTTATTAAGATATTGTGGTTCAGCAGTCGTACATGACACAGAAGTCATTTCCCAGCAACTACAGTTTCTATTGCCAAGATTCACTAGGCTCTCTGCTGTTGTTTGCTTGATTCAAGTCTGAATCGCATAAAGTAATCATGTACTTTCAGTATGCAAATGCCAAAAATATAAGTGCAACCTCAGAGTTGTATGTCACCAACAGGGTCCAAAACGCTAGAATAATCTTAGTTCTATAGTCAATTATGTCTCTACTATGATTGGCTTGATACAAAGCTGCAGTTTTTGTATTTTTTTAATGTAGTAGACTTCTGGCGATTACGGAGTGATGGTCGATATCCATCTTAAACTTTTCAGCCAAGTGCCTCGAAAAACTGCAAGTCAACAATTTCGGCAAATACAGAACCCATGATCTTGAGCCATCTACCTAAAGTCAACCATACATTATAACAAAAAAGGATGTATGAAGGGTGCTTTGGCTGAAAAGTTTAAAGATGGATATCGACCATCACTCTGTAATCGCCAGAAGACTACTCTATTAAAAAAATACAAAAACTTGAGCCGTATACCTAAAGTCAACCATACATTATAACAAAAAGGGATGCATGTTTGTCATACTGTATGGTTGACTTTAGGTAGATGGCTCAAGATCATAGGTTCTGTATTTGCCGAAATTGTTGACTTGCAGTTTTTCCAGGCACTTGGATGAAAAGTTTAAGATGGATATTGACCATCACTCCGTAATCGCCAGAAGTCTACTCTATTAAAAAAATACAAAAACTTGAGCCATCTACCTAAAGTCAACCATACAGCATAACAAAAAGGGGATATGTGGAAGGGGGGCATTCCGAGAATTGAACTCGGGACCTCTCGCACCCAAAGCGAGAATCATACCACTAGACCAAATGCCCAGTTGTTATCAATTCAATATGCCCTGCAAAAGTAATAGATCTGAAAGACAACTCACCTTCACTCACCATATATAAGAGAAATTTAATCCTACAACGTTCAATTGCTTGTAAATTTTCTTGAGGGTATCAGAATGTTCATAACCCTTTTACAGTACAGATCAGCACTCAAATGCTTTGGCAGGCCTGAGATTGCTCAAGATCAAATGATCTATGTTGGATTGGACGTTCAATGCCCTCATGCTGGGTAACCTCAAGCATGCCACAGAGCACGGATACGAAGAGAAACCCGAGAGACCCAGTTGGATAAGCCATGAAGACATGAAACAAAATAGTGCATCAAAGACGGATTTTTTCACTTGGTGACAGCTAGCTAGTTTCTTGAAGGTATCAGAACGTTCAATACCCTTTCACAGTACAGATAAGGACTCAAATGCTTTGGCAGGCTTGAGATTGCTCAAGAACAAATGATCTATGCTGGATTGGACGTTCAATGCCCTCATGCTGGGTAACCTCAAGCATGCCAAAGAGCACGGATATGAAGAGAAACCCTAGAGACCCGGTGGGATAAGCCATGAAGACATGAAACAAAATAGTGCATCAAAGACGGATCTTTCACTTGGTGACAGCTAGCTAGGTACTTTTTATTTAGCATCTGACTCATTATGTCAGAATATTTTACATAAGAAAACAGAGAAGGTAGCCCCCGTGGGGTGCCAGGTCCCGTTTCCGAAGGGAAAGAAAGGGAAAGTGAAGGAGAACAGCAGGAAAACCTGGAGCGTCCGCGAATGCCGGCGGTCCCGGCGGCAGCGGCGAGGAAGCAGGAAGAGAGGATGACGGAGCACGGGGGGTCGCACAAGAGTGAGATGGTTCCTCCTCTCTTCGGTCGCTGTGGCGCCCTGCGGCCCCACTGCTGCACCAGCTCGCTTTGTTCTTGTCTTCTGCCACCACCGCTCGTATGCGGCTGTGATAATATTTATAAAAAATTGATATTTTTATTTTTTAGTCTTTTTAAATAAGTGTGTTTTTTTCATCCCTTAAATACAACTATTTGTTTTAAATTATCTACAAATTTTTGACTCTTATTTAAAAGTCCCTGCAGTTGGTCCACAGTAGAAAAATAGAATATGTAGTTTAAGATCAATGAAATATTTCATTTAGGTAATAAAATTACCAAAACAACCCTCCCTCTATCTCACCCCACCACTCGATCCCACGCTCCTACAACACCCCGCCATCCCTGATGACATCGGCACAGTCACCCCACCCAACATCGGTGACACCGCCACCATGTTGTCATCACCTATGGTGCGATCAGAGAGAGAGAGGTTAAGGCTGATGTTGTCGGGGAGGTTGTTCCGGCCGAGGTCGAGGATGATGTCCCTCGCTCTTCACGCACTGTCGTACCAAGGCTAGGAGGCCCTCGGCATCATCTCCTGCGACAATGCCACCCTCAAGTCCATCATTGGCCGGAGATCCTCCATTCCCATCTCCGAGCAGGTGAACAAATACCTCTCCGCCAAGCTCTCTCCTACCCCCATCGACACTCGGATTTGTTGTTATCGTAGAGGCAACAATAGTCAAATCTTGAGACACCAAAGCTACCGTTGGAGAGCGAAAAAAGTCCAGCCACGAGCAAGTAAAAGTCTATTGTGAGCGAGCCACCGGATCTGGAGCAGGCGGGGTTTCCTTCTCCACCTGTAATATTGGATCTGCTACGACGAAAGATGAACTAGTCCGAGCAGACAATGGAACCATTGGATTTCCAGAAGAACTCTGCAAAGCTAGAGGAGGAGGCTGCGAAGGGCAGGTGGAGGAAGATGTTTGTGGAAGGCAGGCCAAGGAAGATGAAGGATAGGTGGATGACTGTAACGAGGGTTGCAGAGAGGATGGGAGGATGCTATTGATGCTGGTAGCGGTGGGCCCTTGCAGCGGCGCCAAGGTTGCAAACGATGATGATGAGTGGGGGGATGAATAGGCTCCTGCCTCCCTCTGATGCTCTTTGCTACTCTCGCCTATGAAGACAACAATGAGGTTTCACCTCCTGATGCTCTCCCCCGCCCCGCCCCCCCCAACCATCTCTCCCTCCCCCTCTTCCCCTTCTTTCCCTCCCGCCTCCCCCTGTCCTCCAACCGGAGAAACCCACTCCACATAAGATGGCGACGAGGTTCCACCTCTTGCCCTCTCTCTGTCTCTCTCTCTCTCTTGGGGACGTCGTCAGACGCCACCGCCCTCCTCCCAAGCACTGTCGGACACCAGGGACGCTCCTCTCTCTATCTCTCTGGTATAACCAAGCTTAGTTTTGTCTTTTCCTACACATAGGTTGAGTTAACCAACCTATGATTAACATTTTTCTGGACGGAAGGAATGACAAAGACTAAAAAGTCAAACAAAGAAGATTTTAAGGACTTTAAAAGAAATAGTTGTGTTTGAGAGATTAAAAGGGAAATACCCTTATTTATAGGGACAAAAAATAAAATCTCTAAAATTTTTAGGAGATTGTTGAAATTGAGGATTATAAGGGAACAGAATGGAATGGGATGGACGCAACCCGCACCGGTGATCGATCACGTGTTTGGGAAGATATGGGATAATTACATGTGTAGAGGTAGGAAAGTGTTCCCTGAGTCTCGTACCACACCTTTGAGATTTGCTTGTTGGGGAAGAGCAGCCGGCCTCCTGAGAAAACTTGCAATCACTAGAGAATGACGTCAGAAGGAGCCTTAGGAGTGATCTCAGTGAATAACCCTCTGATACTTAAGTCAGAGACTAACGTAATCGAGGAACTAAGTAACAAGGGGGAGAGTGAGGTAGAGAAAGGATAAGATAAACCTGAGTAGAGAAGCGGAAGGATGCTCGGTAGGCCCGGAGAGTGCTCGGAGAGGCAGGGGAAGAAGAACCATAAGAGGATCTCCCAGTCCCTGCTTCCCAGATGGAGATCCTTTTTTTTGATATACGGTGAACTCCTCTATCCTCTTCAAAGTGTGGCTCTGCTAACGTAAGAAGGCTTTCCTTTCCATGTCTCTGTCCGGGTAGCTCTGTCCTCCTCCTTCTGGGTCCGATTGGGGGCCTATTTATATGGACTGTCGTGGCATTGACCATTCTATGGCTGGGAAAATGGCAGAGATCGTGGAGTGATGTCTCCTCGATTGTAGGGGTTGTCCGTTGCATCCTCGCCCGTTCCCGGAAGGGAGGCCTCATGGTGGGGATCTCGGCAGTGTGGTTGTGACTCAGTCTACGCCGAGGCGGCAACGTTCATACGATGGAAAGTTCTACGGCATCCGGAACGTGCGCAATAATTTCTCTTGTGGGCCGGCGAGCCTCCTTGGACCTTAGCTGGGGCGCACTAGATGGGCTGAAGATGGAATGGTCCGTTACGGACTCGGTCAGTCCAGGCTGCCACGGGCCTGGCTATGTTGGGCCGTACTGGGCCTGGTGAAATTTACCCTTTTCACTAGCCCCCCACTCCCAAGCGTCGAGCATGCTCGAAACTAGGGAGGAGTCACACGAGGTTGGTTGAGGGGATATGTCTGGGAGGACCTTCTCAAGCCTTCTCATTCCCCTAACACGGGGACTACCTCCCTCCCTTCTGGGTGCTGGGATTGAGCCCCCCACTACCTAGGGTATGGCCTTTACAGTCAGCATGCTTCCCTTCAGGTGGGAGTCTAATCTCAATTTCTCACGGTGTTGCATGTGCTCCAGAGCCTCCAGAGTTGTGGTTTGAAACGGTCGTGCTACGATCGTCGAATCCTCATCCGCATGACCACGTTGAGGCCGTAGGGGCGCAAGTGACAGTTGTTGTCGTCTTGACTTCTCTACCAGCAGTTGCTTTCGAGCCGGCGTGCCTCCCTTATCATCCTTTGCAGGTGGAGGCTAGAGAAGGACAGTATAATTTTTCTTGGGATTCTTATCAAGGCCCGGCCCAAAGTCCTCTAGATCAAATATTTCAAAATCGGGTTTCATCTTCAAATAACTTTCACGATCAAGCCCACTATGGAGGACAACCCACATCCTTTCCACTATCTCACTATCAAGTTGATTATCATTCAACTTTTTATCCTTTGAAGTTTGCTTCTCAGTCTACATATCTATCTCCCCCACGCTCAACTCTCAATAAGGAGAAGAACTTTAATCAATTCCATCAGTTTATCATGGCTCAAAATCAATCTATCTAAGCTCGACTAGATAAGCTCATTAAGAACATCAAGGGCATGGCAGTGGATCAACTACCTAGCTACTCCAATGCAAGTCATGGCTACCAACTTCCGAAATTTGACCATAATGATAGCTTTTATGATCAACATATGATTCCCTAGGAACACAATGCTCAGATCACTCTTGATTTAGATAATGAGAAAATTATGGAGGAGTCTTATCAGGAAGTTTTAGGGAGAGCTTGTAGTAGTCATTATATCGATCAGAGAGGAGCCCAAGGAACTCGAGCCTAATTGCACTTATGAGGAGAGTTCTAAAGAAGTTGTTGATCTTAAGTTGGGGGGAAAAGAAGAGGAAGAAGATGTGTTAGTTAATAATCAAATTCCATTAATTTTCATTCCTGAATTTGAGGAGACCTTGTTACAGGAGAAGGATGAAGAAGATATGCGAGTGGAGAATGAATTAAGTGAAGTCATAAATCATTTCTCTTGGGTAAAGGAGGGGTTAGGTACTCTGCATGACCTTCATCTTGATTGGACACCTTTTGATTAAGGGGAGAGTATTAATCCTTTATCTCTTTATGACCTCGGTGAATCTAACTTCATTGTGGACACTTTCCAAATAGCTGATTGGTCATATCCTATTAAGCCCCACAAGTATCATTGTGTTGAGGAGCATGCTTCTTTCACTCCTGATATTGCTCATCTCCTTGACACTAATCATTTGATGGAAGCCCCTCACCCTCCGATCTATTCTCACCTCACCAAGATTCACATAATTACTCAAATTGAGGTTGTAGAAGAAATTTTGAAAGATAATAAGGTCCACATTAATATTTTCAACACTTATAAAGACCTTAAGTTTGAAGAGGAATATTTTAAAATTGATGATATGATAATTCTCCTGCCATTCTTTGATGGGGGGTCATTTTGGCTTGTTTGATCCACCATGGTATTTACCATCGGTTAAGATAAAAATAACAGCTATTGATTTTTACATGACTCCCACAGAAGAAAAGTTGTTAATATATGCATTGCACGATAAAATCAATCATGTTAACAACCAACATACTTCAGGCCCACGCACGTACATGCATAATCTTGCCTTCTCATGGCACAAAAGTTAGAATTTAGAAGAAGATAAGATAACATGATGGCTCATTCTTAACGCAACACGTTAGTTATGAGCTATATCATGTCTGGCTGAAGACGGTAAACTTAACGCTTGTTGGGAGGTAACTCGATGTTTAATGATTTATTTTCTAGTTGCGTTTTCAGGAGTCAAGATATAGTTGTGGTGAAGGCGCCGCCGTCAAAGCACAACCATAAATGAGGAAGCCACACCCACATGCCCTAGGTTGTAGCTTTCCTTTCCAGTAAAACTTATTTCTACATTGTCCCATTGCTCTATATTGCTTGTGTCATTGAGAACAATGTCATTCAAGTTGGGGGGGGGGATTCATGTTACATTTTATACAACCTATTGTTTTCATGCCGTTTTTATGTTAGTTGGATTTTTTTTCTTATTTTGACAAAATGATAACAACATGATTTTTTTTTGACAAAACGAATTCATACTTTCATTAAAAGTGAATCTGGAATAGAAGAGGCTAAGGAGAAGGATGTTGAAAATTTTTTAATATCTAACCATGGAAAACAGACTTAGAATCTCTTAAAGTCCATTAGCACTTTCAAAAGAAAAAAAGAAGAAAAAAATTCACTTGCATACTAATGAAGTAAGTAGGATAATCCTTCTGTTATTTAGTGTGGTGTCTGATACTCTGTATTTCACAGTGAAAATATATTTGTGAAAAAAGGTACCTACTTGCAAATAAGCGCAAAGCACAAAAAAAAGAAAAAAATCATGAAAAATATCCCTGATCTTAGTAACCGGATCTGTTTCTCATAAGGTAAGAGTTGAGATTCACGTCAAACGGTGAAGGGATGTGCAACACCATGTGTTTGAAAAAAAAAAGAGAAAAAAGAAAAGAAAAAAGTAAGAAAAATAAGGCAGAGTGAAAATTACCGTACTCAATGTTCTAATCTGGGATGTGCAGAGTTAAAAGATACCTAGCTTGAATCACAATATAAGGGACACAATTGTGCAGCTGTGGATTTAGATTTCACGAGCACAAGTACTATAGAACTTTGGGTATATTCTAAGTTATGTGCATTAATTTCTAAATCTAAGGCTAGTATGCTTTAAAGTTTCTAAAATTCTAATCCAAGGTTGATTCTATGAAGGAGGATCTGGAAGTGAGGTATGAAAAATTTTAAACTCTTGTTGGTGCTAAATTTTTAATTTTTTGCATTGCTAAGGGACTAGCAATGAATAAGTTGGGAGTGTGATAATTATTCAATTTTATATATTTATTTATGTCACACTTATTATTTCTGGGCCTTAATGTAAATAATTATGTAATATTTGTAGTTAATCTCAGTCTCATATTAAACTTATACTCTCCTTAAATTAAGTAAATTTTGATGCATAAAATAATATGAAGATTTGAGATACATAAAAAATAGGTAATTTCATGATTATTTATTTTTATTGATAATAATATTTTTTAATAATTAATATCTTATATCTTATTTGTTTGGTGGGTAGGATAGAAAATATTCGAGTGGGTTCGACGTCAATTTGGAACGTGACTCACATGGCCAACGAAGCGGCTGGACTTTCATGCTTCAAATGTGGAAGGGTGGGATGTGGCATCGACAATGGAAGCGGCACCATGGCTGGGCGATGGCGTCGCACATGGGTAGGCGGTAGCAACATATATCGCATGGACTCTCAAAGACGATTGGCTATTCGCGTGCGAAGGGCTACATGATTTGTGGTGTGCGTTGGATGGGAAGCCATAGCGAGAAGGAGGAAACGTGCCCGGTCGTCCCTACCGTGTGAAGGAAATCAACGTTGAGGAAACCTTTCCTCATTAGATGGCATCATGGAGGATTTCTCATATTTGTACATAAAGAAGTGCATGCGAAGGGAGGGTTCACGAGTTCGAGAGTTTAGCATGGAAATAGACTAATGGGGACTTATAAAAGAAGGTCAACTGTGGAGTTTCGAGGAGAGTTCTGCTTCTACAATTCTTCCTCTTTTTCCTCATCTTCTTCTCTTCCATCTTCTTACCCTCTGTCCCTGCTTCGACCTCTTTCTCCACTGAGGCTTCTTCTCCTTTCCCCCTTCTTCCTCTCCCTTCTCTTTCCTTCCCTCTGTGGCCTCTCCTCTGTGCTCCTCCATTGCCAGAGGCAAACTCCCTCTCTTCCCCCCTTTCTTCTTTTTCCTCCCCCTTCTTTTTATCTCTGTAGAATATGGTAGGCTCCCCTTCCTCCGATCTATTCTCTCCTACCCCTCTCTCCTCTTCCTTTCTCCTCCCCACGGTAGACAGTAGAATCCCTTCCTCTCCCTTCTTCCCTCTCTCCCTCTTCTTCCTCACCCTTCTCTTCTCCTTCCCTCTCCGGTAGCCCTTCTCTTCCTCTCCTTCTCCTCTCCTCGCCTCCTCTTTTCTCCCTCTGTTTTTCTCTCATACAGCGCTGACGCGGTCGGCGTCGGAGGACGGATCGACGGTAGCTCCGGGACGCGAACAGGACTAGATAGTTGCTGGTGGGGACATCACCGGGTCCACTACCGGGCCCACTACTCAGAGCTGACGCCGCATCGCCCCGACTGCACCGAACTTGTGGCTCGGAGACTCACTCGAAGACTCGGCATCCTGAGTAGATACTTGTGTGTATTTGTACGTCTTTGAGTATTGAGTATTTGTACGTGTGTAAAATACATGTTTTACTACATGTATTTATTTTTGTTCTATTAGGCTAGTCATAGTCAAAAGTTATTGTATTTTATATTTTCTTAAACCCAAGAGTCAAAGTTAGGTTGATGGGTTTTGTTTTATTAGGCTTGGGTATAAACGCAATAAGTGAAAGTTTATGGGTGTAATTGTTATAGCCTCCTCCTATATAAGGAAGGCTAAGGGTGGAATGTTGTATGATGAATAGAATGAAGTTTGCTTCCTACGTGAGAGAGTTTCCACTCCTCTTGTTTCCCTTCTCTCTTTCTCACTTGTGAGATTTGAGTGTATCGCCCGGTGTGAGACCGTCCGACGTGAGGCCGAGCTGCGCGAGGTAGCAACCTATCCAGTCCTGTTCGTGATACCGGAGTTGCCGTCGATCCTTCCCCCGATGCCGTCCGCGTCAGATTTGGTATCAGAGCCCAACAACGGCATCTCCGATGACCCCGACGTCTCTCCCTCTATCCCTCGGTTGCTAGAGTGAAAAAAAAAGAAAAAAAGAAAGAAAAGAGTAGTTGAGTTCGGTTGAGGGGAGTTTTGGGGGAAGAAACAAAATAGAAAAAAAATTAAACAAAAAGAGAAACCCCCTGCGATCTCTCTCTCTCTCTGTTACTTTCTCTCTCTCTTTCTGTTAATCACTCTCTCTCCGTGTTAATCCCTTCTCTCTCAATTCTCTCTCAGTACTCTCTCTCTCTCTGTTACACACTTTCTCTCTCTCCCGTGAATCTCTTTCTCTGTTAATCTCTCTCCCGCGTCTCTCTCTCTCTCTTTCTCGATCACGCATCTCTCTCTCTCCCACCACCCTCACCGCGGCAGCCCCCCCCACTGCTCCACGCGCGGCCAACGCTTCCTGCACCACCGGCATCGGTAGCCATCCCTTACATGGGGTGCCACCGCCGCCTGCAGAACCGGCCGCCACCATCACCGGCCGCGACGCCAACAGGACCTCCGCCTGGCCGCCCCGGCACCCTCACCACCGCTGCGACTGCACCGGACGGCCCCTACGCTGCAGCTCCCCAGCCTCACCGTTGTCGAGCACCCCTCGCCAGAGAACCCATCCCTCTCCCACCTCCATCTCCACCAGCAACCCCCGTCGCACCACACTTCTCCTCCTCACAGTCGCCGTCACCCACGACACTCCACCGGACGCGCTGCCAGACTCCACTGCACCCACCGTGACCTCCTCCCTTACCTGCAACCTCCACGGCCCTGTCACAGCCACCGGTGCACCCAGCCCCATCACCGAGGCCTCGCCCCCACTCCATCTTCTCACCTACCGGCCACCTCTCCTTTCCTCCCGCTCGCAACAGCAGCACCCTGCACCTCCGGCCGCCTCGCGACCCTCTCCTCCCCTCTGCTAACCAGACCGCTGCCACCGTCGTCCCCCCCACCTCTGGCCGCCTGCACTTCACCTCCTCACCGCCGGCTGCCTCCCTCCGCAGCCACCTTCGTCACCGCGTGACCACCCTGTCGCCACCATGCTGCACCACCTCAAGCCCCAGCCATCTCTCTTCACCTGTACACCGAGCCACCCCCGGCCACACCTCGACACCGTCGGCAGCCACTCCACGTCAGCGCCTCCCTGTGTCCTCTTCCCTGTGCGTGCGTGAGAAGGCCGAAGCTTGCGTGCGCCATCGCCTTGGACACTAACCGCCTTGACCGATCTCCATGTTGAAGGGCCCATTCGCCCACGCGAAGCTGCCTTTATGCTTTGCATGTGGAGCCCATGTTGTGTTTAAGCCTTTGAGAAGCCCGACGTGTCTGTTCGTGCATAGAAAGCCGCCCTCATTTGAACGCTGAAGCCGCCTTGTGGAGCCACAGCCGAAGCCCACGTCGCCTTGGCTGCTTAGACCGCGTGAGAAACGCAGTCAAGTTTGAAAAAAAAACATGTGGAAAAAAAAGGTTTGAAAAAAAGGGGTAGGTGAAGCGTTGAAAAAAAAAGGGGTTTGAAAAGTCATAAAGAGAGAGTTGAAAAAAGGGTTGAAAAAAAATTAAAAAAAAAGGAGGTTGAAAGTTGAAAAAAAATAGTGTTAAATATATATATATAATATATATATTTAAGGTATATATAATCTTATATATATCTATATATATATATATTCTTGGATTAATTTATTGATCGTGACACCCAAGTCCGCAACAACGGCTTGACCGGCGCCAGATAGTCGACAGAAGGTCCGTAAACTACGGAACGTATGTGCCATTGAGTCTCCCTGCGCGGAAAAAAATTGGATTGATTTGTTCCCCTGCGAGGGGAATTTTTAAAATTGAGTGGTTTTGTAATAAATTAAATCCTCCCTGCGCGGAGTAAATTCATTATAACCGCGAAGCTTCGTCGACGTCGTGCGGGCAGGCACGTCCCTGCTCGCCTTCATCTTCGGGCAGAGTTAGACTTTTCAGTCTAGCTAGGTACGTGCTCCAATCACTTGCTCATTTAGTATCTTTTCGACTGCCGCGTGATGAAGTAAGAGAGAGCCCGATCCATACAGTCAGTCTCCTGAGTGCATCGCTGTGGACGGAAAGTGAGAGCTTGTATGCACCCATCCTTAGGGCCCTAGAGCTGTCACATTAGGGCACCCTAATTGTCAGGAGGTAGTTCCACAACTACTTCGCCTACGGGCGAGCAACTCTCTCTGACCGGTCCCTTCTCAAAAGAATTGGCACTTTGCGTATCAGCCAACAAATTGGGTCTAAGCCTTGCAAATTTTCGGTCTTAGGATTGCATCATTTAGGTCCAAGTCCGTGCATGCCACGTTACTCTAGAAATTCATCCGGCTGTCTAGAGAGCATTTCAACTCTACAAACACCCATGGATCAGGAGAGATATATGGCCGATCCTAGCCTCATCGCCCAGTTTGAGGAAATGAATGCAGGATTTGATGGCACGCATGTCGAGTACATGTAGGTTGGAGACATTACCGAGAGTTCTAGCCAGGAAAGATTGGGTATAGTTCGCTGTATCTCAACACCCCAGGAGGATGATTGGCGTCGAACCTCCATCTTCCAAACCTACATCATGGTGAACTCTCATCCCTGCAAGGTAATCCTTGACAACGGGAGCTGTATCAATGCAGTCTCTTCATACTTTGTCTCCCGTTTAGGTCTACCTACGCACCCTCATCCAAGGCCATACAACGTGGCTTAGGTCGATGACACTTCTATCGCAGTCATCACCATATGTGTCATTCACATTCAATTCCAGTCCTACCAAGGGCAAATCTTATGTGACGTAATGCCTATGAAGGCCGGGAGCGTCATCTTAGGACGCGCATGGATCTATGATGTAGACTTCGCTACATTTAGTTGGTCCCATCAGTGTTCCTTCTCCCACAATGGGAGGACGATTCAGTTATACCCGACACCCCCAAAGGTGACCTCGGGTAAGAGTTCCACCTCCACTCTCACTGGAACTCCCGAAATTCAGAAGAATCCCCAAACTCCCACTGAAGGGGAACCTCCCCTTCCCTCTTCTCCTGCATCTATCACACCCGTCTCTAAGGCCTCTAAGGTTGGTCATGACCTAGTTAGGCACCTTGACTCCATAAATGTCGGTGAGCTAAATAGAGAGATTGCTGAGGGTGCCCCTGTTTTGGCTGTTGACGTCACCATCACACCCAAGGAGTCTCGAGTCTCAGTCCCAACTGAAGTCCCAACAATACTATAGGACTTCCAAGGCATCGTCCCCGAGGACTTGCCTTCTCGACTCCCTCCCATGCGTGATGTACAACACGCTATTGAGCTTGCCCCCGGGTCCACCCTACCCAACCTTCCTCTCGAGTCTAGAATGTCCAAGTCAGCCGAAGAGTTTGCACAGCATATTAAGAGTCTGCATGAGTCAGCTGGTTCGCATAGGCGTCACCATGAGTTTCAAGAAGGTGACTTGGTTATAGTGCGGGTCCAACCCGAACGACTCCCCTCGGGAGCCATTAAAAGTCGCAAGTCCGTAGTGATGGTCCCTTCCCGATACTGCGGAGGATTGGCTCCAATGCTTATGTTATGGACTTACCTCCCGAATATGGGATTTGCTCTACTTTTAATGTGACAGACCTAGTGGCCTACAAGAAACCCACAGCGATTCCTAGTGATCCTTTCGAGCCTTCTCCTCCCATTGAGAGTGAGCCCACCCATGTGCATCTCACAGCCTCGGGAGCACCGCGCGAGCAAATTGAGAGGATACTGGATGAGCAGGTGATCACTACACGGAGCAGGGTGTACCAGCGCTACCTTGTCCGCTGGCGGGACCGTCTACCAACAGATGACTCGTGGATCCGCCAGGAGGATCTCCAGCATCTCAATCTAGATCTGTTGGAGCACTACCAGAGCAGTGTCCCACCTTACTCGACGGAGTCGAGTTCTAGCCGCCCCGGGAGAGTTGGTGCGGACACCACCGGGTCCACTACCGGGCCCACTACTCGGAGCCGATGCCGCATCGCCCCGACTGCACCGAGTTTGTGGCTCGGAGACTCACTCGAAGACTCGACATCCTAAGTAGATACTTGTGTGTATTTGTACATCTTTGAGTATTGAGTATTTGTACGTGTGTAAAATATATGTTTTACTACATGTATTTATTTTTGTTCTATTAGGCTAGTCATAGTCAAAAGTTATTGTATTTTATATTTTCTTAAACCCAAGAGTCAATGTTAGGTTGGTGGGTTTTATTTTATTAGGCTTGGGTATAAACACAATAAGTGAAAGTTTATGGGTGTAATTGTTATAGCCTCCTCCTTTATAAGGAAGGCTAAGGATATAATGTTGTATGATGAATAGAATGAAGTTTGCTTCCTACGTGAGAGAGTTTCCACTCCTCTTGTTTCCCTTCCCTCTTTCTCACTTGTGAGATTTGAGTGTGTCGCCCGGTGTGAGACCGTCCGGCGTGAGGCCGAGCTACGCGAGGTAGCAACTTATCCAGTCCTGTTCTTGATACCAGAGTTACCGTCGATCCTTCCTCCGACGCCGTCCGCGTCAGTTGCTGTCTCACATAGCTCGGCCTCACACCGGGCGGTCTCTCACCGGGCGACACTCTAATCTCACAAAGAGAAAGGAGGGAAGGGGAAAACACAAGGGGCTATGCACCTTACGTGGGTTTCAAACTTCATTGATTCATATGTGTTACAACACCCTAGCCCCCTTTTATATAGGGAAGGCCATAACACTCATACATTTAACATTCTCCTAATTGCTCTTATGCCCTTAGTCTAATAAAACAAAGCTTACCAACCAATATTTGACTTGGACCCTAATAAAATACAATTCTTTGACTTGATAAAAATAAAATAAGATATGGTGGTTTAATAATACAAATACCATCGTACACACAGATACATAAATATGTATAAATACGTATTCAGGACGCCGAGTCTTCAAACAAGTCTCCGAGCCACAAGATCGGTGCAGTCGGGGCGGTGCGACGTCGGCTCCGAGTAGTGGGCCCAGTAGTGGGCCCGGTGTCCCCACCAACCCTCCCGGGGTGGCTGGAACTCGACTCCGTTGAGTAAGGGGGGACACTGCTGTGGTAGTGCTCCAGCAGATCTGGATAGAGGCGCCGGAGATCTTCCCGGCTGATCCAGGAATCATCAGAAGGTGGTCGGTCCTGCCAGCGGACAAGGTAGCGCTGGTACACCCGGCTCTGTGTAGTCGTCACCTGCTCATCCAGTATCCTCTTAATTTGTTCGCGTGGTGCTCTCGAGGCTGTGGGACGCACAGGGGTGGGCTCACTCTCAATGGGAGGAAAAGGCTCAAACGGGTCACTAGGAATCACTGTGGGTTCCTTATAGGCCACTAGGACTGCCACATTAAAGGTAAAGCTAATCCCATATTCGGGAGGTAAGTCCACAACATACGCATTGGAGCCAATCTTCTGCAGAATTGGGAATGGACCATCACTACGGGCTTGCAACTTCTTAACGGCTCCCAAGGGGAGTCGTTCGGGTCGAACCCAGACCATAACCATGTCACCTTCTTGGAATTCATGGTGACGCCTATGCGAATCAGCCAAGCGTTTGTAAGTCACATTATTGAGGTTTATTTACTTGCTAATTGACTCATGCAGACTTTTGACATGCTGTGCAAATTCCTCAGCTGACTTGGATGTTCTAGACTCGAGGGGAAGGGGAATGAGATCCATGGGTTTCCTAGGTTTGTATCTATGTACGGCCTCAAATGGACTCATACAGATGGACCTATTGACAGAGCTATTATATGCAAATTCGGCCCTGGACAAAAGAAGGTCCCAAGTGCTAGGATGATCCCCTACAAGACATCTCAGTAAATTCCCTAAACTCCTCTTGACGACCTCGGTTTGTCCATCGGTTTGGGGATGACAGGCAGTGAAAAATTTCAGTTTAGTGCCAACTAAGTGCCAAAGTGTCTTCCAAAAATAGCTAGTGAACCGGACATCTTGGTCAGACACTATGGTTTGGGGGAGACCATGCAGACGCACGACTTCATCAAAGAACAGGTGGGCTACTCTAGATACATCAGATGTTTTGGAACATGCAATGAAGTGGGCCATCTTAGAGAACCTATCAATGACCACGAAGATGGAGTCGTGTTTGTGAGTAGTATGAGGTAATCTAAGGATGAAATCCATGCTCACATCAACCCACGGTCTATCAGGAATGGGGAGAGGAGTGTAGAGATCAGTGTTTTGTTTGACCTATTTGGCCATTGTGCATGTCCTACACTGGGCTATAATTTTGGCCACATCTTTCTTCAGGCCAGGCCAATAAAAATGCTCCTCCACAGAATGGATGGTCTTGTTTCGTCCAAAGTGACCAGCAAGACCTCCAGCATGCATTTTCCAAATTAGGAAGTCCCGTACAGAAGTCTTCGGAACACAGAGTTGCTGTCCTTGAAAGAGAAAACCATCTTGGAGTAGATAGTCAGCAAATGCTGTCAAGGATCCAGCAGACAAAGCAGAGTAGGCAGGGCCAAAATCAGGACACTCTCCATAGAGTTCCTTCATGCGGTCGAATCCAGTGACCTCTACCCGAACAGTGGAAAGAAGTGCGACCCTTCGACTCAAGGCGTCGGCCACCTTATTTTCTTTTCTAGCCTTATGTTTTAGTACAAATGTGAAGGACTGGAGGAATTCTACCCACCGACCATGCCTAGGGTTCAAGCCCTTCTGAGAGCTAAAGAATTTTAAAACCTCGTGGTCCGAGTATAAGACAAACTCTTGTGGTAAGAGATAATGTCTCCAGTGTTTGAGGGCTTGGACCACGGCGTAGAACTCCTTATCATAGGTGGAGTAGCGAAGCTTTGCATCAGAAAGATTCTCACTGAAATAGGCCACAAGATGGCTCTCCTGGCTAAGCACTCCTCCTATTCCTACGCCAGATGCATCACATGATATCTTGAAGACTTTGGAAAAGTCTGACAGGCGGAGGACAGGGGCTTTGGTCATGAGCTCCTTTATGGCACGAAAAGCCTAGGAGGCAATTTTAGTCCACTCAAAATTCTCTTTATAGATGCAATCCATAATGGGTGCCATAATGGTGCTAAAACTCTGAATGAAGCGCCTATAGAAAGTGGCTAGCCCGTGGAAACTTCGAACGTCATGGACATTCTGGGGCTCTGGCCAGTCTATTAAGGTTTGGACCTTGGATTGGTCCACAGACACTCCTTGGCTAGAAACCACAAATCTGAGAAAAGTGACCCGGTCTGTCATAAATTCACACTTTTTGCATGCCCCCAACACTTTCATGACAAGACACTCATACATACCTTCTTTTATTTTGAAGGCTGTCTTCCACTCATCTCCTGGTCGGATACGGACCTAGTGGTAGCCACTTTTTAAGTCAATCTTAGAAAAAGATGGTGGCTCCACTCATCATGTCAAACATGTCATCAAGACGGGGAATGAGAAACCTATACTTGACAGTGATCTTATTGATGGCGCGGCTGCCAACACACATCCGCCAGGTGCCATCTTTCTTGGGTGTGAGCAAGGCAGGGACAACACATGGGCTCTTGCTCACCTTGAGGAAACCCTTTTGGATAAGGTCCTCGACAATTCTTTGGAGCCCAACATGCTCCTTAGGGTTCAGTCTGTAATGGGGAAGGTTGGGTAGGGTTGACCCAGGGACAAGGTCACTGGCATGTTGTACATCACGCATGGGAGGGAGTTTAGAGAGCAAGTCTTCGAGAAAAATGTCTTGAAAGTCCTGCAAGATTGCCTGGACTTCAGGTGGGACTGAGACTTGAGACTCCTCGGGTGTGATAGTGACAACAACAGCCCAAACTGAGGCACCCTCGGCAACCTCCCTATTCAGCTCATGGACACCTATGAAGTTAAGGCGCCTAACCGGGTCATAACCAACCTTTGGGGCCTTAGGAACGGGTGTGATAGGTGTTGAAGAAGGGGGAATGGGAAGTTTCCCTTCAGTGGGAGTTCGAGGACTCTCCTGAACCTTGGGGCTTTCATTGGGGGTGGAGGTGGAGCTCTTTCCCGAGGCCACTTTTGGAGGTGTCAGGTACAACTGAATCTTCTTCCCATTGTGGGAGAAGGAACACTGGTTGGATCGACCGAATGTAGTAAGGTCTACATCATAGATCCATGGTCAACCTAGGAGGATGCTTCCGACCTTCATAGGCACTACATCGCATAAGATCTGTCCTTGGTAGGACTGGAACTGAATGGGAATGACACATGTAGTGGTGACTGGGATAGACGTGTCGTCAACCCAAGCCACATTGTATGGCCTAGGATGGGGATGGGTAGGTAGACCTAGGCTGGAGATAAAGTCTGAAGAGACTGCATTGATACAGCTCCCGTTGTCAAAGATCACCTTGTAGGGTTGGGATTTCATCATAATGTATGTTTGGAAGATGGAGGTTCGACGCCAGTCATCCTCCTGGGGTGTGTTAAGATGCAGCGAATTACACCCAGTCTTCCCTGGTTTGAACTCTCGACAATATCTCTCACTTGCATGTACTCGACATACATTCCATCATACCCTGCATCTATTTCCTCAAACTGGACGATGAGGTCAGGATCGGCCTCATACCTCTCAATGGCTTCTCCTTCCTAAGGTGGAAGCTCCACAGGTGGGGGTCGGTGATGACTAAGGCTCGAGTGGGGCAATTGGAGGTAACATGCCCTAGGTTATGGCACCTAAAGCAATGAATGCCCGAGACAGGGACTGGTTTGGAGGTGCTAGGGATGACTCCCTTTCCTTTGTTATCTCTCCTATCAGTTGGCGGAGTGTACTCCAGCCTGGGTACAGTAGCGGGTGCAGGTAAAGGGTTTTTTGGGAAAGGAACAGTAGGGACAACGGCCCTAAGTGGGGTAGCAGTAGGGACATAGGAGGTGGAGGGGCCAGGCCTCTCAGAGTAGCGGACCACGGGGTTTTAGGATTCCGGTTGGTGGTAGGTGGGAGCCCGAGGTGGGACACCCTTTGAAACCGCTCAACATCTCGAGCGACCTGATAGGCATGCTCGAGAGTGTTAACCTCTCGTAAAAATAACTCCCGTTGTATGCTCTCATGTAGGCCAGCCCTAAATCACGAGAGGGTGATAGAGGCATCCTCCATGACTCGACTCCGAAGGAAGAAGTCATCAAATTTGGTGATGTACTCGTCCACGGACTTTCTATCTTGGGTGAGTTTCTGCCATTGGTCTAAAAGACGCTGATGGTAGGAGGGTGGCAGATACTTCTCTCTCAGTTTCTCGTTCATTTCTTCCCACGTTCTTATGGGCTCCTCTCATCTCCTTGCTAGGAGATTTTCGATGTTGCACCAGTATGTCTTGACTTGACCTAGGAGTTTCATTTTGGCAAACCTCACCCTTGTAGTAGGGGTCATGCGGCGACGACAGTCAAAATATTGACCCATCCCGGTCTCCCAATCAAGGTATGTAGGGGGGTTTAGGGACCCATCAAAGCTCGGAGCGTCAATCTTGACGTTCCATAGGATGATATCCTCATCATCGTGGTCTCTCTCTCGAGGCGCATGAGCCTCTTGCTCTCGACCTTGGGGAGCCTGATTTTGGCGGGCTTGGTCTCTCTCCTCCCTCGGATTGGCTACGGGATCGCCGTGGCCATTCACTTTTCCTTCCTCTCCCTTCAGTCGTTCCTTTAGAGCCTGGATCCTCTCATCTAGCTCCGCTCGTAATTGGCCTATGGATTCTTCAAAGTGGGCCATAAAGTTATGGTGCGGACACCCGAGCAGTTGAGCGGCGCGATACGCCGAGCCACCGGTACCGCACACGGAGCACGACTTGAGCCACCTCAGCATCTATTTGGCTCGGAGACAGTCTCGAGACGCCCCCCTGAGTCCCGGCATTTATCATATTTAGTTAGACTTTATGTGTGTGTAATTTGTGTTTATTTCATTGTATGCGGTTTGCTATTTTGATTGTAAGAGGGCCTTATGTGCAATTTGGACCCCGTGGGCCCCCCAGGCCCCATCCCATTGAGCCACCTCACCCATGGGCCCCATGTGGGGTCAGTCAACATGTCAAATGGAGGCTTCTAGATGGGTGGGCCAAGTGGGGGACAAGGGGCTTGGAAAGTCCACATTTGGCCACCCACCCCCACCTACCAAGTCCACCTTCTACACCTAGTCCAAGGGCCGCCCCCCCCCCTTGTAGTTTTTTATTTATTTTTTGTGTGTGTGTCACACTCCATCCCAACCCTCCCTTCCCATCCCCTAGATCCAATGGTTGTGGATGGATGTGAGATGTAACCTATTTCAGCTTGTATTTTCTATTTTGATGAATTAATGCCATTTGATTCAAACTAATTCAAGAGCAAGGGCTGGTGCGCCCCCCTCCTCTCTCCTCCCTCTCCCCCTTGAAGCTGTGAAGGCTTCCATTCTGAGGTGTGACGCCTCGTGTATCGGTTCCGACGATCGCCGCCGCCGCCATGAGCCGCCATCGCACCGCCATCGCCATCAACGGAGTTCTGCCCGCGCAGTACCATAGAAGCTTCCACGAATTTCTTGTCTCAGCCACGAGCTCAGATAGATTTAGAGATTTTAGTGATTGTTCCATAGGTGTCAAGGACATCCCACAAATTTTGGTTTGCCATTCAGATCTCGTTTCATATTTTTTGATTTTCGTCCACTCTTCCATTTCGGTTCAGCCAGAGTTTTGTCCAGATTCATCCCCGCCCTGAGTTTCATATCTTAGGTCCACTTTTTGATTTCTGCTGGTTCTCCCAATTTTATTGGGGGTTCCAACTATCCACCCCTTCATCCATAATTTTTATAACTTTTTGATTAGCCCATCTCATATTTTCTAAAATTCGTTTTCAGTCCCAGCTACAGTTCTGTCCCCCTATTCCCAGATCCGACCACTAGTCACCCCAAAAATCATAGTAAATCACCACCACCTCCAAATCAAATTCCAAAAATAGTTCCAGTTCCGTGGTTTGATACCCTACAACTTTGAAGAGAGCTCTAAGACTGAATCCAACTGTAAGTAGGCGGTCAACGGCCATTTATAGGAAACTGATGTGCTGATCTGATATTTCAGGAGCTGTGGAGCATAGGATTGGAAAATTGTTAAAGCCCAGGTCCGCCCAGGTTCAGAAGAGCCCACTGGCCTTAGATTGAAGGATTTTGAATCCTCTTTCCAACGGCGCTGGTTTCGTCGCATTCCGGCGACGGGGCTGACCGCAGAGGCCATTTTCGCCGGAGCGCGCGCCTGAAAACAGCAACCAAACTCCGTGGGCAGCAACTTCATAACGTGGGAATCGGAGCCGATCGGCCACCGATCGGTGTTTCCGGCCGACCGCCGTCCGTGGAGGCGCGCCACCAGGGGTCCCCATCATAGTGGGTCCCACCCCCGTAGATCCGGAGGATAGAGCCATCCGTGGGCCCCGCGGGCCCGCAGAACCCGCCGTTCGGAAAGCACGAAAATGTGGAGTTCGGCACCGCCGGGCGACATCAAGATGCTGCCCGTCAACCCGAGTTGCGTGATTCCCGGGCTTCACATGTGACCTTTTACCTCCCTGCGTGGAGTGGGTCAAATCTTTGTATTGCTGTGATATTGTTTAACCGGGAGTCCGTAATTCGACTGGGGTTGTCTTCGCCACGTCGGGTGCGTGGAGGTAATGGTCCGAACCTCTTGGCGTTCATTTGCTTAGCTAGTATACGGTCTTTTGCCGCTGCCGAGAGTGTAGGTACTAGCCCGTGTGTCCATGTCACCGCTGTGAGAGTGAGAGTGACCCGTCCCGTGACTCGATCTGAGTCTGGAAGTTGAGTCGGACTACCCTTGACCTCCGCCGGTTCCTTAACCGCGCACGGTCCGCGCTTTCCCTCGCTTGGGACGATGAGTGAGCTTCCACTTCTGTTAGCGACGTTTTGCCACTAGGAGCTCGTAGTGTCGGGCTTAGTGTATCCCTGGTGTGTGCTGCTGGTCGCTTCTTCATCTAGAGTCTGAGGGTGGCACCTAATAGTGTCGTCTCCCGTGTCCGTCCCGCATCAGTTTGGTATCAGAGCGAGTCGAGTCTAGGGTAGTCGTTGCATATGTCTTGCATGGTCTAAGTCAAGTCTAGGATCATCATTTCAAAACAAAAAAAAGTGTTTTCAAATTGCATTGCATCCCGATAATTCGGTATCTTAAAAGGTGTTGTCCGAGCGTTAGGCTAAGCCTATCGGGAGGTCGCACACTTGCGGGAGTGATCTTTGGATCGATTAACTCCGCCTCGTACCGGATATTGATTTAGGTCTAAGTTCATCATTTAGTGTGTGTTTGCATTAGTCGGTGTCTTCTAGTTCGTGTGTAGTCCTATAAGAGTCAGTCGGTCTTGTCCAAGTGTCGCCATGTCTAACATGTAGTTCCCCAGTTTCTCATGGAGTCCCAATCACCCGGGCGATATGACCGTTGGCCCACCCATGGGCTTGGCAACCATCCTCTCCGCTTCTGTAGGCCTGAAGCCTCAGATTTTTTTGGCTCCAATGACCCGGGCATCTACCTCAAGTGGGAGGCCACCATGGACACCTACTTTGATTGTTATACTATGTCCGAGACAATGCAACTCTCTTTCGCCAAAGAGCGGCTTCTTCATGAGGCTGCCGAAAAGTGGTATTACATCGAAAGAATGAGAGCGGTTAGGGGGCAATGGCCCATCGAGTCATGGTGGGACATGAAGAGAGAGCTTAGGAAGGTCTACGTGCCCCAACCGGTCACCTCCAACCGGCCCCATCCAATCACTTCCAACCAAGTGGGTTCGAGTCGGATGCAAAGAGTCCCACACGTAGATGAGCCAAGACACAATCCTAGGACGGTTGACTACGGGCGAGTCTACCATGATATCCCTATTCCAACCCACTCCGTTGCCGAACTTATGCAAATAATTTTGGACCGGTTGGATGGGGTGGATAGGACACGTACTCCTAGTGATGTACTCCTACCCAAGCCTAAGGAGGTCATCGCCGGTAGTCTTAACCCGGCCCCATCAACGGAGTCCCCAAGCCCTCTCCCCATCATAGTGGATCCTCTTCTCCCACCCACGAGAGCCCCATTGCCTACACCCCATGTCCGTCAGGAGGATAAGGGTAGGGACCCACTTATCATGGAGCGTAGTGGGTCACGACAGCAGTGTTATCGCTGCCAGGGGTTCGGCCACTACGCCGGACACTGTCCCACTCGGACATCTCTAGCCATAAGGGACAAAAGGGTTGGAGAAGCCCCACTCTCCGATCTTTATTCTAAGCCACCTCAGCCCGAGCCACCCGTGTTTCTAACGGGTATGCTTGTCATAGCCGAGCCGCTTCTTAGCTGGCTCAAGAAGGGCTTGGTCCCACTTCCCTTCCCATCTATGGACCCTATCCTACCTCTGGTGCCAATCAATTCATTTCACACCACTTTCCGGTCTAGTCACTATGTGGATACATTGGATGGCCTTCTTAAAGGGTTAGATCGGCAGTGGACATTTACGCACTTGTTGGCTCCAGGCTTCGACCGACCCACAGGTCGTAGTGATGGCCTTCTTAAAGGGTTAGATCGGCAGTGGACATTTACGCACTTGTTGGCTCCAGGCTTCGATCGACCCACAGGTCGTAGTTTCACTCATCCCGCTTTAGGGTCCATCACCTCCGTGTACACCGTGTGTCACGCCCCGTACTCTATACCGTCGAGGTATTGTCCGCTTTGGCCTACCGGCCTCACGGTTTTATCCCTTTTTAAGGGTGATCGGCTCCAGAATGGGGGACTTCCCGGGCAGGTCACCCATCCCAGTACTACTCCCCATTAAGCACGCTTAACTTCAGAGTTCTTTACAAGAACTGAGCCGATACTTGAAAAGGCGTCTCGATGATATAGAGTACAACTTAGCTATATTTGAGGGTGTTACAATCTACCCCTCTTATATAGGCAACGTCCTCGTCGCTGGGCATATATAGCACGCAATCAAACAATCAAGCCCCCAGGCAGGTAGGACTCTAGAGGTGGCCCCTACAGGCTCAAGAGGTGGCTCCCACTATGTAGCACTTTGCTCCATTACGGACTCAAGAGGTGACTCCCATAGTGTAGCACTTTGCCCTGCATGGCACTTAGTTCCTACACTTCCGGCTGGGGTATAGCTCTGATACCATTCTGTCACGTCCCGTACTCTATACCGTCGAGGTATTGTCCGCTTTGGCCTACCGGCCTCACGGTTTTATCCCTTTTTAACAGTGATCGGCTCCAGAATGGGGGACTTCCCGGGCAGGTCACCCATCCCAGTACTACTCCCCATTAAGCACGCTTAACTTCGGAGTTCTTTACAAGAACTGAGCCGATACTTGAAAAGGCGCCTCGATGATATAGAGTACAACTTAGCTATATTTGAGGGTGTTACACCGTGGGTCATGTTACCACGGAGGTTCTTCTACTCCTCCCTATGCCGGCTGAGTCCGACTTCATTTCCTTTTGCCCAAGGGAGGAATCTTACTTTCTACCTATGACTGTCGTCCCACCTCTCACAATGAATGAAGGTGATCATTTACACCTCCAAGATTTTCAAATGTGGGACAGTGATTTGTGGAAGCCTAGTCCGAGGGGTCATACCTTCTTTAATCCCTTCGACCCATTCTCTTGTGGACCCCGTGACCCACCACATTTACTCCACCTTTTTGAGAGAGTCCACCATCATACCCCCACCGTCTCATCTCCCTTCAAGAATGAAGGAGATCAACAACACCTTCTAGACTTCCACACATGGGATCTTGAGATGAGGGAATCCATATCGAGGGGTCACACATTCTTTGATCCCTTCGATCCCTTTCTTCATGGGCCCCTTGGCCCACAACCTCCATTCCCCCTCTTTAAGGAAGCCCACTATCACACCCCTCCTACTCGGGCTTGGCAACCTTCACATGGCAATAGGTCCGAACCGTCATTTGGGGGTAATGAAGACTTTGGTTTCCCCGGCCCACCTCAACCACCCAAGCCTCTCGGAATTCCCACATCCAAACCCCATGTCCATGGTTGGTGCATCGTAGGATGTCTAGGAGTCCACCATGACATTAACCTCCGGTTATGTCAAATGCATGAATGGCACACATTCGGATGTCCTGGACCACCTTGCATATGATTGGGTTTTACTAACTATAGGGTTGTTTAGGGTCATGTGTGCATCCGTGTGTTTCTTTTCTTTTGCCAAGCATGTTAGGTCGTGTGTGCATCCTGTGTTTCTTTTCTTTTGCTAATCATGTTAGGAGTCTGCATGACGATGTCCGTCGTCACAGTTGAGGCCAGCAATGCACGGTACAAGGAGTTAGCCGATGCCCACCGACACCACCGAGAGTTCCAGGAGGGCGAATATGTCATGATCAGGGTAAGAACGGTTTCCCTCTGGAACCGTTAAGAAGTTGCAAGCTCGCGGAGCCGGTCCATTCAGAGTGTTGAAACGCGTTGGATCCAATGCGTACGTTGTGGACTTGCCCGAGGAATATGGTATTAGCTCTACTATTAATGTATCGGATCTAGTTGCATATAGGGACCCAGCGGTGATCCCTAGTGAGCCTTTCGAGCCATCTCCTCCCCTTGAGAGTGATCCCACACCTGAGTGTCCACCTCCAGACCCGTTGTTACGGCAGCGTGAGCATATAGATCATATACTGGATGAGCAGGTGACAGTTACCGGGAGTGGATCCTACCAACGCTACATAGTGCGATGGAGAGGACGGCCCGCTACTGAGGACACATGGATCATACATGGCGAGTTGCAGCGGATCGATCCGGAACTTTTGGAGCGATACAGGAGCGATGCAGACCCTTACTCGACAGGGTCGAGTTTCTCCCACCCGCGGAGAATTGGTGTGGACACCCGAGCAGTTGAGCGGCGCGATACGCCGAGCCACCGGTACCGCACACGGAGCACGACTCGAGCCACCTCAGCATCTATTTGGCTCGGAGACAGCCTGGAGACGCCCCCCTGAGTCCCGGCATTTATCATATTTAGTTAGACTTTATGTGTGTGTAATTTGTGTTTATTTCATTGTATGTGGTTTGCTATTTTGATTGTAAGAGGGGCTTATGTGCAATTTGGACCCCGTGGGCCCCCCAGGCCCCATCCCATTGAGCCACCTCACCCATGGGCCCCATGTGGGGTCAGTCAACATGTCAAATGGAGGCTTCTAGATGGGTGGGCCAAGTGGGGGACAAGGGGCTTGGAAAGTCCACATTTGGCCACCCACCCCCACCTACCAAGTCCACCTTCTACACCTAGTCCAAGGGCCGCCCCCCCCCCCTTGTAGTTTTTTATTTATTTTTTGTGTGTGTCACACTCCATCCCAACCCTCCATTCCCATCCCCTAGATCCAATGGTTGTGGATGGATGTGAGATGTAACCTATTTAAGCTTGTATTTTCTATTTTGATGAATTAATGCCATTTGATTCAAACTAATTCAAGAGCAAGGGCTGGTGCGCCCCCCTCCTCTCTCCTCCCTCTCCCCCTTGAAGCTGTGAGGCTTCCATTCTGAGGTGTGACGCCTCGTGTATCGGTTCCGACGATCGCCGCCGCCGCCACGAGCCGCCACCGCACCGCCATCGCCATCAACGGAGTTCTGCCCGCGCAGTACCACAGAAGCTTCCACGAATTTCTTGTCTCAGCCACGAGCTCAGATAGATCTGGGGATTTTAGTGGTTGTTCCATAGGTGTCAAGAACATCCCACAATTTTGGTTTGCCATTCAGATCTCGTTTCATATTTTTTGATTTTCGTCCACTCTTCCATTTTGGTTCTGCCAGAGTTCTGTCCAGATTCATCCCCGCCCTGAGTTTCATGTCTTAGGTCCACTTTTTGATTTCTGTTGATTCGCCTAATTTTATTGAGGGTTCCACCCATCCACCCCTTCATCCACAATTTTTATGAATTTTTTATTATCCCATCTCATATTTTCTAAAATTCGTTCTCAGTCCCAGCTACAGTTCTGTCCCCCTGTTCCCAGATCCGACCACTAGTCACCCCAAAAATCATAGTAAATCACCACCACCTCCAAATCAAATTTCAAAAATAGTTCCAGTTCCGTGGTTTGATACCCTACAACTTTTAAGAAGATCTCGAAGACTGAATCCAACTGTAAGTAGGCGATCAACGGCCATTTACAGGAAACTGATGTGCTAATCTGATATTTCAGGAGCTGTGGAGCATAGGATTGGAAAATTGTTAAAGCCCAGGTCCGCCCAGGTTCAGAAGAGTCCACTGGCCTAGATTGAAGGATTTTGAATTCTCTTTCCAACGGCGCTGGTTTCGTCGCATTCCGGCGACGGGGCTCACCGCAGCGGCTGTTTTCGCCGGAGCGCGCGCCTGAAAATAGCAACCAAACTCCGTGGGCAGCAACTTCACAACGTGGGAATCGGAGCCGATCGGCCACCGATTGGTGTTTCCGGCCGACCGCCGTCCGTGGAGGCGCACCACCAGGAGTCCCCATCATAGTGGGTCCCACCCCCGCAGATCCGGAGGACAGCGCCATCCGTGGGCCCCGCGGGCCCGCAGAACCCGCCGTTCGGAAAGCACGAAAATGCGGAGTTCGGCACCGCCGGGCGACATCAAGATGCTGCCCGTCAACCCGAGTTGCGTGATTCCCGGGCTTCACATGTGACCTTTTACCTCCCTGCGTGGAGTGGGTCAAATCTTTGTATTGCTGTGATATTGTTTAACCGGGAGTCCGTAATTCGGCCAGGGTTGTCTTCGCCACGCCGGGTGCGTGGAGGTAATGGTCCAAACCTCTTGGCGTTCATTTGCTTAGCTAGTATACGGTCTTTTGCCGCTGTCGAGAGTGTAGGTACTAGCCCGTGTGTCCATGTCACCGCTGTGAGAGTGAGAGTGACCCGTCCCGTGACTCGATCTGAGTCTGGAAGTTGAGTCGGACTACCCTTGACCTCCGCCGGTTCCTTAACTGCGCACGGTCCGCGCTTTCCCTCGCTTGGGACGACGAGTGAGCTTCCACTTCTGTTAGCGACGTTTTGCCACTAGGAGCTCGTAGTGTCAGGCTTAGTGTCTCCCTGGTGTGTGCTGCTGGTCGTGTCTTTATCTAGAGTCCGAGGGTGGCACCTAATAGTGTCATCTCCCGTGTCCGTCCCGCATCAAGTTATGCTCGAGCTGGACTAGCATAGCACTCACGCTCTTTTGATCCATGGGTAGCGTTGAAGGGCACTCTAGACGGCCTGATGAATTCCTAGACAAGCGTGGCATGCACAGACTTGGACCTAAATGATGCAATCCTGGGACCGAAAATTAGCAAGCTATAGACCCGAATTTTGTTGGCTATTAAGCAAAGGGTCAATTCGAAGGGACCGATCAGGGAGAGTTGTTTGCCCGTAGGCGGAGTAGTTGTGGAACTACCTCCTGACAATTAGGGTGCCCTAATGTGACAGTTCTAGGGCTTAAAGGATGGGTACATGCAAGCTCTCTCTCTCCGTCCACAGTGATGCACTCAGAAGATAGGTTGCATGGATCGGGCTCTCTCTCTCTCTTCATCACACAGCAATTGAAAAGATACTAAATGGGCAAGTGATTAGAGCACGTACCTAGCTAGACTGAAAAGTCCAGCTCCGACCGGAGACGAAGGTGAGTGGGGACGTGCGTCCCCGCACGGCGTCGATGAAGCTTGGGCGGTTACAACAAATTCACTCCACGCAGGGAGGGTGTAATTATTACAAAACTGTGTAATTAAATTTCCCGCACAGGGGAACAAATTAATTCAATTTCTCCGCGCAGGAAGACTCAGGGACACTCACAAGCCATAAATTACGGACTGTGTGTCGGTGAGTAGACGACTCGGGCGCCGGACGAGCCGTCGTTTGTAGACTTGGGTGCCACAATTCAATCAATAAGTATTAGAATAGATGTAATATATATATATATATATATAATATTATATATATATTTATCCCTAATCTACAATATATATAATATGTATATATATTTAATTAATCAAATCCCTTTTTTTAAACCTTTAATCTTTCCCTGCGCAATTCCTGCGCAAGTCACGGACTGCAAAGCAGTCAACTCACGCAACGTGGGCAGCTGCTTCGCGTCGAGGGCGGGCGGCGAGGCCACACGCGCCCAAGACAGGTGGCCACGCGTCCAGCGGTGAGAGGGTGAGCGGCGGGCGCACACACTGGAGGGTGCAGGTGCGTTGGCACGTGGCCACGCGGCACGAGGGCGGGCGGCAGGCGCAAGGGCGCGGGAGGCCCCGGGCTGCCAGGTGGGACGGCGCTGGTGGCCGGGTTGTCGAGCTTGCGGGCGGGGCGAGCGGCCTGGTGGCCTGCGGACTCAGGCGCGGGGGCACGAGGCGCGGGCAGCAGCGGTGACGCGGATAGTCGGCTGCGCAGGCGGTCGACGGGGCACGGAGGCGGGGCGGTGCACGCGGCGGCGGTCGGGCGCGGAGGCGGCGTCAGCCTCGGGTGACGGCGGTCCCACGCGGCTGCTGCGCAGGTGGCAGATGCGACCGCCCGGATTTCGAATCTGGGCACGGGTGACGAGGTAAGAGGGGCGTGAACCCCTTTTTTTTCAAATTCTATTTCTCTCTCACCCGAAATCAATTCTACTTTCGTTTTTTTCTCTTTTTTCCCCCTTTTTTAACTTCTTTCTTCCTCTCTTCTCTCTCTCAACTGAGAGAGCTTCCTCTTTCTCTTTTTTTTTTCACTAACAGAAATTGGGGAGGGGAGACGATGCCGACATCGGGATTGACGGAGGCGCCGTTGTCGGGCTCTGATATCAAATTTGACGCGGCCGGCGTCGGAGGACGGATCGACGGCAGCTCCGGGATGCGAACAGGACGGGATAGTTGCTGTCTCGCACAGCTCGGCCTCACACCGGGTGGTCTCTCACCGGGCGACACTCTAATCTCACAAAGAGAAAGGAGGGAAGGGGAAAACACAAGGGGCTATGCACCTTACGTGGGTTTCCAACTTCATTCATTCATATGTGTTACAACACCCTAGCCCCCCTTTATATAGGGAAGGCCATAACACTCATACATTTAACATTCTCCTAATTGCTCTTATGCCCTTAGCCTAATAAAACAAAACTCACCAACCAATATTTGACTTGGACCCTAATAAAATACAATTCTTTGACTTGGTAAAAATAAAATAAGATATGGTGGTTTAATAATACAAATATCACCGTACACATAGATACACAAATACGTATAAATACGTATTCAGGACGTCGAGTCTTCAAACGAGTCTCCGAGCCACAAGCTCGGTGCAGTCGGGGCAGTGCGGTGTCAGCTCCGAGTAGTGGGCCCGGTAGTGGGCCCGATGTCCCCACCAAGCTCCCCTGCTCCCGTCCGCCTCTCTCTCTCTCACTGCTCTTCTCTCCCCATAGCAGAAGCCGCGACGCCCCTGTTCTCTCCTTCTCTTCTTCTCTCTCTATTCTCCCTGTAGCAAAAGCCACGGCGTCCCTCTCTCTCTCTTTTCTTCCCTCTCCATTCTACTCTGCCGTGATGCTTCCATCTCCCTCCACGCATCTCTCTCCCATCCGTCCCTCCGTCTCTCTTCTCTCTTCTCTTCCCTCCGTTTCTTCCTCCTCCTTCCCCCTCCACACTGTCTCTCCCTCTCTCGTCTTCTCTTCTCTCTCTCTCTCTCTTCCTACTCCCCACACGCACACACTTTATTATTATTATTATTAGTTGTTATCTCCCTTTCTCTGCCACCTCTCTCTCTTTCTTTCTCCTTCTCTTTCTACTCTTTTTCTCTCTAAAGTCCTCTCTCTCGACGACATCTACATCCGATCGAGCGACGTTCCAAGGCTCCAGGACGTAGGCGACGACATCTTCATCTCCTTCCCAGCTACATCCTCTTCCTTATCTCTGTAGTTTAAATTTTATTTTTACTTAGATTTTAGTTGTCAGTTGTATTTTTTATTTCTTGACATATTGTAAACATTTTATTTCAAGCAATAAAAATTAGTTGGTGTAATTTTCTCTCTCTTTTCTCTCTCTATTTCTTCTTCCTCTCTCTCTTTTCTCTCTCTAAAACCTCAGTATTTCTTTAGATGGATTTATTTTCACACAGTTTTAAATTCCAAAGTCAAAAGTCATTCAATAATTTTTCTTTTAAAAATACAAGATTTTTAACTTTAAAATTCTAACATCTTCGTGGGATCGACTCATACTTGCCACTACGCTCGAATTTTTAATTTTATTGTGTGAGTGTATAATTTTTAAAATTGAGTGCATGGTGTTTTTAATGGCGAGCATCGTCTCACATTAGTGGGCCACCAATACCCCTACTTGACGAGGCTCCTGGCGAGTGCTAGTTGCTTGATATGGCTACCGCAGATTCATTCGTGGACTTCGTAGATAGCTTGCTTGGCTTTGGTAGGGAACAAGCAATTTAGCTGTGACACGGAGAGTGAACGCCTAAGGGGGTGTCCGTTGACGAGTGTAAAGTACATCGTTCGCGCTCACACTCGGCGGGCCTCCACGCGGTCGTCGGGTAGGTGGTGGTGTAGGAGGTAGTCAAGGATTGGGTCCATCCACGATGGTTCATAATTGATGGCATTCACTTGGGGTTCTGGTTCTTCGATGCTTGGCAGTTGTAGCTCCTCAACCGGTACTACCCGTGAGCATGCAACCGTAGTGGATGAAGCCAAGTAGGAGAGAGCATCTGCTCGAACATTCTATGCCCTTGAAATGTGGACTGCCTTAAAGTGAGAGAGGCTTGAGGAAAGTTCCTTCGTCTTTTGCAAGTATTTGATCATGATTGGTTCTCAGGCCTTGAACTCCCCTCAAACTTGGCTGGCGACGAGCAAGGAGTCAGTATATGCTTGGAGATTGGATGCTCCAAGATGCTTTGCCATGTAGAGGCCAGATAGGAGCGCTTCATACTCAGCAACGTTATTGGTGGCCGGGAAGTTGAAGCGTAATACGTATTGCAACTCGACCCCCTTTGGAGACAGGAGGACTAGGCTTGCTTCGCTCCTACTCGCACAGGATGACCCATCCACGTATCGCTCCCAGGTTGGCACGGGGGAGTGCTCGGACACTTCTTTGTCGGGAAGGGTGCACTCGGTGACGAAGTCTGCCAAGGCTTGGGCCTTGATGGAGGTCCTCGAACAGAAATTGATGTCGAACTCTCCCAACTCAATGGCCCACTTGACCAGCGTCCCCGAGGTGACAGGATTCTGAAGTATCTGACGCAGGGGCTGGTCAGTCAGGACTACTATAGCGTGGGAGAGGAAGTACGGTCGGAGCTTATGTGCAGCATTACTAAGGCGAGCATGAATTTCTCGGTCCATGAGTAGCGAAATTCGAGCTCTTGAAGGGCTTTACTCTCGTAGTATACCGGCTTCTCTTGGCACTCAAAATGTGATGAACGGCGATCAATCCGCAAAGACGAATGATACGGCCCACTGAAGCACAGAAGCCGATAAAGATCAACTTACAGAAGACTTCTGAAGCTGCCAGAGCCCCGAGTCACCTGGAATGAACACCGGGGACTTCGCCTCAGGAAAGTCAAGATGAATCAACAACCAACCGGCAGTGCGACCAAGCCTGCCTAATGATCCGGCATCGACCCTGTCGTACCGCTGCTCTACACCCGTCGCCCGACCAAGGATGACGGTCTACCCGGTGACTCACCACCTGAATGAAGACTCTCCTGAGGAGGAAGAACGCCGTCGACCCTTCACAACAAGGAACCGAAGGCTCTGCCAGCAGAAGGTCCCCATCACCCAACTCGGGTTCGGCTTCTCGCTATATTGTGTCCATTAGCGGCCGAATGATAGTCCAGTTAGGGCAGAATTATTTTGGATGTCGTACCATCCCGCAAGGAAGCTTCGAGCATGAGTCCGTCCGAGCCGGAAGCATAAAATCATAGTGCTGAAGGCCGTGTTAGCGGAAGACCCATATGCTTGAGCCAAACACACACGGAGTTCGTACCAAGGCCGTACGGTGTACCGAGAGCTTCATCAACGCCTCGTCAAGGTTTTTCAAGGACCGCGATGAGAGGAATCATCAACGGTGACCTCCGGAATCATCCCCGGACTCATCAACAAGCCTTCGACAGCCAAACGAGGCTAATACGGCGCCCCGGTCACCGGCGCACCCCTTAAAACGGCGCCGTCTTCACCGGCGCGCAAAAATCAAGCAAGGGGGGGCTGTTCCTCGACGCCGTGTTCACCGGCGCGCCCCTCCATGGCGTCGGGGAACTTGGGGCTATAAAAAGCCTCGTTCGTTCAAATGAAGTGCAGAGGAGGAAAAAAGAAGAAGAGAGAACAACTAAAAAAAATCCTGAGGGTTTTCTGGCCGAACAAGTTCCTCCTCCCGAGAGCGTTCCTGCCGCCGTCGTCGTCCTCTGCTGCGTATAAGTTCTCCGGCGCTGGAGAAGAAGGATCCCTCGACGTTTTCCGTAGGTGGGTCCCCGTGGTGTTCTGCGTCGGTCTCCCCTTTACCGATTTCTCTTTCTCCCGTTGCAATGTAAATGAAAAGGGGGAGGGGCGATGATATGAGCCTAACTTCCCCCACCCCTTCTCTCATCACCTCTGTCGATTGCGTCTGTGTTTGCTTCTCATTCGTCTTAATGGTGATTGCGCGACAACGCTGGCGTCGGAGTAAACTTTGTATCTCTTTCTTCCATGGAATGAATGAATACATATCAAAGGTTAAAGGGTTCAACGCTGTCTTCTTCCTCTGCATCCCATTTCCTTCATCCCTGCGATTGCTTCTTTCGGCCAGTGGGACGGCGCCGTGCAACAGTGCCAGCGCCGTGATGAGATGTCAACATATGCACATTCCCCCGTCTACTGTGCCTAAGGTGGTGAATGTAAGGTGTTCGAACGTGGCGCCGTTCTCACTTTCTTCGGCCCAATCATCTTCTCCTTGTTCGTGCGTTTACCCTGCGTGAATGGTTTCTTCCGTCTTTTCTTCCTCGATGCCGACATGCCTTGCCACTCTATGGGCTACAGTGATTTCCCCTCTCCCCCGGGGGTTTCTTCTCAGCTGGATGTCGAAGGTTTCACCGTTGGAGATGCATACATACAAGTCTCTCTCTAGTCGATTATGGGATTCTCCTCCCATCATCTTTCTGCTCCTAGTCATGGACAGAAGGGAATGAGGTCATCCCTGCAAATACAATGTCCGGTTTCCCTGCTTCAACCTCTGTTAGCCTGATAGCTATCCTTTTAACCTGCTAACTAATGTATCCATACCCATACATCCGAGGCTCGCTTAGCATGATTTATAATCGCTCCATATTACCATCTCTTCGAGGAGATTTGGTAACCGGGGAGAGGGGAACATTCCTCAGATTCACTGTGCTTCCACTCTGTCCACAGGGGACTGTCTCTCTGTGACGAGCCCTCTTATGGATTAACGAGTGAACATTAAACGGGTTAATCCCAATATACCCAAATCCACAGTCCTTGACGGACCTTGTGGTGGCCGTGAGATGCGTGCCCCTCGTAGGCTGGCCCTTGGGGTTTCCTTCTCTAACCGGTCATCCCGGCTTGAGCGTTGAGTCGACTCGGGTCACGTGCCCCTCGTAGGCTAGTCCTCGGGATTTTTGCTCCCATGATGAGTCGTCTCATCCACCCACTCTCGCCCACGGACTTGGTGCCCCTAGTAGGCTAGACCTCAGGGTTTTCCTATCCGTTCGGGTTTGTCGGCCACCGTTGTGCCACCTGGCTTTTAGGGGTTGCTCCACCACATGGGCATCCCCCGCTTCTCCCCGACAACCCTCCGGGATGGGGAGATGCTACCGAAATTTCGGCTCGAACGAGTTTGACTCGGAATGATTGCAGCGCTCGAGTACGAACCTCGCGCGAGCCTATGACTTGGCTTCTGGACGGCCAAGGGCCGATCCGATGAATACTTGATGCAGTAAACTTCCAAAATCTGCTAAAACTTTTTAATAAGTCCGAAAATAAATTAATAAAACCTCAGTTTCTGTGAAGTGGGGCCAAACCGGCACGACGATCATCCGGCGCGCCCTATTCCGGCGCGCCAGCAAGAGGGGCGCTCCGTTTTAACTCCCCTTCTTTGCCTACGCTTCGGGGCACCGTTTTAAGCCTTTACCCACGCTTGCCATGCCGTTTTAAGTCCTACACCTACGTGTACCACGCCGGTTTCATTCCGAATCACGTCGTCGTGCCGTCTTAACCCTCTCCTCGCCTTAGGGGTGATTTCCCATGCTAATAATAGAATGGAATAAATCCTGCAATCAATGAATTGAATAAATTGGTTTGTCCAAACCTGAATTAGCTAGTTTTATAACTTCATCATTATGTTTTAGTCCAAGCATCCATGCCGCATCAATGTATGCTTAAGTGTACGGGCCCTTGGTATATCAAATGACATTAGCAGAAAGTCGGGTTACACCCAACAGGAAGCTCTTGCCATGCGTGATGGTGGTCCTCGGACCATGTCCTCCGCCATGTATTGAGGGTTCTGCCTTAATAAACTATGCATGATAGATTATAATATCTCGCATGATCATCTGCATCCTTTGCATTCCTTATTTCTGCCTCGACAGCCCATTATCTTGGTAATTAATCAAAGATTTTTCCTCCTCGTGAGGGATGTAATTAACGCCATAGCCTTTATGGTATGGCGGACTGCTAGTCCCGATCGAATCTCACTCTCGCCCGACACGGGTCAGAATGAGCGCATAATAAACTCGTCACGTACGTGACTAGCACGCCTGCGTAGTCAATCAGTTAGTTAATTACTGGTTAGTTAATTGGTTGATCGACGCGTGCATAGACCAAACAAATCCATCCCATCGCTCGGGCAAACAGTCTGGCATGCCCAGTGGGACGTGTCGTAATAAAACATATTCACTACACCAAAAACAAAAAAAAAAGATCCAAACAGCTCTGGCACGCCCGATGGGACCAGTGTCACCTTTCATCTCTTTGCCGAGATACTTGGGTTTCGAGGCCCTCCATGAGGCTGCTGATCGTCGGTTTGTTGGTCTTTTCAGGCGAACGATGACGATTATGGACTGATTGCGTTGGCTTTGGCCCGTCGATCGTTGCCGGTCATGCGCAAGGGTACCTGGCGGTGCCCATGGTATTCGACAGCTTCCCTACCGCTGTCGGCTTCCCCAACTTCTTGGGGCTAGCCTTCGTAGACATGCTGGAGGTAGAGCCCTCGGAGCCCGTCGAGGGAGCTGTAAAGAAGGCGGAGCCTCTGAAGGGCCGATGCTGCAACGACTCATCCAATAGTCCAACCCCGGTCGCCAGTGGCCTGGTGCACCACGCCATCTGTGGGGTCCGCCCCGATGCTGTCAACAAGAACTCTGGAGGTCGTCAGCGCAAGCAATTCCGGAGGGGTACTACTGTGGTTACCAGAACCCTCTCGCAATCCGGTAAATCCATGATGGTCGGTGGCATGCGCGTCTTCCTCAACGGACGCGACGCACGGATAGTCCCAGACCGGGTCATCCCTGCTATCCCCGTCCACAACTCATATCAAGCCCTCGCTGGAAGGAGGGCAGGAAGAGAAGAAGCCGGCCACTACGGCCAAGAAAAGTTGGCCCCCAGGCCAAAGAAATTTAAACGAGTGTGGGTCCTTAAGAGGGTCCAACCTGTCCACCAAGCCGCACCTGTCCGCCATCACCATGCTCGCGACGGAGCGGAAGGCAGGAAGGAAAGAGGTCTACCCCCAAAAGAAGAAGAAGTGGTTGCGGACCCTCCGTGTCGCGAAAGCTTCCGGGCCTACGCCCGCCAAGCCAACGTACCTGCTGTGGGACGAAGATTCCAGCAACATGCCGATAGAGCTCGACTAGCTTACATCCCTCCTACAGGAGGTCGACCACTGTTCCCCGTGCTGCATCAAGAACGGGGTCGAGAGGAGATGACCAATTTGGTCAAGAATTATTTCCGAGGGCTAGGCAACCCCTCACTTGGGCAGCAGCGGTTGATGCAAGTAGCCGCAGCTGATGAAGATTATTGCCCATCAATGGCAGTTGAAGAAGATGTATGAGAAAGAATGATGGTGTCGTCAGTCGACGACAATGGCTATGATGACGGCTTTGAGATCGAAGCCGATAAAGCCGCCCCTAGGCGGGAAGAAACAAGGAGGACTTCTGTGTTCGAGGGGCTGACCTTTCCAGATCGGGCTAAGAGGAGGGTCCATCGACAGAGAAGAAGGATGCAGGTCTTCACTTGCAATATGGCCGGCACATTCGGCCGATATGGGGGACTTCCCAAAGACCCCCGCGAGTTGGCTCAATTGGCCACGAGGCCAGGGCCGAATACTTGAAGAGTAGAAGCCGCAAGGGAGCTCCTAGCGACAGCTAAAGAAAAACAACCCTTGGGCTATCACCAGCAGAATGATGAGGCTGCTATTTTAACCGCCAATGTAGTGACGGCGGAAGAAGAAGATGACGTCCTCCTCGACATCCTGCCCGAGGGTACGTCCGGGGAAGCAACGGAGGCCATTCCCAGCATGGCAACTATGGACCCATCGGTCCTGATGTTACTTCAAAGATATCGGCAAGAGATAGACTTGCTAAAGAAACAGCTGATGGAGAAGACTGAACAGTCATCAGCTTCCAAGTCGCCTGAAGTCGAGGGTGAATCATCTCGGGGAGCGGTCCGCCATGTCGACCCTCCGCCACTTTACACCTTGCCTCAGTCGTCAGAGCCGAGCATGGCAACGACTCAACAACGGCCACCACAGTCACAGCCGCTGATACCGCCGGTGCTCCCTCAAGTGCACCAGGCACCTCCACTGTTGCGTCCTCCACAGGCGACCACTCTGGTCACCCCGTACCAGCAGCCATCACACTTCTACCCGGAGCCAGTTGACCCCACGGTCATGAACCGGATGATGGTAGAAAGAATGATCAAGCTGAAGCTCGCAAAAAGGAGTGAAGGCGACTACGTCGCATTTGATGCCTATCTGGTGCCTTACCCGCAACACCATGCTGTCAAGAAGCTTCCCCCAGGGATCAACAAGCCGCCCAAGTTCGACAAGTTCAACAGGAAGGGATCCCTGAAAGAACATATTGCATATTATATGACTGTCATGGGTGATTTGGCCACCGATGAGTCATACTTGCTAAAGTTTTTCGGGTCCTCGCTGACGGGGCTCGCATTCGAATGGTACTCCAGCCTCCCGGCCGGGTCAATCAGCGACTGGGCAGATATGTAGACGAAGTTCAGGGAGAGATTCCATGTTACAGAGAGGGTGGTCACAGTGGCCGAACTCTACTCAATGAAGCAAAGGGTCGATGAGACAGCCCTCGATTATATCAAGAGGTGGAGGAACCTCGAAATGAGGTGCAAGCGGCCCCCGCATCAGGAGGATGTTGTACAAATATGCAAACAGAACCTCAGGAGGGAGGTTCTAGAAAAAATGATTGGAATGGAGATACGGTCGTTTGACCGATTAAACAATGTCATGGCCGAGGTGGAAGCCTTTCTGGCCAGACCTGCCCCTACATCAGCAGTCAGCACAACCCAGAAGAGCAAGGCAGTGGAACGGCGCCAGGCGCCTAAAGAAGCGAACGCTCTTGACATCAAGGCGTTCGAACAACAGAAAGACAAAGGTAAGAAGGCGGTCGCCCCACAGCCTGCAAAAGCCCCAGATAGCAAAGAAGGTCTCTCGTTGCGGGACAAGATGAAGAAAGCCTACTCCTTCCCGAAGGACGAGACCAGGATTCTGTTCGACTGGGTAACAGAGTATGGCGTGGTCACCCTGCCAGAGCCGAAGAGGTCGGAGGACCTGAAGAAAAAGGACAGTCCAAGATTCTGCCCCTACCACCAGATGCTGGGACATCCAATCGAAGACTGCTATGTTTTCAAGGACATCATCGAAGGGATGGTGAAGAAAAATGAAATAGAGTTGGGAGAGTACAAGGTGGACCCTCCTCAGCCACATGAAGCCCCTCCTAGAAGAGCAGGAGTCAACATGGTCTCCCTATATCAGGCATTGCCCGAGGAGATCTCTGAAGCAAGTACGTGGAGCACCTATGAAACTCATTTCTTGGAGCCCGCGAAAGAACAACAGGGATGGCAGCAGGTCCCTGCGAAGCATAGAAAGAAGAGGGCACCCTGCCGAAAGTGGGGGCACATGTCCGTGGCATCACACCACGACCCGCTCCGCCGGTGGTAGCACCTGTGTGGACCAATCCACCTGCAGTCATCATAATACCTACACACAATCGGAGAAGACAAACTCCGCTGCCAGTAGTTAAGGAAACCAGTCCTGAGATCCGCCAACTAAAAAACCTTATTGAAGGGCTAGATGAGTATGTGCAGCCTGAATTGAAGCCCTTGCAGGTGTGAGACCATGTCCCATGGCAAGAGCTGGAGCAGCTCTCACTCGAGCAAGAACAGGAAGCTGATGCAGCATCCGATAAGGAGGGTAATCTGTTCTGGAGGCAGGCGCCTACTGAAGCAAAGAAGAAGAAGAAACAAAAGAAGAATAAAGGAAAGGCCGTTAAGGTCGATAAAGTGCAGGTCGTCTCCTGCAATACTATATCAACACTCTTCAACCTGCCCGGAGAGGAGGAAGAAGAGGAAATTTGCTTCACACCCCTTGCTGGGGGAGGCAAGGCCGAGGCCGCAACTGTTGCACATGCAACCCGGTCAGGCCGGAAATGGGGGCGCCAGCCGCCACCCAACCACAACATCATATTTAGGGGAGAGCAGCCCTATAAGATACCTCCCCCGGAGGTCAAGGGAGTCCATATCCCTCCTCTGCCAGGCCTATATAACAAGAGTGGGGGTAAGGCAGTTCCTTCATTTCTTGAATTCATGAAGATGTCTAAGGGGAAGCAGCCTTGCGAGGAGGCTAACCCTGCACCCGGGGATGTTCACCCGCAGTAAGCACAATCTGTTGAAGCTCCAAATACAGATGGAGCTTACCCTGCAGTGGCTAATGAAGAACACCAAGGATCCGGTGCTAATCAGAAAGGCGCTGAGTCGAGGCAAATGAAGCAGGTCCGTTAGGGGCCGCAACTCAGGACTCTCCCAAGCCCAGATGGGTTGAAGAGATGAAGCTTTCCCATGTCCGAGCTGGGAGTCGCATAATGAAGCTACTCAAGAAACTCCCTGCTAGATTTACAATCTGGGAGATCCTCTCTTTGAGTGAAGAGACTCGACAGGCAATCATCACTGCTCTGCAGACGCCTGCTCATTTTGAGACCTACTTGGCCGAAGCAATGCCGGAGGCTAGCATGACCTTCACTCCAGAGGACATGCTGCTACCTACCATCAGCCACAACAGGCCGCTGTATATGAAGGGGCACCTGAACGGAAGGGAGCTGAACAGAATTTTGGTCGATCCCGGTGCAGCTGTCAATATTTTACCCTACAGAATCTACGAGAGGCACCACTTCAATGTGCGTCTCGAGAAGGTCGGGGATATGCGTATCGTCGGCTTCAATAAAAAATGTGAAGTGTCGATGGGGGTGGCAGAGTTCACACTTACCCTGGAGGATTTCACTACAACGGTGCAGTTCCATGTCATCGACTCCCGCACCTCGTACAAGGTGCTTCTCGGCCGCCCATGGCTGCATGAAAACATGGTGGTGCCCTCTACGCTCCACCAATGTATCAAATACAGCTTCCGAGGGAAAGAGGAGAGGATATTTGCTGACCTCCACCCGTTCGAGGTATTTGAATGTCACTTGGCGGACGCCAACCTATATGCGGGGCCTTCTCAGAAGACCTCTGAAGCTAAGACCCCTACGGGAGCATCAAGAGGTGCATCCGGCGACAATTGGTACCCACCACCGCCGCACGGATATGTCAAGCCCAGGGCGGTCTCTCATATTATAGCATCCGGGGACGTGGGCAGAACAGCACCCCCAGCATTATACCCTGAAGCTAATGAAGTTCAGGTCAGTCGGCAGCACGACCACATTGGAGTCCCGGACGGCCTCACCAAGCCAATTCCCGGCCTCGATGACCCCACTATCGAGCCTTTTAAAACTTGGGAGGTGACACAGATAGATGGACCCAGCAGCTTGTTCTACACGGCTGAAGAGCACCCTACTCGGGAAGACACAGATTGTTGCCTCCCCGAAGATATAAGCAATCCGTCAGTCCCCGTCAAGGGTCTGGCATTCACAACCAGTCGGATGGCCAGGATGTTTCAGAAGCAACGCATCCCCTCCGATCAGCCTCAGAAAAGTAAGGAAGCTTTCCAGAAGATGTGGTATCCCGCAAGTCTGGATAAGGAAATGAGATGCGTTTCTCAACACCCAGGGGTGGGCTTCACCCTGGAAGAATTTTTATCATAGTGGGCAATACGAGGTGGACACCATCTCCGCCTTCTACCATGCTGAAGATAGCCCACTGGGGGCAACTTTCGATGAATACCCAGTGGAAATTGAATATGCTAATCTGGCCCAGCCTGGAAATCAAGAAGCGGAGGCCGTGACTCCTTGCCAATGCTGGGAGCGGGTCTATCCCGAAGAGACAGCCCTTCAAGCCAAATTTGATATGACTAGCAGCAGCGAAGCCGAAGATGTTGAAGAAACATGGACTTCTCCCTCCAGTAGAGTCCTACTGACGATGACCTCAACACCTCTCATGCCAATCGGGGAAGCCTTAGCCGACTCTGATCGAGAGGTACATGCTGTCAAGAAAGGGAATGCTACTTCTATTGAAGATGCAACTGCCCCGGAAGACGAGACCTCCTTACCCTCTGCTACAAGGCTGGGATACTATTCCAGCCCAACAACAAGCAGCCACCAGTCTATCACGGCTGCAACCCCATCTACAAGGGCTAAAGCCGCTCTCACGCCCTTGGAAACTGCGACGGCAATGGACTCGCTAAAAGAACAATCTGCATACTCACTACTAAACGAAGCAGAGGACTTTCGAGAAGCTCTGATGATGTCAAATGGGGAGGTCAAGGCCCTCGACCCCGAAGATGGTATTCCAGCCTTCGTCGACCTTCAGCCGGCACCTCCAGAGATAGAAGATGGAGGCCAAGCTACGGTCGATGAGCTGATAGAAGTCAATCTGGGAAATAAGGTAGATCCCAGGCCTACCTTTCTCAGTGCCCAACTATCGCCAGAAGAACGGGAGCTGTACATCCAGCTACTGCAAGAGTACCGGGATTGCTTCGCCTGGACTTACAAAGAAATGCCAGGTCTGAGCCCTGCAGTCTCGCAACATGAGTTGGCAATTAGCCCTGAAGCCGAGCCGGTGAAGCAACCACCGCGGTGCATGAGGCCAGAGCTCATCACTCAAATTTGTGCAGAAGTTGACAAGCTCATTGACGTGGGGTTCGTCGAAGAAAATCAGTACACCACGTGGCTAGCTGATGCGGGATGGACACGGGAGACGACACTATACAGTGCCACCCTCGGACTCTAGATGAAGACGCGACCAACAATACACACCAGGGAGACACTAAGCCCGACACTACGAGCTCCTAGTGGCAAAACATCGCTAACAGAAGTACAAGCTCACTCGGCGTCCCATGCGAGGGAAAGCGTGGATCGTGCGCGGTTAAGGAACCGGCAGAGTTCAAGGTAGTCAGACTCACTTCCGGACTCGGATCGAGTCGCGGGACGGGTCACTCTCACGCTCACAGCGGTGACATGGACACACGGGCTAGGAACCTACACTCTCGGCAGCGGCCTAAGACCGTATACTAGCTAAGCAATGTAACGCCAAGAAGTTAAGACCTTTACCTCCACGCACCCGGCGTGGCGAAGACACCCCGGCTGACTTACGGACCCCCGGTTAACATAATTCACAGCAGTACAAAAGGATTCGACCCACTCCACGCAGGGAGGTAAAAGGTCACATGTGGGCCCCGGGGATCACGCAAATCAGGTTGACAGGCAGCATCTTGATGTCGACTCGACGCGCCGAACTCCGCATTTTCGTGCTTCCCGAACGGCGGGTTCTGCGGGCCCGTGGGGCCCACGGATGGCGCTGTCCTCCGGATCTACGGAGGTGGGTCCCACTATGATGGAGACCCCTGGTGGCGCGCCTCCACGGACGGCGGTCGGCCGGAGACACCGATTGGTGGCCGGTCGGGTCCGATCTTCAAGTTGTGGAATGGCTGCCCACGGATTTCAGTTATGTTTTCCCTGCGCGCGCTCCGGCGAAAACAGCCGCTGCGGTCGGCCCCGTCGCCGGAATGCGACGAGACCAGCGCCGTTGGAAAGAAGACTCAAAATCCTCCAACCTAGGGCCAGTGGAATCTTCTGAACCTCTGCGGACCTGGACCTTAACCAATTTTAAATTCTCTGTTACACAGTTCCAGAACTCTCAGATCAGTACCTTAGTTCCCTGTAAACGGCCGTTGACCGCCTACTTAAAGTGGGATTCAGACATCAAGCTCTTCTTCGAAGTGATTGATATTTAAACCAAGAAGCTGGGACAATTTTTGGAACTGGATTCCGAGGTGGTGGTGATTTGATAGGAGTTTTAGAGTGTCTAGTGGTCAGATCTGGGAACTGGCAGAAAGTACTGTAGCTAGGGAAGAACTCGATTTTTGTAAAATATAAGATGGACTCACAAAAATTCAAGCAAATTTGGGGATAGAGGGGATAGTGGACAGAATGCCCAGTAAACTTGGGCGAACTAACAAAAATCAAAAAGTGGACCTAAGACTTAAAACGCCGGGCGGGTGGAAATGGAAACAGATAGGAGACAGATCTGGAAACTGGGATTGGACGAAAATAAAAAAATACCAAATGAGCTCTTTATGACCAACCAAAATTCTGAGGATGTGCTGGACACCTCTGGAACATCCATTAAAATTCCCAGCTCGATCTGAGGCCGTGGCTGAGACTGAAATTTCGTAGAAGCTGCTGTGGTACTGCACGGACAGAACTCCGGCGGTGGCGATGGCGGCTCGTGGTGGCGGCGGTGGCGGCGGCGACCGGAACTGATAGGGTGGAGTCACACCACCAAGAGGCAGCCTTCACAGCTGCAAGGGGGAGAGGGAGAGAGGAAGTGGGCGGCCTAGGCCTTGCTCCAACATTAAGTTTGATTCAAATGGCATTAATTCCACTAAAATGAAAAAATACAACTCTTTATAGGTTACATGCCAAATCCAATATCCACCCTTAGATCTAGGTATGGGGGAATGGATGGCTTGGATTGGATGTGACCAACCACAAAAAGAAATATTTAAAAGAAACCAATTCATAATTTTATCCCATGTGGTCAAAGAAGGAGAGGAAAAAAAAGAAAAAAAACTAACCTAGCCTAATAAGGCCAAAAGAGGGGGCGCCCCAAGCTTGGGCCCTTCTTGGGCCAAATTGCTTAAAGTCTCATAAGGCCTTCCACAAGTCCATATTACTCCAATCTAGGAGGCCCATGTGGAGGGGAGGCTTAATTGGGCCTTAAGTGGCTTAAGAACCCAATATGAAGCCTAATGAGGCCTTATTACCCAATATGGCAATTAACCCTAAATGGACCCTAAAGGACTCACCCATTTGGCACCCATTTGGCTTATTAAGAGCCTTACATTGAACCCAATATGAAAAACCCACATAAAACACTCATTACAACCCAATGGCAAAGCAAACAATTGCTAAAACAATGCAAGTAAATGCTAAATGTGACTAAAAATCAAAGTGGGGACTCCAGGCTATCGCCTAGCCAAAGAGATGCTGCTGTAGCTCGAGTGGTGCTCCGTGTACGGTACTGATGACTCACCGGCTCGTGCCTCTCGCGTGCTCTGGTGTCCACACCAATTCTCCCTGGGTGGGAGAAACTCAACCCTGTCGAGTAAGGGTCTGCATCGCTCCTGTATCGCTCCAAAAGGTCCGGATCGATCCGCTGCAACTCGCCATGTGTGATCCAAGTGTCCTCAGTAGCGGGCCGTCCTCTCCATCGCACTAGGTAGCGCGGGTAAGATCCACTCCTGGTAACTGTCACCTGCTCGTCCAGTATACGATCTATATGCTCACGCTGCCGTGAAAAAGGGGCTGGAGATGGAAGTGGACACTCAGGTGTGGGATCACTCTCAAGGGGAGGAGATGGCTCAAAAGGCTCACTATGGATCACCGCTGGGTCCCTATATGCAACAAGATCCGATACATTGAAGGTAGAGCTTATACCATATTCCTCGGGCAGGTCCACAACATACGCATTGGATCCAACGCGTTTCAACACTCTAAAGGGACTGGCTCCGCGAGCTTGCAACTTCTTAACGGTTCCAGAGGGAAACCATTCAGGTCTTACCCTGATCATGACGTATTCGCCCTCCTGGAACTCTCGGTGGTGTCGGTGGGCATCGGCTAACTCCTTGTACCGTGCATTGCTGGACTCAATGTGACGACGGATGTCATCATGCAAACTCCTAACATGCCTAGCAAATGACTCGGCCGACTCCGACACTCTAGCATGGACAGGCATGGGGACAAGGTCAACGGGTTTCCTAGGCCTACGACCTGTGACAATTTCAAATGGACTGATGCCAGTAGACCTATTCACCGAATCATTATATGCAAACTCAGCCATAGGTAGAATGAGATCCCAATCCCCAATGCGGTCCCTAACAAGACATCTCAAAAGATCACCCAGACTCCTATTGACCACCTCGGTCTGACCATCTGTCTGGGGATGGTATGCAGTGGAAAACTTGAGGTGCGTACCCATCATATGCCATAGTGTCTTCCAAAAATAGGAAGTGAACCTAATATCACGGTCAGACACTATAGTGCGAGGCAACCCGAACTTGCACACCACATGAGTAAGGAATAGGCGGGCTACCCTAGAAGCATCCGAAGTCTTCGAGCAGGGGATAAAGAGGGCCATCTTCGAGAAACGGTCAACCACCACATAGACCGAGTCATGCTTCCTAGAGGTACGTGGCAATCCCAAAACAAAATCCATACTAACATCCTGCCACGGGGCATCAGGCACGGGGAGAGGCGTATAAAGACCCGAACTTTGCTTCTTCATCTTGGCCGTAGCACAAGTACGGCACTGAGCCACGATGTTAGCAACATCGCGCTTCAAGCTCGGCCAATAAAAACGATGCTCCACTGCCTCAATAGTCTTGTTCCGACCAAAGTGGCCGGCTAGACCTCCCGCATGTAGTTCCCACACTAAGAAATCTCGAACCGAAGTTCGGGGAACACATAGCCTGCTACCTAGAAAGAGGTAACCCTCCTGAAGCATATACTCATCAAGGTCTCTCGAGGGTCCGGCCTGGAGGGTGGTAAAAATCTGACCAAAGTCAGGACAATCAACATAGGCCTCCTTCATCTTTTCTAACCCTATGACCTCGGCACTCATGGTGGTAAGCAAACATACTCGCCGACTCAAGGCATCAGCCACCTTGTTCTCCACTCCAGCCTTATGTTTAAGCACAAAGGTGAACTGCTGTAGATACTCGATCCAACGACTATGACGCGAATTAAGCTTCTTTTGCGAATGGAGGTACCTCAATGCCTCGTGGTCGGAGTATAGGATAAACTCCTGATGTAAAAGATAGTGCCTCCAATGCCTAAGAGCCTGAACAACTGTGTAGAATTCTTTATCATACGTGGAATATCGCAATTTCGCGTCATTCAGCTTCTCGCTGAAATATGCGATCGGGTGGGACTCCTGACTCAAAACTCCTCCAATCCCAACACCCGACGCATCACAACAGACCTCAAACACCTTCGAGAAATCAGGCAGTCGAAGGATAGGTGTCTGGGTCATACGCTCCTTGATGTCCCTGAAGGCAGCAGATGCGGCCTTCGTCCATACAAATGTGCCCTTCCAGATGCAATCCGTGATCGGGGCAGTGACGGAGCTAAATCCGCGGATGAAGCGACGATAGAACGTCGCAAGGCCATGAAAGCTGCGGACATCATGAACCGTACGGGGTTCCGGCCACTCAACAATGGCCCGGACCTTCTCCGGATCGACGGAGACCCCAGTACTAGACACAATGAAACCCAAGAAGGTAAGCTGAGGTGTCATGAAAGCACACTTCTGTGGGTTTACAAATAACTGCTCTCGCCGAAGAAGTAGACAGACCTGCCGAAGGTGGTCTAAGTGGTCCCCTGTGGTGCGGCTATAGATAAGGATATCATCAAAATACACCACTACAAAGACTCCAATGAAAGGTCGAAGGACCTGAGTCATGAGCCGCATGAAAGTGCTAGGGGCATTGGTCAACCCAAAAGGCATGACCAACCACTCATATAGACCGTCCTTGGTCTTAAATGCGGTCTTCCACTCATCACCTGGCCTAATCCTCACCTGATGGTAGCCACTCTTAAGATCGATCTTCGAAAAGATAGTGGCACCTGCCATCATGTCTAGCATGTCATCAAGGCAGGGAATAGGGAACCTGTACTTCACGGTGATTTTGTTGATGGCACGACTATCAATGTATATTCTCCACGTGCCATCCTTCTTCGGGGCGAGTAATGCGGGTACAGCACATGGACTCATGCTGTCCCGGACAGATCCTCTCTGCACAAGCTCATCGACCTGCCGTTTAAGCTCGGCATGCTCCGTGGGGCTCATTCGATAATGAGGAAGATTGGGCAAAGAAGAGCCCGGAATAAGGTCGATGGCATGCTAAATATCCCGCATAGGTGGGAGTCCCTCGGGAAGCTCATCGGGGAATACATCACCATACTCCTGCAGAATGGGAACAACCTCGGGTGGGAGCTCACCCTCGGAGTCCCGCTCCACCTCTCGGACCGTAATGGCAAACACCGGACAGCCCTGACTAAGCTCCTGCTCCATTTCCCGGAAGCTAATCATCATCAATCTCCTCGTCGAGGGCTCTCCTTGGCCAGAGGTAACGGTCATAGCCCGAGCTGGGGATGGGGTACTAGGCCCGGGAACGGAAGGCTTCGGAGTACTAGGGCCAGTAGGACCCCTAACAGATGGGCTCCTGGGCCGAACGGGTTGGAGGGTGACCCGCTGGCCATCGTGGTCGAAGGTACAGGTGTTCGACCGACCATGGAGTGTGGCATCTCGGTCGAATAACCACGGCCTACCAAGAATGATACTTCCCACTTCCATGGGAAGAACATCACACCAGATCTCGTCACGGTAGGAGTGGAGCTGCAGCGGGACCAAGCACCGTAGCCTGACCGAAATGGAAGTGGTATCCACCCATGATACCTGGTAGGGGCAAGGGTGGTCTACGGGTGTGAGACCAAGACGAGTGACAGCGTTCGTGGAGATTGCATTGATACAACTCCCGCTATCGATGACCACCTTGCAAATTTGCTTTCCCAGCCTACAGAATACATGAAGGATAGTGGTCCGACGCCAGTCATCACTGACCTGTGGCTGGGTGAGGATACATCTGACGACCCCCACATGGGTATCGTCTAACTGCTGGGCATCCTGGGCCTCACCTCCCATCTCATAGTACTCGTCAGCTAGCTCTTCATCTGCCTCATAGCTGACTAACTCTAGGCCCGCAGGGGTGGTATCCTCGGCCTGTGTGTCCCCAATGTGAAGAGATGGGCGGGTGGGACACTGGTTGGCGAAATGGCCAAACCCATTGCAGCGATAACACTGCTGCCGTGATCCACTAGGCTCCCCAATCATAGGTCCTTTACCTTTATCCTCCCGACGGATAGGAGGCGTAGGCAACAAAGGACGTGCGGGTGGTGCGGGTGCCGGGGGACGGGCTATGGGTGGGGCCGTAAGATGCTGGGGATGAGGAAGGTCCCTCGGGGGTGGAGGGCGAGGCCTAGGAGCAAAGGGCTCGTGGCGAGCGGGCTCCTGAGGTCGAGCCATGGGGGCCCTCAGATATGTGCCAGATGAGCCACGGGACTCGACACTACGAAGGGGAAAGGAGCCCAACCGATGGGGTGACTCGAACTCGGCCTCGAACTGCTCCAATTCGAGAGCAATCTGATATGCCTGCTCCAAAGTGGTGGCATTGCGGCGAAAGAGTTCATATTGATAATTAGGCCGCAAACCTCTCCGAAAGCGGGATATCGTCATGGTGCTCTCTTCCGTGACCCCGCACCGCAAATAATACTCATCGAACTCGGCGGTGTACTCGGTCACGGATCGGTTCACTTGGGAGATGCTTTGCCACTTGTCTATAAGACGTTGGCGATATGAGGCAGGAAGGTACTTCTCCCTCAATTTGAGTTTCATATCATCCCAGGTACCGATTTGGGGTTGACGTCGCTGGTTGAGCAGGCTCTCCACATTGATCCAATAAGTTTGGGCCTGCCCTTGCAGCTTCATCTTCGCATATCGGACTCTTCGGTGGTCCGTCATCTCAAACCACTTGAAGTACCGGTCCATACCGGCCTCCCAATCTAGATACACCCTAGGGTCCAAGGACCCGCTAAAAGTGGGAGGGTCCGCACGCACACCCCTAAGAATGCGGTCGTCATCCTCGTCATCACGATTCCGTCGTTGATGACGACGACCGTTACCCCCGTGATCATTGTCGGAGGCATAATCATCCACTATAGGCGCCTGTTGCCTCCCGACATCCTCTACCTGAGCCCTTGGCACAGCGGGTTGCTGCACCGGCTCTTGTTGGCCGTTCGTCGGCGCGGGTTGCGCCGCTACTGGGCCCCTCTCTAGGACGGCAATCCTCCCAACAAGGCCTTGAATGGACTGCTCCGAAACCCCAGCCCGATCCTCGAGGACCTTCATCCTCCCTTCTAGACACGTCCCTATGCCATCCATACGCGTACTAAGACCATCCATACGCGTGTCTAAACGATCCATGATGGCCCGGAACATCTCGACCGTGGAAGACTCATCGGAACTACGGGCTCGGGAGTCTGCCATAGGTGGTGGTGGCGAGTATTGGGTGCCTCGACGGGTGGGCATGCAAAGACGTACGGACTAGGTGACAACGACCGACTAATGCAAACACACTAAATGATACACTTAGACCTAATTGCAATTTGAAAACACTCCTTTTTTGGTATTTTGAAATAATGTAATTTAAAACACTTTTTTTTTGTTTTGAAAAGAATGAGACTCGACTACACCCTAGACACGGCCAAGACTCGGTACGCGGCGGAGGTAATCGACCCGAAGGTCACTCGCGCATGTGTGTGGTCTTCCCGGTAGGCGAAGCCTAACGGTCGGACAACACCTTTGGATATACCGAGTGAAGGTGTGTGTGGGGTAACCTTAGACTATGCAAGACTTATGCAACGACTACCCTAGACTCGACTTGCTCTGATACCAAACTGATGCGGGACGGACACGGGAGACGACACTATACAGTGCCACCCTCGGACTCTAGATGAAGACGCGACCAACAATACACACCAGGGAGACACTAAGCCCGACACTACGAGCTCCTAGTGGCAAAACGTCGCTAACAGAAGTACAAGCTCACTCGGCGTCCCATGCGAGGGAAAGCGTGGATCGTGCGCGGTTAAGGAACCGGCAGAGTTCAAGGTAGTCAGACTCACTTCCGGACTCGGATCGAGTCGCGGGACGGGTCACTCTCACGCTCACAGCGGTGACATGGACACACGGGCTAGGAACCTACACTCTCGGCAGCGGCCTAAGACCGTATACTAGCTAAGCAATGTAACGCCAAGAAGTTAAGACCTTTACCTCCACGCACCCGGCGTGGCGAAGACACCCCGGCTGACTTACGGACCCCCGATTAACATAATTCACAGCAGTACAAAAGGATTCGACCCACTCCACGCAGGGAGGTAAAAGGTCACATGTGGGCCCCGGGGATCACGCAAATCAGGTTGACAGGCAGCATCTTGATGTCGACTCGACGTGCCGAACTCATGAATGATCTAACGCATGAATGATCTGGGAGACTTTCTCATCATTGGGACGAGAGGATCCCGAGGGAGTAGTGGCTCGAAATTGAGTTGAAGGACCATTGGATTGGACATTGCCCATGGGTCGGGCATGACCATAAGAATGAGGGCGTGGCCCTTTGAAAGAATGGTGAGAATTTTGATGAACATGTTGAAATTGAGGATTATAAGATGTGCTAGGTTGATCATCCTCATGAATTGAATTAAACATGTTGTTTTGTTTATCAAAGTAAGCCATTAGGCAATCCAAATAATGTGCAAACAATTTGCAAAGAAACACACAAGTTGGAATGGTTACCTTGATTTTTATTTGTTTAAACCTTGGTGAATTAATGAATTTTAGCAAAGTTTGGAATGATTCACACAAGGGGGGAACCTAGTTTCAATATGAGTTGAACTCCAATGCCAACTAGGGATCCTCTCTCACCACGCATAGGCCAACTAACTCGGGACTTCAAAAGGGTACAACCTGCCCGGCGTCCGTGAGGGAATCCACGGGTGCGGGGACTTACGGAGGCTTGGAAAAGGGATTTCCGGTCCAAAGAGACGGAATGCTCAATGGAGGGTCGTCCCGATTCCAAGAGGGTGTGTGGAATCCTAATGAAGATAGAGGAGGTCTCTCAAACCGATGCAAAGATGAATGCAGCAGGGAAAATAAGCCAATCAGCACAATATGATCAATCAATAAATATAGGCATCAATCAGCATGAAAAAAAAAAAACCACAGTAAAAACACGCCCTGGCTGGGGGCGCCACTAACCAAAGACACGATGATGTGACTGTCGTGAATCAAAGCGAGGGGCCAGGGGCAGAAAAACGCGCCTTAGACTGAGGCGCTATCAATAAAAGGACGCCCCTGCCAGTGGGCGTCAAATCACAAGAAACGCCTGAATGGGAGGCGCTAATCAACAAAGAAACGCCCTGTGATAGGGCGTTAACTCACAGAGCAGGTAAATAACGCAGGGCAATGTGATAAAGATGCCCGTGGAGGAGGCGTTAATCAAAGATAACACGCCCTGCGTGAAGGCGTTATAAATAAAAGACGCCCCTGAGAGGGGCGTGAATTCTTTCAAACCTCCACGGCTAGCAACCAATGAAAACACTCACAGTCACATAAATAAGGCAATCAACAGGATATAAGCATGCTCATCAAAAATTTTTAAATAAGTGGAAATTTTTAAAGAAAAATCAACAAACTGACAAATCACTTAGGGAAGAGTGCAAAACCAATGGAGGGTGCCCGAGGGGCATAAAAGGGAGACGCACCGAGGGTGCAATAGGGGAGACGGCACACGCGGGTGCCTAAGGGGAAAGGGGTAATAAACAAAGAACATAAAAGGTCCCACCGTGATCGCCAATTTGTAGATCTCTTTTAAAATCCACTTAAGAAAAGTTAAATTCATAAACAATATGCGTGAGCACGAGGTGCTAAGGGGAGTGTGTGATCGCCAGAGACACAAGGCCTCAAAATATAACAATAAAAATCATGGAGGGATCGCGGAAAATACCTTGAATGCGGGGGATGTGAGTACTCCTTTCTCTTCAAAATCGGCCGGCCGACGAAGAGAGTTCTTCCTTTAATTACCCTTGCAAAAAAAAAGACAAACACCAATGAAGAAATTGCATTAGAACATGGTGAGTGTAGCATCAATCCTTAAAAGATATGAGCATGTAAACATATGTGAGAACACACCTTAAGGGTGGTTGCCCCTTAAACCCCTATGCAAAAAGGGTATGGGAGATGATATGAATGATATGAAAAATATGAATAAAAATAGGGGGAAAGAGTGCAAGAGTTGCACTAAGGAGAGATCTCAATATGATAGTTGAGAAAAATCAATGAAAACAATGATATATGATGCATGATCTATAATAATAATGATAATGAAGATAAGAAGATTAATGAAGGGAAGATAAGATAAAAAAAATCTTTTTTGTGGTTCCTTGGCTTGAATGCTCGATGGGGAGAAAGGCTTCAAAGGATGAAGCTTGATGTGAAGAAGCCTTCCCTTAGCCAAGCACCTTCGGTTCCTGTAAAAAGAAAAGAAGACAACAGAAGAAAAAAGGGAAGAAACAGAAGAAGAAGAAGAAGAATAAGAAGAAGAAGCAGGAGGATACGGAAGAAGAAGAAGAAGAATAAGAAGAAGAAGCAGAAACAGAAGGAGACACGTAGAAGACAGAAGAAAAAGGGGAAAGAAGAAAAAGAAGAACGCAGGGGAGAATAAAAATTATCGGAACCAACCCCTTAACAGAGGCGAGAGCCTCTATTAATAGGTTAGGAAAGGGTGATAAGAAGGGAAGAGATTAAAGGAGGAAGGGATAAGAACAGCAAGAGCCCAAAGAGGGGAGGATTAAGCTGGGCAAGAACCCAAACGAAGTAGGGACTCTCTGGGGAAAGGCTGCGTTCGTTCGGAACACAAAAGTGAAACACGACTTGGTTCAGGGCGTCAATTGTTGAATTGACGACCTACCCAGAGGGCGTTTCTTAAAAACACGCCTTAGACTAAGGCGTCTCTTCCTGGATCAATTTTGGAAATAAGTCTTTCTTTTATTTAAAAATTCTGAAACACGCCTTAGGAAGAGGCTTTATTTAAAACACGCCTTAGGAGAAGGCGTTATTTACTTGAAACACGCCTTAGGTGAAGGCGTTATTTATTTGAAACACGCCTTAGCCCAGGTCGTTAATTCTGAAAAATTAGAGAAAATATCCAAAAAAAATCCAGAAAAATCCAGAAAATAGAGAAAAATAGGAAAAGATGAGGAAAAGTGAGAAATCCAAGAAAAGTGGGAAAAAACACTCAAACGAAGCTAATTTGAGGGTCAAATTGTGGCATTACAAGGTAATATGAAATGTACTCACAGTAACGTCAATTTTGGCGTGTCTACAGCTGCCCCGCCTTGGCGTCTGCTTTGCAAGGGAGCAGAGCAAACTGAAAAGTAGATGCCAAGGTGTGATGAGACACGCAATCAATATCACTTGATAAGAAATCAAAAGCTCGAGATGAAGCAAATCTCGGGAAATCCAACGAAATCAACAATGTTTGGATAAAAAAGGGGAGATGCGCACGAGGGCACGAAGGAGAATGATCAACTTCCAGCGCGGTGGAAGTACCTCAGGTCACAAACCTGTAGATTTCACCATTGGGGAGCGGTTACCAGCCAGTGGACGTGCTGCAGCCAAGGTGGATCAAAGGGGAAAGTTTGAAAATAAGATGATAAAAATCCAAACAAGGAGCTTTCGAGAAAATGACCCAGAACAGCGTCAAAACGAACTGAGGACTCAATTCGGCATGGAATATCTCACATTGAAGATCAAGATCAATTTGACCCTCAAAAACAGCTTATCAGAATGATTTTTCAACAATTGTTTCAAATTCCTACATGAATGCATGCTGGGTTTAAAGGGAAAAATTAAATCAAACGAAAATATAGAATAATCAAGGATAATATTGTTAAACTGACAAGACTGGGTCAAGAAACTGATTTCGTGAGCTGATACTAAGCCGAAGCCCATTTATCCACGCACCAATTCGCAAAAGGGAACCATCGTCCCCAATCTTGGACGGCTCAACGGCCTATCCGTGTGACTAAGACTCCTCTGGAATCATCATTGTTTTTGATGAAGGGGAACTCAAATCCCAGATTTACCAAAGCCACAAGGTCCTTGATATAATCTAGTAACATATGTAACATATAGTAGAATGCATACAAGGAGATGGTGATATCAATAAGTATGGGAACTGAGAAATGAGCTGCAAGCACCGTGGGACTTTGAGTGATGATGCCCTGCCGGCGGGACCAAGAGCCTCTTCCTGCGCTCAAAAATTCATTAGCCAAGATATAACAAGCAATGAATAAGGCATTTAATCATAGCATGCATAGCATGAATCAAAGCAACCAATCATAGCATATATCATGAACAGCATAAGTCAAATCATGGCATAGCAAAGCATCATTATTTGTTGTTTGTCATGAGGATGACAATCTGGCTAATCAAGTTTTGGAGTTAAATAATCAGGATCTGATAATGCCCATCGGCGGAGTAATCAGATGAAACGAGCAGGAGTTGATTGAAAGATTTGGAGATGAATAATCATGAGATATGATAATCAGAATGATATAGGGAGATGATGCCCCTGGGTGACATGTCATGAGAATATTGGGAAGAATCAATAGATTGATAGCAATAAGTAGAGAGAGGACCCATCCCGTGATTTTGGTCTCTGCAAAGCTGTTCCTGCAAAACACCATCAGAAAATACAATGCAAATTTTTGGATTTTGGAAATATGCAAATTTTTATGAGTTTTTGAATATGCAAATTTTTATGAGTTTTGAAAAAGATATTCAAATTTTTATGAGTTTTGATCAATATGTAAATTTTTGTGAAGTTTTGTAAAAGATATTCAATTTTTTGTGAAGTTTTGAGAAAGGTATTCAAATTTTTATGGATTTTGGACAAGAAATATTCAATTTTTTGTTTGATTTTGGTTAGACATTGCTAAAGCAGCATCAAAGGGTGTTTTAAATCACTGGCTAGGGGTCCTCATTCTTTCCCTTTTTGCTAAAAATTGCCCGGAGTCGGGCGTGCATTGAAGGTGGCGCCCTATAACCGACCGCCTTTGATCAACGGTGCCCCTACCAAGGCCATACCCAAGAAACATTCGGTCTTGGAGGGAGAAGAGAAGAACAATTGGAGACAAGCTTTATACAGGATGGAAAATATCAGGACTTGAATTCCTTCCAAGGTTTAACCCTCCAAGAGGTAGTCTGTTGTGCCGGGACTTTGTGCCTTTGATTTTTAGACCCTTGACATACATACGACCAGGGTTTTCCCTGCGGGGACTTTGCCACTCTTGACATGCCTTAATTCATACTTTTGCTTTTATCGAAATTCTGACTTGATTTTCATAATAGCCCTTTTGGCTAGATGTATATTATGAAAGCTCATATGAAAACTCATATTGATGTTGATTTTGGGTCAAGACTGCCCCTATTTGAGACTCCTCTCGTATTGGGGATTACCTAGGTTGGTCATCTCATCCGTCAACCTCTTGCCCCTGCATGTGACCGAATAAAGAAGAGAAAAAGACTTCCAGATATACTCATGACATGGCCAAGATAGCAACGGTGTTTTTATCAAAGGAGCCAGCTAAGGACGCCGTGAAGTGTGTGCGGTGCCCAACTAAGGGTTGCTCTTAACAAGCGGGGAGAGAATGTCGAATTCCCAGCGCGGGGTTCTTATACCCAAGAGTACTGCATAGCAAGCCTAAAGATTCTTTTGAGAATGATTTAATTTAACAAAAGCCTAAGATAAAGATCTGAAACACCACTCTTAATCTTGTTAAGAAGCACTTGATTTTGCAAATCATGCGTGAAGTAATGAGAAAATGATATCATTAAAATGCATACTTACGCCAATATGTTACCTTGCAACCTTTGTAGAAGCAGCTGCTGCGAGGCGATGTTGATCATCGTGGGATAGTCCTCTTTGGCAGTCCATAGGATTGGAAGCAAAGGATTGAAAGTGGCTTAACAAGAAGGAGTGGTGCCAAGACCAGACTCAAATGAATAAGGAGAAAAGGAAGAGAGGCGAGGGCTAGAACTCCCTCACTAAGGTGTGGAGACCCTGATCACATGAAAGATCTACAGAAGGAGAGGAGAATTAGAAGGAGGAGTGAGGACTAAAGCCTCGAAAGCAGTGGGAGAAAGGGCAAATGCCCAAGGTAGTGGATGTGGAAGAAGTTGGGTCGGACCCAGAATCAGGAGGAATTAGAAGAAGAAATTGATAGATGGAAAGAGGCGGATCTGGAGGGTCCGGAGGTAAAGGAGGAGAATCGTGATAGGAGGAATCATCCGGAGGCTCCGGAGGGATAACGAAAGAAGGGACGCGATGTCCTGGGAAGAAATAAAGAAAAAGATGATGAAAAAGGAGGAAGAAAATGAAGGATGTGATATCCCGGAGGAGCAGAAAGATGAATCGGAAGAAAGATGGAGGGTCCGGAGGTTCCGGAGGAAGAGGATGGAAAGGGGCGCGATGCCCAGGGAGAGAAAAATCCGGAGGTTCCGGAGGAATGAAATCAGAAAGGAGAAGGTGGAAAGGGGCGTCGTGCCCGAGAGAAAAGTCCGGAGGTTCCGGAGGAAGCAAATAAAGAAGGTGGAGAGGGGCGTCGTGCCCAAAGGGAAAATCCGGAGGTTCCGGAGGAATAAGGTGGAAAGGGGCGCGATGCCCTGGGAGAAAGTCCGGAGGTTCCGGAGGAATAGAATCAGAAAGGGCGAGATGCCCAAAGAGGAGGGATAAAATTCCTGGAGGTTCCAGGGAGATAGCAGGAAAAGGGACGCGATGCCCCAGGGATAGTGGATAAAAAGATGAAGATGAATAAGATGGGAAGTGTGGAATATCCGGAGGTGCCGGAAGGCGGGGAAGATACGGGTTTGGAGGCCCGGGAAGCAGGAGGTGCAAATGCATATGAATGCAATAGAATGGACGTGATGAATGCAGTGAATGCATGAACGCAATGAAATGCAAAGAAGATGAGGAATGTGAAGGGTGAGAGGGTGAAATCCTCCTCTTTCCCCTGGGAGTGGCCCATGAAGAAAACGTGATAGACAAGAATATGGATGAAATAATGGAAGGCCTTTTGGCATCAAGATAACTGCCCCTCCACGGCAGTGAAAGTGTATGAGAAATAGCCCCTGCCGAGGCTTCAATGGTGAATGACAACTCCCTTGGAGAGTGCAAAGTAATGGTGTGAGGGAGTTGGAAAATTGGAACATGAAGCATTGCCATGCCCATTAATTGTGGTGTATAGGAAGTGTTGAACAAATTGGGCATTCGCCCCTTGTATGGAGGAATGGAATCAAGATTTGGAAGAGGGAACAAAGGGTGCCCTGCCTGGCCCTTGGATGGCATCAATTCTTGGCATTCTTCCCTGAGCAATGGCGGTGACTTGGCCTCTGCGACCATGCTCGGCACAATAATCCGGATTGGCATCCGGTAAATGACTTCTTGAATCTTGAATTGCATGACCGTGGCCACATCTGTCTTGCCCGGCTCTTGATCACCTTCGGCACAAATACTTGCAGAAGCACTCCCATTCCGAGTAGTAAAAGGAGGTGAAGCGGAGGCGGAAGGTTTTGTGAGTGGTGGAGGTATAATGGAAAGTGTTGGCGTAAGTGGAGGCGGAGGTTCAAACACATCGAGTTTCTCCCTTTGCTTGCAAGCGGTCGGGGTTAGGTCGAGTGCAAAAAGTGGTGGGTCCTGCTCAGGATTAGCCATAGGTAAAGGTGGAGGGTTAAATAGTGGGGTAAGTAAGGTGGTTTTTAGGGATGGTGGTACTGGGAGGTCAATTGGAGGAGGTTCAGTGGTAGGCTCGGTGTAGGCCGATGTGGAGGTTACTGACTTAATAGGTGGAGGTTTTATAATGGAAGGCTCAGCGGTGGCTAATGGTGTGAAGGTTGATGGTATAGTGGGTGGAGGTGTAGTTGGTGGAGGGTTAATGGGTGAAGGTTTGGTGCGTAGAAAATGCCGGACGGGGCGAGCAGTGTTAGGAGTGGGAGTGGGAATGGGAAGAGACTCAATAGGCGCCGGTGCGGACGATTGGAATATCGACCCATCGTCGTAACACCAACTAGTCTCATAAACAGGGGTTGAATTGGGAGTGGTTTCCTCCTGAGCAGGGGGTTCATCGAATGAAAATGGGGAAAGCGAAAAGTTAAGGAAACTCGGAAGGGGTGCCTGCGGAGCTTCATCATCATCGTATACTGCCTCGGATTCTTCGAATGCCGGCTCTTGCTCACTTGAACCGCCGACGCCGTAATCATCCCTCCTGTCTTTCCACTCTCTCTCCATCTTTGTAATCTCGTCCAAAGCGGCATGGAGAGGATTGACTGGAGTAGGAGAAGCCGTGACCCTCTTTATTTGTTCCTCCATCAAAGTAATCTTATCAAGAAGAGATTGTTGGAGGGGTGTGACTTGAACAACCGAGGGCTGGCAGGGCCTTGAAGGAGGAAGGGCCGCATAAAAAGGCCGTAGAGGGGAATTAATGGGCCGGCCCATGGAAGAACCCGGATGGGCCGGATTGCAATGAATAAATGGGCCTTGGGGCCGTGATCGAGAGGGAATAGAAGGAGGCGGGTGATGGGCCACCCGAGTAGGATGAACAGGAGGAGATGGGTAATGGGCTACCCGATCAGGATTGGAAGGAGGAGGTGGGTGATGGGCCACCCATGTAGAATTGGAGGGAGATGGGTGATGGGCCACCCGAATAGAATTGGAAGGAGGGAGAGATGCATGAGATGTACCCTCAACGGCGGCCTTAAGGGCTTGGATCTGTTGAGGGGTAAGATGATCTAACGCATGAATGATCTGGGAGACTTTCTCATCATTGGGACGAGAGGATCCCGAGGGAGTAGTGGCTCGAAATTGAGTTGAAGGACCATTGGATTGGACATTGCCCATGGGTCGGGCATGACCATAAGAATGAGGGCGTGGCCCTTTGAAAGAATGGTGAGAATTTTGATGAACATGTTGAAATTGAGGATTATAAGATGTGCTAGGTTGATCATCCTCATGAATTGAATTAAACATGTTATTTTGTTTATCAAAGTAAGCCATTAGGCAATCCAAATAATGTGCAAACAATTTGCAAAGAAACACACAAGTTGGAATGGTTACCTTGATTTTTATTTGTTTAAACCTTGGTGAATTAATGAATTTTAGCAAAGTTTGGAATGATTCACACAAGGGGGGAACCTAGTTTCAATATGAGTTGAACTCCAATGCCAACTAGGGATCCTCTCTCACCACGCATAGGCCAACTAACTCGGGACTTCAAAAGGGTACAACCTGCCCGGCGTCCGTGAGGGAATCCATGGGTGCGGGGACTTACGGAGGCTTGGAAAAGGGATTTCCGGTCCAAAGAGACGGAATGCTCAATGGAGGGTCGTCCCGATTCCAAGAGGGTGTGTGGAATCCTAATGAAGATAGAGGAGGTTTCTCAAACCGATGCAAAGATGAATGCAGCAGGGAAAATAAGCCAATCAGCACAATATGATCAATCAATAAATATAGGCATCAATCAGCATGAAAAAAAAAAACCACAGTAAAAACACGCCCTGGCTGGGGGCGCCACTAACCAAAGACACGACGATGTGACTGTCGTGAATCAAAGCGAGGGGCCAGGGGCAGAAAAACGCGCCTTAGACTGAGGCGCTATCAATAAAAGGACGCCCCTGCCAGTGGGCGTCAAATCACAAGAAACGCCTGAATGGGAGGCGCTAATCAACAAAGAAACGCCCTGTGATAGGGCGTTAACTCACAGAGCAGGTAAATAACGCAGGGCAATGTGATAACGATGCCCGTGGAGGAGGCGTTAATCAAAGATAACACGCCCTGCGTGAAGGCGTTATAAATAAAAGACGCCCCTGAGAGGGGCGTGAATTCTTTCAAACCTCCACGGCCAGCAACCAATGAAAACACTCACAGTCACATAAATAAGGCAATCAACAGGATATAAGCATGCTCATCAAAAATTTTTAAATAAGTGGAAATTTTTAAAGAAAAATCAACAAACTGACAAATCACTTAGGGAAGAGTGCAAAACCAATGGAGGGTGCCCGAGGGGCATAAAAGGGAGACGCACCGAGGGTGCAATAGGGGAGACGGCACACGCGGGTGCCTAAGGGGAAAGGGGTAATAAACAAAGAACATAAAAGGTCCCACCGTGATCGCCAATTTGTAGATCTCTTTTAAAATCCACTTAAGAAAAGTTAAATTCATAAACAATATGCGTGAGCACGAGGTGCTAAGGGGAGTGTGTGATCGCCAGAGACACAAGGCCTCAAAATATAACAATAAAAATCATGGAGGGATCGCGAAAAATACCTTGAATGCGGGGGATGTGAGTACTCCTTTCTCTTCAAAATCGGCCGGCCGACGAAGAGAGTTCTTCCTTTAATTACCCTTGCAAAAAAAAAGACAAACACCAATGAAGAAATTGCATTAGAACATGGTGAGTGTAGCATCAATCCTTAAAAGATATGAGCATGTAAACATATGTGAGAACACACCTTAAGGGTGGTTGCCCCTTAAACCCCTATGCAAAAAGGGTATGGGAGATGATATGAATGATATGAAAAATATGAATAAAAATAGGGGGAAAGAGTGCAAGAGTTGCACTAAGGAGAGATCTCAATATGATAGTTGAGAAAAATCAATGAAAACAATGATATATGATGCATGATCTATAACAATAATGATAATGAAGATAAGAAGATTAATGAAGGGAAGATAAGATAAAAAAAATCTTTTTTGTGGTTCCTTGGCTTGAATGCTCGATGGGGAGAAAGGCTTCAAAGGATGAAGCTTGATGTGAAGAAGCCTTCCCTTAGCCAAGCACCTTCGGTTCCTGTAAAAAGAAAAGAAGACAACAGAAGAAAAAAGGGAAGAAACAGAAGAAGAAGAAGAAGAATAAGAAGAAGAAGCAGGAGGATACGGAAGAAGAAGAAGAAGAATAAGAAGAAGAAGCAGAAACAGAAGGAGACACGTAGAAGACAGAAGAAAAAGGGGAAAGAAGAAAAAGAAGAACGTAGGGGAGAATAAAAATTATCGGAACCAACCCCTTAACAGAGGCGAGAGCCTCTATTAATAGGTTAGGAAAGGGTGATAAGAAGGGAAGAGATTAAAGGAGGAAGGGATAAGAACAGCAAGAGCCCAAAGAGGGGAGGATTAAGCTGGGCAAGAACCCAAACGAAGTAGGGACTCTCTGGGGAAAGGCTGCGTTCGTTCGGAACACAAAAGTGAAATACGACTTGGTTCAGGGCGTCAATTGTTGAATTGACGACCTACCCAGAGGGCGTTTCTTAAAAACACGCCTTAGACTAAGGCGTCTCTTCCTGGATCAATTTTGGAAATAAGTCTTTCTTTTATTTGAAAATTCTGAAACACGCCTTAGGAAGAGGCTTTATTTAAAACACGCCTTAGGAGAAGGCGTTATTTACTTGAAACACGCCTTAGGTGAAGGCGTTATTTATTTGAAACACGCCTTAGCCCAGGTCGTTAATTCTGAAAAATTAGAGAAAATATCCAAAAAAATCCAGAAAAATCCAGAAAATAGAGAAAAATAGGAAAAGAGGAGGAAAAGTGAGAAATCCAAGAAAAGTGGGAAAAAACACTCAAACGAAGCTAATTTGAGGGTCAAATTGGGGCATTACAAGGCAATATGAGATGTACTCACAGTAACGTCAATTTTGGCGTGTCTACAGGGGGCGCCCCAAGCTTGGGCCCTTCTTGGGCCAAATTGCTTCAAGTCTCATAAGGCCTTCCACAAGTCCATATTACTCCAATCTAGGAGGCCCATGTGGAGGGGAGGCTTAATTGGGCCTTAAGTGGCTTAAGAACCCAATATGAAGCCTAATGAGGCCTTATTACCCAATATGGCAATTAACCCTAAATGGACCCTAAAGGACTCACCCATTTGGCACCCATTTGGCTTATTAAGAGCCTTACATTGAACCCAATATGAAAAACCCACATAAAACACTCATTACAACCCAATGGCAAAGCAAACAATTGCTAAAACAATGCAAGTAAATGCTAAATGTGACTAAAAATCAAAGTGGGGACTCCAGGCTATCGCCTAGCCAAAGAGATGCTGCTGTAGCTCGAGTGGTGCTCCGTGTACGGTACTGATGACTCGCCGGCTCGTGCCTCTCGCGTGCTCTGGTGTCCGCACCACTAGCGAGTATCGTCCCTGTGAAGAAGAAGAATGGACAGATCCGAATATGTGTTGACTTCCGAGATCTGAATAAAGCCTGTCCCAAGGATGACTTTCCGGTGCCAATAACGGAAGTCATGATTGATGCTACAACTGGTCATGAGGCCCTGTCATTCATAGATGGGTCGTCCGACTACAACCAGATATGGATCGCGAAGCATGACCGGGTCCATACCGCCTTCCGAACCCCTAAAGGCATCTACCACTACAAGAGGATGCCGTTCGGACTAAAGAATGCTGGCGCAACTTATCAGCGTGCAATGACCAGAATATTTGATGAGTTACTCTACCACAAGGTCGAGTGCTACATAAATGATCTAGTGGTCAAGACCAGAAGAAAGAAGACCATTTGCAGGACCTCCAGATCATTTTTCAGAGGCTGAGGCAGCATGAATTTAAGATGAACCCTATGAAATACGCATTCGGAGTGTCGAGCAGAAAGTTCTTAGGTTTCATTGTCAGATATCGGGGAATCGAGATAGACCCCGCAAAGATCAAAGCGATTCAGGAGCGACCTACGCCAAGGAACCTCTCTGAGCTAAGATCACTGTAAGGCCGTTTGGCTTATATCTGGCAGTTCATTTCCAATTTGTCAGGGCGATGTCAGCCTTTCCACAAATTGATGAGGAAGGATGTTCCCTTTTACTGGGATGAAGATTGCCGACAGCCTTTGACAAGCTGAAAGACTATCTGAAAACTCCTCCAGTGCTGGGCGCACCAGTGAAAGGGCGGCCGCTGATATTATATATAGCCGCCACACATAACTCTCTGGGGGCAATGCTAGCCCAGAACAATGAAGAAGGGAAAGAACAAGCCCTCTACTACCTCAGTCGGAGACTGGTCAAGACTAAGGAGAAATATACTTATATTGAGAAGACCTGTCTGTCACTGGTTTTCGCAGTCAAGAAGCTTCGACATTATATGTTGTCGCATGAAATCAGCCTGGTATCCAAAGAGGACCCGCTGAAATATATTATGTCTCAGCCGGCACTCAAAGCTCGCATAGGCAAATGGGTGGTCATCCTTATGGAGTTTGACATCTCCTATGTGCCGTGAAAGGCTGTCAAGGACCAAGCTATTGCAGACTTCTTCGCCGAACATCCGGTACCGGAAGACTGTCCGCTAGAACCGGAGCTTCCCGAAGACGAAACCCTAGAAGCCGCTCAAGTGCAGCCCTCCTTGTGGCAGTTATATTTTGACGGCGCTTCCAGAATTGACACCTCGGCCACTGGGTCAGCCAGGGTCAGAGCAGGAGCATGCATAGTCCTGAAGTCTCCAGAAGGGGAAGTTGTGCACACATCTTGCTCAATAAATAAGCCATGCACAAATAATGAAGTAGAGTATGAAGCCCTGATAATCGGATTACAGATTGCACTGTCCATGGGGATTTAGATGCTGGAAGCATTTGGAGACTCCATACTAGTTATGAAATAGCTGGAAGGAGAGTTCGATGTGCGGAAGCAAGAGCTCCTCCCCTACCATCAGTTGGCAACCCACCTGATGTCAAGATTCTACTTCATCAGTGTCAAGCATGTCAGCCAAAGACAGAACGCTCAGGCGGACGCCCTCGCTAAGTTGGCTAGTTCTTTGGCAGTCCCGCCAGACACAAGCCTGAACATAACAGTGATTAACCGCCGGAAGGTCTCCAGTGTGACAGAGGTCTTGGCCGACGAACAAGAGAATGAGGTGATAGCCGTCGAAGAGGTTCAATAGCCCGATTGGCGAGAACATCTCCTACGGTGGTTTCAGCACCAGCAGCTCCCAAAGGTAAAAGAACAGAGAATGAAACTCCTGAGGGTCAAAGACTCTTACGAGATGAGAAGCGGAACCCTGTTCCGAATAATGGCGGATGCCCAAAGAAAAGTTCTACTTCGTTGCTTGTCTTCAACAGAAGCTAGGCAGGTGATGCAAGAAGTCCATGCCGGTTTAGCTAGAGCGCATCAGGCCGGCCCGAAAATGAAAATTGAGATAAAGAAATTGGGTTACTATTGGCCCACTATATTTGATGACTGCTGCAAGTTCGCCAAGGCTTGTCAGAAATGTCAAGAGCATGCCAATGTGTCAAGAAGACCTCCAGTACCACTACATCCTACCTTACCAAGCTGGCCGTTTGCTCAGTGGGGCACGGATGTGGTAGGACCACTACCAGCATCTTTAGTAGGGTACAGATACATCTTAGCAGCCACGGATTACTTCTCCAGATGGGCAGAAGCAGTTGCGCTAAGAGATGTGACGGGAGAACTGGTTGCAAGATTCTTCCGGCAAAACATAATATTTCGGTTCGGGATTCCCAGCCGAATCATCTCCGACAATGGCAGCCATTTCAGAAACCAGAAGGTTTATTGGTTGGCTGACAAATACAAGATTGACTGGAGGACATCGTCCCCCTACAACCCTCAGGCCAATGGACTTGCAGAAGCCTTCAACAAAACGCTATGCACGTTGCTGGCAAAGACTGTCAAGTCCAATAAAAAAGATTGGGAAGAAAAGATGTACGAGGCACTCTGGGCCTATCGTACCGTCTATAAAACCCCAACCAGCTGTTCGTCGTTCTTCCTCGTGTATGGGTCAGAGGCTGTGGTGCCGATTGAATTAGAAGTCCCCTCGCTGCGAGTCGCCATCCAGCATGGACTAGTCAACGGTGAACAAACTAATGCAGAAAGAAGATTGGAATAGCTCGCTGAGCTCGAAGGAAAGCGCCTCCATGCGCAACAAAACATTCAATCATACCAAGCTCGCATGGCCCGTGATTTCGATAAGCTGGTCAAAGGTCGAGAATTCAAGAAAGGAGACATAGTAATGGTCAAAAGAAGAGAAGTGATGGCCTCCAACCCTAAAGGGAAGTTGGTCGAAAACTGGGTTGGACCATACGTTGTCCACCGGGTATATGAAGGGGGTGCCTACGTCCTTGTAGACCACAAAGGAGTCATCCAGTTCTCTCCCCTCAATGGAAAGCATATAAAGCTATATCACACGGTGCAACCGACATTCCCTGAGTGATCGGAATACCCTACCTTGGTCTAGTGGCACTCCGCCCTGATCGAGCTACCTTACCTTGGTCTAGTGGCACCCCGCCCTGATGGAGCTACCCCTACCTTGGTCTAGTGGCACTCCGCCCTAACCGAGCTACCTTCACCTTGGTCTAGTGGCACTCCGTCCTGATCGAGCTACCTCTACCTTGGTCTAGTGACACTCCGCCCTGGCCGAGCTACCCTACCTTGGTCTAGTGGCACTCCGCCCTGATCGAGCTACCTTCACCTTGATCTAGTGACACTCCACCCTGACCGAGCTACCTTCACCTTGGTCTAGTGGCACTCCGCCCTGATTGAGCTACTCTACCTTGGTCTAATGGCACTCCGCCCTAACCGAGCCACCTTCACCTTGATCTAGTGGCACTCCGCCCTGGCCGAGCTACCCTACCTTGGTGTAGTGGCACTCCGCCCTGACCGAGCTACCTTCACCTTGGTCTAGTGGCACTCCGCCTTGATCGAGCTACCTCCACCTTAGTTTAGTGGCACTCCGCCCTGGCCGAGCTACCCTACCTTGGTCTAGTGGCACTCCGCCCTGACCGAGCTACCTTCACCTTGGTCTAGTGGCACTCCGCCCTGATCGTGCTACCTCCACCTTGGCTAGTGGCACTTCGCCCTGACCAAGCTACCTTCACCTTGGTCTAGTGGCACTCCGCCCTGATCGAGCTACCCCTACCTTGGTCTAGTGGCACTCCACCCTGACCGAGCTACCTTACCTTGGTCCAGTGGCACTCCGCCCTGATCGAGCTACCTTCACCTTGGTCTAGTGGCACTCCGCCCTGATCGAGCTACCTTTACCTCGATCTAGTGGCATTCTGTCCTAACCGAACTCGCATAATATCTACATCTTTGCCATTATGGGCCTTACGCCCGAATCGGCACAAATCTATCCCTTGCGTTAGCACTACATTCTTGCTGACGAATAAACCCTTTTTTTGGCGCAAGACTTCGTGTCCTAGCCAAATTTCATACATCATTGCCATCGCGGTCCTACGCCCGAATCGGCACAAATCCACTCTTTGCGTCAGCATTGTCTCCTTGCTAACGAATAAACCATTTTCTAGCGCAAGACTTCGTGTCCTAGCCAACCTTTGTACATCTTTGCCATTGCGAGCCTTACGCTCGAACAGGCTCAAATCTATCTTTTGCGTCAGCATTGTTTCCTTGCTGACGAATAAGCCCCTTTTCCGCGGTGCAAGACTTCGTGTCCCAGCCGACCCTCAACAACATTGCCATCACGGGCCTTACGCCCGAATCGGCATAAATCTACCCTTTGCGTCAGCATTGTCTCCTTGCTGTCGAATAAACCCTTTTCCCTCGGCACAAGACCTCGTGTCCTAGCCGACTCTCTCAGCATCCTTCTGTTGTATAAGCAAAAAAAAAAGAAGAAAGAAAATAAAAATGGGGTTAAAAATAGAGATACCCCACCGGCCTTGCTCCTAAACTAGGATAGGGGCTAAAATGGCTATAACCCGGCTGTGGCGAAAACCCGAAAGGGCGTTACAGGCAAAATCTGGTACCCCGTCACGTGAAAATCCGAAAGGGCGCGTGGGCAAAAGTAAGAGGGGGCTGGCCTCGACGAAAACCCGAAAGGGCGCTTAGGTCAGTAAAGTGATAATCTAAAAAGTTCCTCTTTATTCTCCTCCTAATGAAACTCCCAAGGGACAACCATCAAAAGTCCCACCGGAGATCCCCTACAAACCTGTGTTCGACCCTCGTCATCATCGGCGAGATCGGTCGATCTCTACCTTTTAACTCGAACCTTTCGTCCATGTTAATGAACATACTCCTTGCTTCGACGTGTAACCCATGCCGATGAACAAACCTGTGTCCGACCCTCGTCATCATCGGCGAGATCGGTCGACCTCTACCTTTAACTTGGACCTTTCGTCCATGTTAAGAATTATATAGTCTTTGCATCGGCATTCAACTAATGTCGATGAACTAAACCAGGGCCCGACCCTTGTCATCATTGACGAGGCCGGTCGGCATCCTAGCAGACAAGTTCTCCCACGTTCCGGATTTTCCGTGGAATAAAAAAAAGGGGAAACAAAATGGGGTTAAAAATAGAGATACCCCGTCGGTCTTGTTCCTAAATTGGGACAATGGTAAAAATGGCTATAACCCGGCTGTGGCGAAAACCCGAAAGGGTGTTGCAGGTAAAATCGGGGGCACCCCGCCACGTGAAAACTCGAAAGGGCGCGTGGGCAAAAGCAAGAGGGGGCTGACTTCGGCGAAAACCCGAAAGTGCGCTTGAGTCAGTAATGTAATAAGAAAAATTGTAAAAAAATGAATAAAAAAATTGATGATGAAATGAAAAGATGATGTAGTGACGAGGTTACCCTCGTTCGTCATTCCACTTCCATCTACCCTTTCGGTCCTTATCACCATCGACAAGACAGTCTACCTTTCGGTCCTTGTCACCATCGGCAGGACCGGCTACTCCTCTCGACCCTTGTCACCATCGGTAATATCGGTCGCTACCTTTCGGCCCTTATCACCATCGGCAAGACCGGCTACTCCTCTCGACCTTGTCACCATCGGTAAGATCGATCCCTACCTTTCGGCCCTTGTCACCATCGGTAAGATCGGCTACCCTTTCGGTCCTTGTCACCATCGGCAAGACCGTCTACCTTTCAGTCCTTGTCACCATCGGCAAGACCGGCTACTCCTCTCGGTCCTTGTCACCATCGACAAGACCGGCTGCTCCTCTCGATCCTTGTCACCATCGGCAAGATCGGTAGCTACCTTTCGGCCCTTGTCACCATCGGCAAGATCGGCTACCTTTCGATCCTTGTCACCATCGGCAAGATAGGCTGCTCCTCTCAATCCTTGTCACCATCGGCAAGACCGATTGCTCCTCTCGACCCTTGTCACCATCGGCAAGATCGATCGCTGCCTTTCAGCCCTTGTCACCATCGGCAAGATCGGTCGCTACCATTCGGCCCTTGTCACCATCGGTAAGACCGTCTACCTTTCGATCCTTGTCACCATCGGCAAGACCGGCTACTCCTCTCGACCCTTGTCACCATCGGCAAGATCGGTTGCTACCTTTCGGCCCTTGTCACCATCGACAAGACCGGCTACCCTTTCGGTCCTTGTCACCATCGGCAAGACCGTCTACCTTTCGATCCTTGTCACCATCGGCAAGACCGGCTGCTCCTCTCGATCCTTGTCACCATCAGCAAGATCGGTAGCAACCTTTCGGCCCTTGTCACCATCGGCAAGACCGGCTACCTTTCGGTTCTTGTCACCATCGGCAAGACCGGCTGCTCCTCTCGACCCTTGTCACCATCGGCAAGATCGGTCGCTACCTTTCGGCCCTTGTCACCATCGGCAAGATCGGTCGCTACCTTTCGGCCCTTGTCACCATCGGCAAGACCGGCTACCTTTTGGTCCTTGTCACCATCGGCAAGACCGGCTGCTCCTCTCGACCCTTGTCACCATCGGCAAGATCGGTCGCTACCCTTTCGGTCCTTGTCACCATCGGTAAGACCATCTACCCTTTCATCCCTTGTCACCATCGGTGAGACCGGCTATCCTTTTGACCCTTGTCGCCATCGGCAAGATCGGTCGCTACCCTTTCGGCCCTTGTCACCATCGGCAAGACCAGCCATCCTTTCGACCCTTGTCGCCATCGGCAAGATCGGTCGCTACCCTTTCGGCCCTTGTCACCATCGGTAAGACCGGCCATCCTTTCAACCGTTGTCACCATCGGCAAGATCGATCGCTATCCCCTCGGCCCTTGTCACCATCGGCAAGATAGGTCGCTACCCTTCGGCCCTTGTCACCATCGACAAGACCGCCTACCTCTCGGCCCTTGTCGCTACCGACAAGATCGGTCACTACCCTTTGACCCTCGTCACCATCAGGCGAGCCCCGGTCGACTATCCCTTAGCTTGGACCTTCCGTCCACGTTAAGAAACAAACTACCTTTGCTTCGACATTTAAACCGTGTCGATAAATAAACCACACTCTCAACTTTCATCACCATCGGCGAAATGCATAAGGCATATGCACCTACTCTAGCTACGTCCCACCTTGGCCAAAGGCTGGCTTCGGGAACAGCTGCGCTGTGGTGGAGCGAACACCTCACCCCTTCGCTGAAGGCGTGAGCGCTCTCCTGCGTTAGTAGCTCATACCCCTGGACTAGGCTAATCGGCTGAAGGAAGGAAGTAAAGAAAAGAAAGAAAGAAGTCGTAATTGGAAAAAAAATAAAGATATTTCATTGATGTGAGATGTCAGAATACATCCTGGCCCGGGGCATTCCCCGAGGTACACAAGCTCCGAAGACAAAAAAGAGTGGAATTTGATGCAAAAGAAAAAAAGCGGAGTGAAGCTACGGCAAAGGGTGCCGGAAAATATCTTCTAATTCCATGAGGCCTAGGGAAGGATACTGAGTCAGCTCTTGTAACCGAGATTCAGTAGCCGTCAGCTGCGATAACTTTTCATCCAGAGAGGCAAGTTGGCCTTCAGCTAGATCAACTTCTTCTACGGTCTGGACCTCCAGGCGCTCAGTCTCCTGCAGTTCGGCTTCAGCCCTGGCAAGTTCTGCACGCAGCTCCACTATTCGCGCCATGAGGAAGGATCAGTGTTTCGAAATATTGCTAGCAACATCTCTCAGTTGCCCTACGGTCCCTCTCAAGGAGGCGGCAGCAGCTCGGCAATCCACCCTTTCTAATTTTACAGCCGCCAGCTGATCAGATACCTCCTGGCTGAGGTACTCCTGCCTGTTGGCATGCTTCAACAACATGGTAACCCGCGGGGTCCAATCATCTATTGGACACCCGAATGCCAATAATGGGCGGGAGAGGTGTTCGAATAGACTCCTCAGCTGCGCATAAGTCAGGTCCGGGGAAGCCGACATGGCCGGCTGAAGATTATCCAGAGACTGCCACACCATGTCACTAGAAAATTGTAAAACTAGCAGCGAAGTCTCGGGAAGCTGGAAGTTCATCCTGCTGTCCACCTCAGCCCAAATATCGTCGCCCGCCCCAGAGGACGTGGACGGCATGATTTGCGTCGCGCCAACGCCATACTTGACAACGGCAGCTGACGCAGTTGGGAGAGTCTCCACTACAGCAACTTCCTTCCCTGCCCTTTGAGGTGAAGCCGTAATGGCCATCTTGATAGCCGAGGATACTTGTTCTTCGCGTGCAGGCCCACCGGCTTCCAAGGGAGAAGACTCCTTAATGACGGCCAAAGCTTTAGAAGCGTCGGTCCCTTCCTCAATAATTTCTCCCGCTTCTATCTCCGGGAGGCTACTCTACTCTGGCGGCAGTTCTTCACCGGCGGCCGGGGTTCGAGATTCAGTAACTTCTGTTGGGTCGCCAGCCTCCATGTCCGTGCTAGGCCCTTCTGAAGCCGCTGCTGCCGCATAGGTTTATGGAAGCCGCAAGGCGATGGGCCTCAGAATTGGTGGGAAAATCGGTTGGCCCACGCCTGAGCCCGGGAGAGGTATCCGCACCGTGATAGTCGGCGGTGCCACCTCAGCCTGCATCACATATATATATGTCAGCCAGTTGAGTTGGAAATGACAAGAGATACTATAGGCGAGCGTCGGAATACTTCCTACCTCGACCGACACTATGTTCAGGCCCCCCAGAGTGGCCCCTGCTCACTCCAACTCGTCTCTGGCTATCGGGTATGATGGCCCGTGCTCGACTCCCAGCAATCTCAGAGGGCTGAATGTCAAAAAGTCACTTTCATAAGCTGAAGAGGCCCCAGCATCTTCGGTTTCTGTATCAGCCGGTGGAAGCTCGTCGTCACTGGAGCCACCACCGTAATCAACCCGCTCGGGGGAGGAAGACTCTTCGGCCTGCTCCCGAATCTCCAGCATCTGAGCAGGTGCCGTGCTACTAAGAGTGACTCCCTTAGCCGAGACCTCCTCAATGGTTTCTGTCTCGGGAGCGTCAGCTTGCTGAATATCCTGGGATTTCTCCCTTGAAGGCACCTGCTCTCCAGCAGCAGCCTCTCCTGTGACCTCGGCCTCAGGGAGCATCGTCGGCTGGACATTGACTGGGAGCAAGGGTAATTGACAGTCAAGACCCGACTGAAGACACAATGGGCCGCCAAGCTCTATAGACAAATTGCAAGTTACCTTCCGTCTCCTGGTGGGGTGTCGGCAAAGGTAAATCTCTTTCAACAAAAGCGGAAGGAGCTTCCTCCTCCCTATCCCTGTCTGTGGCACCCGTCACCGCCTCCAGCCCAACGACGGCGGAAGCAGTGCCAGCAGCTGCAAAAAAAAAGGGATGATCAGTCAAAGTGGCAGAAATAAGTAAAAAGCCACAGAGGAATAAGAGGTCACCTTCATCTCCGGGCCCTTGCGTCCAAGCGGCCTCAAACTCGGAGAACGATGGGATCCGAGGATGAGCCGCAACTGGTTCCTCCTCAGCAGCCTTCCTTCGGCGCGCCCGCGTAGCACGGGTGTCCGCCTTCTTGGCCTTCTTGGCCTTGCTGATAGCCTCCCTGAGCTGGGACCTGGTTCGCTTCCGCGAATCGCCAGGAGGCAGCGGCGTCATGGTCGGATCCAGCTCCGGGATGTCAAAATATGAAGGCTTCTGCGCCTTAGAAATCAGCTCCGTGTAATGCCGAGTCGCCTCCACGGAGAGGTGGGCTGCGAAGGTGCACGGGTGAACTGACTATGAAAGAGGTGGCTCAAAGCTGAAAAGAAAGACAAGCATACCTGGCGGCCCTGTATATCGGGGAGTGAGCGACCAGTAGAATACCGGGGGCGCCTTGTCTCAGGAAGCCGCCTCGCGGACGAGCCAGCAGACATCCCCTATCTTCTCGCTCTTCTCAGCCAGCTGCGCCAAATCTTCATGGCCGCGAGAAGACAAGTGGTAATATAGACCCAAGTGGTCCAGTCCCCAGTCGTCAGCATACTTGAAGGATACTAAAAGCTGATGGTCCAAGATGGCTTCTAACGAGCCGGTAATTGAAAGCCCTTGAGAATGAAGCAGGGCAAATATACAGGGGGTATTGGAATAAAGGCATTCCCGCCTATCCTCCATCCTGATGAAAGTCCTGTACGGATGGAGTCGGTCAACTTCCGGACGCCAACTCGCTACTACCGGAAGAGACTCCTCCACCGGGATAGGGATCGTCTGGAGAGCTGTCCGTTCACTGCTGACCCGGCACAGCCCCCAAAGTGTCTTGACATAGTCATCCTTCTGAATGTCCGGCATCTTCGGGTCGGCCTTGGACGACCGACTCTTCACGACCTTCCGGGCTTCCAAATATGCCATCACCTCAGTGTTGGACCAATATTTCAATTTCTTCAGATAAGCCGGATCAATGTCCAAAGCCGACTCCCGCTGAGAGTCTAGGAAACGACGCTCAGCGACATGCCAGCAGTCTTTGCGGAAGTTCCGGTAAAATCCCGTTCGTGCATTCCACCACTTAATGAAGTCTGGAGTCACCCTGGGCGAGCGAGCAGGGGATGGCACCCTGAAAGATCCATCTTCTCGGCGATGGAAGTAATCCCACCATGTACGAGCTTCGTTTGTGGTCGTCTGACCGGCTCGATGTCTGCTCGGAAGATTAAACCGTGCTGAGGAGGAAGGGATGTTCTGATCATACCCAAAATTTTGGCTGAAGCGGAAAGGATAATACAGCTCCAGCCACAGCAAGCTGCTCTTCCTGAAGACAAGGACACTGGGGCGAATGGCCAGTGCCCAATCAATCAACTCTGGCTCCAGAATTGGCCTTGTGCTCTTGGTGCCAGTAAGCGGGTGAATGAACTCCTCTGTCTCGAACAGGCGGCATTGCCGCATCTTGTTCGCAAGGGGGCTGGAGCTAGCTGCCAAACTCCAAAAATGTAGAACCCCTGGCAAATCCGTCGGGATGGTGGTCAACTTCCCCCGGATAGCAAAAAGCTGACCTGCTAAGGAAGACGGCTCGGCGCTGGCGAATTCGATCATCCTCGGCACAGGACGATCAGATTGGAGCGACCGTGGAGCTGCTTCAGGAAACAAAGTGCAGACCCAGGCGTTGAAAAAGTGAATCGGACCAACTGTCCGTGAATTTCTGGGGATACGTGATTTGTGTAGATCCCCCAACATCTTATAAATGAGACATAAAGCCACCGGGCATAGGGATAGCTTCGTCCCCCAGGCCATCAGACAAGTAGGATAAATGGCCTCCGGTATGATTACTGTCTCGTCCCCCTGAGGAAGAGCGAACGAGCAAAGCCAATATGTCAAGTACGCAGCATAGTGGGTGACTGCGTCGACTCCTGCAGGGTTTGGACCCCCTTGTCACCCTCTCCCTGAAGCGGCAGGATAGGTTGTCTGGCGACGGGCCCTCTTCTTTCGCTTCACTGCTGTCGGAGTGACTGTGGGGAAGTCTTCATATTGCTACTCCTCACCAAAGAAGTATTGAAGCCACGTGCCCATCCGCACGCGCCTTTTCTCACCAGGCTTCCGCGCTTCCCAGGAATCAAGCGTCAAACGTAGTAGGGTGCAGTATGCCTTCATCAGATAGCGATAGGCGAAGCCTGTAAAGTATTTGCCTTCGTCGTCCGTCTGGTCCTTCAGCCAGTCCGGAAAACAAACCTCTTCATATGGCTCCCCGTCTATCGGTAAGCTGCTCAACTGGGACAGACTCCAGAGATCCAGTGAAGTTTCTCCCTCTGCAGTATAGAAAGTATTGTATTCCGGGTAGAATACTTCGATCATCCCGCAGCACAGACCTCGGGAGATTGGATACCGATACCGGGAAGCATATACGCTCTGATAGACGCCGGCATGCACCAGGATTGGAGAGTACTGCCGCAGCACATAATCTGTAAATTCAACACTCCCGGTCTAAAGGCGTGGGCGTCAGTGGCTTTAAGCTCTCCAAACCACCTCACTGAAATTTGATGCTTGAAGCGGACTGCCAAGCAGTCCAAAATAAAAGGCTCATCTCGATACCCCCATTTCAGCGGGGCGAGGAATAAGCCATATATTGGCTTCTCTCTATCAACGCGCCCGGCGGTCTCGTTCCAGCGGGTCGACGTGAACTGTGGCGCTCTTATCAGTAGCCCGGCCTCTGGAGATAGCTCCTGCACGCCAAGAATGGCACCCCATTTTTTGAGTTCGCCGAGAAGATATATGGGCATGCCATGAATGACTGACTCGGTCAGACTATCTCTGTCCGCTAGTAAAGCTCCCTCAGCTCGACGGATAAGAATTATATCACGCTTCCCGTGAAGGTTGAAGCATCCAAGGAAGTCCATTAAGTGCTTATCCTTGGGGTGGTCTAGTCTGACACTATCCCCACGGTCATACTTAAAGTGATTACCGTCGAGAATCATCAGGCGGCTGGTGTCGACGGTGTCAGTTTCTGAATCGAAGGATTCGGCAACCACAGCTATCCGCCTGAATCCTCGGTCCAAGGAGTAGACATTCTCCCATGTCACAGCAACGCGGGATGCAGAGGAAGAAGAACCGGATGCCATGTTATCTGCAAGACATCATCCAGAAAAGAACAAGCAAAGTCAGAAATCAGTTAATTGAAACAAGATTTCTGACAAAATTTCGGCAGAGTCTCCCCAGTTCGGGAGTTTGCCAAAAGAAAAGCGGAAGCCGTCCACCAAGGGAGCGGCCCCTAAAAGCAGCCATAGGCACTAAGCCAAGGCCAAATGGGACACCCGAGGGATCCAGCTCCGAGGACAAGTCCTACGAGGAGCCTCCCGGGGACCGAAAATTGGGTTTAAAAACCCGAATGAAACAACTCACCCTCTAAACTCTAACTCGCTCGCCGCGGTGGAGAAGGGAATGAGGAGAGAGAAAGATTTTTGCCAAATGAGCAGTGAAGAAGAAATTTACAAAGGATGAAATCCTTTTATAGAGGAGCTCCACCTCTGTTAAAACGGCGCGCCCTGGAGCACGCCGTTTTAACCTATTTGCGCGCCGGTCAAGACGGCGCCATTTTAACCTGCAATCAAAAGGGCACGCCGCTTTAAGCGACGCCATTTTAATAGCAAAGGCAAGGACACGCCATTTTAAATGGCGCCGTTCAAGCTTCCGATCGCGCCGGATTAGCATCCAACGCCGGAATTAAGGGTCATTCCGAGCTTCCATCATCAAGGAAGATCAATCCAGACGAAGCTCATCCATCGGTCCTGCTGCACTCGTGCCTCGCCCGCAACACCCACGTCTGAGGGGCATTTGTTGGCACTCAAAATGTGATGAACGGCGATCAAGCCGCAAAGACGAATGATACGGCCCACTGAAGCACAGAAGCCGATAAAGATCAACTTACTGAAGACTTCTCAAGTTGCCAGAGCCCCGAGTCACCTGGAATGAACACCGGGGACTTCGCCTCAGGAAAGTCAAGATGAATCCACAACCAACCGGCAGTGCGACCAAGCCTGCCTAATGATCCGGCATCGACCCCGTCGTACCGCTGCTCTACACCCGTCGCCCGACCAAGGACGACGGTCTACCCGGTGACTCACCACTTGAATGAAGACTCTCCTAAGGAGGAAGAACGCCGTCGACCCTTTACAACAAGGAACCGAAGGCTCTGCCAGTAGAAGGTCCCGATCACCCAACTCGGGTTCGGCTTCTCGCTATATTGGGTCCGTTAGCGGCCGAATGATCGTCCAGTTAGGGTAGAATTATTTCGGATGTCGTACCATCCCGCAAGGAAGCTGCGAGCACGAGTCCGTCCGAGTCGGAAGCACAAAATCATAGTGCCGAAGGTCGTGTTAGCGGAAGACCCGCATGCTCGAGCCAAACACACACGGAGTTCGTACCAAGGCCGTACGGTGTACCGAGAGCTTCGTCAACGCCCCGTTAAGGTTTTTCAAGGACCGCGACGAGAGGAATCATCAACGGTGACCTCCGGAATCATCCCCGGACTCATCGACTAGCCTTCGACAGCCAAACGAGGCTAATACGGCGCCCCGGTCACCGGCGCGCCCCTTAAAACGGCACCGTCTTCACCGGCGCGCAAAAATCAAGCAAGGGGGGGCTGTTCCCCGGCGCCGTGTTCACCGGCGTGCCCCTCCATGGGGCCGGGGAACTTGGGGCTATAAAAAGCCTCGTTCGTTCAAATGAAGTGCAGAGGAGGAAAACAGAAGAAGAGAGAACAACTAAAAAAAATCTTGAGGGTTTTCTGGCCGAACAAGTTCCTCCTCCCGAGAGCGTTCCTGCCGCCGCCGTCGTCCTCTGCTGCGTATAAGTTCTCCGGCGCCGGAGAAGAAGGATCCCTCGGCATTTTCCGTAGGTGGGTCGCCGTGGTGTTCTGCGTCGGTCTCCCCTTTACCGATTTCTCTTTCTCCCGTTGCAATGTAAATGAGAAGGGGGGGGGCGATGATATGAGCCTAACTTCCCCCCCTCTCTCATCACCACTGTCGATTGCGTCTGTGTTTGCTTCTCATTCGTTTTAATGGTGATTGCACGACAACGCTGGTGTCGGAGTAAACTTTGTATGTCTTTATTCCATGGAATGAATGAATACATATCAATGGTTAAAGGGTTCAACGCTGTCTTCTTCCTCTGCATCCCATTTCCTTCATCCCTGCGATTACTTCTTTCGGCCAGTGGGACGGCGCCGTGCAACAGTGCCGGCGCAGTGATGAGATGTCAACATATGCACATTCCCCCGTCTACTGTGCCTAAGGTGGTGAATGTAAGGTGTTCGAACGCGGCGCCGTTCTCACTTTCCTCGGCCCAATCATCTTCTCCTTGTTCGTGCGTTTACCGTGCGTGAATGATTTCTTCCGTCTTGTCTTCCTCGATGCTGACATGCCCTGCCACGCTATGGGCTACAGTGATTTCCCCTCTCCCCAGGGGGTTTCTTCTCCGCTGGATGTCGAAGGTTTCACTGTTGGAGATGCATACATACAAGTCTCTCTCTAGTCGATTATGGGATTCTCCTCCCGTCATCTTTCTGCTCCTAGTCATGGACAAAAGGGAATGAGGTCATCCCTGCAAATACAATGTCCGGTTTCCCTGCTTCAACCTCTGTTAGCCTGATAGCTATCCTTTTAACCTGCTAACTAATGTATCCATACCCATACATCCGAGGCTCGCTTAGCATGATTTATAATCGCTCCGTATTACCATCTCTTCGAGGAGATTTGGTAACCGGGGAGAGGAGAGCATTCCTCAGATTCACTGTGCTTCCCCTCTGTCCACAGGGGACTGTCTCTCAGTGACGAGCCCTCTTATGGATTAACGAGTGAACATTAAACGGGTTAATCCCAATATACCTAAATCCACAGTCCTTGACGGACCTTGTGGTGGCCGTGAGATGCGTGCCCCTCGTAGGCTGGCCCTCGGGATTTCCTTCTCTAACCGGTTGTCCCGACTTGAGCGTTGAGTCGACTCGGGTCGCATGCCCCTCGTAGGCTAGTCCTCGGGGTTTTCGCTCCCATGATGAGTCGTCTCATCCGCCCACTCTCGCCCACGGACTTGGTGCCCCTAGTAGACTAGACCTTGGGGTTTTCCTATCCGTTCGGGTTTGCCGTTCGCCGTTGTGCCACCCGGCTTTTAGGGGTTGCTCCACCACCTGGGCATTCCCCGCTTCTCCCCGACAACCCTCCGAGATGGGGAGATACTGCCGAAATTTCGGCTCGAACGAGTTTGACTCGGAATGATCGCCATGCTCGAGTACGAACCTCGCGCGAGCCTATGACTTGGCTTCCCGACGGCCTAAGGCCGATCCGATGAATACTTGATGCAGTAAACTTCCAAAATCTACTAAAACTTTTTAATAAGTCCGGAAATAAATTAATAAAACCTCAGTTTCTGTGAAGTGGGACCAAACCGGCGCGACGATCATCCGGCACGCCTTCATACGGCGCGCCTTAATACGACGCGCCCTATTTCGGCACGCCAGCAAGAGGGGCGCGCCGTTTTAACTCCCTTTCTTTGCCTACGCTTCGGGGCGCCGTTTTAAGCCTTTACCCGCGCTTGCCGCGCCGTTTTAAGTCCTACACCTATGTGTACCACGCCGGTTTCATTCTGAATCGCGTCGTCGTGCCGTCTTAACCCTCTCCTCGCCTCCGGGGTGATTTCCTATGCTAATAATAGAATGGAATAAATCATGCAATCAATGAATTGAATAAATTGGTTTGTCCGAACCTGAATTAGCTAGTTTTATAACTTCATCATTATGTTTTAGTCCAAGCATCCATGCCGCATCAATGTATGCTTAAGTGTACGGGCCCTTGGTATATCAAATGACATTGGCAGAAAGCCGGGTTACACCCGATAGGAAGCTCTTGCCATGCGTGATAGTGGTCCCCGGACCATGTCCTCCGCCATGTATTGAGGGTTCTGCGTTAATAAACTATGCATGATAGATTATAATATCTCGCATGATCATCTGCATCCTTTGCATTCTTTAGTTCGGCCTCGATAGCCTATTATCTCGGTAATTAATCAAAGGTTTTTCCTCCTCGTGAGGGAGGTAATTAACGCCATAGCCTTTATGGTATGACGGACTGCTGGTCCCGACCGAATCTCACTCTCGCCCGACACGGGTCAGAATGAGCGCATAATAAACTCGTCACGTACGTGACTGGCACGCCTGCGTAGTCAATCAGTCAATTAATTACCGGTTAGTTAATTGGTTGATCGACGCGTGCATAGACCAAACAAACACATTCCATCGCTCAGACAAACAGTCTGGCACGCCCGGTGGGACGTGTCGTAATAAAACATCTTCACTACACCAAAAACAAAAAAAAATGATCCAAACAGCTTCATGCTCCTTTCATCTTCTCAGGCGAGCACCGTGCTGAGTGTGCTCGGCGTTATAGATAGGTAAAGGAGCAACTGCTCTCCAACACGTGGCTTGGAGAGGACTAGTGGCAAGGAGAGATACCCTTTCAAGTCCTCAAAGGCTTGCTCACACTCCTGATCCCAGTCTACTCATATCCTCTTCTCCGATGACTTATTGGCTTGCTTGATGAGTCAGAAGAAGGGGAGACATCTTTCAGCGACTCTAGATAGGAACCAGGTGAGGGTAGCTACGCACCCGGTGAGGCACTGCCCATCCCTTACCCGCTCTAGTCGCTTCATCTCCAATGCTACTTGGATTTGGTTGGGACTAGCTTCGATACCCCGGTGCGTCACCAGGAAATCGAGGAACTTGCTTGACCTTACTCTGAATGCACATTTGCTCTGGTTGAGTTTCATGTTGTACCTTCGGAGCGTAGCAAATGTCTCTGCCAGATCCTCCAAATGGTCAATTGCGTGGAGGCTTTTGATGAGCATGTCGTCAATATATACCTCTATGTTGTAGCCGATCTGGGGATCGAACATATATGTGGTTGACGAGTTGTTGGTACGTAGCTCCTGCATTCTTTAACCCGAATGGCATGCGTGTGTAGCAATAGAGACTGTGGTCGGTGATGAAGGGTGTTTTGTCTTGGTCGGGCTCGTGCATGATGATCTAATGATACCTTGAATAAGCATCCAGGAAACTCAGCATCTCGTACCTAGCCATCGCGTCGACAAGCTGGTTGATCCATAGCATGGGAAAGCTATCCTTGGGAGTGACCTTGTTAAGGTCGGTGTAGTCGACGCACATGCGCCACTTCCCATTATTTTTGGAGAGCAGGACCACATTGGCGACCCAGTTTGGGTACTGGGTTGGTCGGAGGAGTCCCGAGCGTAGCTTCTTGCTTACTTGCTCTCTTATGATTACCTATCGCTCGGGGTTATCGATTCCTTTGCCCCGAATTAACGACAGTGTTGCATGCAAATCGAAGCAATATAATGTAATAATGCTATCAGACCAAGGAGAGCCTGAAAGCCTGTTTGATGACACTGCTATAACAACCCTTGGAGATGATAAGCACACCAAAAGCACTAAGGTGTCAAATGTAGATTGAGGCTTCAGAAGAAAAGGGAAGAAGAATTTTCTAAAGCATTAAGCTTCAGATAATGTTAGCAAACACTGAAACTGGGGCCAACATATGGTCATTCAGATTTGATGAGATCGTGGGAGTTTTAAAGAATGTTTAGTTTAGTATTGTTTTTTAACATCTTTTCAAAAGTGAAAATGTATAACCAAATATTTGGATACATTCAGGGATTTTTTGCTAATTATTGAAAGTCAATAGTGTAGGTATAAATATGATAGACAATAAGGGTGTATTTATGAAGAAAATTTTTAAAAAAGTTGCACTTTTTTATTTTTTATGCTAATTAAGCGATCTATACGTCTTTGTCATTAGCTTTCTTTCGGAGATTGGGAGATGACCAAGAAGATGAAATATCCCATTAAGTATTTTAGAAGGAAGTCTATTATAGGGGCACATAGTATCAAACCGATACATAGAGTATACAAACAAACAGAAATATAAGATAGAATTTACGTACAGTTTTATTTTTTAACAAGATAGAATTTACGTACAGTTTTATTTTTTAACAAGAACATGTATGCAAAAATTTTAAAATTATTTGAATTACCTACCCTTTTTCTTAGAAAGTGATAGGATTGAAAACATAAAACTGAATGGCTAATACTTAAATAATTTATTGAATTTTAAACTTTAAATATGAAGTTAATAAATTCAGCAGTGACTCAACCAAAAGGAAATAAAGTATAACGTTTTTTTAGGCGGTGTGTTATTTGAGAAAATCATTTTCTATAAACTATTCTCACTTTTCCTCATTTCCTCCCTTTTTCCGCTTCTTGATCATGTTCTTCTGGGGCAAGTTTGATAACCGTTTATATTATTTAATCCGATGAGAAAGAGTGACGGGCCCCACCTGCTCTCCTCACACTCAACCCTCCTTAATCGAGATCGGGTGACTTACTCGAGCGGTGGGGCGCGAGTAAACCACCCCACCTCATTTTAAAACGGCCCCTAATATTTTGACGTACAAAAACTTGTCGATGCAATAACATGGTTTATGAGATCAAAACGATGCAGCTTCGGCCCTCACGTTTCCTCTGCCACTCTTGGATTTTTGAGCTCTATTGCATGCCCCACGACTTTGAGAAGTGATTTCTTCTCCTTGATCAAGAATTTCTGCAAAGAAATCCAGACATTTGAGCGAGACATTACTGCCAACGAGCTCGGTTAAAGTAAACATTATGTAATTCAATTCTAATAACCAACTCGAGTGGAAGAAAAAGAGACTCACAGGACAATAGCTGCGGTATGACTGCCCTCATGGGTCACGTAATCCACCATTTAGCGTAACAATTGACTACTACTAAAAACAAAGTATGGCATTTAATCTCCCCTGAACCGGTCATGAGAAAGAATGAGAGTTACTTTCTCTAACGTGGATGGATGGTTTTTTAAAAAAATGGAAGCAACTGAGCATGAAAAAAATTATGTACGTAAAAACAAAGGATATTTCTAGATTGCCATCATTGTAGGTGCCACGTTGTTTAGCACGACATGTCAGCTTTTCTTTTTAGTTTTAAAATTCATAAATTCTTGGCATTTACAATCGAGATTTTGCTATGTTTGAATTGCTATCAAACAGCCATCAGAGAAATTAAAATCTTCGAATTTTAGCTTTCGATAGTCTTGTGCTTCCAGTTGAATCTAGAGAAAAGGGGTGTCACCTGTCATGCAATCTCCGAACCTAACAGATTAGAGCACTCCCCGCATAAGAAAAATACTGTGAAATAGCATTTAGAATATTTCACAGCACACCCAAACAATCTTTGAACAGAATGCCCTCCCTTTATACTGTTTCATCAAAAGCATTGACATTTTTTTAAAAGGGGAGAGAAATATGAAGACCATAGTCTTGTCATCTATTTTCCTAAATAAATTGGTAGGAATCCAACAGCATAAATGTTTTTTAAATATGCTTCAGAAACCAAAAAAAATCAACAAAACATATACAAACGGACAAAATAATTGTTGTGAATGACCTACCACTTTCTTGCACCTTCTGCAGCAACATCTCTCCGCTTCTTTACTTATTTTTCCAATAGCTTCACATTAGAGTTTTATTAGTTCTTATGGATAAAACATGAAAAACACCGATCGGACAAAGGAAAACGTCAAGTGCATACCATGTTAATAAAAATAAGGAAAATATATGATCACTTTTCGACCCAACGAATAGCCCTAGCTATCCCTGCTTTGAGGCAAAAAATGGCAGCACCAAGAATAGACGCATATGTTTAGGGGTGTCAACGGATCCGGGAGATCTGAAAATTCGATTCGAATCCGAATTTTTTTCCGGATTCGGATCGAACTGTTGATCCGAAATTTTGAACTTTTACGATTTTGAGGTGAGCTTTCTCTGATCCGAAAGTAGTGACTTCGAATTGGATATTCGGGGCGCCATAAAACACCCCATTTCGGGGCGACCATTGCCCCGATCGATCCCTTGGCCTTCCGCCCTTCCTTGTGTCGAAGACTCGAAACCCTTACTCTGGGTTTTCTCCAACGGCGGCGATCTTGCGACGGTGATGCGATCTCCTAAGCCAACCCCTACCACGACGGCGATGGCGACCTTCTCTCCGATCGGCGATCGTGGTCGACCTACCCTTCTCAGATCTGGGCTCTCGTCTTGGGTTACAGGGAGGACGTCGTGATCAAGGAACAAGATAGAGGGAAAGCCTTTGGGCCTCCCACGACGCTACATATTCCTCGTTGTCCGCCGGCTATGGTTTTTCTAGAGCGGCGACGCATCTGACGACGATCTGCTTCCTCCCGCCCGACGAAGATGCCGAAGCAGATACACGAGATTAAGGACTTCCTTCTCACTGCAAGAAGGAAGGATGCGCGGTCTGTGAAGATCAAGAGGAGCAGGGATGTGGTCAAATTCAAGGTTCGGTGCTCCAAATACTTGTACACGCTTTGCGTGTTCGACTCTGAGAAGGCTGATAAGTTGAAGCAGTCTCTTCCTCCAGGTCTGAACGTCCATGAAATTTGAGGATGGAGTTTCGATTTGGTATAGCGAGCAATATCTCCTGAACAATGTTTCCTTTTATTTTTTCTTGTTGATTATTAGCAGACATCTGTTTGTTTTGCTTCCTCGGCGTGTTGAGATTTGGGGGGAAACGTGACTTGGCAGTTAAAATTTTTTCTATCAATATAACCATGCCGGTGGATTTTTGTTAGAATCAAAATAGACAAGATAGAGGAAAGGCCTAATTTTTCCGAGTCTCTGTAGCTCCGCCCATGCCTGCTTCCTTGTTCTTTCCTTTTTTCCGGCATTTTTCTCACGACCCACCTCCAGTTCTTTGGAGCTAGGTTTGTGCTTCGTGTTTGTTATTTGGTGATCTGATAGGTTATGCTTCTTGAGCCAATCTCCTGTTTATTCTGAAAACTTCTGATTCTTCATAGATCTACGCTTATTTCCTTCTGGCCTTCTGGGTACCATGGCCCTGGGGTTGCTTCTTTGGATCACAGTGATTGCTTCCTTGGGATGTGCCCATGGGGCAAGCTCTCAACAATGTAAGAAGCATAAAGCCCCTGGATCAAGTGATCAAAAAGATTACTTTCAAGTAATCAAAAGTCCAAATGGTTGGGAGGTGTTAATGTCTCTCTTTTCGGGATTGTGTGAGAAATGTTGATTTATTTTTTCATTTCCTTTTGGGGTATAAGTGGTTTCCATTGTAATTTTTTAAACAAGTCTTTACACTAATAATAGATATATTTGGCTTAACTTTGATAGGGGCTTCCTCTGAATAAGTACAGGGACTAGTTCTACTATTTCTATGTAAGGATTAGCATTTATTTAAGTATGGCGTCATATTACCATCTTGCTTGCATTGCTTTCTTTTGTAATTCTGATGATCATTAAACATTTTTTCATGTCTCAGTGAAAATATTTTCAGCTGTTTCTATGTACAGATTTCAACTGGCTTCATGATCTTTTTCTCTACCTTGGGTCTGGCTCTTCTATCGTAGTTTTGTTCTTTTTCATTTGAGATGCCTAATGGTTAATGCTTACTGATTTTATTGTTTTCTCACAAGAAAATTTGGGGCTATCTTGTATAAAAGGTATTTATGATGATATTAAGATAGCTCCTCTGCTGCAGACATAAAATTTAAGGTAGAGCACATGGACTTCATTGGTATACAAAAAAATCTTCATTGTGTAAAGTAACCTTGTTTAGTTAACAGGTTGGATAAAAGTTGAAGGCTAGTCTCTTTTGGCCCACTAGTGAGGTAAAAGATATCACAAAGTTCAATTTCAGATCTGACTCGGATCTGAAATAAAAGGTGAAGATTTGGGTCTAATATTGTTTGTCCACCTTGTTTAGGCTAATATGACTTTTGTTTTCCTATCCACTTCCATGAGATGTCATATTCTCTTGTGTAAGGAGGTTATAAATTTTAAATTCTATTGTTACTTATGATGCTCATATTAGTTCCTGTCCACTCCCTTTTTTCTGTCTGAACAAGATGCCCTGCTTTAGTATGTCTATTTTTATTTTTGATGTCTGAACAAGATGCCCTGCTTTAGTTGAATCTCTATTTTTGACAGAGTATTGTTTGTGAAGAATATGACCGCTGCTTCTTTAATTACATTCTCTTAAATATTATTTATTTTTCAACCATTATAGATAATTGCTAATGATTTTGAAGATGAGACTTTGTAGAGTGACATTTCAACTGGAAGTTGTTTTCTCCTTTTCAGTCATTTGCTCAATAGTTTGAAGGATGTAGGTTGCATGTATATCACAAATCTAAAAATATCATGCTAACAGTTGGAACTATCTGTTCAGGAACGTTCTTCATCTTGTTGGTTCATAAAATATCATGCTAACAGTTGGAAATATCATGCAAGCGTTATTTGTTGGTTCATAAAATTTTCTATTTTGATCATGAAAATCGTGGTTGCTATTTCCTGTTATCAATTAAGTGATACATGATGCTTTAAACTTTGCTTTAAAGGAGCCACATTTTTGTCTATGTGATATGTTTGATATCTCTGCTTGACTAGGTGGATATATTATCCGATTCCTAAGATCATTGTGTTCTTTTTTTTTCTTGAAGAAGATGCTCTACCTGATAAGTACAGTGGGTAGCTTCTCCAGGAGAGCAAATGACAACACATCCCTAGCACAAGTGTATTTCTTTTTTTTGAGATTTTATTTCTGTTGCTTATGATGCTCATATTAGTTCTTACTGTTGGAGGAGAAAAGTTGCTTAATATTAGGCTTTTGGCAAACTGTACTGATTTATTTATGTTCTCTTCTTTATTCTCTTCTATTTGATATTTTTTTGAGTTTGTGTTGTTATTTAAGATTGTAGAAATAAAATGTTATGATTGACTATATATTGATCAGATATCTCAATAATACAAATTTTTAACATAACATGGGCCTCTTATGTACATCTCTTAACGTTCACCCTTTCTCTTTTCATATCTACTCGATATTTAACTGTTGTGTCCATATATATGCTTATCTCTTTTTTATCTTCCTTCTTATTCCTACTTCCAGGCATTACAGTGGGAACAAGCAACCTTCTTCTAGCGTGCATAATTTTATGTTGTTGCTGTTACAAGAAGCCTTCTATTTTCACCCTGATCAGTTGGGCTGTGAGCATGTAGTTGCCGAGTGCTGTGGTCCATATTTTGTCAGAGAATGGGAAATTGGAGATATGGTGCAACTCTTATTTTCTTCCTTCTTCGTGCACAAAGTTAGAAAAGGGCAAAAATAAGATGGTGGAGAAGCACATTTTTCTTGTTTTTGTTTCCCTGTTATGCCCATATATAGATATTGTGTGATTTTGATGTCAGATTGATCATCTTATCTTTCTTAGCTTGATGAATCACCATCAGTGTTCTGTTACAGAAGGATCCTTTGTCCATCGTCCAGTCTTGTAAAGAAGGATGAGAACCATGCTTTTCAAGTAAGTTATTGATGTAGAACTAATTCATGTTTGGGCCTGTTCTAATCTATAGGCAAAATTGAAGGGTTCAAGATCCGGGTCAGATCCGATTTCGGATCCTCTGGTTACATTGTCTATGCAAAACACACTCATTATGATTGGATCCGAAAATAGATCCATTGGATCTGAAATTTTCGGATGCAAGCATGCAAATTCAGATCTACCTTGCCCACTATCTATACAGGATATATAAATTAGGATTTCGGATCAGATCCGAATCCAAAAGCTAAAGTTCGGATTCGGGTCAGATCCGGATCCGAAATGTTATTTTATTTTGGATTCGGGTTGGATCTGGATCTAGGATTATCAGATCCGGATTCGGATCATGAAGGATCCGACCCGGATCCGATCCATTGACACTGCTACATATGTGCATCATGCTACAAGTGCGGCAACTCCGATGTTCAAAGTTTCAATTTAAAAAAAAAGAAGGAAAAAGATAGAGAGAAAAGATGCAGGCATATGCAGCTGGGTCCAATAGAAAGGAATAACATTAGAACATCTAAGATCTACCTTCTGACTTTAACTTGCACGAGTAAGGAACATTAGAACATCTCTACAAAATTGTTCGAAACGAGAACAGGCACATTGGTACTGCTGGAAAGCAACCTATAGCATCCAGTGGAGATAAGAGATCCAACATATGCAAGGGGCAATTACAGCCGCCTTCCCCTCCTTCCACCCTTTCTGCGGGTACTGTCGGTGGGAATGGGAGTCACGTCCTCTGCAGCAATTAAAGAAGGGTACATCAGACGAGTTGATAGATATGAAAAAAAAATAGTCAGCGAAATCAAATATCACCATTCAGAAAAGCTTCTCGATTCAAGTCGATCATCTATTCTTATCATCAGGTCACATGAATAATCATTAATATAAAAACAGAACAGTAACGAGCATGTCCATACCATATGAAATTCAAGATGTTAGCCTCGGAGCAATGTGAGGATAGAATGACGAGCTATAATTAAATACAAACTATTTCTGACTGAAAAGCATCGAAAAGATCACTCACAAATGGAGCAAGCAAGAACTGACCAACGTAAAATGCAACAGTATGATAATTAAAACCAACGTGAAACTTGGAAAAATAAAGGCACCATGGTGTGCAAGAACAAGAAACAAAATCATAATAGTTCTTTTCAGAATGTCGTCACAGACGGACCAGAGTTCGGGCATAAGCACAATACGTTGATGTTTTTTTTCCCGAACCAAATATTTTGGCATGTCTTGGGTTGGGATAAGACTTTCTTTAGGATGTGTGAGAGACAGATTTTATGTTAATAATATTCTTTTTCTGACAGCATTTTATATTATAATATTCTATTCATAAAATGTTCTGTTGGCATGTTTAAACTTTAAATACGTGCCCTGGTTTCCAACATAGATGGTTTCTAAGAGATGACACAAGGAACGTCCATAAAAAAGAACAAAACTAAGATCATCTTTTTGTATCCATGCATTCAACCAACTAACAAAGTCCAGCCATTAAATACCATATTGAATCTTCCCAAACAGAGGTAAGAAACTTTAATTCCATTGGCAAACAAATGCTTTGCAGCCAAAAAAGATAATTCAATTACCAATTCGACCAATCTTCATTCCAGAACGAGCAAGGGCCCTGAGTGCAGACTGAGCACCTGGGCCAGGTGTCTTTGTCTTGTTCCCACCAGTTGCACGAAGCTTGATATGCAGAGCTGTGATGCCTAGTTCCTACAGTAAAATGAAGGTGCAGAAGGTAAATGTGACAATTGATAGGATACCTTGCTTCTTAAAGGTGACTTCATGGTTCATACTAGAAGACAAACCTTGCAACGCTGTGCAACATCCTGGGCAGCAAGCATGGCTGCATAAGGAGAAGATTCATCTCTGTCAGCTTTGACCTTCATACCACCTGCATGGAAAAAATATGATTATGAAATGACAAACAACCAGAGAAAGCCAAAACAAAACACAAACAAAAGACAATATAATGAGATGATTTCATGACTTCAAAAATAATGAGTACTCAAAAGAATGTAAACCAGTTGTCGCCGGATTCCATGGTGGTGTGACATGGAAAAACCAAATAGATGAGACGGTTTGAAATGAGAGAAAAGGAAAACTTTTGGTTCCATAGAGCTAGCTTAATCTCCACTGTTAGCTTTGAAAATAACCGAACTTGTGCACAAGCAGCACAGCAAAATGTAGACTAAACAAAGTTTTTGAGCATTATAGCAGCAGAAATATAGAAAGTACTTTATGATTGTAAATTATAGCTATATGGGCGTCTATATCACGCTAAACGACAAAACAGAAATACACAGGTTGAAAATGTTAAAAAGGGCAGTCCAATGGCATGACCTTCCCACGGCACTCCAGGCTCTCGAGAGAGACAATTGTACTTGGCCTTACCCTTACTCTTAGTAAATGATAGCTATATAGGCACTTACCATTCTCTAAAGATAGAGGTACAGTTCTAAAAAAGAGAGAAAATTGGAACTACCTATTCTCGCAATTAAATCAGTGTTGCAGTCAATGGTATAAGAAAAGAAGCTGCTGGATATAGTACATAATGCCACAAAATACGTGTTTGTTTATGTTAGAATCAACTTGATTTTCTCTACACAATTACATGCATGCAACTTAGACCCAAGTTAACATAAAAACAGTGGGAAATTCATTACATAAAAGAGAAAGGGGATCATTACATAAAGAATGAAAAGGATTTACAAGTACAAACATCTGTATGCACTCAAAAATCCCTTTATGCAAAAAGAAATCCCACACTAAGATGGTATGCCACTCATCAACCCCCAAACAGCCAAAATGGACAAGTGCCACTCATCCACATCAGATAGGAGTTTAGCCAACTTTCTCACCCTATCACGTGATGGGTAAGTACCATTTCTGGAACCTTGCTTTCCCCCTTAAACATTCTACGATTCCTTTGCCCCGAATTAACCACAGTGTTGCATGCAAATCGGAGCAATATAATGTAATAATGCTATCAGACCAAGGAGAGCCTGAAAGCCTGTTTGATGACACTGCTATAACAACCCTTGGAGATGATAAGCACACCAAAAGCACTAAGGTGTCAAATGTAGATTGAGGCTTCAGAAGAAAAGGGAAGAAGAATTTTCTAAAGCATTAAGCTTCAGATAATGTTAGCAAACACTGAAACTGGGGCCAACATACTGCTTTGGACCTAAGTACCGATTCAGAGCTAATCAAAGGTGCAATCAAGACAGTAGTGTAGGCAAATAAATGAACCACAGACAGAGTGGGAATCATGTGTCTATGATTCCAGTTCTGACAAAACTAATCAGAATCAAATGCCCCCAATTTCAATTCTGACTGGGAAGAAAATAGTCAAATCATCCAAAACCCGGCATGAATGTAAAATGTGCACTTAATGCCAAGCACAAGATTGCTGATATATTGAAACAAACAAATAATACATGGAAACTTAAAATGTAATCAATGACTATTGTAGGTCACAATAGTTATATAGTTCAAAACAAAAGCATGAACGTGTAAGGACTATGAATTTTCCTAATTGCTAGTTTCCACGGAAACACCAGAATGCCTCAAGGTTGAACAACTTCAGGATGACAAAGGTTCTCAATGCATATATAAAAACATTCATTCATTGTCAGTGTCAACCGGTCACATACTTCATCATAAAATTCAAATAAGGGAAGCACAATGCAGCAAACAAAGAGAAGGTTGCTAAGCTAGTTGTACCAGCACGTCACTGAATCCAGGACAATTGTTATACACAGTTTTAATATAGAATGGCAGTATACGAATATATGTACACTAGAACTGTTGAGAAGTGACCCAGGTATTAGAACGTTACAGCCCTTCCCTCGACCATAGGATTTCATAGATAATTGGGCAGACTTTAAACCCTGTGATACTACAAGTCAACGAGATGTCAACTGTAAATACTAAATCCCAAATTTAATCCTCAGGGATAAGTAGTCGAGAAAGAAATTAATTAAAACTTAACAAAGATGTAGATTTAACAACTCAATTTTCAGTCTACATTGTGATGTGATTGGAAGGAAAACAAAGAGAGTATATGTCCAAAAGTAAAATGCATGAATTCAAACACACAGATGCCTTACTAAACTAGAAAAGATAACATAAAAGGATCAGAGGTCACTTTCCCAAAAAAGGGAACAGTGGTGTTTCGATATGTTTCAAGTCCAAGGATCTAAAGGGTACTCTCCAAGCTATACAGAGGCGTCTGGGATAGACTCCAATAGAGGCAGACTGTGAGTATCCTTTTCCCAGTCAAATTTAGGATTTCCCAGAGCTAAACTAGAACTTCTCACTTTCAAATAAAAAAAATGGAACTTCTGCATGATTGTCAGCTGATGGTCCGTGGGGAAGATGAAACGGAAAACTGTACATCCTTACAGTAATGACAGTTTCCCATTTTAGAGTTGCATCATCCAATTATAAAGAAGTTTTTTTTTCTTGACTCGATTTTACAACAGAGAGGCAGATTTTATTTTTATCCCCTTAGTGTCATTTCCATGTACTTGTGCGCTTTATGCACATTGAGCAGGGAAAAGGAGGCTTGCAGCCAGGTGTCGTATGCACCAAGGGCTTATGTTCACACCTACATCAGTCGACGTCTGTTGTTTTTCCCCACTTCAGACGCCGTAATTGGCATAACATGGACCCAGTAAACAGAGCGCATAACCAACCAATTGAGCATACGGTGGCAGACCAGCTTCTAAACAAACAAACACTGATCGATAAAGATTAACGGAAAGAACAACGACAATTGCAAAAGAAACCATACCGGTGATACGCACGAGAGTTTCCCTCCCAGACAAATCAGTAACGTGCTGCAAGCCAGAAACGTCGCACGAGTGAACAAGAATGTCATAGACACAAAGGAGCAGAGAGAAAAATGATGAGCAGGGAAGTGAAGCAGACACTCACGATGAATGTGTCATTGAACGACGCGAAGATGTGGGCGACCCCGAAGACATGCTCCCCCTCCCGCACCGCCGGCCCAAGCGTCACATTCTCCTCCTTTGGCTCCCTCGTCTTTCTCCTCGACTGCACAAAATAAACCACTCCGACGGCGTCAATATCCACAGAAAAAACAAATACCATTTCTCATAACTCAACACTCGGTGATTCCTCTGCGTCCTGCTTGTGCAGATCGTTTCCGACCGCACACCCCGAGCAGCAACAAAACAAAAAGGAAAACGTGAGAAAGGATCCTAAGCACACAGAAATATCAAAAACAATGGCGGAGGTACGGGAGCTGGCAGAAGAAATCGGCAGATCTGACGAGATCGGACGAGAAGATGGAACGAAGGGGGAGACGGTGGGGAGGATCCATCACCATGGCTGCTCGCCGAAATGCCGAAGGCTTCGTCCGAAGATTCGCGGGCCTTCTCCCGCGGAGCACCGCCAGCAGCAGAAGACAACAAGAGTAAGAAGGCGAGTTTATCTGGCCACTCGATGTATACTAGGGTTAGGAAGGTCTTTGGGCCGCCGAAGGGTCCGAAACAGAGTGATCGGCTTGCCGGAACCCGGTAGCGACCTGGCGCACCAGCAAAAGTTCGGAGAAGCTTTTGCGGGTCGGTACGTCGGTCATGGCTCATGAGTTATGACCTCAGGCTCAGGTGGATCAGAATTTAGCAGGATTTTTGACATGTTTACTCTTCTTAAATTATTAGTTTATAAACTCTATTTTACATTTATATTTAATTATATACTCTTGTTAAATGAATATAGTGTCATAGAGAATTTAATTGTTATGACATAAATATAGCAATAGTAGTGAGGAGGGCCTATCTCGCCATCCTATCGAACGCCCACCATCCGGCCCATCACGGGAGCCCAACTCTCCCAGCCCATGACGCTACCTGGACGGTCCAGTACATCATCTGCCCTGACGTAGGTCCAGTGCAGAGTCCGTACCCAAGTGCTCCTTCTCCAGCACCGGCACACGGCTACTGTTGCACATTAATGGCAAGCGATGCTCCAGCCTAGCGACGGAATAGCAATGCCACCAGCGCCGCTCCCTGTCAGTGCAAGCTCACGCCATCTCCGGTGAGCCCTACCTCATTAATGATTGGCGTCCCTGTTGTATTAACGGCGGAGCTACCTCCCTGGCGGAAAACGGCGAGTCAGCGCCCATGTCTCCCTACCTCGTCAGACACGTGAGCTGAGCGGCTCACGTCTCCCCCGACCACGGCAACCCAATGGTCAACTCCTCCTCCGACGGTATAAATAGGACCCTGGCCCAACGGCCAGGAGGTACGCGTGAAATAGCCTTCCCTAAGAACTCACCTGATTCTCAATCTCTTCTCCGAAGAACACTCTCTTCCCCTCTCCTAACTTGAGCGTCAGAGGGTTGACCCCTCGGCTAACTCCCAGGGCTCCTTCTGACCAGCCTTCAGTGGTTGCAGGTTCCTCTCCTACGAGGTTCTCAGTCCCAAGCAAACAAATTGTTGGAGGTGTGGATCGTGAAGTGCGTGCCCATTTTTCGACCTCTACATTTCTTGGCATCGTGTATGGAAAATCAGATCATAATCCATGGCACCAAGGACTAGATACCTCAACGTTAGCAATGGAAGAGGCACAGCGGGAGCTCCAGGTGTCCGAGGGGGTTACTAGTGATCACCTGTCCCAGGGAGAACACCATCAAACCTCCGCCCACTCCGCGACAGATGAGCTGGGTATTGTGAGGCACCACTCAAGGCGTTGACGAAGACCTACCAAGGTCTCTTCAACCGACAGGCGGAGCAAGACTGTGCCGCTACAATTCTTGAGCCGAGGAGGAAGGCCCGGTCGGCAGTGGATGGCCGAGGTCCCTCGGTCGCCTTCGCAGCACGAACTCTCTGTCAACCCTGGTACTCCAAGCACCGCTCACCGAGCCCTCTACATTCCAACCCAGGGATGGCTCGGCGATTGCGACACTACGACGACGTCGAGCACGAGCTCAAGAAGAAGATATGCTACTTGGATGATGTCATCCAGGTAGCCAAGACGAGGGGTCTGGTCGACGACGCCGTCGACTTCTAGGCCCCCTTCTCCCAAGAAATCATGGAGGCTCCTATCCCTCCGAAGTTCTAGTTGTCGTCATTCGCTCTGTACGACGACACCACCGACCTAGCCAACCACATGTAGCACCCCCGATAAATACCTTTGAGTAAATTCAAAACTTCTCCTTAAAAGAAATCATACATGAAGGTCTTACATAAAGAACCCAACCTCATGAGGACTATAATATAAATATACAAGCCAACCTTACTTTATGCCATAAAAGAATCACGAGAGCTTTATGTAAAGAGCCAAACCTTAGGGGGCTAGTATATAAATTACAACCCATCACTTTATGCATACGTAATCTACTCTTCTTAAAAGAATTCTATATGGAGGCTTTGTTTAAAGAACTAAACTATAGGAGGACTAGCATATAAATGTGTAATCCAACTTTATGCACATGGGTAGTACGTAGTGAACTTTCCTGAAGAATCTTACATGGAAGGTCTTGTACAAAGAACCAAACCATGAGAGGGTTATTATATAAATGTACAAGACAACTTTAAACACATGGGCCATGGGTAGTACGTAAGTGGGATTTCTTTCCACCCATTCAACAAATTGAAGACCTTGCATGGAGGCGCCATTTTCCCTTAGGGCCCCATCCCATTATAATATTAATATATATGTACACCATGAATGCCAACACGTGAAGGTGGCAGTTTTGTCTAACATTTAACGCCCTCTTGCAAGGGTGTCATTCTCATCAATAATGACACCCAGATTAATAGACGCCCTCATGCAGAGACGTCATATACATGAATAGTATCACCTAGATTAATGAACGACCCCTTACAAGGGCGTCATTTAATCTATGTTTCTAGAAGGTTGAGACACGAACAACCCATTTTAGCTAGCAAACACCATGCCCACTCAGCAGGACTCGCAAAGTAATAAACCAATGCCTTGCGATTCCCTATAACTAATTTCCTCCGTAGCACTGTCAGAGGCTACTGCCGCCATCAGTGTTGAAGGAGCGTCTTCTTCCCGAGTCTACGTCCTGCTGTGATCCTGCTGCAGCTTCTTTATTCTGAACCTCGTAGCTCACGTCAAAAGGTAGGTTGATGGGAATCGACGTCGAGCACTGACTTTTTATTTTTACATTTGTGTCCTTTAGTTTATTTTTATATCCTTGGGAAAGTATATGTGTAATTGTAAGGCTTTATAAGCCAATGTGTCATTCCCTTGGATTCTTTAGATTTTTGTGTAAATTGTCAGTAGGTCTAGCAAGGGGGCCCTCACTCCTTTCCCATTGGTCCACATAAGTCATATGGGTCCATGTGGGGCTGGTCAAAGTCCTAGGTGGCATCTAGAAGGTCAATTAGACACATGGGAGACAAGTGGTTGAAAATGTCAAAGGGAGGCCACCAACCTTACCTACCTAGTCAAAGGAGTGCCCTCTCCGTATGTAATTTATTTATTTTGAGTTTTTGACCACATGGGGGAAGAAAATGGCCTATTTCCCACGAAATTCCCAGCCCCCCCCACCCCTTGCCATTCTCTATATAAGCCTATGTATAGTGTCATTAGAGATTTAATGAAGAATTAAGCATTTTTGCCAAGAGCAAGCCTGTTGAACCCCCTCCTCATGTATATGACTTATGATTTTTTTGATGATGATCAAATGGTTTTGTATGAACTGAAAATGAGCATAACTACGCTCTGGAAATGAACACATCACTTGAAGACATGCTATTCAAGAAGGCTCAAGAACAGCAACTCAATGTAAGTATTTTGGTTTCAATGTGCCAAATGTGGAATTAATTCAAACCTTGTTTTTGACAGGACAAAACAATATGGCAAAAGCTCCTTGACGACTGAAGGACGATTGGTGAGATCGATCCTAAATCCCCATTTAATATGTTAGAACTTATTTCTAAATGTGGAGCATTCATGTTTTTATCCCCCATCTTGAACCCCCTGGACTTAGCTCTTTTTATCCTCATATTTGGAAGTTCCGGAAAAAGGGTCGACCCCAAGGGTCGACCCATTGCTGCCAGACAGATTCCCATTTGAATGGGTCGACCCAAGGGTCGACCCCTGCTCATGGAATTAATTTTCAGAACCGGTTTGATCATGGGTCGACCCCAAGGGTCGACCCTTTCCGCTCAACTTGTTTTGGCTCCAGTGAGGGTCGACCCCTGTAAAATCCAGAAGCCCGTTTTGTGTAGATAGCAACGGTTCTTGAGAGGGTCGACCCCAAGGGTCGACCCATGCTGCCAGGCCCATCTGGCCCCTCACGAGGGTCGACCCTTTCTGGTCTGGGCGGCGCCGTGAATGTGGACTCTTGTCCATACGAGCTTATTGTCAAACCACACTTGTGTGGCTGTCCCTAAACCACTCCTTGATGTGCGGATCTTGTCTCCTAGACATCCCTTGACCGCCCTTAGCATATATATAATCCTATTGGGATGAAAACCCTAAGCAGAATTCGTATCTTCCTGAATTTGGGTTTTTGCTCTAACCTTTGTGAGTGCAGGTCGCAACCAGCAGCCACAGCCCTTCTTCCACCTTGTTGTGTGCGTGAAAGGGAAGGAAAGAAGAGGGATTCAAGGCTCCAAATCGACATCCTGCTGGTTGGCTGAGTGGAGTTCAAGATCGTGTCACATCCGAGCACAATCGTCAAGAACGATCATCGGGCTGCACCAAGTGTTCGACGAAATTTGCTGAAGTGATAGGGGGAGCTCCGATCAGGATAAATCATTTTCTAAACTTCTCATTCTGAATCATTTTGCTTGATCTTGAATATTTGTGTAATCATAACTTCAGATTCTTGTGTGTGGTGTTCGTGTTCGGAAACACGAATGTGCGTGTGTGTATGAGCGCGTTTGGCTACCAGATCGGAAGCCGTATGTGTGTGTGTGTGTGTGTGTGTGTGTGTGTTTGCTGTTCTAAACAGCGTGTGTGTGTGATTCACTCGATAGTGAAGCTTTAATCCTCAAGTGTGAGGGGTGGACGTAGGGGACACGGCTGTGTAATTGAACCACCTAAAAAATCCGTGTGTCTCATGTGCTGTGGATTTTCCGATTCTTATCGAGTGGGCTTCACGGTGAGTTGAGAGATCACCACAACAGCTATTCAAACACATTCCGCACGCATTCACGAGTGTGATCCTGTTCGTGCAAGTATTAGCGGTTGTTTGGTTAATTGGCATAGTTTTCTTAAGAGAATAAATTTTTATTAGCCAATCAATTCACCCCTCCCCTCTTTATTGCCACATTTGGGACTCAACAATTGGTATCAGAGCCTTGGTCTCTGTTTAATCACGACCACACGGTCGTCAGAGCTAGATCCCATTAAAATGGCAAACAAAGGGATGATGCCCGAAGGGCATTCCATTCAAAGACCTCTGTTCTTTGATGGATCAAACTACCCCTATTGGAAAAACAGAATGTATGTTTTCCTACGTGCCCAGGACTACGATGTCTGGCTTGTCATAAGTAAGGGTCCATATGTTTTATCTGAAAATGAAAATGAGTGGGATGAAGAAGATATAGAGAAGTGTTCAACGAATTTTAAGGCTATGAATATAATTCAATGTGCTGTTCATCCTAACGAATACTCACGAATATCTACGTGTTCCTCTGCGCAGGAGATGTGGAATAAGCTGCGACTTATATATGAAGGAACATCGGAAGTCAAGGAAACAAAGGCCAACCTCTTAGTTCGGGACTATGAGCTGTTCGTAATGAAGCCAGAAGAATCAATTTCTGATATGTTTGCAAGGCTAACAGAAATTGCCAATGGACTAAAGGGACTTGGCAAGGAATATTCCAACAAGGAACTCGTCCGAAAAGTCCTAAGATCCCTTTCTCCACAGTGGCATACAAAGGCCACTGTAATTGAAGACTCCAAGGATCTAAGCACTTTAACTCTGGATGAGTTAATTGGCTCGTTGATGACTTACGAGATAAACATCAAAAGGAGCGAGGAGGATCACAAGAAAAAGAAAGCTGTCACCATAATGGCCCTAAAGGTGAATCCACACGATTCAGAGGGCAGTGAAAATGATTCAATTGGCAACACTGAAGATGAGGAATTAGTTGCCATGATCACATAAAGAGCAAGAAGGTTCGTCAGAAGAACAAGAAACTTTGGTGGTTAGTTCAGAAAGGGACCAAGAAGACAAGGACCAAACAGAGGAGAAAGTAGCAGGAAAGAAGAAGTGATTTGCTATGAATGCAAGAAACCCGGCCATATGCGGGGTGAGTGCCCCGATCTCATCAAGAAGGTGAAGAAAGGCAAGTTCAGAAAGCCCAAGGCCATGATGGCCACATGGAGCGACGAAGATCAGGAGGAATCCGGAAATGAAGATGGACTAGATGAGCTAGTCCAGAATCTATGTCTCATGGCAAATGACGACGAAAGAGATAAGGTAGATTCTGAACCGGAAACTCTCACTTGTGAACAATGGCAAATTGCATATGAATCTTTATATGAAAAATGTAAAAGATTCAAATCTGAAAATAGAAATTTGAAAAAGAAAATTGATCATTTTGTGCATGCTAAAAAATCATGTGAAGAGTGCCATGCTTTAAAATCAGAAAATGAAAACATGAAGCATGAAAATGAAATTCTTGCATCCAAAATTGAACTGTTTGAAGAAGAGATTTCATGCATGAGAGAAGAACAATCTACATTTCTGAAAATGCATGAAGAATTGAAAAATGATATGGAACAAGAAAAGCTTGAAAGCATTGCTTGCAATGAAGCCAAAATAAAGGCTGAAGAACAAAGCTAATCTCAAATGGCTCAAATAAAAGAGCTAAAGGATGCCCTTGCTATCCTTGAAAAATCAAAAGCTCAAACAACCCATTGGGCTCCCATAAGTTCAGCATCCTTCAAACCAAAGAAACATATGCATAACTCCTTTTCAAATGTTGGTAGAAGGAGAAAAAGAGATAGAGCCATCACTTGTTTCTATTGTGGAAAAATGGGTCATGATATGTATGATTGTAGAATTCTGAAATATGATGAAGAAAATTCTGCTGGATTCAAAAATAGATCATATATGCATCATGCCTCTAACCATCATGGACCCAAGCTAGCTTGGGTACCAAAATCTCCATAAGAACTTTGGTTGAATTGCAGGTCTACTCGAGAGCTCAAAGGAACAAATGGTATTTGGACGGTGGCTGCTCTCGGCATATGACGGGAAACAAGGAATGGTTTGTGGACCAGCATGAAAAGGATGGTGGGACGGTAGCATTCGGTGGTAAGGACAAAGGTAAAATCATCGGAGAAGGTAAGATAGGTAAGAATCAAAATCATACCATTGAAAATGTATTACTTGTGAAGGGTTTGCAACATAATCTCTTAAGCATAAGCCAACTTTGTGATAAGGGATGCAATGCGATTTTTGATTCTAACCACTGCACTGTTTTGAATAAGAATACTCATGAGATAAAGTTCATTGGTTTCAGGTATAACAATGTTTATATGATAGACTTGAATGATTCCTCTCATGAGAATTTATGTTTAATTGCAAGGAACAATGATGATGCTTGGCTTTGGCATCGCCGGCTTGGGCATGCTAGTTTCAATGTATTGCTGAAATTATCAAGAAATGATTTGGTAATTGGACTGCCCAAGTTGAAGGCCGTCGATGATGGAGTTTGTGGAGCTTGCAGCATGGGCAAACAAACAAGGACATCATTCAAGTCTAAACAAGATGTGACCACATCAAGGCCTCTTGAACTCATCCACATTGATCTCTTCGGACCAAGTAGAACTCACATCTTGGGTGGTAAACTATATGGATTTGTGATTGTGGATGATTATTCAAGATTCTGTTGGGTTTACTTCCTTTCTCATAAAAATGATGCCCTGACAGAATTTGAAGCATTTTGCAGATTTGTTCAAAATGATAAAGGGTATTGCATCAAAGCTGTGTGGAGTGATCACGACCGAGAATTTGATAACCATGAGTTCAACAATTTTTGCAGGGCTCAAGGCTATATGCATGACTTGTTGTGCCCCTTGTGCTTTGTTGATGATGTGGTGTTTTAATGATAGCAACATGAATGAGTCACCACATTGAATGATAGCAACATGATTGTTTATAACTGACATACTCTGTGGATAATGCATATGACTGTGACTGGTATATTATCTGGGGAATGCATGTGTTCTGTCTGTCTAAGTCTATACACTGCATAGTAAGCTCAAAGTCTATACATTGAGCGTCTCATTGAGCGTCTCATGCATCATTCTTCTAAGTCCATACATTGGACTGCAGCATGCATTTGACGAAGGAATCGCAAGTCTAGACAGTGGACCGTCTTACCCAGCATCTCAATTGGACTAGTCTGCAACGGCTAAGTATGCACATTGGACCGTCTTCATTAGCGTCTTTGCCAAGTCCATACATCGTCCATCGTCTCATGAAGTCTGTACATCGCATTCACGTTTCACAAAGTCTATACATTATGCATGTTTGAGTTGAAGTCTATACACTGGTTCATATATCAAGTCTGCACATCCCTTACAGCAAGTATATACATTCGTTGTGCATAGTCTTGAGCATATAGGAAGTATGTACATTGTTCAGTGCATTGCATGCATCATGGTTGAAGTCTACACAGTGAGCTGAAGGATGCCTAAGTCTATACGTTGGTTACTGAATGTTATGCAGAGTCTATACATTGCACAGCATTCACATAGTCTATACAAAGCATAGTCTTGCATGAATGAAGTCTGTACATCGTGCATCTAGTGCTTCAAGTCTATACACTGCTGCACGTTGTGTTCTTCAAAGTCTGTACATTGCCTTTGTGCTTTAAAGCCTGTCGATTGAAGAGTCTACACATTGGTTATTCACACGTTCCTACATTGCTTTCGCATGTTTTTCATCTAAGTATCATAAAGTCTGTACGTTGCTTTAGCCTTTACCTTCACAGTAAAGTCTATACAATACAATGCATAAACTTAGAACTGATGACTTCGTTTCATCTGTCTGACAGGGACTGAAGAGGCTAATGAACCCCTTAAAGCAAGAGGGCTGAAGCCATCCAATTTCCGCTGCTGGAACACACCAATGCGTCAACGCCTTGATCAAGTAGCGTGGACGCAGCAGTTCAAGTATCCCTTATTGCAGCCTCTGGAGTACATTGGCAGCATCGACGCTGCAGCTCCATGCGTCAACGCAGCATGCTGAGAGCGTCAACGCAACACATCTATCTGCTGAAGACCTGATCACTGGATCACCTACGCGTCAACGCAGCAGTGGAGCAGCGTCGACGCAACAGTTAAAAAGGCTATGCTGGTTGCTCACTGGAACGCATCAATGCGTCAACCCCACGGGTTGGAAGCGTCGACGCAGCAGTTAAAAAGGCTAGGCTGTTTGTTCACTGGAACGTATCAATACGTCAACGCAGCAGGCTGATGGAGTCAACGCAACAGACTTGAGTTTTTACTGGTCGAATGTCCTTGAAGGCTGCGTCAACCCTTTGGAGCAAGTGTGTTGACGCCACCTCAACTCTAGTTGCTGAGCGTACTGATGAATGGGCACGTGACCCGAAGCTGGCACCTGACACGTGATCCAAGGTGGGTGCTGAGCACGTGATCTGAGGATGAATCTTCTGGACAGAAGGCATGAGAAGCTCATGCCCTAGCTGCTGCTGCTTATAAAAGGAAGCCTTCATCCAACAGATGAAGACTGATCGAAGAAGAAGCCTGGAGAGCAGAAAGCCCTTCGATCCAGAAAAAGAGAAAAAGAAGAAAAGAAGAAGAAGAAGAGATAGAAGAGAGAAGCCGTGAAGAAAAAGTAGAGTGGAGAGAAGCTATCGATCCAGCACAAGAGAGGAAAGAAAAGAGAGAGAAGAGAAGAGCAGAGAGTGAGAGATTAGCGAAAGAAGAAGAGAAGTGCAGAGAGAAAGAAAAAGAAAGAAAGAGATCGTGAGAAGAAGAGACTGAGAGAGGTTGTTTGAAGATCTGTCTTCACTGGACCGTGGATCAAATCCAGGCCAGTCAGCTCTTTAAGAGCCACATTGTGCTTTACGTTTACAGCTTTCCGACTGTTGTTATCTTGTCTTTTATTTTCTATTTTACATTTCCTTTCAAGCTGTTAGTCAGCGGTTTGCAGAGGAGGACTCCTCTGGACAGCAAACTGTGTTGCTCAGCGGGTAGTGGAGGTTTCCACTGGACGGGTAAGCTGTAATCCCCAGCGGTTGCAGTGGTGGATTCCACTGGACGGCAAGCTGTGAGGCCCAGCGGTTGTAGGCTAAGCTGTATTGTCCAGCGGACGCAAGCTGTGTTGCGCAGCAGTAATCCACACTCGGGTTTGAGTGTGGGGTGGATGTAGGTCTGGAGGACCGAACCACCTAAAAACCCCTCTTGCATTGTGATTTGATTGCTCATGGTTTGCTTCCGCTAGATGTTTGCATAGGGGCGCTCCAAGTGTTTGATCACAGGTTCATTAGATGATTTGATCAGATTTTGTTCTAAGTGTTTAATCTATTGAGTGAGCGAAATTCTAATTGAGCAAAATCTATTATTGGGTGAAAGTTTTATAGGCTATATTCATTCACCCCCCCTCTGAATACTTGCACCGAACCCAACAATTGGTATCAGAGCGGTCTCTGACTTAACAGATCTAACAATCTGCAGAGGATCCTGCTAGATTTTTGGTGCATTTTCAGAGTGGGTGTATTGTGCTCGTTGTTTTGTTTCACCGGTTTAGTGCTTTACCTTGCCCATCTGGTTTTGCTGCATTTCCTGTCGTTTGTTTTAGTGAGTTGAATCTGTTTGCCATCTGTTCAAATGGATCGTCCTCCAATTTATGATGGTTCTAACTTTGAAAGTTGGCTAGGAGGCCTAGCTGTGTATGTAGATTCCATTGATCCCAAACTATGGAGTTTGCTATCCAAAGGCCCACATCGATTACCCAAAGATCAGACCAAGTGGTCTAGTGAGGACACCTTTAAGAACCGTGATAATGTCATAATTCTTAATATCTTGAGAGCTGCTGTTAATACTGATATATACCCTTTTGCTCTCAGGTGCAATTCTGGAAAAGAGATATATAACAAAGTTATCTCTGCGCATAACCAACAGAGTGATAGTTGTTTGATGGCCAACCAGGATAATGAAGATTCCTCATCCAAGGTAAATTCTGAATCTGAATCCGAAGAGATTTCAATCGATGAATTATGGGATATGTATGAGGAACGTTCTGAGAAATGTAAATATTTAAAATCTAAAAATAGAAAGCTGAAAAAGAAATGTGATCAGATTAATTCGAATGCTCATTGTGAAAAATGTCGAGATCTGAGAAAATCTCATGAAATATGCTTAGCTAATCTGAATATGAGTAAGGAACAAATTTCTGTTTTGGAAAACAAAAATCATGAACTCACTGCCAAGATTTCTGAACTTGAAGATAAGCTGAATTCATTAGGAAATGATCAAATCTTAACTAATGAATTAGTTCAGAATGAACAAACTAGAAAGGAGAATGAAGAACTGAAGCTGCTTAATTCTGCTATGTCTGAGAGACTCTTAATGTTTGAAAGAGGGAAAAGTTCAATTGAAAATGAACGTGAGAGAGTGACTGCATTAATAGAAGAGATTGATAGCTACAAAGCCATTAATGTCTTACTTAATGAAAAGATCACAGATTCTGAAATTCTCATTTCCTCTCTCAAAAATGAAATCACTGAATTGAACAATTCTCTGTCTGAGTCATTTAAAAACAAAAAAAATTCAAAGGCTGCTTCTAAGAAGAAAGTCTCTGATGGAGGCAGTAAACAGGAAGAGAGAAAAAGAATGTATACAGCCTTTGTGCGTAGCTCTGAGTTAGCTAGCACTTCAGCTTCTCCTTCATGTCTGCCTGCGAATCAGATAGAAAAACAAAAGAAAACAAAACAGAATAAAAATGTGTATGCTGAAATTTCTCAGGGCAAACTGTCTCATGTTAAAAGAAAGAATGTGAAATATTTCTACTGTGGTAAATCTGGCCATGAGATGGATGTTTGCTTTGTCATGAGAGAGGATGAACTGAAATCAGATAGAATTCATGCTAGGAATTCTAAATCAAAGAAACCTTCTCATGATCAAAATAAGAGAATTCAATGCTTTTACTGTCATAGAATTGGCCACTTTATGCATGATTGTAGATTAAAGAAGCAAGATGATTTGAATGCTAAAGAGCTTCATGATAGGAATCATGCATATCTGAAAAAGAAACTTCATTGCTTTCATTGTAACAAATTGGGCCATATTGCTGCAAATTGTTGGCATGCTAAGGGAAGAACAATTAACTCCAAAACTGCTATAATCCCTGTAAAAAGACATGCATTCTATAAGAATCTTGACAGAATGAATTCTTCATGTTTTGAATGTGGAAAACATGGCCACACAGTCAAGGACTGTTGGCATGTTCAGAAGAATCATATTAACCCCCATGCTGTCAAATTCCATGCAAAATAATTTATGAAATTTTCTTGTTTTAATTATGGAAAACCTGGCCACAAAGCCTCTGAGTGCTGGGTGGCAGAGTTCAGAAAATAAAATGCCCATGCACACAACAGAAATTTTGACGTTCATGCACATGAATTTAATACTTACAATAAGGTGCATAAAAGGAACTTAAATTCTGTTAGTTATCATGGTAAGTCTGGTCAATTTGGCTATTCCTTGTCCAGCTATAAGTTGATGGGCTATGATGATAATTCTGTTAAGAGACCAGTCAGAACACCTGTTAGGGCTCATACAGGACCCAAGGCAGCTTGGGTTCCTGCAAGATCATATTGATTGATATGTTGCAGGTGTGCCTTGGTGAGAGAAATAAAAGGGGTAATTCAGCCAAGGCACTCAAATGGAAACCCCAGGATCCTACCTTTCAGGTCAGTTCTGAACTTTGTTTAAATCTCATAATCTGAAAATGTTGATTTGTCTGTTTTAATTTCATTATCTGAAATTGTTGTTTTGCTTGGTTGATTTTTGATGCTCTTCTCATGCTGTTGTTTGCACTAAATAAATGAGATTACTTTGCACTGCATATGTCATTTGCATGACCATCGTGGTATATTAAATGGAACAGTGCTGAAGGGCATATGGAGTATGTCTGGATGCTACTGCCATATGTGAGGTGGTCCTTGGACCGAGTACTCCGCCTAGTACCATGGGTCTAGTTTTCATATAGAGCAGTGTATTGCATATCATAAATTTGAAGAAAATAAAATTCGAAAAGAAATGATTCATTGCACATCATGCATTTTGTCAGGGGGAGCTTGGTTGCTGTTGATTGATCATCATGCTCTCCTTGTTAGAATTGTTGCATACTGCATATGTAGGATAGTGCATATCATAAAATTTTGAAAAATCTAAAAAGGAAATTCATTGAACTTAGACAGGGGGAGCATTCCTATTTCATATCTTCTTCACCTCATGAACTCCCTTTGTTTAAGTAACCTGATTCATTCTCTTGACTATGCGCTATTCAACTGAATTCTCTGCTAGTATCTCTAAAATAGCTGATCAGTCTGTATTCCAGACTCAGCTACTGTCTGATGATAAAATCTCTTCTGATGCTCTTCTCTATTGCTGATTTACTCTTGCACCAGCCTATACTCACCTTTCACATTCTTCTCAGCTGGTGTGACTGAATTGGCTCTACTATTGATTTGTGGGTCAGCTAAACTTATTTCTCTGATCTGAGGAACTTAAGCTGCATGTCATGCAATTCAGTCTGAGAACATTGTAGAAATTTCTATCATATAGGTTTAAGAATTGTCACTGAATCAGACTGATATAAGATTAATGTATTTTCAGATTTGTAGTTAAATGAATTGAAAATATCTGAATGATAAGGTTTAATAAACTTTAAGCACATGTGTCATGTAAACCTTAGACTATCTCATTAGATATCTGAAAATTTGAATTCAGGGCTTCTTTGGTTAAGATGCATATAGTGTGTATTGTTGTTAAACATTAATTTAAAAAATGTTGACTAAATGAAAAAAAAATTGTGAATTCAGAGCAATGACTCGGTCACTGAGAAACTGAGTTCTTTATCAATGAAATAAAGTAACTCATGTCATGAGGTGTCATAGTTATCTCTGATAAAAATTTAGTGAAACAAAACCTGACAGAGCAATAGCTTATTTGTGTTGAGTATCTGGGGAGTCTGGCCTCTGATAAAGGTGTCTCCTCATGTAAAAAGACACTCATATTGCTAACTCTGCTCTCAAAGTGAGAGGCAATGACAATTATCACACTGAGTAACTAGGTCACTTCAACTAAGACTTGTTGTGCCTCATGTAAAAAGGTGTTGATCAACTTAAATTGCTCAGGAAAAATATAATGGGCTTCAAATAAAATTATCTTGAAAAATCTGTCAACTCATGTTCTTGAAAAAGTGTTTAACTTCAGTACTAACCTGTGTATTTTTCAAAGGTGCAATTGAGATCATATGTGTAAGATAAAAGATGATTGTTTTTGAGTGTCTTCTGACTATTTGGTTCACTTTTATTAAAACTTGGATTCAGATATGAGTATTGAGTTTAATTTGGCAAATTTGGTATACATCAAAATTAAATCAGATTGGTTAAGCTAAAAATTCATAACCCCTTATGATAGAAGAGTCTAATCTTCTTAAGACTTATTATTGTGATGGATGCTTTAAAATCTCTCATGATCAGATTCTTTTCAGTCAGCATGATTAACATCTTGCTATTGATTGATTCCTTGAGATGTATTGTGCTTTGACTATTTCTCAACCCACCACTTGGCTACACTATCAGTTGATTGACTCCTGAGATGTACTCTTCTCCACACTGTTGGAATCTTCCATCTTGTTCTGCAACAAATTCTGATTCGGTGGTCTTTTCACCAAAATTCAGATTCTTTGTAATGGTAGATTTCAGATTGATTTATTGGATAACCTGAGTCCATTCCTGTGCTTTAGGGGGTGTTATGGTTTATCTACAGTTAAGGGGAGAGTAGTCAATCATGCATGTTGATAGGGGGAGAGCTGTTTCATTGTCAAAACAGAGAACTTCATTTTAATGAACCATGTCTCATTCTCTGAATTTATGTGCTGTGCTTGTATGCTGAATTTGTCTCTCAAACCATTTCCCTTCTTTTTGATTATGTCAAAGGGGGAGAATAGTTTGACGAGTCAGTGGGACTCATCATGTTGCCATCATCAAAAAGGGGGAGATTGTTGTGCCCCTTGTGCTTTGTTGATGATGTGGTGTTTTAATGATAGCAACATGAATGAGTCACCACATTGAATGATAGCAACATGATTGTTTATAACTGACATACTCTGTGGATAATGCATATGACTGTGACTGGTATATTATCTGGGGAATGCATGTGTTCTGTCTGTCTAAGTCTATACACTGCATAGCAAGCTCAAAGTCTATACATTGAGCGTCTCATTGAGCGTCTCATGCATCATTCTTCTAAGTCCATACATTGGACTGCAGCATGCATTTAACGAGGGAATCGCAAGTCTAGACAGTGGACCGTCTTACCCAGCGTCTCAATTGGACTAGTCTGCAACGGCTAAGTATGCACATTGGACCGTCTTCATTAGCGTCTTTGCCAAGTCCATACATCGTCCATCGTCTCATGAAGTCTGTACATCGCATTCACGTTTCACAAAGTCTATACATTATGCATGTTTGAGTTGAAGTCTATACACTGGTTCATATATCAAGTCTACACATCCCTTACAGCAAGAATATACATTCGTTGTGCATAGTCTTGAGCATATAGGAAGTATGTATATTGTTCAGTGCATTGCATGCATCATGGTTGAAGTCTACACAGTGAGCTGAAGGATGCCTAAGTCTATACGTTGGTTACTGAATGTTATGCAGAGTCTATACATTGCACTGCATTCACATAGTCTATACAAAGCATAGTCTTGCATGAATGAAGTCTGTACATCGTGCATCTAGTGCTTCAAGTCTATACACTACTGCACGTTGTGTTCTTCAAAGTCTGTACATTGCCTTTGTGCTTCAAAGCCTGTCGATTGAAGAGTCTACACATTGGTTATTCACACATTCCTACATTGTTTTCGCCTATTTTTCATCTAAGTATCATAAAGTCTGTACGTTGCTTTAGCCTTTACCTTCACAGCAAAGTCTATACAATACAATGCATAAACTTAGAACTGATGACTTCGTTTCATCTGTCTGACAGGGACTGAAGAGGCTAATGAACCCCTTAAAGAAAGAGGGCTGAAGCCATCCAATTTCCGCTGCTGGAACACACCAATGCGTCAACGCCTT